>CP125850.1:45741699-46991699 GCA_030408175.1 Trifolium repens | reverse complement strand
TCAACCGCTAACTTTACCAAACACTACAAATTCAATCAGCTAGCTTATTCGCTATAAGCTAAAAGCTAGCTTATAACCTAATCGCTATAAGCTCATCCGCTATAAGCTAACTTATCAACTGTTCGCTATTTTTTACCAAACAGAGTCTATGTGTGTGCATGTTTTTGTAGCTATTGTTTACTTAAACTAGCAAAATACACCCCCTTAAACAGGAGTTTAGGTTCCCTCCATTTATTATCTATCCATTTATTCTCCATTTGGAGAGAGATAGACACAAGAAAAAATTAGTGGGGTCCACAAATTAGTGGGACCCACTTTTAATGGATCCTACTAATTTTTAATGTGTCTATCTCTCTCCAACTGGAGAATAAATGGAGGGATAATAAATGGAGGAACCCAAGCTCGCGATCAACATAGTCTATGTGTGTGCATGTTTCCTCCAACAACCAATCTTTCTCACACTCACTCTCAAAAGCGCTTTCAATTCCCCTTAATTCTCAACTGTTAATTAATTAGGGTTTAACATATCAATTCCGAAATCATCGTCTTCACCTTCAATTGGAACCCCTATCGTAAAAATAAGCGTGAAGAGAAAAAGGCAACCAACACATCAAACAATTTTCAATAAAATTCTACTACTATATTAGGTTTCTTAACAAGTGCCCTTAGAACGACACATGATCTTACAAAACTGCTCATATTAAAATTATAGGTCATGCTAAAATGTGCACTTATTATATTTTGGCTAAATTGGACAATTAGCCCCTTAACTTATTTATTGGTTTCATGTTGGTCCACTAACTAATTAAAGTTATAAATTGGTTTCTTAACTAATTAACGTCACAAATTGATCCCTTAACTTTAATTATGTTAGTCATACTAGTGAAGGTGTGAAAAACACAAGAGGGGGGGGGGGGGGGGGGGTTGAATTGTGTTTTGGGTTCTTCAAAGTTAGAACACTTATCAGATTTTGCAGCGGTTATAAAAACAAAACACAATTAATAACGTCTAAGAAAAAGGTAATAGAGTGAGAGAAAGATAGAGACAGAGATTTTATACTGGTTCCTCTCACAAACCGAGAGTACGTCCAGTCCCCTTGCACTTCCAAGGGAGTTCACTAATAATCACCAAAGATTACAATGCTCAAGCACACAGGCAAGAGACTTCCACTGCTCAAGTAAACTTACAAGAGACTTCCTTTGCTCAAGCACACACGCAAGAGACTTCAAACAACTTACAAGTAAAACAGAGTATGTGAACACTGATGTACAAATCAATGTTCAAGAAAAATAAATACAACTCAATGACAAGACTTAACTTAGAATCCTAATAAAAGAAATCTAAGGTTCAACTACTGTATGATTCAGAAGCTGAAGCTTTGAGTCTTGGATAATCAAATGAGTTCAAGTTGTATTCAAGTTGTTTTTGTGCTAAGGATGATTTTGGCAGAGTAACAGCTCGTTCAAAATTGTTCAATTGTGTTGTGCACAAAAACTCCAATTCAACTCCTATTTATAGTAGAGGGTGGAGCGTCTTGAATTTGAAATCCGTTGCAGTGAGATTTCGCCAGCTGGAAATAGTACAATCCTTAACCATATCAAGTAACCTTTGTGTACGATCAATCTTGGGGATAAAGATTCGTCCAAATCAGGTAATAGGTTCGTACAATAGTACCAACGTCATTATCCCTGAGGATAAGATTGATTCTCCAGCTTTTTGAGTTGTCAAAAGATGGTGAAAACCAATCATTGTTGCAGAGAATGTTCTTCTGACAAAACGGCTCTCAATGCACATATCAGAACATGATGTCTTCAAAACACAACTTCTGATAGTGTAGCTTCTGATATGCAGCTTCTGACGCGACTTAACTTTGCATCTTCTGATGAGCATGTTCTGGTCAGAATTTGCTTGCCATTTCAGAGCTTCAAATGTACTCATAGTGAATATAAAATTTTAGCTTATATATCTGCACACTTAGAGTAAATAGTTAGTATACCCTATTGTATATTAATACCTTTGTTATCATCAAAACTTAATTCAGTCATGTCAGAACCTCCTTTGTTCCAACAATCTCCCCCTTTTTGATTGATGACAAACAAAGTATTAATTTACAATGGTTGTTGATTAATTATATCATGCTTCTCTCAGGTTTATGAGGTTTGCAAGCTCCCCCTGATTTCAGCAATGATTAATTAAATCAGTTTAAAAATATTTATTTGAATTTTGAACTAAGCTTATACACTTGACTATGCAAAAATCTGAGACTGTTATGCTTATGCATCTTGAATCAATTTCTATCCCTTCTTTGAATTTCATTAATTCTGAACTTTATTAAAATGGGAGAAAATTTTAGATTTGAAATACATTTTCATAGATAAAATGAGAGGAGCTTGTAAACCTTCTCTAAATATTATCAGACTCTGAAGGAAGAGCTTACAAACCTCTGCCTCTTAGAGTTAAATATGAAAATTTATTTCAAATTAATAAATTAACTCTTAAACTGTTTTAATTAATTATGGATAAGTCTTAGGGGGAGCTTACAAACCTAACCATATGGATTATCAAACTCAGGGGGAGCTAGCAAAACTTTGAAACATGAAGTTAACATAAATAATTAAATCAACAACAATTGAATTTTAATGCTTTAGTTTGTCATCATAAAAAAGGGGGAGATTGTTGGAACAAAGTGGGTCTGACATAAATCCCTAGTATTTTAATTGGTTTTGATGATAACAAAGTATTAAAATTGAAATTGGTATTACTAATGATTATTCTAGTGTGCAGAATTAATAGTTAAAATTCATTAAGAAGCACTATGAATAAAAGCAGAGAAGCCAAACTAAGAAGCTCTGAAAGTATATCGCTGATCATCAGAAGCTTAAAATTCAAGTTCTGAAGTGAGTGGCTCTGAGGACAAAAGCTAGACTCTGAGAAGCTCATATCCTGAAGACCTTAAGAAGCTATAACTACAGACTCTGAAACAAAAGGAATTTACGTCACTCAAGAACTGACAGGGTCAGAATCAATGATTGAAGAACAATCTACATTAGGACTCTGTCATATCCACAGGAAGGAATATTCGTTGGTACAACGTTAAACTTATCCATAAGTGGAGCGTATTTGAGGATTATACTATCGTACTATTATTACTTAAAATTGTTGAGTGATATTTCAAATTGCAAGATAGTGGAATTGGATTTCTTTACCAAAGAAGGTAATCTACAGCTATCAATTATACGATCAAATTCCAGCTGACATCTTATCTCTCTGCAACGGTCATCACATTCTATTGAAGTATAAATAGAAGACTCAAATGGAAGAAATGACTACTGTTCTATTACTGCGTTTAAGACTCTGAAACATTCAGACACTTTAGTTCTATCTGTCATTCATAGTCTTAAGGCAAATCTGTGTTGTATTTTGTAAACACCTCTGATAGTATATCAAGTGTCCATTAAGATTCATTCTTATCTTTAAGTTTGTTTGAGAAGTCTCTCGTTAAGTGTAACTTGAGCATTTGAGAAGTCTCTTGCAAGTGTGCTTGAGCAGTTTGTAATCTTGTGAAGATTATAGTGAAAAGCTCTTGTTAGTAACAAGGGGACTGGACGTACTCTCAACTTGTGAGAGGAACCAGGATAAATCTCGTGTCATTCTTCCTCTCCCTCAGATTATCTTTTAATTTGTGTTTAATCCGCTGCAAAACAAGTTTTATTTGAGAAAAAGCTTTAACTTTTAAAACACAATTCAACCTCCCTCCCTTCTTGTGTTTTTCCACCTTCAATTGGCATCAGGAGCTAGGTCTGTTGCCTAACTCACCTTACAGTGAAACAGTAAAAGATCCTTTGGAAAAACATGACTGACGCTGCTGGAAATGATGGAGGAAAGAAGAATGAGATTCCATACAACTATGACTCTAATGCAAATGAGAGGAAATCTTCTAACAAGGTTCCATTTTTCAATAGAACAGAGACTGCCTATCCTTTTTGGAAAACTAAGATGTACAGTCACATTATAGGTATTTATTGTGATTTGTGGGACTTGGTAGAAGAAGGAGTTGCGTTTGATAATATGGACAAAGAAGGAGTGGTTAACTATCAAAACAGAAAGTCTTTCACACATTCTCAGAAATTGGAATACAAGAAACTTCATTTAGTGAAAGGAATGATGACAAACGCAATCTCACATGATGAGTACCTAAAAATTGGAGATAAAAGGACTGCTAAGTCAATTTGGGAGTCTTTGAGATCCAAGTATGAAGGTAACAAACAGGTTAGAGAGGCAAAAGCTAACCTGTTAGTACATCAGTATGAGTTGTTTAAAATGAAGGATGGAGAGGACATTGAGACTATGTTTTCTAGGTTTCAAATTCTAGTCTCTGGACTTCAAGTATTAGACAAAAGCTATACTGTGGCTGATCATGTGAGAAAGGTACTCAGAAGCTTACCTCCAAAATGGAGACCCAAGGTGACAGCTTTTCAAGAAGCCAAAGATTTAGATGAAGTAACCTTGGAAGATTTAATCAGTTCATTAAAGAGTCATGAAATGGAATTAATGACTGATGAATCAACCAAGAAGCTGAAAGGACTAACCTTAAGCTCTAAGAGTTCATCAAAGGCTCTGAAAGCTAAGGTTATAGAATCTGAAGATGAAGCTTCTGAAGAGGGTCATGAGGTTGGGTCTGATGATGAAGAAGAGATGGTGCTGATGGCTGCTAAGGTTTCTCAATGGGCAAAACGAAGCAAGAAATATACAGGCAAGTTTGGAGGGTCTTCCAAGAGACTTAGTGCTGTTAAAGACAAAAAGGAAGACCAAAGCAAGTGCTTCAAGTGCAACAAGCCTAGTCATTTCATTGCTGATTGTCCAGAAAACAAGAGTAGATCATCCAAGCAAAGCTCTAGCAAGGAAAGATATAAGAGTAAAGTCAAGAAAAGCTTTCTGGCAACTTAGGAAGATCTTGATAAAGACTCAGACTCAGATGGTGATGAGGAAGCCAATCTAGCTTTGATGGCAACTACTTCTGACAGAGAAGACTCTGAAGCAGACTCAGACTCTGAGGATGAAGAAGAGGTAATTGCTAAACTTTCTAGATCAGAATTAGTAGACTCTCTTAAAGATGCCTTAAAATTGCTCACAAAAAAGGAAGGTGAATGTAAAGTTCTCAAAAAGGCTTACAATCACTTGACTGAACAAGCAAACGTATGAGTGAAGAAAATGAGTCTCTGAAAAGTAGAAACTCATTTCTTGAAACTCATTACGTATATGATGATAAGGTTCCTCCAGAGCATGAATTTGCTCTGCAAGAACTTCTTATCAATGGCATGAAGAGAAGTAAGATAGCTTCCTTAATTTACCATGTAAGTAGAAATAGAGGTGGAGGTCTTGGATTCTCGCGTTTTAAAGATAATCCATTATTTTCTAAACCCTCTAACATTATTAAACAAAACCTAAGGCTGTCTTTGTGAAAAGTCAATCAGAAGTCAAAGTTATATTAGATTCTGAAAAATAATTAAGTCAGAGGTTAAGAAGTCTCAGACTCTGAACTCTTCAGAGCCTAAGGCCTCCAAACCTCAGACCAATGTCAAAACAAATAAAACTCTAGTATACTCTAGAGCTAAATCTAAGAATTATACAAAGCCTAAATTTTTTTCAAAAGGCTTTAATGATTCTAGAACTTCTGATAGATCTTTCAAACAAAGACCACCTAAGGCAATTAAGACTAACCACAAAGGACCCATAAAAATATGGGTACCAAAGTCTGAAATTGTGTTTGCATCAGATCTGCACTCCAAGAAGGCCAGAGCAGCATTCTTGGTACCTGGACAGTGGCTGCTCACGACATATGACCGAAGAAAGGCATATGTTCCAAACCCTCACTCTGAAAGAGGGAGGAAATGTGGGGTTTGGAGGAAAGCAAAAAGGGAAGATCATTGGGACAGGTACAGTTGGTAACTCTTCTTTATCTATTAATAATGTATGGCTTGTAGAAGGCCTGAAACACAATCTTCTTAGCATTAGTCAATTTTGTGACAGTGGATTTGTGGTAGTATTTGATAAAGAGTCATGTACTGTAACTAGAGAGTCTGACAAATCTGTAGTATTCAGAGGCCTAAGGAAAGGCAATGTTTATAAGGTCAATCTGTCAGAACTTACATATTTTTATGGGTCTGGCACCAGCGCTTAGGACATGCTAACTGGAGATTAATCTCCAAGCTCAGCAAACTAAGCTTGGTTAAAGGCCTACCCAATCTTAACTATCACTCAGACGCTCTGTGTGGTCCTTGTCAGATTGGGAAAATTTCTAAAACTTCCTTTAAACCCAAAAACATTGTCTCTACCTCAAGACCTCTTGAATTGCTTCACATTGATTTATTTGGTCCTGTTAGTACAACCTCAATCAATGGGAAGAAATATGGACTTGTCATAGTTGATGATTACACTAGATGGACATGGGTTAAATTCTTGCGAGTAAAAGATGATGCATATGATGTATTTAACATCTTCTGCACACAAGTGCAAAGTGAGAAAAGTCTTAAGATCCTAAGGATCAGAAGCGATCATGGTGGTGAGTTTGAAAACAAACCCTTTGCAACTTTCTGTGAAGACCATGGAATCATCCATGAGTTCTCTGCTCCTAGAACACCACAACAAAATGGTGTTGTAGAGAGAAAGAACATGTCTTTACAAGAGATGGCAAGAACCATGATGCATGAAACTAAACTATCTAAGCACTTCTGGGCAGAAGTTGTGAATACAACTTGTTATATTCAAAATAGGATCTATATCAGACCTATACTGAATAAAACAACATATGAACTCTTCAAAGGAAGAAAACCTAATATCTCTTACTTTCATCAGTTTGGATGTACATGTTACATCTTAAACAATAAGGTCTACAAAAAGAAATTTGATGCCAAAGCTTGTAAGGGAATCTTTATAGGTTACTCTGAACGCTCAAAGGCATACAGAGTGTATAATTCTGAAACTAACACAGTGGAAGAATCTATACATGTAAGATTTGATGATAAAGAGCCTGACAGTAAAATGTCAGAGCAAGATGATAGCTATGCAGGTGTGTCATATCAATACAACCTTCCAAAACCTGAGAAAACATCAGAAGCTAATGAAACTTCAGAAGCTGAAATTGAAGTAGTCTCTGAAGGAGCCTCTCCAATAGAAGCATCTGAAGAACATGATGATATCTTAGAAGATGAAATGCATGAGAATGCCGAAGCTCCAAGAAGGAAATTCAAATACAAGTCATCACATCCAGAAGATCTTATTCTTGGAAACAAAGAGAGTCCAAGAAAAACAAGATCAGCTTATCAACAAAATGATTCTCTATTGGGACTTATATCTATGATTGAACCCAAGAATGTTGATGAAGCCTTAACTGATGATGGATGGATAGTTGCAATGCAAGATAAGCTTAATCAATTTCAAAGAAATGATGTATGGAACTTAGTGCCAAGGCCAACACATAAGAACATCATTGGAACCAAGAGGGTATTCAGGAATAAACTGAATGAACAAGGTGAAGTGGTAAGAAACAAAGCTAGACTTGTAGCACAAGGCTATAGTCAGCAAGAAGGTATTGATTTCACTGAAACATTTGTTCCAGTAGCCAGACTGGAAGCAATTAGGTTATTGCTATCTTATGCTGTCAACAATGGAATTACATTATACCAAATGGATGTTAAGAGTGCCTTTCTAAATGGTGTCATATGTGAAGAAGTGTGTGTTAAACAACCTCCAGGTTTTGAGGATTTGAAAAACCCTGAGTATGTTTATAAACTTAAGAAATCACTCTATGGTCTTAAACAAGCTCCAAGAGCTTGGTATGATAACCTGAGTAATTTCCTTTTAGAAAATGGTTTTCAAAAAGGTCAAGTTGACAATACACTCTTCAGAAAGACAACTAAGATGGATATCTTAATTATTCAAATCTATGTTGATGATATAATATTTGGTTCTACTAATGCTTCCTTGTGCAAGAATTTCTCCAAGCTTATGCAGGATGAATTTGAGATGAGCATGATGGGTGAATTGAAATTCTTCCTTGGGATTCAAATCAATCAAGGAAAAGATGGTACTTACATTCATCAAAGCAAATATACAAAAGAGCTTCTGAAGAAGTTCAATCTTGAAGACTGTAAGACAATGACCACACCCATGCATCCTACAAGCAGCTTGAGCAAGGAAGAAATTGGAAGCAAAGTAGATCAGAAGTTGTATAGAGGTATGATTGGTTCTTTGCTCTATCTAACAGCATCTAGGCCAGATATTTTATACAGTGTATGTCTGTGTGCAAGATTTCAATCAGACCCTAGAGAATCTCATTTAACAGCTGTTAAGAGAATCTTTAGGTATCTGAAAGGAACAACTAATCTAGGACTTCTTTATAAAAAATCCCTATATAGTAAGCTAGTTGGATTCTGTGATGCTGACTATGTTGGAGACAAGATTGAGAGAAAGTCCACTAGTGGAAATTGCCAATTAATTGGTGAGAATCTCATATCTTGGGCCAGCAAGAGACAAGCAACTATTGCTTTGTCTACAGTAGAAGCAGAATACATCTCAGCTGCTAAATGTTGCACCCAGCTTCTCTAGATGAAATATCAATTAGAGGACTATAACATAGCTGAAAGCAGTATTCCACTTTATTGTGATAATACTGCTGCCTTTCATTTATCTGAAAATCCAATTTTGCATTCCAGAGCTAAGCATATTGAAATAAAACACCATTTTATAATTGATCATGTTCAAAAAGGAACTATAGATATTCAATTCATTGACACTGAACATCAATGGGCTGATATATTTACTAAGCCTTTAGCTATTGAAAGATTTAATTTTATTAAAAAGAATTTGAACATGCATTTTATCTCTGAAGAAAACTAGCTCTGAGATGTAAAATAGAGTCAGAGTCTGAAGCTCTTTCAGAGCCTCTAAATGTTCAGAGTCTCTTTTGAGAAACTCTGAATGTGGTGAGACTCTGAAAAGTTACAGGTTCTGATGAGGTGTAAGATATTAATGTGTCTGGCTCTGAACTAAGCGAAAATGAAACGTTTAGTACTAGTAAGTGTACTACAGATGTCCTTACGCGTGTCAGCTATGATAGAGTCTCTACACGTGTCTAGATCCTGATGGCTAGAGAACAGTTAATAATGAATTTGCAGTTAATACAATTTAAAATTAATTTTAAACTGTTCGCGCTCCCTCCTTTTGGCTTATTTTCTTTGTGTGTGTATATTGTTTGATATAAATAGTCACTTCACTCACATAGCACAATTTTTACACAATCACTACCAACACACGAACCCTAAAACTCAGAATCCCAAATTCTCTCAAATCTCTCAAAAATTCTGCAACAATGACTGCTCAACTGTCTCGTCAAATAGTTCAACGTCTTTTCAACCCTGAGTTACCACCTATGATTGACTTAAACTCTCAAGCCTCTCTCGAAGAACCCCCAAATATGAATGATTGTGGTAGAGAAGGTATGGAATTTCTTACTGAGAAGTTTGTAGATTTTGAAAGTCTAAAAGTAAATTGTGTTGATATTCAAGACTTATTCTATGATCAACAATGGGGTAACTATTTTGACATGCTGAACGGGTTTGTTTATTTTGATATTGTCAAAAATTTCTGGAATAAAGCATATGTGTTTGACAAGGCTGCTGCTGATGAAGAAGTTAGACAGTTGGTTGCTAAGGATGCATCTCTTAGAGGAAAGACTAGAAAACAATTGGGATTGAAACCCTTCAAAGGAAAAGAGATTAGGTATAACTTGCTGGGTATAAGTGTGTTGATCACCCAAGAGCATGTGGCAAAGCTTCTAAGTTTGGATAATGAGGGTGAGAATGTTAATCAGTATAGTGTGAAGAGTAAGTATGCTGATTTTATCAAGGAAGATATTTACCCTGCTGGCAGAAAAGATTCTGAACTTGGAAAGGCTAAGTTGATGAAGTCAGAATTCAACTTTGCCTTCAAAGTCTTTCTCGCTTCTATCATTACAAGAGAAGGAGGAAAGGATACTATTTCATGGCCTCACAGGCATTTTCTGTGGTTCTTGCATAGAAGAGTGAAAATTAACTTGGCTGAATTGTTGTTTGAGCATCTCTGTTGGTGCATCAATGAGAGCCATCATAAAGCAAAAGTAACAATTCATCACCCAAGGTTGATCTCAGAGCTTATCAGACAAACAAAACTGATAGAGATTTTGAAGACCAAAGAAAGGTTAAGAGTCTTCTGCACTGCAAAGTTTGATGCAACCATCTTAGTGAATATGCAGCTGATAAAGAAAGAAGATCTGAAAAAGCCAGAAAATCCTCTCAAGAAGATCTGGGAAGAATACTTCTGGTGTGATGGATTCCCAACCATCTCAGAACATGATAATGATGAAGTCATTGAGAACTTCTTGGATTTGGTTATAGAAGATACGTAGTTGATGTACCAGACTGGATATTTTCAATGGACCTAAGGAAATCACTAGATCAAAGAGGAAACCTGTACTGTTTTAAGAGGCTATAATTGAAGAAGAAGTTGAGAATGTTAATCAAAAGCAAGTTGAAGATGCTAAGCAGAATAATATTGATGAGATGGTGGATAATGCAACCATTGCTGAGGAAACAATTGAAGTCTCTCAAGGTCAAGAGGTTAGAGCTGAAGGTACAGCTACTCAGAAGGATACTGAGACCTCTGAGAGATCAGAAAATAGAGATGCTGAGGTAGTCAAGAAAACAAATGCTGAGAAGGAGAAGAGAAGCAAGAAGAGGAATGAAAGGCCTCCAGCTTCTGAGGACGATCAAGCTGTCAGAGCTCCTAAAAGGATAAAGACCAAAGCTCAAAGGCTTCCAAATAAAGCTGCTTCTAAAGGTAATGTCTCTGAGCCTAATATTAATAGCAATGATATAGCTCAAGATTTACCTGCTCCTAGCTCAACCATAGATTTGTCAAAACCTATATCTATGATCTTGCCTAACCAAAAACACCAAACTGTACTTGTATCATCATCGCCATCATCAGAAGGTACTCTCACTGACTCTAGTAGTGAGAGTTTACATGAAATTGTGAAACATGCACCAAAACTCCAACCACAACAAAAACAAAAGACCAAAAAGAAAACCAAACCCTCTGTCCCAAAAGAAGTTGTTGTTGAAGACACTTCATTCTTAGATCACCTCACACCACATCTGTCTGGTGATGCCTTCACACATTCAAATTTGAACTCCCCAAATCATCCCATAAACAAGTTCTTGAATGTAACTTCTGAAACATCTCAAGGACCAGTAATTCAAGAACCGCCCACAATCATTGTTCAAACACCAACCTTACATTTTGCTGCTCCTGAACTTGAGAAACAACCACCCCCACAAACACTCATACCTGAATCACAACCTCAGAATGTTGAAATATCACAACCTGAACCTGACAACACCGTCCACACACAAACTCAAAAAGACATTACTGAACAACCAACCATCATCGTTGAAACATTGGATAATGATTCACCCACTGCATCCCATCCTACATCCCCTGCTGCTGAACAAAATTCTCAAACCTTTGGGCCTGTTTACAAACCATTGAATTATGGTAAATTTGTTCTACCTTATGAACAAATTCAACCCCTTATAGAGGCCAGCATGAAACAAGCCATTGAACTACCCATTCAACATGACAAAATTGACTTAAGCAAAATTGTCATCAAACCTCTCAAAAGAAAACGGTCTGCACCTACCATTCTCTTCAACCATGACCAACCCTTCTTTAATCCTGCTTCTGAACCAAACCTTGAGCTGTTAAATATTGTTGTTGATATTAGTCTTAAGAGACTAAAGAATATGAAAGAAGCAGCTTTTGTGTTTCCATATGATGTTGATACTGAAGCCAGAAGGATAGAAGAGAACTTCAGAGAGTCTTTGCACATATTGGCTGATTATGTGAAAGACAATATCAAGGGAAAAGGAATGAAGGTTGTTAGGAATGTCATGGCAAAAGCTGATCACTCAAGTGCTCTCAGAATAACAAATTTCAATCATGATGAAGAGTGCAAGCGTAGAGAGGATATGATAGCTGCTGTAAGTGAAAGTGTTCAGAAATGCATTGAAGCAGCTAAGAGGCTAGTTGAGGAGGAAGAGGCATATGTTAGTATAGTTGAAGCTGAGTACAAGAAAAGGGCTGAGCAAGAGGCTCTAAGAGTTTTTGTAGAGAGAGCTTCTAGGATTGCTGAGATTAAAACTCAAGAGCTGCTTGAAGCTCAAGTAATGGGTCCACAACAGGGTGAGGACACCATTATGCTTGATCAAAACTTAGATGAGCCAGCTGCTGATAAAGGTAAAGCTGATGTGGTTGACACTACCCCTCAAAGATCTCCAGTAAGGCTTATCCAAGGTTCACCATCTTCTGCTATACCTTCTGTTGTACAAATGGCACTAGAAAAGATGAAGAATGAAATGAGAGAAGAGTTGAGAAATGAGATTGATGAACTAAGGGCTGACATGAGGGCTAACATGAATGCATCTGGAGAAGCTACTCACAAGAAGATTGATGAGATGATGTTGTTCTTACAGAAGCTTGCCAGTCAACTACCCAAGTCTTAACCTTATGTTTGAGCACATATAAATGTTTTGTTTTGTAACTATTGGATAATTTCTATCTTTTGATTAATTAATTGTTGATTATCCATGTTTGATTGTTTGCGTATCTGAATGTGTGTTAATCTTATTTTTGTCTTTCAAAATTAAAAATTGTATTCACTAATTATGTCTGATACTCTTGTGGATGCTGAACCTTAGTGTAAGGTGCTGAAGAGCATCTTGGTTTTAAAATTATATAGAGCATCCTGTTTACTAATGATATAGCTTCTTAGTATTATAGCCTGTTTAACAGCGAGGCACCAATACCGAATGAGGCGTGTCTGGTAACTGGTGTTCTGATATTTTTAAGTGAATATAAGAAACATGCAAAGAAAATAATCAACTTAAAGCAAGAACCTTTTATTATTAATAATGCAAATTTTTATTACATAAATAGTGAGAACACTACTTAGACTCTACATCAGACTTAGCCTCTGACTCATCTTTCTTGGGCACTTCTGGTTTTGAATCCCCATCAGTGTTTGCATCAGAAAGATAGTCAAGCATGGCTTGGTGGAACTCAGGCAGATAGTCTGAGTAAGGTTTCTCAGGATCATATGTTCTCAGAAACTCAGCATAGTCAGAGTCTGTTTCACCAGACTCTGTTAAATCAATCACTTGCTTTGTTGTTTCTTTTGGTTGCTTGTCTCTTCTTGAGCGTGAAGATGTTGCTTCCTTCTTGATCTCCTCTTTTGATCCTGAAGCTTTCTTCATTGCTTGATTTTCACCTGTGTGTTTGAAAATGTATTCTTTGATTATTTGTTATGAATAAAATGAGAAGAATCATCTCCTTTTATAATGCAATACAATTCATTTAATTGAACATAGTTGTAATCACTCTTTGACTTGACCGTCTTGTAATATGCGTTATTTGACTAGATTTTCTTATTTTTCGTTACTTTTCGATTAATGACAAAAGGGGGAGTAAGAATAGCGTTAAAATTGATAATAATTGATTCTGTTACTATGCAAAAATCTGAGACTGTTATGCTTATGCATCTTGAATCAATTTCTATCCCTTCTTTAAATTTCATTAATTCTGAACTTTATGGAAATGGGAGAAAATTTTAGATTTGAAATACATTTTCATAGATAAAATGAGAGGAGCTTGCAAACCTTCTCTAAATATTACCAGACTCTGAAGGAAGAGCTTACAAACCTCTGTCTCTTAGATTTAAATATGAAAATTTATTTCAAATTAATAAATTAACTCTTAAACTGTTTTAATTAATTATGGATAAGACTTAGGGGGAGCTTACAAACCTAACCCTATCGATTATCAGACTCAGGGGGAGCTTGCAAAGCTTTGAAACCTGAAGTTAACATAAATAATTAAATCAACAACAATTGAATTTTAATGCTTTATTTTGTCATCATCAAAAAGGGGGAGATTGTTGGAACAAAGTGGGTCTGACATAAATCCCTAGTATTTTAATTGGTTTTGATGATAACAAAGTATTAAAATTGCAATTGGTATTACTAATGATTATTCTAGTGTGCAGAATTAATAGTTAAAATTCATTACGAAGCACTATGAATAAAAGCAGAGAAGCCAAGCTAAGAAGCTCTGAAAGCATATCGCTGATCATCAGAAGCTTAAAATTCAAGTTCTGAAGTGAGTGGCTCTGAGGACAAAAGCTAGACTCTGAGAAGCTCAGATACTGAAGACCTTAAGAAGCTATAACTACAGACTCTGAAACAAAAGGAATTTGCGTCACTCAAGAACTGACAGGATCAGAATCAATGATTGAAGAACTATCTACATTAGAACTCTGTCATATCCACAGGAAGGAATATTCGTTGGTACAACGTTAACCTTATCCATAAGTGGAGCGTATTTGAGGATTGTACTATCGTACTATTATTACTCAAAATGGTTGAGTGATTTTTCAAATTGCAAGATAGTGGAATTGGATTTCTTTACCAAAGAAGGTAATCTACAACTATCAATTGTACGATCAAATTCCATTCATAGTCTTAAGGCAAATTTGTGTTGTATTTTGTAAACACCTCTGATAGTATATCAAGTGTCCATTAACATTCATTCTTATCTTTCAGTTTGTTTGAGAAGTCTCTCGTTAAGTGTAACTTGAGCATTTGAGAAGTCTCTTGCAAGTGTGCTTGAGCAGTTAGTAATCTTGTGAAGATTATAGTGAAAAGCTCTTGTTAGTAACAAGGGGATTGGACGTAATCTCAACTTGTGAGAGGAACCAGGATAAATCTCGTGTCATTCTTTCTCTCCCTCAGATTCTCTTTTAATTTGTGTTTAATCCGCTGCAAAACAAGTTTTATGTGAGAAAAAGCTTTAACTTTTAAAACACAATTCAACCCCCCCTTCTTGTGTTTTTCCACCTTCACTTTCTTCTTCAGATTGTCTTGATCTTGTCTCATAAGCAAAGCAAATTCTAGAGCATTCCTTGCAAGTTGTTCAAGCCTTGCTTGCTCAGCAGCTATTCTAGCTTCCTCTGCTAGTCTAGCTTGCTCTCTTGCCAGAGCTTCTTGTCTTTCCCTTTCAAGCCTCTCATCCTCTAATCTCTTCTTCTCACGCTCAGCAGCTTCTTTCTTTTCCTGTTCAATTCTCTCAGCTTCAAGTCTTGCCAACTCCTTTATGAATTCCAAATCCTTCTTATAGGATTCTCTGATGGCCTTTATCATATTCTGAAGTTCAGCTCCCATTAGATCACACTCTTTGTCAATGTCTGATGACTCAATAGACATATTAGGAATAGCAATTTGAATTCTCCTAATATTCTTGTCAACAGCTTGCAGTAATTTTGTAATGTCTTCCTTAGTTTCACTAATGGGTTCATTCAGGATCCTAGAGGATAGGTGAGGAGGGACAGAGATACACTGATTAGAGAGATTTTGCATGTAAGAGTTTACATCAGAAGATGGAATATGAGCTGAGTCTGCATCCAAGTTCCTAGTGATTGCTTGGAGGTGAGGGTTGATTTGAGTTTCAGCAGTGAAGGTGTTGTCCAAAACCACATGGTGTGGGGATTTTTCAACAACATTCACTGGAGAGTTTGGATTATGAACAGCTTCAGAGTTTGAGGTGTTTTGAATTTCAGGTTCTGTGATTTGTGGGGTTCATCTTCTGGTGGGGGTGTTTGTAGTTTAGCTTGTTCAACTTCTGGTGTAGGTACCAGATTTAGTAAGTTTGGGTCAACATAAAGAACCGATTTGTGAGGGGGTGCGTTCTTTGGACGAGGTTGTGGTGGTGGTGAGGGTGTGGCCTCAGAATCTTCATTATCATCCACAGTGTGAATAACTGGTGCAGTATCTGAGGTAGTAGCTTGTGCTGCATCAGTAGATATTTTATTAGCTTGAGATTCTGATGGTTTAAAGTTAAATGGCTTTGATCTATGTTGATTCTCAGAAAGAGTAAGATCTTTCTCAGAATTAACACCTTTGAAAATTCTATTAGAAGCTCATTTAACTGGAATTGAAAATGGTTGAACTGAGTTTGGTTTTAGAAAGACATTAACAACTTCTGAGCTATTTTCAAGAGTATCAGAAGACTTACTATTTGTTATTGGCCCATATATCTTTAGAGTAGCAGCCATAGTCTCAGGATTATTTCTTAGTGATAGCTTGGAGTTCATATCATCAAAAACACTTGGGTCAATACCACAATCATAACCATCCTTCAGCTCTACTTCTTTTTCTTTGAGTGTAGCAATCTTCTCAATTGCTGCCTCAATCTCAGACTTTTCCTTTTCTTCTTCCGTTGCATCTTCCAATACTAATTTCTTAGATGCCTTTGGCTTTCTAGGCTTTCTTGGTCCAGTGTTTGTCTTGGCAACCTTCTTGCCACGAGATTCTGCAGGACTTTTTGCATCTTTTCTTTTCAAGAAGACTCTGGATGGTTGACCCAACATTCTTGATTGTCTAACCTTCAAACCCTTTTGTTCACCACTTTCAACCTCAGCACCAAGTCCTTTCAAGAATTGAGCATGAGCTTCTGCCACAATTCTAGCATCCCTATCACTCACATGAACCAGTCTGCACTCAGCAATGTCATCTTCAGTTTCTCTAATGAATAGAGGATGTGTTGGATGGACTATCTTGTTATTCTTCACAAGGTGTAGATACCTTAGAGTAGTGTTATTTATCACCTTAGAACTAGTCAAATAAGTACTATACCCAGGGAAGAAAGGTGTGACAGCATCCAGCAATCCACACTGAGCAAACATGTGACTGAAGAGTCTGCCATGGTGAATGATAGGTTTGTCAGCTTCTATGGAGTCCAGAAGATGGGTGAAGATTAGTTTAGCAACATCCAATAAATTTCCTTTACCAACATGAAATGTGAAGAGCTTCTGAACAAAAGAAAATTGATCAGTACCTCCCAGCTTGGGCACAATACTGTCAATGAAAATCTTGTAGATAACCTTGCAGATATTTGTCATTTCCAACTTATCTGCAGGATTAGTTCTAGCCTTGAAAATGAATTGCTCAACATCTGGGGCAACAGAATCTGATTTCTTGAGGAAGAGTCCATCAGAAGATAGCTTCAGAGCCTCATAGATGTGAGCCACTCTGATTGAAATTCTGAATCCAGCCACATAGGATTCAATTTCAGTAGTAACGAACAGTCTAATACCCATCTCAATAGGTGATTTCCCTTGTAACTCAGGTCTTTCCTTAATCATCTTTTTCAAATTTGCATTATATCTATCCCTTTGATTAACTCCGTATATGTTGGACCATTCAAAATGTCGAAGTAATACATCAAACCTTGTTTCTCGTAAAGTTCCTTTACTTCAGGAAACCCATTTACTCTTAGGCTTTCAAAGTCAACAGGAGTTTCAACGGCGAATTGAAGATCATCATATTTGTACGACCGTTGATCCTTTGCAAACTTGTTTGGGATGGAGTACTCAGTTTCGATCATGCAAGCACTAACTTTGATAACAGGGAAGGTAGCCATTTTGATGAAGTTTGGGGGTTAGGGTTTGCTAGTTTGAGAGAGAAAGAAATTGCTTGAGTTTTAGAAGAATGAAAGTGTGGGTTGTGAGAGTGCAAAAGTGTGAATGTGAACAGTTATGTGTTTAAATAGAAAGTTTCGCGCAAAAGAGATAGTACAGACACATAGGGGTAGTAGAGTCTTTTACCTATCAAAATAAGGATTAGAACACTAATCATCATAAACTAACTTCTTTAACCACTTGCAACAGGACATGTGTATTAGAAGTTTATTAAATAACTGACACGTAAGTGGAAGGAAAACGAACGGGTTTTTATATAAAATATTTTCCTTAATTACGCGCCAGAACCATCCTTTTTAGTAGATTCTGATAGTACATCAGAAGATGGTCTTATCACAACTTCTGATACAGAAGGTTCTGATGACTTCAACTTCTGATAACTATTAGATTCTGATAAAAACAAGTTTTACATCTGAGTCTTAGCTATTCAGGGATTTCCATCATATTCAAATTCTTTTTGATAAAATCAAAACATTCAACAGCTAAGGGTTTTGTAAAGATATCAGCCCATTGATTTTCTGTTTCAATGAACTTAAGATCAATTACACCCTTTTGAACATAGTCTCTTATGAAATGATGTTTAATCTCAATATGCTTAGCTCTTGAATGTAAAATAGGAATTTTGGAAAGATGAATGGCTGCAGTATTATCACAATATAAAGAAATATTGTTACTGCTTATTTGATAATCTTCTAATTGATATTTCATCCAAAGTAATTGTGTACAACATTTTGCTACTGATATGTACTCTGCTTCTGCTGTTGACATAGCTATGATGGTTTGCCTTTTACTAGCCCATGAAATCAAATTCTCACCAATGAATTGACAATTGCCACTGGTGGATTTTCTTTCAACTTTATCACCAGCATAGTCAGCATCACAGAATCCAATCAGTTTGTAGTCATTGGATTTCAGATACAGTAATCCAATGTTACAAGTAGCTTTCAAATATCTAAAGATTCTCTTCACAGCAGTGAAATGAGATTCTCTAGGATCTGATTGAAATCTTCCACACAAGCATACACTGAATAAAATATCAGGTCTTGAGGCAGTTAGATAAAGAAGAGATCCAATCATACCTCGATAGAGCTTCGAAGCTTGATGTAGGATGCATTGGAGTGTTCATGGGCTTACAATCTTCCAAATTGAATTTCTTCAGAAGATCTTTTATATATTTTGATTGATGAATGAATGTTCCTTTCTTTGTTTGATTTATTTGAATTCCAAGAAAGAACTTCAATTCCCCCATCATGCTCATCTCAAATTCATCCTGCATAAGCTTAGAAAAATTCTTCCACAAAGTGGCATTAGTTGATCCAAAAATGATATCATCAACATAAATTTGAATGATCAAAATGTCTTTCTTTAGTGTTTTTCTGAATAGTGTATTATCAACTTGACCTTTTTCAAAACCATTGTTTACTAAGAAAGTACTCAGTCTCTAATACCAAGTTCTGGGAGCTTGTTTGAGTCCATAGAGTGATTTCTTGAGTTTGAACACATGGTCTGGATTTGATAAATCTACAAATCCAGGAGGTTGTTTGACATATACTTCTTCAAAAATAATACCATTTAGAAATGCACTTTTTATATCCATTTGATATAGAGTGATACTATTATTGACTGCATAAGATAAAAGTAACCTGATTGCTTCCAGTCTAGCTACTGGAGAATATGTCTCAGTAAAGTCAATTCCTTCTTGTTGACTATATCCTTGTGCAACAAGTCTTGCTTTGTTTCTGGTTACTTCACCTTGCTCATTCAGTTTGTTTCTGTATACCCATTTTGTTCCAATAATGTTCTTATGCTTGGGTTTGGGTACCAGATCCCATACATCATTTCTCTTGAATTGATTTAACTCTTCTTCCATAGCAACGATCCAAGCATCATCTGAGAGAGCTTCATTTGTTGTCTTTGGTTCAATCAAGGATACTAGTCCAAATAATGATTCTTCATCTCTGAAGTTTGATCTTGTTTTTCTAGGACTATTCTTGTTTCCAAGAATGAGCTCTTCAGGATGTGAAGATTTGTATTTGAAAGTGTTTCTTGGAATCTCAGTTGCTTCAGAGTTGTCATCATCAGTTTGATGTTCTTGAGGAGCATCAGAAGATGTTTCTTCTTGAGTTTCAGAATCTTCTACAGATTCTATATAGTTGTCATACTCTAGAGCTTCATCTTCTGAGTCATCAGATCCTGACAAATCTATAACAGGCTCTGACTTTTTATCATCAGGCTCTTTATCATCAAACTTTACGTGCATAGATTCTTCCACTGTCTTAGTTTCAGAATTATACACTCTATATGACTTAGAGCGTTCAGAGTATCCAATGAAGATACCCTTACATGCTTTAGAGTCAAATTTCTTAAGATGGACTTTGTTATTCAGAATGTAACAAGTATAACCAAATTGATGAAAATAAGAAATATTGGGTTTTCTTCCTCTAAAGAGTTCATATGTTGTTTTGTTCAAAATAGGTCTTATATAGATTCTATTTTGAATGTAACAAGCAGTGTTAACAGCTTCTGCCCAAAAGAATTTTGCTAAATTATTTTCATGCATCATGGTGCGTGCCATTTCTTGCAAAGATCTATTCTTTCTTTCTACAACTCCATTTTGTTGTGGAGTTCTAGGAGAAGAGAATTCATGGAGGATTCCATGTTCTTCACAAAATTTTTCAAAAGGTTCATTTTCAAATTCACCACCATGATCACTTCTTACTTTCAAAATCTTGGAATCCTTTTCATTTTGAATTTGGGTACAGAAGATGCTAAACATTTCATATGTGTCATCTTTAGTTCACAGAAATTTAACCCAAGTCCATCTACTGTAAGCATCCACTATGACTAATCCATACTTCTTACCATTGATTGAAGCAGTGCTAACTGGTCCAAAAAGATCAATATGTAAGAGTTCTAAATGTCTAGAAGTAGAGACACTGTTTTTGGTCTTAAAAGAACTTTTGACAATCTTTCCTTTTTGACAAGACCCACAAAGTGAGTCTGAGTGATATTTAATTTTTGGAAGACCTCTGACAAGATTGTCCTTGCTAAGCTTAGAGATTAATCTCCAGTTAGCATGACCCAATCTTTTGTTCCAGATCCATTTTTCATCGCTCAGTGTCAAAAGACAAAGCACTTGTTGTTCCTTTAAATCAGAAAAATTGACTTTATAAACATTGCCTTTTCTATTACCTTTAAAAACAATGGATTGGTCAGAGTTTCTTATTACAGTACATGAATCCTTATTAAACATGACATCATAATTACTATCACATAATTGACTTATGATAAGTAAGTTATGATGTAGTCCATCTACTAACCAAACATCAGAAATTAACAAAGAAGAATTACAACATGTACATATATCAATGATCTTTCCCTTCTAGTTGCCACCAAACCCTACTGTTCCTCCCTTTTGCTGATTCAGGGTGTGGAATAAGAGCTTGTCTCCTGTCATGTGACGTGAGCAACCACTGTCTAGATACCATGAGCTTTCTTTTCTTCTTTGGGTGCATACCTGCAGCATACACTATTTCAGACTTTGGTACCCATATTCTGATGGGTCCATGTTGGTTAGTTTAATGAATCTTATTCTTCTTCTTAGAGTATTCAGAAGATCTAGAGTCAACTGAGCCTTTAGAAAATGATTTAGGCTTATGTTGTCTCTGAGACTTTCCTCTTGAATGTGTCAGAGAATCAGTTACCAAGTTTGCTTTAGAAGTACTGGTACCTCGCTTATCAACAGGCTTTGGTACTCTGATAGCTTTAACTTGAGTAGACATGGATACTGAAGTGAGGGGAACCTGGGTTTTAGAAAACTTAGGTTCAGAAGATGAGTTATCTTCTGATACCTTATCTTACGGTTCCAAGGTCACAAGAGTATCAGACATAGTCAGAGGTTCTGAATTACCCTTAGTAAGGTTAGAATAAGATTCAGAAGGTGGTTTGCTTAAGCAGACATAATTGCTTGCTTTCCCTTTATCAGATGATGTAAGGGAACCAAGTCCTTGTCTTCTATAATAATTGCTCCCACCATGAATCATAGAAGACATCTTAACTTTGTCGATGTTATGATGGACAAACTCTTGAAGAGCAATTTCATACTCATCATAGGGTTTGTGACATGTTCTGCAACTAGTTTCAAGCACTTTAATTGTTTTAAGAGATTTATGATAGTTTGCTTGAGTCTGGTTGAGATTTTCATTGAACAGTTTCAATTTTTGTTTACAAAGATCTAGCTCATTTGACTTTTCCATGTACTTCATCATAACATCTTTCAAAGCCTTGGTGACTTGAGTACTAGACATCTTAGAGATTACCTCTTCAATATCATCTGTGTCAGACTCTGAATCACTTTCATTATCTGATGTGCCCGTGGCCATAAGTGCCAGATTTGCCTCCTCAGAGTCTTCATCATCAGATAATTCATTAATGTCTTCCCAAGTAGCCATCAAACTCTTCTTAGCTTTATTTTTGATTGTGCTCTTTCTTCCTTTACCCTTGGAGTTGAGTTCAGGACAATCAGCCATGAAGTGTCCAGGCTTGTGACAATTGAAACAATTTTTCGTGTCATCCTTCTTCTCTTTGCTAACGTTGTTCCTCGATCCAAATCCTTTGCTTGAGTAGTTTTTGCCCCTCCTTGACCACTTTTGGAACTTCTTGGACAAGAGTGCAAAGACATCATCATCTGATCCATCTTCTTGGTCATCTATGGAAGATTCCCCCGCTTCAGATTCTACAACCTTGGCTTTCAGAGCTTTAGACGAAACTGAAATGGATGGCAAAGCCACAGATTTTAGTTTCTTCTGAGGCTCATAAGAAGATAGTTTAATCTCATGACTCATGAGAGAACTTATCAATTCCTCCAAGCCAAGTGTGTCCAAATATTTAGCTTCCTGAATAGATGTTACCTTAGGCCTCCACCTTGAAGGTAAGCTTCTCAGAATCTTCCTTACATGATCAGAAGTTGTATAACTTCTCTTTAGAACTTGGAGACCAGCCACTAGAATTTTGAATCTAGAATACATAGATTCAATATTCTCATCATCCTTCATTCTAAAGAGTTCATACTGTTGGATCAAAATAGTAGCCTTTGCTTCTTGAACTTGTTTGTTCCCTTCATATGTGGAACATAAGGAGTCATATATACTCTTTGCAGTAGATTTGTCTGTAATCTTGAGATATTCATCATGAGATATACAACAAATGAGAAGATCCTTGACTTTGTGATGTTTCTTGTAAGCCTTCTTGTCAGTAGGAGTGAACTTCTTCCTTTCTTCAACATATAACTTACCTCTTTCATAAAGACCTTGAAAAGTTACCCCTTCTTCAACCAAGTCCCAAAGTTCATCATCTATACCAATGAGATGACTGTAGATTCTATCTTTCCACCAGGAAAACGTAGAACCATCTCCATTGAACTTTGGTGCTTTGTTGTTAGACTTATCTTCAACATCATAGTCATGAGGAACTGCTTTCATACTTGCAGCTGCAACGTCAGTCATTGTGTTTTTCAACAAGAAACTGTCTCACTGTTAAGTGATAAAAACAGAACCAGGCTCTTGATGCCAATTGAAGGTGTGAAAAACACAAGAAGGGGGGGTTGAATTGTTAGAACACTATTCAGATTTTGCAGCGGTTATAAAAACAAAACACAATCAATAACGTCTAAGAAGAAGGTAATAGAGTGAGAGAAAGATAGAGACAGAAATTTTATACTGGTTCCTCTCACAAACCGAGAGTACGTCCAGTCCCCTTGCACTTCCAAGGGAGTTCACTAATAATCACCAAAGATTACAATGCTCAAGCACACAGGCAAGAGACTTCCACTGCTCAAGTAAACTTACAAGAGACTTCCTTTGTTCAAGCACACACGCAAGAGACTTCAAACAACTTACAAGTAAAACAAAGTATGTGAACACTGATGTACAAATCAATGTTCAAGAAAAATAAATACAACTCAATGACAAGACTTAACTTAGAATCCTAATAAAAGAAATCTAAGGTTCAACTACTGTATGATTCAGAAGCTGAAGCTTTGAGTCTTGGATAATCAAATGAGTTCAAGTTGTATTCAAGTTGTTTTTGTGCTAAGGATGATTTTGGCAGAGTAACAGCTCATTCAAAATTGTTCAATTGTGTTGTGCACAAAAACTTCAATTCAACTCCTATTTATAGTAGAGGGTGGAGCGTCTTTAATTTGAAATCCGTTGCAGTGAGATTTCGCCAGCTGGAAATAGTACAATCCTTAACCATATCAAGTAACCTTTGTGTACGATCAATCTTAGGGATAAAGATTCGTCCAAATCAGGTAATAGGTTCGTACAATAGTACAAACGTCATTATCCCTGAGGATAAGATTGATTCTCCAGCTTTTTGAGTTGTCAAAAGATGATGAAAACCAATCATTGTTGCAGAGAATGTTCTTTTGACAAAACGGCTGTCACTGCACATATCAGAACATGATGTCTTCAAAACACAACTTCTGATATGCAGCTTCTTACGCGACTTAACTTTGCATCTTCTGATGAGCATGTTCTGGTCAGAATTTGCTTGCCATTTCAGAGCTTCAAATGTACTTATAGTGAATATAAAATTTTAGCTTATATATCTGCACACTTAGAGAGTAAATAGTCAGTATACCCTATTGTATATTAATACCTTTGTTATCATCAAAACTTAATTGAGTCATGTCAGAACCTCTTTTGTTCCAACAACTAGTACTTTTTAACAGGTTGATAGTATATTTATCTTTCGTCTAAGAAAAGTGTATGAACTCATAATCATAATATTACTCATAAATAAATCATTTATGCGTTATATATAACGAATGATAGAAAGTAAAATTAATGTTTTTTGACAAAAATTAACGAAAATGACCAATATGACAAACAAAATTAAAGTTAAGGGACCAATTTGTAATGTTAATTATTTAAGGGACCAATTATCCAATTTAGCCTATATTTATTAATTATAGGGTTAATTATGTAAGACTAACACATACATTTTACAAATTCAATGGTATAATCACTTTTCTTAATAACCGTGAAATTTTTAACTCATAAAAGGGTCTTTTAATTAAGGACGGATGGAGTAGTGTGGTGTAGTTGAAATTTTGTTGTTTTGATTGGTTGTTTGTGTGACTTTGTTTGATTAGGTTCAGGCTGGTTGGATACTCACAAACATAGCAGCTGGAACTTCTGAGAACACTAAGGTGGTAATTGATCATGGTGCAGTGCTGATACTTGTCAAGCTACTTAGTTCACCTAATGATGATGTTCGAGAACAGGTATATTTATACTAAAATTTAATAGCAGTGGAACTGGCTGGATTGTCTTTTTTTTTTTTTTGCCGAACACTAAAACTCTAAAATTGTAGGCTATATGGGCATTGGGTAATGTTGCCGGTGATTCCCCTAGGTACCGTGATCTTGTTCTCAGTTATGGTGCCCTGATCCCGTTGTTGTCCCAGTTCAATGAGCGCACAAAGTCTTCTATACTGAGAATTGCCACGTGGGCCCTGCTAAACTTTTGCAGGGGCAAGCCACAACCCCCATTTGAGCAGGTAGTTGTTGTTTTTCTTAAATCAAAACTGAACCTGCATGAAGATCTTTATCGATGTTAAAACTAGAATTTTGATGGACAGGTGAGGCCAGCGCTTCCCGCCCTCGCGCGTTTGGTTTTTTCCAACGATACAGAAGTTATAAGAGATGCATGTTGGGCACTCTCATATCTTTCTGATTGAACAAAGGACAACATCCAAGCAGTGATTGCGGCCAGTGTATGTGGCAGACTGGTGGAGCTCCTTCAGTAAGTATCAATTCTTCTATCCCTGGTCAACCAATATTCTGTTGCAATTATTGATTATTTTAGCTCTAAATGTATGTGCATGTTTTGAAGGAACCCATCTCCTTCTTTGGTGACTCCTGCACTTCACACGGTGGGATTAATTGCAACTGGAGACGACATGCAGACTCAGGTAATGTCACAGTGGAATGTGAATTGTTATAATTAGTTGCTACCTAATTATTTCTAATTAAATTTAACTTTTATTGAACAAAGTACTGAATTAGTGTTATGTTAGTTAGTTTGGAAATCATATCAAAATTTGAAATATTATAACCTGAAATCATTGATAAGTAAGTTTTGCAAGTCTAATTTGATCAAGAGAGAACACCAAAATGCTGAAGTATGTAGTTGTTGAAGATTGATTGACAATTTTAGAAATCTTAGCCTATGAATCAATATGATTTTTGAGGGGATAGGGAAATTTTGGCTTGGGAAGAACAATAAGTTATACTTTCTGGCGATTCACTACTATTTATTACAATGAATCTAGTTTTTTCTCACCCCTTTGTATTATGTCATCTCATGTGTCACCTGTGAGAATTACCTGATTTTGTGGGACTCTTTTTGTCAGGTTGTTATCAATCATCGTTCACTCCCATGCCTTTTGAGGCTGTTGACCGATTATCATTGGAACAATATTAAGAAAGATGCTTGTTGGACTATATCAAACATTGCAGCTAGAAATAGCGAGAAGATACAGGTAAGCTAATAAATCCCATTTTTTTATACTCAAATGATGTTAAATAGCATGTAGTGCAATGTTAGTTTATTTATTGCTTATTCTTTTCTTCAAGTTTGATGTTTGGGTATCACATGCATATAAATTGAAAGCTACATGTTGTTTAACATGGAGATTTTGTGCAATAATAGCCATTGTAGATTTGTAGTCTTGATATATTGAACTCTACCTTTTATGTATGTTACAGACTATTATTGACGCTGGTCTGATTGCTCCCATGGTCAATCTTTATAAAAATGCCGAATTTGACATTAAAAAAGAAATTGTATGCGCACTCTCTAATGCTACATGTGGTGCTACCAATGAGCAAATAAAGTATGTGAAGTTATTTTTAATTGTTTTTTTTTTGCTCTGCTTCATGCTGGCAGACCCGACAAAGCCCGGAGCCCGAATGGGCCGATCCGAAACGGGCCGGGCCGCCCGCTTTGACAGCTCTAATTATGAGTATTATAGAGGAGGACCACACATCCATTGAATGTTACAACAAAGAAAGAGTTATGAGTTACGAGAGACTAAATAAAATGGAGAGAAAACCTCGTTTTCTTTTATTCTTTTATCTCTTCTATACTATTATCTTTTACGTTGCAATCTCTTCGCTTACTTTGTGATTGTTCTTGTTACACCCCGATTTTCAAAGACTAAAAAGGGGCATTATTATTATTATTTTTTTTAAAACAAAACAGAGCGCGCATACAAACTGTGAGAGCCGGCATCAAACATACAAAAGAACTCATTACCATAAGGTGCTTCGACCAGCAAAGTGTGTTCCTGAATAATTACAGTCCAAGTCTAAGTATTCAAATTACTCCAAGCACTACAACCCAAAACAAACCAAGATAGAAACCTATGCCTAACCCAAAGGCACGATGTACAACCACACCGGCACAGAGTCTAATTCTAAACTATAGCTCCGGCACGAGTTCACTGGGGCCCTGAGCAGCCGCCGCCCTCGCGACCTACAGCATCATCTGGGGTGGGAGGAGCCCGCAAATTAAATGTTGCAAGGGTCACCACAAGTACCACAAATAATACACTTACCAAATATGGAAAAACAAGTAAACATATAATATTTTCACATCAACGTACATGATATATTTAAATGCACCCATAGCCTACAAATGCAGACTCTACATGATCGTGACCCAATCACTGGATGCCACATGCATGAATTCCGGAATTTAACCTCTCCGCAGAGAGTCGTGATCTTCTAATCACTAAATCAATACAATCACGACGATCTTCTAATCGAAGGATTAGGGTGGATCTTCTAATCAAACCCCGTGATCTTCTAATCACATATTGAACTCAATAAAATCCCGCAGGATTCAAGGTGGATCTTCTAATCGCACCCGGTGGTCTTCTAACCACTACCATGAATGCATGAGCATACGATCTTCAAATCTATGCTAATGCAATCAATCATATATAATGTATCACATGCTCATACATATATTCTCACAAATCATATGTAAATAACGCATGTATCGTAAACACTTTCTCATCAACGAGAATACATAATATATACATGCATAACACTCAAAGCACACCACAACAAGCATACAAACATATTATACAGATATAAGACGGAAATAAAAGGTGCCCTTACCTTGGCAAGCTTCCGTTACTCTTTTTCGCGAAATTCTACAATTCACGCTACCTAAAATAAATGTAGCGTAAAATCAATAAAATACTCATCGCACATCTTATCGAAACGAAACTTGTTCTCAAAAGTCTAGGGGGGTTTAAGGTACTTTCTAACTCTCTTACTTAGCGATTCCAAGTTCTTCCCATGGCGATAAAAATTCACGAAATTAAAGACATTATTTTAGTCACACGAAATTCATTTTGTTTTCAAAGCATATCAACTATTACTATTACTTTCAACCTCAAGAAAACATTTTCACACAATCCTAACCATTTGAAAACAAACTAGAAACTCTTCAAAAATATTCCGAAGAAAAAAAAATAAAAGTTTTCTTTCCAACTAAAACTCTATAATCATCCTTTTTTAAAAAGACCTATGATCACACACCAATGTCATGATCATTTTCTTATCATTGTGGACTTAGAAAATTTTGAAAGCTCATGGCCCCTTAATATACATAGGCCACGGCCAAGAAAATGGAAAGGGCACCAACACTCAAAATTTTCCACTTCCAAAGGCATGGTAATATCCTATAATACCCTAAAATCATTTACCCGAACAATCCAAATCATTTTAAATCAAACTACACTTTTTGACAATTTTGAATGGATTTTCCTTAAGACAAAATCAACACATTTTATTCTCCAAACAAACCATATCACAATCATTTCTTTAAAACCATGATTAAGTCCTCTTAAAATGACTTAACAAAATTTGAAAACTCTTCCTCCTCCCTTTATATGGTGCCACGGCCAAACTAGGGGACATAAGGCCAACACCTAAAATTTTTTCATTACAAAACCCTAGTAATCATCTACTAGTTCCTAAAGTCGTTGAATTGATCAATCACACTACTTTAAGAATTAAATCAAAAGTTCTAAAATTTGTTCATCAATTCCTCAAGAACACCGAATAAATTATTTCCTTATTTTTCAAAACAAAGTTCATAATCAAACATCCATTTTGCCACAAAGCTCAAAACTAACATCAAAAACAAAATCTCAAAACAAAATTCAAGTTTATGATCTTCTCAAAGTTTTTTTCTTAAAACCCTAACTTAAATTTTGTGAAAACATAAATCAACCATGGGAATCTTCTCATGCTTCACTCATGTGTACTAATTAACTCTCAAGAACACATCTAATAACCAACAACTTAATAAATCACCAAACTCTAAGAATTTCTCTCAAGAACATAATCATAAGAACTTAAAATCCAAGAGGTTTCATGGAGAAATAAGGAAGAGAAGAGGTTAGTTACCTTAAGAAGATGATGATTCCTTAATAAGCAAATGATCCAAGCTTGAGAAGATGAGAAAATGAAATTTTGACTACACAAAAAGCGAGAATAATCCAAAACTCGTTATTCTGACTACACATAAACCTTCTTATACTCAAAAGAAGACTACGACCCAAAAGTCTGTGCCTTTCCAGCGCACGAGCACAAAACAGGCTTCATTTCAGCAAAAATTCCATTAATGCGACGATACTCACAAGACCGCTCCACCAAAAACCCTAAAACTTAGCCGACACTAAAGTTTTTTAGAAAAATTGTACAGTGGAATCTTGGGTCTTACAGTTCTTGTATGATTATTACTTTTTATTAAACCCTCTGATTCTCGAGGGAAGAGGCTTGATAATCCAGAATTCGGCTACGAGATAAGTAAAATCTGGCCAAAAATTGTTCCTACCAAGAATCGAACATTAAATAATTGAGAGTTTTTATACTTAAGATTTTGTGGTAAGAGTATTTTTTACTAAACCAAACTCAACTCATCATCAATCAAATGTTGACTAATACATAACTAGTATTTGAATTAGTATTAGTTGATGAGTGGACAACTAGTCGTCGCACAAACTTTACCTCAAAAAGTTATAATCCAAATATATAATATTTCTAATATTGGATTCTCAAGAACATTTATAGAGACACCTTCAATACTTGAGTAAACAACATCAATTACTAGTAACATTTATAATCACTCTCAAAGATCACATGTTGTAACTCCATGCTTGGCACCCATTTCATGGCCTCAACAAAATTTACAATTGGGTTGAGTTTAGTACTATACTACTATTAATATTCATTTATTAGTCTATAAATGATTTAATGTTTAATAATAATTGATGAATCAATTGACATTGTCTTAGTCAAATTCACTCATCTTTTGATTCTTTTTATAAATTGACCAACTTTGATTCACCAATTATTTTTCATCATACTCTTGGAAAAGACACGTCAAATTGGTGCTTTCACATGTCTTTGATACTATAATTGTCTTCTTCCTTTCGCTCGTATTTTAATAAGGGTCATGCTAAATAGTATTTTCGATGCACTTATCATATATATAAAAAAATGAAATAAAATACAAAATTAATGTTGAAATTGTAACTTCTTATATTTTTAAGATATTGAATGTACAAGTTTTAAGATAAAATTTCTTTGCTTAAAAAAAAGATAAATTTTCCTTATTAATATGGTTAACTAATGCTCTGGAGGCACCGTTTAACTTAATATCTTTGGCATCAAACTTATATTTCTTTTTACCTTGCACCTACTATGAGAAAGTGTAGTTTTTAGAAGAAAAATTGATCATTCTTTTCATTTCTTTAAAACAAGCCAGATTCGTCAAGTCAATATCCTTGCATTAAAAAATATATATTGAAAACCACCAATTAAAGATTCTAGCTATCTTGAGCTTTGATGCACCATCTGTTGTCCATCAATTACAAAAAGTGAACAAAAGGAATAAAATTATTAAGGGCATACACACCTCCCATCCCTCCATGATCCGTACACACTTACACTAGTCAATTGTGCTATAATTCAAGATACTTTCCACATTTTTTTCCCCTTAACTCTTCCATACACAAAAATATTTAGAAAAATAAATTTCTATAAGATTTTTCCTAGAAAACCCATGTGAAGTAGCACAAATTCATTCAATTATTTTCTATCCACAGAATTTTTAAAATAGAGAATCTTACAATCTTTCCTTTTAAGTGCAATTTGTGAGGATGATGTTAAATTAAGTTCAAATACTCCATTGGTTAACCACCTTAGCTAGCATGTTGTTGATTCCAACTCCACTTTCACATCTGCACCTCACTTTCAATGCCTAAATATATATGCACCCGAAACTTGGGAATGACATGGACCCTCAGTATTTCCCTATCTTTATCATATTCTGTCAAAAAGATAATTCTCTTTTTGTCCTAGTAAACCAAGAGTAAAATCTATTTATAGTAATTTTTTTTTTTCACATGATAGGATTCCCACTAGAAATATCTTTTCATATACAATTCCACCACTTGCATACAAATATAATCGTCCAATTTGCTTGCTTAGTAAATTATAAAAAAAATATATATATTTGCTGTAATTTTAATTTTTACAAAATAATTTGAATTGGGTTTTCGGACGGAGTTAATCTCCTGCAATGTAACAAATTATAATTTGAATTCCAACTTTAAAAGATATTATCATTTAGTATTTGACTATACCGTATATAGATTTATCGTAGAGTGACCGTGCCAAAAATCAATCAATATATATATATAGTACACATGTAGTGAAGGAGAGTAGCAACTATATTGTCACGCATTTAGACATAATTTGTCAAACTTCGAGATCAACATTTTATATTTTTTCTGTACTTGTTCTAACGCTTACTATTCGATCGACCTTGCTTGCACAACAAGCATGCTTCTACTCGACTCGAAAAATGGATTTGGTGCAGTGAAAAAATAACACATGTTGAATTTGTGGTTTTTAGGGGGAAGAATAGGAAAAAATATAAGAAATAAAAATATGATTGATAATGAACTAAATAGAATATTTACATAGAATATTTACATATGAAATAGTATGATAGTATTTGGTATTTATAACCAAGTAAATATATTTAAACTAAACTAAATCCCTTAACGATAGGAATAAACAAACCTAATCATAGAAATATTTTCTGAACAAACTATAACATAAAACTTATGCATATCTTAATAAATATTTTCTTATTCTAACAACACAGTTTTGATCTCAACCATTGGATTAATTTGTATCACAAAATAATAGTTTGAGAGATATAATGAATACTACTCGTTAAAAATCCAACGACCATAATCCAAAACGGTGTGAAACTGTGTTATTTTTTACTGCAGCAAATCTAAGTTCACCCGACCCGTTGTTGCACAAAGTAAACAGTCTCAGTGTGGAACTATATAGCGATGACTGCGCCTGATTAATACAATAAAAACAGTTTCAGTCAACAACTACCTTCAATAGGTCCCACACACACTACATTAGCCCTTAACCATCCATTTTCTCCTTCCATACTCTTCCTTCATATGTAAAAGCCTCTTCCCTCTCTTCTCTTACCATGCCTTTCTCATTACAACATGCCAAACCAAATATCATCATTTTAGCTTCACCCTTTATTTTGGGTCAATAAAACACTTCAAGGTACACCAATAGCTTGGTTTAAGCCTTGAAAGTGCACCTAAAAAAATGAAGTTCTCTGTTTTATTTCTAGTGTTTTTCGCGGTTTTTGCTGTTACAGGGACTTGCTTTGTAGACTCTAGAGTCCTTCAATCACCAACAAACACAGAAAAGATAACTCATGAACCTATCAAAGAGCTTCAACATCTCATGCCTTCAATGACAACAGAGAAGGTGAATAATGAATATAAGATGAACAATAGGATTTTGGTTGATAACCAATATCATACTATGACTTCAGGGCCAAGCAGAAGAGGTTCAGGTCACTAACATATAATGTTTCAGTTAATCATGATTAGTTTATTACTGGTTTGATTATTATTCGCTTGTTTATTATGGTATGATTAATATTATAATAGAGGTCATTTGTACATGTAAACAATATATATGGGAAGTGTAATTTATGTCTATAAGGTATTTAGGTGTTAATTTTTTAGAAGAACAAAAACATGTTGGCGAAAATCGAAATTTACACATTGTATAACAATTTTTAAGTTCCGAATATATTGAACACTAGCAAGTTTTAGCATTGATACAGAATGGTTGAGAGCTCTCAAATCTCTGTGTTTTTACTTATTGGTATTATTATGTTTTTATTTGACTTTATTAGTTTAACGGTAAATTAAAAAGTCAAGGAGTGAAATTTAACACGGTGTATACACGATGATACGCAAACAACCAAGCGATTGAGCTCAAATCACTAATGAACTTCAGTTAAGACGAATTGTTGGGAAAAAATCTAAGTTTGAATCCTGACCGGATCAACCTTTGACTAAACTTTACTTACCTCACAATCACGATCAAATTTTGAATATCAAATCCTCGTTCCATCAGAAACCATAGGGCTAAATAAAAAAAAAATTGTGGATAAATTATTAGCCTCATGAATCGTGATTCATGAATACTAGCATCATAAACTTTTTTTACACCGGCTCAACTTATTTAATCAATGAATAGCTGATTCAAGAGGTGTGTATCTATTGATTCAGTGTCCTAATTTAATTTTTGAGGAGTTTTAGTGTCCCAATTTAACTAATAAACAAAGTAATTTTTACAACGCAGATGTTTACCGCAGTAATGATAAATCAAGCTGGATATAATGAATATGCCACCATCACATGGAAGTAACAAAACTTTTTATGTGAAATAATTTAAATTCAGCTATGTAAAGAAACTCGAAAATGGATTCCATGCAGTCAGGAAACCATGTAGTCATGTATCCAAAGTGTTGTAGATCATACGATTGAGATCGGACGGTGAATATTAATAACTCAGAAAATAAGTATAAAAACTATATAGTAGATTGGACGGCTGAGATCATCCTGCAGTAATTATTTGACCATTGACTGCGGAGAATCCATTACCAAAGAAATTCTAGTTGAAGCCTGCTTTGTTGGCAAGAAATCGGATCTGTACATCATTAACTTTGTGGCACCAAATTCAAATCTCCTATAAAACAGTAATAGTTGTAAAATGATTATTAGTTCCATTTTAACTAATAATTATTTCTCTCCCTCAATTTTTTTTATTAAGCGTATATATGTACTTATGACACCAATAAATTCAATCGAGCGGTAGCATAACTCAGTTGGTTGGAATATCACATTTTAGGTCAAAGTTCGAATTCGGGATCTCCCACTTATTAACATCAAGAAGTGAATTTCTAACCATTAAACTACTTGACAAAAAAATTTCAAATGAGTAGAGACTATCTAACAATTCCTTCAAACCTGTCATAATCATAAATGGTTGACATTTTCATGTTCAACAAACTTTAAAGTATATTAATAATTACTATTATTATTATTACTAATATTAATTGGACTAAACTGAACTGTCATGGCCAATTTTGTGTACTATAATTGTAGTTGGTTACCAAAATATGACAAGGTAGCTGACCAGCTCTTGTGAATAATCCAACCTTTGGTTTGCAAGTCAATAATAAGGTCCATGCATGCTTTCCTAGCTTCAATGAAAATTGTCCAAGATTTGATTCTCCTAACATTTTTGTTCTATAATCCCAAATTTAAGTAGCCATAGCTCTATTTCTAATTACATATAGCTATGTCATTAACTCATTATTGTTTCTTAGTTTCCCTCTTAACTTAGCTCACCAGAAAACAGGAAATGATATTAAATGTAGAAACATTATCTTGGATATTGTGCATTCAAGCCTTATAAACATTAACAAGTAAACATAATTTGCATGCCTTAAACTTAAGCAACAATATGTATGTATGTATGTATGTATGTATGTACAAATAAACATAATTTGCATGCCATTGGCTACAATTGCTGTATATAATGCACATAATTCCAACAGTTTATTGAAAGCATCAGAAATAGACATAATCATCATTAATCTTACAATTGAGAATAGACAAACAACCATAATTAAGGGGAAAAAACTATAAGAAAATTATGACAAAAAAGAGAAGCGAGCCGTCTAAACAAAACAGCTCCTCCACAAAAGACACTAGCAAATTGATCATTGTATCTTGAGGGACTTGACATGAGATTCTATCTAGCATCCTCAATTTTAACCTGAGAGAAAACAGGATCTGCTGAACTATTTGATTCATCATTAACCATCCCAATAGACATATCATCCATTTCAGTCATTGAATACAGAGAAGGTAAACGGCGAATATTAGGCAATTGAATTGATACAGAAGCATTGGTAGAACTATCCTCATGCGGTTCTCTATGTATTATGCCTCTCTGAAGCTGTAAAGCATATTCCAAGTCCCACAACACATCACCCATTGTTGGCCGATCACAGCCATCATCTTGTAAGCATTTATTCACCGTCTCACTAAACTTTCTGAGTGAGTTTGGATTAATTTGTCCCTTGATGGAAGGATCAACGATGTCTTCAAGTGTCCCTTTGTCTTTGCAAAATATTCCCCACTGAGCCAAGTTCACCTGATCCCTTGGAAGCGACTGGTCAATGGCTGGTCTTGCACATAACACTTCGAGTAAAACCACACCAAATGAGAAAACATCAGACTTTTCAGTAAGCTGTTGTGATTGAAAGTACTCAGGATCAAGGTACCCGAAAGTTCCTTTAACAACTGTGCTGACATAAGCATGCTGATCTATTGGACCTGTCCTTGAAAGACCAAAATCAGCAACTTTAGCTACAAGATTTTCATCAAGCAGTATGTTTGTGGATTTCACGTCACGGTGAATGATTCCACCAGCTGCACCTTTGTGAAGGTAATGAAGACCTCTAGCAGCACCAATACAAATCTCAAGCCTTTGCTTCCAAGTCAAAAAACTAGTCAAATTTGTATGGTACAAGCTGTCTCTAAGTGTCCCCTTTTCCATGTACTCATAAACAAGTATCATCTCATACCTTTCATCACAATAACCGATTAAGGAAACAAGGTGTCTGTGACGAATCTTGGACAAAACCATTATCTCTGCTTCAAATTCAGGAAATCCTTGACCTGACTCTTGCTCACTTCTTTTCACTGCAACAATCATTCCATTCTTGAGAACTCCCCTATAAACATTTCCAAAACCACCTTTTCCAATTACCCTTTTCGCATTGAAATTCTCCGTTGCCAATTGTAGATCACGCAAGGAGATTTTCAATCCAAGGTTAATGTTATCATTTAATCTGCTGTGAGAACTCCCTCCTGCGGAAGCTCGAGTCGGCAACCATTTGTAATTCTCAACAGGCTTTTGTTTCCTGATTTTACAGATCCAAAGAAACAAAACCACCACAATAGAAACCAAAACTATACCTCCAACTATCAAACCCACCACCACAGGAAGACTAATTTTCTTCGAATTGGAATCCAAATCATCCAAGGGAATTGAACCAATAATCACTTTCATCAGTTCTAGTCCATTTAAAAAAGCGCTCGGTTTAGCAACCGGTTCATTATCAACCGTCTTATTAGGTACTACGGTAACCTTCAATAGTCCAGAGCCATCAGAACGAACCACAAAATCATAATAATATGGAAACGACACTTCTGTGCCATTATTTACGCCTGAAATAACAAGCTCGTCATAAATGTAGAGATAGAACATTGTAAGTAGACTCTGTTGATTAAAAATGTCACAAAAGTGAAGCCTAAGGAAATGATCTAGATTCTTCTCCACAAGAACACTCCAACTTATGTTTGAACCGTTGGAACCATTTATACTCTCTTTGGCAGTTTGATAAACAACATCTGGAGCAGTATATTGATTTGAATATGGACCATCAGATTCATCATCTGCGCGTTTAATTTTACCTCCAAAAAAGGTACTATTCTTAGCATTCTGTGGATCAGTTATATAACTGTCATCTAGTAACCATTCTCTCGATAAGATATCTTCTTCTCTAGTGACAGGTTTGTCGCCGACGTTGAGACGGTGTTTGGTTTCCAAAGCTTGACCAGTTGAACCGGTGTAATTGAAACCCACGGTTGAATTGGGGATTAAATGATCGGGGAGCATAAAGAGTTCTATCGCATTAACAAACGCAAATGATGAATTTTGAGGTGTGAAAGTGATTTTGAATGTTTTTCTAATGATTTTAACGAAATACTCTTTTATTAAGCCAGGGTTTGTGGTGTTTACTGCGTCGAAATTTTGTAACAGAGAGAAACCGGGAACAGAAACGTTGAATTTTGCAGTGTAAAGGTTAGTTGGTGAAGAGAATGAAAATAAATGCAAACGTACCATGTAGGTGTTGTTTGGAACGGTAGTGAATTCATAGAAAGATTCAGAATGGAATATTCTTGCTGTTTGGTAAAGAGGTGAAGGCACCGGTGATTGATTGGTTTCTGTGTAGCTATTTTTGCTGCTGAAACTTGTTTTAGGGTAATTACGGTCTGATTCACCAATATAAACTTTGTTACTTTGGTTAACCGTAACGTTGTTTTTTGAGCCGCATTTGATGAAGTATATGTCTTGAGGTTCATATGCAAGTGACGAGAATTGTAGTGATGAGAATTGAAGAAGAAAAGCAGCAAGTTGAAATATAGTGTGTTGAATTTTTTGGAAGTGAAGAGTTGCCATGGTGAGAGTGAGAGAGGCAATTGTGTTTGTTTGGTGATTTGTTAAGCTATGATAATAATATTGATGATTGCAATTCATATAAGATAAGTGGATGACTTGAGTTGTGGCTGTGTTTTAGTCTTTAGCTTTGAACTTTCTTCTTTCTTGTTTGTTTCTCTTCTTACTTTTAAATATGTGGAAGTTGATTTATCAACTATTAGTACTTGAACTACTTTTTGGATTTTCTTAGATAAAAAAAAATATCATTTCAACTATTATGGAATGAGTAATTACAATGTGTTTATATTGGTAGTTATGCTACAATCCATTGTAACCAGCTTAAGCTAATGTGAGCTATATTGCATGGAAACTAGACTACCTTTCCCTAGATTCAAGGAAATGGTTATAACTGTATTTCTAGTTAGGAGATTTAGATTGCTTGTGCTCCAAGTTAAAGGGGTGTATATGGTTTGCAAGTTAATAATAAGGTCCATCGGTGCAAATTTTAGTAACCATGGCTCTATTTATTATCACATTTATTTTAAAACTAGCTATGTAATATTGTATCTTAGTTTGTCTCTTAACATAGCTCACAAGTAATGCAAATAGGCAATGATGATATTAAATAAAACAGAATCACAATAAAGGTAGGAATTAACAACATCACTGGTTTACTATAAAGAAACGTATTCAGTAACTGCTAGGCCAACAATCCCACTCTCTTTTCCTTTGTACAAAGTGATTAATTTTTTGGATTTAAAATCAATCCTTTAAAACCCATAATCAATGGATTCGGCTACTCTAAAGTGGTGAGATCAAGTATCATGAATCACTGATTAACAAATCAGAGGCAGATATTGCAAATATATCATAACAAGTCATGAGTTTGTTTAAATAACAACATTTGATTTTCTTACTTTACACTTTACTCACTTCAGAGGAGCCAAATTCATAATCAATAATGTTAATCCCTATAAAAATTATCCGGAAGCATAATGAGCATGACTAATTCTATCTTTTTGGAAAAGCATAATTTTATTAATGAACAAAAGATGTACAGTTCAAGCACAAGGTTTACCAAAACATTACAACAAAAACAATTCATGCAGCAATGCTGTTCTTCACACAAAATTTTTGCAGCTTGGCTCATCTATTCATCACACCCTCTTCTATCCATTCATTCACTAGCACACCTCATCCTCCTAGTCCTAACCACAATTCATCAATCCTATATATGTACAAAGACAATTGCTTGTAGTTGTCCATCATCACAGCAGTGGCAAAATTCTGCAGCAAGTTCACCTGCTAATAGATTAAACTCCTTGATCCTGTTTACTGCCTCGTGATTTATGAATATCCCTTTATGACAAAAAAAAAAGAAATGAGCCGTCTAAACAAAACAGCTCCTCCACAAAAGACACTAGCAAGTTGATCATTGTATCTTGAAGGACTTGACATGAGATTCTATCTAGCATCCTCAATTTTCAACTGAGAGAAAACAGGATCTGCTGAACTATTTGATTCATCATTCACCATCCCAATAGACATATCATCCATTTCAGTCATTGAATACAGAGAAGGTAAACGGCGAATATTAGGCAATTGAATTGATACAGAAGCATTGGTAGAACTATCCTCATGCGGTTCTCTATGTATTATGCCTATCTGAAGTTGTAAAGCATATTCCAAGTCCCACAACACATCACCCATTGTTGGCCGATCACAGCCATCTTCTTGTAAGCATTTATTCACCGTCTCACTAAACTTTCTAAGTGAGTTTGGATTAATTTGTCCCTTGATTGAAGGATCGACGATGTCTTCAAGTAGCCCTTTGTCTTTGCAAAATATTCCCCACTGAGCCAAGTTCACCTCATCCCTTGGAAGCGACTGGTCAATGGCTGGTCTTGCACATAACACTTCGAGTAAAACCACACCGAATGAAAAAACATCAGACTTTTCAGTAAGCTGTTGTGATTGAAAGTACTCAGGATCAAGGTACCCGAAAGTTCCTTTAACAACTGTGCTGACATAAGCATGCTGATCTATAGGACCACTTCTTGAAAGACCAAAATCAGCAACTTTAGCTACAAGATTTTCATCAAGCAGTATGTTTGTGGATTTCACGTCACGGTGAATGATTCCACCGGCTGCACCTTTGTGAAGGTAATGAAGACCTCTCGCAGCCCCAATACAAATCTCAAGCCTTTGCTTCCAAGTCAAAAAACTAGTCAAATTTGTACCGTACAAGCTCTCTCTAAGTGTTCCTTTTTCCATGTACTCATAAACAAGTATCATCTCATACCTTTCATCACAATAACCGATTAAGGAAACAAGGTGTCTGTGACGAATCTTGGACAAAACCATTATCTCAGCTTCAAATTCTGGAAATCCTTGACCTGACTCTTGCTCACTTCTTTTCACTGCAACACTCATTCCATTCTTGAGGACTCCCTTATAAACATTTCCAAAACCACCTTTTCCAATTACCCTCTTTGCATTGAAATTCTCCGTTGCCAATTGTAGATCACGCAAGGAGATTTTCAATCCAAGGTTAATGTTATCATTTAATCTGCTGTGAGAACTCCCTCCTGCGGAAGCTCGAGACGGCAACCATTTGTAATTCTCATCAGTCTTTTGTTTCCTGATTTTACAGATCCAAAGAAACAAAACCACCACAACAGAAACCAAAACTAAACCTCCAACGACCGAACCCACTACCACAAGAAGACTAATCTTTGAATTTGAATCTGAACTATCTAAGGGGATTGGACCTGATAATTCAATCACTTTCATGAGTTCTAGCCCGTTTAAAAATGCGTTCAGCATATAATCCGTCTTATTAGGTACCACACTAACATTCAATAGACCAGAGCCATCGGAACGAACCACAAATTCATAATAATAAGGAGAAGACAATCCTGTGCCATTATTTATATATATAACAAACTTGTCATAAATGTGGAGAAAGAACGTTGTAATTAGACTCTGTGGACCAAAAATGTCACAAAAGTGAAGCCTGAGGAAATGATCTGTATTCTTCTCCACAGGAACACTCCAAGTTATGTTTAAACCGTTAGATCCATTTTTACTCTCTTGGGCAGTTTCATAAACTACACCTGGAGCAGTATATATATCTGAATCTACACCATTAGAAACATCACCTGGAGTGGGATTAATTGTACCTCCAACATAACTCTTAGCGTTTTCTGGATTAGTTATATAACGTTCATCTGTTAACCATTCTCTCAATAAGTTATCGGTTTCTCTAGAGACATTGTCGCCACCTACATTAAGACGGTGTTTTATTTCCAAAGCTCGTGAGAGGAAATTGTTACTATAGGTAGATAAATCTCGACCAGTAGTGTAATTGAACCTCCTGATTTTATTGGGGATCAAATGACTTGGGAGCATAAAGAGTTCTATTGCGTTAACAAAAGCGAAAGATGAATTTAGAGGTGTGAAAGTGATTTTGAATCTTTTTCGGATGATTTTAATGAAATACTCTTTTATTAAGCCTGGGTCTGTGGTGTTTACTGCGTCGAAATTTTGTAACAGAGAGAAACCGGGAACAGAAACGTTGAATTTTGCAGTGTAAAGGTTAACTTGTGAAGAGAATGAATAGAAATGGAAACGTACCATGTAGGTTTTGTTTGGGAAGGTATCAAATTCGTAGGTAGAGTTTGAATAGAAGATTCTTGCTGTTTGGTAGAGAGTTGAAGGCACTGATGATTGATTGGTTTCCGTGTATCTATTTTTCCTGCTGAAACTTGTTGTAGGGTAATTATGGTTTGATTCACCAATATAAACTTTGTTAGTTTGGTTATCGGTAACGTCCTTATGTGAGCCGCATTTGATGAAGTATTTGTCTTGAGGATCATATGCATGCGACGAGAACTGTAGTGATGATAATTGAAGAAGAAAAACAGCAAGTAGAAATATAGTGTGTTGAATTTTGTGAAGGTGAAGAGTTGCCATATTTAGTGAGAGAGGAAATTGTGTTTGTTTGATGATTTTTTTAAGCTATGATGATGATGATGTTGATGATGCCAAATTTATATAATTAGGGAGGGAAGAAGACATAATTAGATAAGTGGAAGACTTGAGCTGTGGACTGTGTTTAAGTCCTCAGCTTTGAATTTTCTTCTTCCTTGTTTGTTTCTCTTTTTTAATATGTGGCCCTGAACCTCTTCTACTTGGCCCTGAAGGCCTGAACATTATTAGTACTTGAACTGTTTTTGGGATTTTTCTATAAAAATGTACGGTTTCAATATAGAACTCCGGTTCAAAACTACGGCCAAAAAAATGAAGCCTAGCTTGAAGCTGCACCAAAAAAATGAAGTTCTGTTTTGTTTATAGTAATTTTTCACTATTTTTGCTGCTACAAGGCCTTGCTTTGTAAACTCTAGAGTCCTTTAAAGACAGAAAAACAGGATTTTGGTTGATAACCAATTTCATACTATGACTTCAGGACCAAGCAGAAGAGGTTTAAGTCACTAACATAAAATGTTTCAGTTAATGATTAGTTCATTACTGGTTTGATCTTTATATCTTGTTTATTATGGTAAGATTCATATAATAGAGCTTATTTGTACATGTAAACTATATATTAATATGGCAAAGTGACTTGTGTCTATAAGGGGTATTATTTAGGTGTTATTTATTTAGAAGAACAAAAGTATGTTGGAAAACTCAAAATTTACACATTGTATAACAATTTTTAAGCTTGGAATATATTGAACACTATCAAGTTCTAGCATTGATACTGTACAGAATATTCAGAGAGTGAAAAATGAGAGAAACTTATTGATTAAAAGTGAATCTTCTTATGAAAAAAAAAAAAAGAATTGAATCTTCACATAATGAGTAATTACAAATGTGGTTATGGTATTTATACTACAATCAATTGGAACCAGCTTAAGCTAAGGTGAGGTAGATTACATGAAATCTAAACTACCTCTCCCTAGATACAAGGAAATGGTTATAACCGTATTTCTAGTTAGGGGAATTAGATTGCTTGTGCTCCAAGTAAAAGGGGTGTATGGTGTTCTTCTTATGTTGATCAATATATCCAGCTTCTATTGCATTTGTGTATGATTCTTTGTCACTTAACACAGGCAATTGCTTATAGCTGTCAATAATCACAGCAGTGCCAAAATTTTGCAGCAAGTTCACCTGCTAATAAATTAAACTCATTAATCTTGCTTACTACCCTGTGATTTATGAATATCCCTTTAATCTCAGTCAATTCCTTCCAACTATTTAACCAAACATCTGCTACAGTCTCCTACAGATACAACCTCTCAGCTTCAATTCACCGCATATCTCACATTCAACCATGCTCACCATGATTCTTCAATCCTTTTTCTCGTGTCTTATGATGACCAATTAGTTGTGGGGTTTGGTCTTCTAGATTAACATGTACTTTGTCTAAGAGAACCATTTTGCTATATTTATGTATCCTTCTGATAATGAGATTTAGTATTGGATGGTGGTATGTTTGTGTGACTAAGTGACCATAACCTAGATTGGGTTATCTTTTGGAATTTCTATTTTAGCTCATCACAAAATTAGAAATATCATTTAATCTCTAAACAATAAAATTATACTAATCTTATTAGATCACCTTTAATTAGACTTAAGCAACAATATACAATATAATTATGCACATATATACATTGGCGCTGTATGGTGAACAAAACTGAATCATAACTAGTATAGTGCATAGCATTGTTGACCACAGTGTAGACTATATATATTGGTGCAAGCATTCAAATAAGTGCTGTATATAATGCAACTAGTTACAATTGTTTACTGCGCATCAGAAATACACATAATCATCATTAATCTTACACTTGAGAACAGACCAACAACCCTATCTAAGAAAATAAGGACAAAACAGCTCCTCCACTTGAGGCACTAGCAAGTTAATCATTGTATTTTGAAGGACTTTGACATGAAGTTCTATCTAGCATCATCAATTTTTAACTGAGAGAAAACAGAATCTTCTGCACTATTTGATTCATCATTAATCATCCCCATAGACATATCATCCATTTCAGTCAGTGTAGACAGAGAAGGTAAACGGCGAACATTAGGCAATTGAATTGATACAGAAGCACTGCTAGAACTATCCTCATGTGGTTCTCTTTGTATCGCACCTCTTTGAAGCTGCAAAGCATATTCCAAGTCCCATAACACATCTCCCATTGATGGCCGATCAGAGCCATCATCTTGTAAGCATTTATCCACTGTCTCACTAAACTTTCTAAGTGAGTTTGGTTCAATTTGTCCCTTAATGGAAGGATCAATGATGTCTTCAAGTATCCCTTTGTCTTTGCAAAATATTCCCCATTCAGCCAAGTTCACCTGATTCCTTGGAAGTGACTGGTCAATGGCTGGTCTTGCACACAACACTTCGAGTAAAACCACACCGAATGAATAAACATCAGACTTTTCAGTAAGTTGTTGTGATTGAAAGTACTCAGGATCAAGGTACCCGAAAGTTCCTTTAACAACTGTGCTGACATAAGCATGCTGATCTATTGGACCTGTCCTTGAAAGACCAAAATCAGCAACTTTAGCTACAAGATTCTCATCAAGCAATATGTTTGTGGATTTCACGTCACGGTGAATGATTCCACCAGCTGCACCTTTGTGAAGGTAATGAAGACCTCTAGCAGCACCAATACAAATCTCAAGCCTTTGCTTCCAAGTCAAAAAACTAGACAAATTTGTACCGTACAAGCTCTCTCTAAGTGTCCCTTTTTCCATGTACTCATAAACAAGTATCATCTCATACCTTTCATCACAATACCCAACTAAGGAAACAAGGTGTCTGTGACGAATCTTGGACAAAACCATTATCTCAGCTTGAAATTCAGGAAGTCCTTGACCTGACCCTGGCTCACTTCTTTTCACTGCAACAGTCATTCCATTCTTGAGAACTCCTTTGTACACATTTCCAAAACCACCCTTTCCAATTATCCTCTTCGCGTCGAAATTCTCCGTCGCGAATTGTAGATCAAGTAACGAGAGTTTCAATCCAAGGTTAATGTTAGGTAGAGGTGAGCCTTGAATTGTTGTTGCATCAGTTAATCTGCTGTGAGAACTCCCTCCTGCAGAAGCTCGAACCGGCAACCATTCGGAATTCTCAACAGGCTTTTGTTTCCTGGTTTTACTAAACCAAAGAAACAGAACCACCACAACAAGAACCAATACTAAACCTCCAACGACTGAACCCACCACCACAGGAATACTAATCTTTGAATTGGAATCTGAATCATCTAAGGGAATCAAACCCGACAATTCAATCACTTTCATTAGTTCTAGACCGTTTAAAAACGCATTCGGATTAGCAGCCGATGTATTAGGTACCACACTAACCGTCAATAGTCCAGAGGCATCAGAACGAACCACAAAATCATAATAATAAGGAGTAGACAAATCTGCGTCATGATTTAAATCTGTAATAACACTCTGGTCATAAATGTTGAGAATGAAGGTTGTAAGTAGACCCTGGGGATTAATATTGTCACAAAAGTGAAGCCTAAGGAAATGATCTATATTCTTCTCCACAGGAATACTCCAACTTATGTTTAAACCGACAGAACCATTTTTACTCTCTTTGGCTGTTTGATAAACTACATCTGGAGCAGTATATTGATCTGAATGTAAACCATCATATTCATCATCTTTAGCGCGTTTAATTTTACCTCCAAAAAAGGTACCATTCTTAGCGTTTTGTGGATCAGTTATATAACTGTCATCTGGTAACCATTCTCTCGATAAGTTATCGCTTTCTCTAGTGACATTTTCACCGCCAATGTTAAGACGGTGTTTGGTTTCTAAAGACCGTGAGAGGAAGTCATTACTATAAGTAGTTAAGCCTCGACCAGTAGAACCGGTGTAAGTGAAACGTGCGATTGAATTGGGGATTAAATGTACGGGGAGCATAAATAGTTCTATCGCATTAACAAAAGCGAATGATGAATTTTGCGGTGTGAAAGTGATTTTGAATTTTTTTCTGATAATTTTAACGAAATACTCTTTTATTAAGCCAGGGTTTGTGGTGTTTTTAGCGTCGAAGTTATGTAACAGAGAGAAACCAGGAACAGAAACGCTGAATTTTGCAGTGTAAAGGTTAATCGGTGAAGAGAATGAAAAGAAGTGGAAACGTACCATGTAGGTGTTGTTTGGGAGCGTATCAAATTCATAGGAAGATTCAGAATGGAAAATTCTTGCTCTTTGGTAGAGAGTTGAAGGCACTGTTGATTGATTGCTTTCAAAATAGCTATTGCTGAAACTTGTTTTAGGATAATTACGGTTTGATTCACCAATATATAGGTTGTTATTTACATTAACTTCGGTATCTGAGCCACAATTGATGAAGTATGTGTTTTGGTGATCATATCCAAGTGAGGGGAATTGAAGTAATGAGAATTGAAGAAGAAAAGCGGCAAGTAGAAAGATAGAGTGTTGAATTTTGTGGAGGTGAAGAGTTACCATGTTTAGTGAGAGATGAAAATTATGATTGTTTGATGAATTTTTAAGATATGATGATGAAATTGATGATTGCAATTGATGGAAGTTGGTAGAAAAGTAGGGAGTGGAGAAGAGAAGCTGGGAACCAATAAAGAAGAATTAGATAAGAGGAAGACTTTGGATGTGGACTGTAGTTAAGTCGTCAGTTTTGAATTTTCTGCTACTTGTTTGTTTCTCTTCTTATTTTTAAATATATGTGGAAGTTGATTTATCAACTACTAGTACTTTTTTTAATTCAGATTTTTTAATACAAAAAAGTTATTGTTCTCATGTAGAACTCCAGTTGACGATGGTGGCAGAGCTGTGGAAGATAGCTCTTTCAGACCTTTGAATATATTGTACCAAAAAAAATTTAGTAATTAATATCAACACTTTGTGTTTCTTTGTGAGTGTCTCTAACAAATATTATTTAGGCTTGTGCCATATAAGTATTTCTCAATGAGAGGATGTATAAATCTAACATTTTAAAAATTTTGGTGAAAATGTGATTTAAAAAATCAACAGTTTTAATTGATCAATGTTAAATACTAGTATTCACACCCGTGCAACGCACGGAGAACAATTTGCTTATGGTCATAAATTATAGGAATATTACTTCAAGATTATTATTATTAAAAGAAAACAATTATATAATGAATAATAGTAGACATAAAAATAATTGAATGCGAACATTGTCATAAAATTAGACACATAATATGATAACTAATATTAAAGTAATACAATTATTACGGATATAAATTAGAAACAATAACTTAAAATACATTAAAGTTTGAAGTACAATTTAGGATACATGAAAGCAATTTTGAAATATAGATTGATCGCTATGGATCTATTATGGCAATAATCAAGTTTTCAGGCGGATCCGAAAGAATCAACCTAACTCTGGAGTCAGCTTCTATGTTAGCATTCAAAAGAAATTGAAACCATCTTACTGTTATAAACTTTTTAACTCCATTCCTTGGGTCTGTTTTGATGTTGCAATTGACTGCAATGTTTGTGTTGTGTAGAATCAAATTAATTTGGTTTCTCCATCTCTCGCATAATAACATGTCATTTTAGTGAGAATTTGTTGTATGAGATGAAGTTAAGAACACAGTGCAAAAAATATCATTATTAAACAATACACAAAATTAATCTCCATTGAGCTAATATTTCACCGTACAAAAATAAGAGTAATTAGAAAATAATTGTGAAAACAACAATAATGACATTCTACTTTGTAATATTTTTCATTTTGTAGTTGCTAATGGAACTTTGTCATTTATAATGGAATAAAAATTAATAGAGCAATCGAACAAAAAAATTAGGCTTCATATTAAAAGTTCAATATTACAAAATGTGGTAGTTTTCTTCCTAAAATTCTCTACCATTTCAAATTAAATAAAAAAAAATACACAAAATATATTGTGGTAGGACATGTACTAACAACATTTGTATACTGTGGCAGAAAATGTAGTAACATTTGTATTAATTGCATTTTCTTAAATATTCTTCATGTAGTTTGTAGACTTGAGTCATCCTGATCCTTGCAAGATAAATGCTTCTTCATGTATGGTGATAAATATACAATAACAAAAAAAAAAAGTCATACTTGGTCTCTCTCTCTCTCTCTCTCTCTCTCTCTCTCTCTCTCTCCTCTCTCTCTCTCTCTCTCTCTCTCTCTCCTCTCTCTCTCTCTCTCTCTCTCTCTCTCTCTCTCTCTCTCTCTCTCTCTCTCTCTCTCTCTCTCTCTCTCTCTCTCTCTCTCTCTCTCTCTCTCTCTCTCTCTCTCTCTCTCTCTCTCTCTCTCTCTCTCTCTCTCTCTCTCTCTCTCTCTCTCTCTCTCTCTCTCTCTCTCTCTCTCTCTCTCTCTCTCTCTCTCTCCTCTCTCTCTCTCTCTCTCTCTCTCTCTCTCTCTCTCTCTCTCTCTCTCTCTCTCTCTCTCTCTCTCTCTCTCTCTCTCTCTCTCTCTCTCTCTCTCTCTCTCTCTCTCCAAAACACACACACAAATAATGTAAAATACTATATTCAATCAAACAACAAATAATGTTTCTTGTATTTCCGACTTTCAATTGAAATAACATATTTTTTTGGTTATCCTTAAGAGTAAATAAACATATGTAGATTATGTTATATCCAATCCCCCTCAATTTAGATTTGTGTTTTTTATTCAAATATATAAAAATAGTAACAGTCGCTTAAAATTCAATTGATATTTTATAAAATCTCAATCAATTAGGGAGAACAATGACATATACAAAAACATTTCACAATATATAAAACTTGGATAAATTACAAATGCCGTTTGTCCCCGTGCTAAATTGTCTCTACACACTTTTTAGCCTTTGTAATTCTATTGAAAACTTTAAATGCACCAAACATGTAGCATTGACACTTTAGATAAAAATGACAAATAATGTTTCTTGTTTTTCCTACCCTCAATTGAAATAACATATTTTTTAATTATCCTTGAGAGTAAATAAACATATGTAAAACATGTTATATTCAATCCCCTCAATTTAGATTTGTGTTTTTTATTCAAATATATAAAAATAGTAACAGTCGCTTAAAATTCAATTGGTCTTTTATAAAATCAATTGAATTTTAAGCGACTGTTACTATTTTTATATATTTGAATAAAAAACACAAATCTAAATTGAGGGGGATTGGATATAACATAATCTACATATGTTTATTTACTCTTAAGGATAACCAAAAAAATAGTAACAGTCGCTTAAATAATGTAAAATACTATATTCAATCAAACAACAAATAATGTTTCTTGTATTTCCGACTTTCAATTGAAATAACATATTTTTTTGGTTATCCTTAAGAGTAAATAAACATATGTAGATTATGTTATATCTAATCCCCCTCAATTTAGATTTGTGTTTTTTATTCAAATATATAAAAATAGTAACAGTCGCTTAAAATTCAATTGATCTTTTATAAAATCTCAATCAATTAGGGAGAACAATGACATATACAAAAACATTTCAGAATATATAAAAGCTTGGATAAATTACAAATGCCGTTTGTCCCCGTGCTAAATTGTCTCTACACACTTTTTAGCCTTTGTAATTCTATTGAAAACTTTAAATGCACCAAACATGTAGCATTGACACTTTAGATAAAAATGACATAATGTTTCTTGTTTTTCCCACCCTCAATTGAAATAACATATTTTTTAGTTATCCTTGAGAGTAAATAAACATATGTAAAACATGTTATATTCAATCCCCTCAATTTAGATTTGTGTTTTTTATTCAAATATATAAAAATAGTAACAGTCGCTTAAAATTCAATTGATCTTTTATAAAATCTCAATCAATTAGCGAGAACAATGACAGATACAAAAACATTTCAGAATATATAAAAGCTTGGATAAATTACAAATGTCGTTTGTCCCCGTGCTAAATTGTCTCTACACACTTTTTAGCCTTTGTAATTCTATTGAAAACCCTAAATGCACCAAACATGTATCATTGACACTTTAGATAAAAATGACAAATAACGTTTCTTGTATTTCCAACCCTCAATTGAAATAACATATTTTTTTGGTTATCCTTAAGAGTAAATAAACATATGTAGAATATGTTATATCCAATCCCCCTCAATTTAGATTTGTGTTTTTTATTCAAATATATAAAAATAGTAACAGTCGCTTAAAATTCAATTGATCTTTTATAAAATCTCAATCAATTAGGGAGAACAATGACAGATACAAAAACATTTCAGAATATATAAAAGCTTGGATAAATTACAAATGTCGTTTGTCCCCGTGCTAAATTGTCTCTACACACTTTTTATCCTTTGTAATTCTATTGAAAACCCTAAATGCGCCAAACATGTAGCATTGACACTTTAGATAAAAAATGAGCGTTTAGTGCTTGACACCGACACAACAACTATATTCAACCAGTTTCATTTTTCAAAGTATTACAAATTCATACATGTTAGTGTTAGTTTAGTGTTTGGTGTATATGTCAGTGGTTCATACCGGTTTCTTTGTAATGTCATAACAGTCTCTTTATAAGAAGAAGAAAAACAACAGTTTAAATTCGTGTCAATCATTGAATTTAAGGAAAATATATATCCTATAAATTCATAAGTTCTTCATCTAAAACCGTTGGAGAGAAATTTGTCCAAAATATATATATATATACTAAAATAAGTTTGTTTTTCTCATAAAGAATAAATTTATGTTATATTAGAAGAATTTTTTATATTCACCGCAATATATATTCTTTCATATTCAATACACTAATTCAAAAAAATCTCTTTCATATAAAAATATAATTTGATAAAAAAACTAAATCATGGAAATCCCCTCAATTTGATCGGTGTCTTCACATTCTCTCAATTCAACTAACCTATTTCAAACATCCACTAATAAAAAAGAAGTTTCATATAACAAACAAATTTATATTAACTTTTACCTGACATTCATTTTTTTACTTGAAAAGATAACTTAATTTTTACTTAGGTATCATTTGGCCTAGTTTATTTTAGACTTTTTATTCTAAAAAAGAAAAAGTTGGGCCAAACAGTTTTTTAAGAAGCACTTGATAAAAAAAAGTTGCTTAATATTCATATATAAAATTTATAGATAAAGAGCTTTTAGCAAAGTTTAATATTTGTAAATTTATCAGGCACAATATAACTTTTCGGCAAAACATGCTTCGATTTCCAGCGTGATTATTATATATAATATGAAATATATATCTCTTGATTCACTATGCAAGTACTTTGCATTCATTTTTTCCAACTAAAACTAACCATAAAAACGTTGCAGGAAAAACAACATATAAAAAGAGAAGAATCATGAAACAAATAAGAAACAGCTACTTCATCAATTTTAATATATTTACTATTTCTATAATTAATTATTGATCATATTTTTCAAAACTATATCCTATATTTTCAAAACAGTCTTGTTGTGGTTGTTCATATGACCAAATCTGTCAGGTTTAGGGCAAGCCACAGATTCCATCATCATCTCTTCACAGCTTCTCATGGCGTTCTTTTGCTGGTAACCGCAATGATTCATGTTTTCTCGAATTTTCACACTTGAAAACCAAATATCTTACAACAAAGAACACCTGCAAAAATCAATGGAAAAGGTTAAAAGAAAACATTGAAAACATTAAACCAAATCTAATCAAAATAAATTATAAGAGCTCAAAATAATTAGAAACAACAATGAGTAATCAAAGATATACACATTTACTTTATTAAATTAATGTATGAAAATTGACCCTAATTGAAATTTAGAGGAATTCATCAAACATATAGCTTTTGACAAAGATAGTATAAAGAATTATTCATGATATTAAGAACCATAAATTAACTAAAGAAAAAGATAGTAGGAACTGTATCAACTATTTATAAAAGCGGGGAAAGCAATACTTGTATAGCAAATGAGTTTGATTAGCAGCAAATAAAACACAAAGAAGAAAATAGATACTAACTTGAAGATACCAAGATAGTGAAGTGCATAGATACTTTATAGAACAATACATTTACCAAATGTAGTCATATGCATATAAAGTTTAAAGGCAGTCCATAAAAAAATATAAGTAATAAGGTTCCGTATCATTTCCTACCTTGAGTTTCAAATGTTATTTTTCTAGTTTGGTGGTTCCGTATCATTTCAAATCATATAATCAATTGAAATAATTGAAAAGGCAGTTTCACATTAATCTAAAACAATTGTTGCATCATAATAGGCCCATCAAAATAGAGTTGGTGCTCTCTTATAGAAACCTGCAAATACAGGAAGGAAAAAAAAAGCCTCTTGATTCTAAACTTTTGTAGTACATATCCTATAATCATATTTAAAACAAAATTGAAATGAAGAATATTAGAAAAATTACCATGCGTTGCCGTTGCTGACATTTATGAATTGTACTACAAATACTTCAAGAAGTTTCTAAGATAGCATCTAGTAGCAAAAATTAATAGTAGACACGCCTCAAATGTAAACCCTCTATACATTATAAGAAGGAAAATGCTTAAAAGAGAAAACCACAACACAGAAACCAGATCGTAATCTCAAAAATTAACTTTAATAACACATTTGGGACAATCCCAATAGATAAAACCACATAAAACTACATTCCATCTTTTACATTTCAAATCATGTCTAGAAAAAAGGTAATCATCCAAGTCTGCTTCTCAGTTTAACAAAATTTTGATTTTTATGACATAGTCCAAAGATTTAAAAGGATTCATAGAGTAGACTTGGATGATTACCTTTTAGATATTCATAGTGAAAAAACAATGAAGTCATTCATACTAAAAATATCTAAATAGGAATTTCTTAGTTCTCCCATCTTAATTTAGATAACATTTTTAATTACTCTTAACACTACTCTTAAGAAAACCATCTAAATCCCACAATTAGATGTAGTTTGAACACTTCAGTCATTCTAATAAGATATGAGACAAATCACAAACTTGAGCCAATTATATGACATTAACTAAAATAACACTTGCATGAAATTCAATTGGATTAAATAAAATTCACTAATCCAAGGCAAAACATGACACAACCAGTTACAACTTCAGATATATCACATACATCATTATTATTTTTTGGTACAAAGATATATTATTTCTATTGAACCATAATGCATCAAATGAAAAAGGCAATGTTAAAGATATTTTGAGTTAGCAATATCTAGTCAAACAATATACATATTAGCACTTAAGTAATCATAGAAAATTTCACAAATCATAATTGTTTCTTCCGTATATCATTGCAATATACAAATTCGGACTAAAGAGAAAGAAAGGGGAAGACTTCTCATTAAATACTTTCTGTCAGTGTGGCAAGAGCAGCTGCTATTGATAACCTTGCTCCAGATAATAATGTCTTAGCTAAATCTCTTTGCAAGTGCGGGAAATGACTTTCTCCCTTTCACCAAATCTGTAAAAAGGGAAATCATAAATAAGAAAGCATCATGGTATTAGCATTAAAGGTAAGAGACATACAACCATAGATGGTTCAGCGAGTACAAATTTAAAATTTCATAGAATGTAAAACTGAAAGTTCGAAAAATGGAAAAAAGACAAACTCTTTAGCACAAAATCGATGCCTTTTGATGCAGTATATGCAGGCTTTGATTTTGATAAACACTCCACAAAATTATACTAATCAAATATTGTCTCAAATCACAATTTGGCCATCAATCATCAAAATCAGAATTCAAAACACTCAAATCAACAACATGAATAAGGAATATTTAAAAAAGAAAGAGTTAACAAAAGTAAGCTTTCAAAGAGATTTACATTTTGAGAGTGAAAATAATTAAAAAAGAATACCATACAGATTAATACATATCATGAAATTTGCAGATATGATTTTATATGAAAGCATGAATAATAAGACCACAAAGCCATCAATTTTTCATATTGAAAAATTTCTTCAAATACTTTGAGTGCTCACTTTCACAATAAGAAAAATTAAATCCATCTAATGAAGAGTTTTCAAATACAATCAAACTATGTACCTAATCAACTCTCACTAAAGTAAGGAATTCAAGGAATGACAATAATTCAAGGAATCAAAATAAAAGTAATTAAAAGTATCAAACTATAAGTGAAAAGAGAAAAGTGAAATCTGAAAATGAACATTGAAAAAAGAGTATGTGCCAGTCAACCTCCTTTGCATTCAAATCATGTCTGGTTTCTGGCAAAATCATGTATCAAGAGTAAATTTAGTCGCGTAAAAGGGAAAATGAGAGCTTCACATTCTGAACATACATAAAATATTTAAATCATTATGAGGGAAGTAAAAACCACCTTTTGTCATTGTCATGTTGGTATTGCGCTTATTGAATAGAACAAACTTAACTTTGACATCTCTGCTCCATCCTTCAGACATATTGGCAGTTTTCACAGCCTCCAAATAAATTGATAAGTATACACCTTTGTTCTTGTTCCCCTTTAGAAACAGAAGAATCTTCCTAAAGCATAACCAAACCAAATCAGATAAAAACAAAAAAAAATGTAATAAATGGTGGGAATGTGAATTCATTCATTCAAATAACGTACCATGGTCTACTATATGCAAGTTAGTTCACCTCAAATATTTATCTTGGGGTTCTGTGAAAAGACCTTAGAAGTAATAAATAGAAATTAAAGAGGGATAAAGCATGACCAAATCAATTATTGATATTGAAAAGCAAAAGGGGTAAAATTTGAATTTCAAAATTCGAATAATCTTACCAATAGAGCATGGAAAAGTGTTGATGGGATGAGATTCGATTTTGAGAGCGACTTGAGGATGAAAAAGTAGTGTAACCAGCTGAATATTGCCAAAAGAAGTGGAAATTTTGTCTGACAATGTTTTATAGTTGACTTGTGCCAGCTTTGCTATGATGGATCAGAGTCAAAACCTAAAAGAAGAAAAAAAAAAAACAGTATCATTCTAAGCCAATGCAAGTTGCGATTTAAAATTATGGAATAAATACACCTAATCCTTATAACAAAGGACTAATCCTTATAACAAAGGATTACTATTAAAATGGAACAACTAAAATAAAAAGCAAGCGAGTAAAAACCTATAGCTTTAAACAAATATTGTATTTCAAAGAAAAAATAGACAACACAATTATTAATTTGAATAATTTTTTAAAAACTTGCTCACAATCTTTTTCTGACAATTCAAAAATACTACTTGCTCACAAAGAAACAAACATCTCCCAAATAGATTATACAAAGTAAAATAGCATTTTAATATCAATTAGGTAAAGCATTCAATTATTAACCCTTTATATTTAAATGGATCTTCAAAAGGGTTATAGAATTTGTATACACGAAATCTTATTAGTAGATCTGTACATCCATCACATATAAACTAATGGAACACTAATCCAACTTTAATTTTCAACAAATATTAAAGAATTTGGAAGATGGATCTTACTTAAGAGCATCTAAAACAACCATTCTCTTGATCATCTTGTCATATGGATCGGATCCCTTCATAAAACTAAAACTTTCACAAATAAAAAGTGCAAAAGTCAATTGATGAACCAAAAATAAGTTATCAAATGTCAATGTCTATATATCTATGAAGGTAAAGCGCATAAATATCATTTCATTTATATAAAAGAAATAAACTCAATCTCATGTCAACTATATGCAAGAGTTAATCTCATTCATGTAATTCTCCACCTAGTATACATTAGTAAATTGGATTTCTTGCTAACAACAATATTGATGCAAAAATATATTTGCAGTACAAAGATAAATAATCAAAATTCATAAATGATGTGATTTGAAACTACAATTTAATGAAGAAACATGAAAATAATTATCATTAGCAAAAATATTAAGCTTTTACCCCTGTTTGTCTGCCTTTTTCTAGCAGCAAAGGTTCCAACATTCAAAATCAACAAAATCTCTGCATTTAAAAAAACAACAAAATCATCATAGTGAACAATAAAACCCAATGGATCCAAAGTTGTACTATTTTCTGGAAAAATAAACACAAACCGATCGAAGGACAGCGTAAAAAGTCAACGTAAATCTACTGCATTTAATTAAGTATTTAAATGTCCTTTAGTAAACAAAAAAGTCAACGTAAATCTTACTTAATCCAACAAACCATGACATTGAAACAAAATTAAGATCCTATACATTTTTAGTCCCACCAGGCCTAATAAATTCATTCTTATATCAAATCTGAAAGTCCATTGTTTGAGAAAATTTCAACAAAAAAAAAGAAGATTTTATTGTCTTTAATGTATTTCAAATCAAAAGTAGTAGACACGTTTAAAGGGCTCAGAATCTCAATTAGTTAGAACTACAACAGATTGATAACATGGTTTGTTGAGAATAGTCATAGCCTTGAGCAAAAAGTGAAGTTAAAGATTTAGAATTTCAAATTACAAAGCAGCTAAAATATGAATATGAGCATTGAAAACCATTGGCCTCATTAACATTAATATCTGCCGCAACCATATGAAAACTTCTTGTGAACCTGAGAACAAAAACAAAATAGCAGCATCATATACAAATATTTTTTTTAGGCCTTAATCCATTAAGTACATAATAAGGACAATTCTTAACCAACTCATGAGATAATTAGAAACAAAATTTCATGAAAAATACACAACTTCAAATGAATTATAAATTTTGCTACTATGAATAAGAAAGAAAAACTACATAAATGTAAAACAAAATGAAATAGAAAAAAAAAAAAATTAACCATCCCGGTACAAATAACAAATAAAACATATTAAGATTGATACAAATATAAAAACAAAATCTAAAATTTAACAAAAATAAATCATATTGCAGTGGAGTGGAGAAAACTATCTAAATCCCACAATCAACTCCTAAAATGTAGGGATTTTTAGCTAAAAGATAGAAACAAATCCTAATAAATATGACAACTAAGCAACAATAGGCAAGGTCAAAAAATAGAAAACCATATAAAATACACCACAAGCCAAACATCAGCTAGATACTATACTACTAATAATACAAATTAAAGTTCAGAAAATTACCCAATATTTGTTCTGAATCCAAATCTCCTCTCCCTAATCATGAAAATCACTGTATTTCAAATATATTGATAAAATTGAAATAAAGAACAAACAATATAATAATATTGGAGATGATAAAAAGGGATTAAAACCTCATTGTTGTATACAACACTATGAATACAAACAAATAAACTAATAACTAACACCCATTTCAATTCTAAACTCAATTTGTACCGTAGACAAAATGTACAACACATCAATTAAGTTTAATCCTTCAAATTGTACTCCTCAAATAAGCTTAAACATTCAATTTGACAGTCCCAAAACATGAGAAATATGATAAAGTAACTAACAACTAAAGATATTAAAAATAAAAGCTTTACCATTCCAGGAAACAGGTGCTTCCTCTCAACACAGGTGTTTCTTGAATCTCTGCGTTTTCATCAACTGCACTCATAAACACAATTTGTCAATGAAGAGAGAGAGAATGAAATCAATAGAATTAGAAGAATAGAAAAACTATTATTAGAGCAAAATACTTAAGCAATAGATTTGGAATGGTGAAACCCCATTAAATCCAAAGCCAAGAAAAACCATAATCAAAATTCAAATTCAAAATTGAAGGTGAAATTACACTCCGGAAATTGACCTAGAAACCTTACCTCGCCGTTTTGGTTCGCTGCTTCCTCAAATCCTAATTTGTGAACCTGAATGAACAAAAACATTCCAAAAAAACAAAAAATAAAATCAGAGAGGTTGAGAGATGAAATTTGAAAGAGAGGTTGAGAGAGAGAGAGAGAGAGAGGAGAGTTTGAAATTTGAAAGTTGAGAATATGTTTTCAACTTTACTTGCTGAGAGAGAGAGGAGCGTTTGGTTCTGTTTGAAAGTGACTTCACACTGTTCCTTTACCTGCTGCTTCTGAACATATTTTGTTTGTTTGTTTGTCATCCTTGTGGGCTTATTGGATTGGGCCAGGTAACAAATTTGGCCCTTTAGAGGTTTTCTTCACTATTTTTTCCCTCTCTTTTCAAATTTGAAAAACTTGCCTAAAAGAAGCATAGTTTTTGGAATTTATTGCCAACCAAATTCCTATGTGGACATGCTTAGAGATTGACATGTGTTTTTTTTTGCCAAAACATTGGTGATGCTTGTGTAGTTTTAGGATATTGATATAATTCCAGCACGCTTCCCTTTTCTCTCCAATCCCCAACAATACTAAGAGTGGTTATGGTGCATAAGTTTTTTCTTTATGCACCGTGCATAAATAATGAAAATTGTTTTATGCACCCCACAGATTGTTTAGCGCATCTCCAGATTTCTAGCGTATCCCCTAAAAATCTGGGGTTGCGCTAAGCAATCTGAAGGATGCACTAAAAATTTGGAGGGTGCGCTAAGCAATTTTAGGTATTTATGCACAATACATAATCATAGCCTATGTATCATAACTTGTGCAAACAATATTTGAGTTAAATTTTAATGACAATCGTGGCTTATTTTGATAAGACTATAGTTGAACTATTTGAGTAATAAAAAAATGAAAGTTCCCTCTAAGTTAAAACATGATTAGTTGGTTTGAAGTCCTGAGTCATAACTTTAGACGCATTTATTATTATAATCTGCTATATTTGTTTATTCAATTGCTGCGGAGAAAGAGTTAAGAAGCTGCTAATATTGCTGCCAAAATAAAAAAAAGGCACACTAGAATCCAAATATCGTTCCCGGGGCATTAAAATTCCCATGAAGTCCAAAGTGGTATGGTATGATTTGTCGTGGCGTTCTTGTAATGGAATGGAGTACCATATATTTTTAGTATTAATAATTTTCAATAATTGATTTATGGGTTATGCTAACACTAGTTAATGGTAAATCTACTTATAATATATTAAAAGAAACTACTACTAAAATATCAAATTTGTCCAATCAAATTTAATAATATTTCAGAGTTTATGCCCTTAAATGTAATTTTAATTCTAAACTAAAAAAAAAGATACAAAACAAAAAGATGAAGAAAAAAAAAAGATAAGCATTCCATAAAAATAGCATCGGAAACCACCTATACAAAAAGATATTAATCAAATATATTTAACAAAAATAATTAATTAAAACAAATTTACGCATAAAAATAGGAACAAAAATCAATATAAAAGATACACATAAAAAATAATGCAAACATTTTTTTTAATGAAAAAATAGTAATTATTTTTTTGAATGATGAATGATAACTCAATCTAACATGTAACAACTTATATATAAAAAATAAAAATAAAAGAACCTAATAAAAGAAGACACTTATTTATGAACTTAAAAATAAAAGAACATAAAAATGGAAATAAAAACACAATGAACCCATTTGGATTGACTTATTATAAGTTTTATAAGGTAGTTTATGAAAAAAGTTTATAAAGATAAAATTTTTGTTAGTGAAAACATATGAATTAATATGCGTAAAAAAATTACGAATTTACGCGGGACAATTGCTTTAATAAATTTTTTTAATTATACACGGGACAATTGATTTAATAAAAAAAAAGGAATTGGATAATAAATATTTATTGATTTTAATTTATTACACAAAATGAACCATTTGGATTTACTTATTATAAGTTTTATAAAGTAGTTTATGAAAAAAGTTTATAAAGATATAATTTTTGTTAGTGAAAATTTATGAATTAATATGCGACAAAAAACCTTACGAATTAACACAGGACAATTGCTTTAATAATTTGTTTTAATCATACACGGGATAATTGATTTAATAAAAATGAGGAATTGAATAATAAATATTTATTAATTTTAATTTATTATACAAAAATCATACACGGGACAATTGCTTTAATCAAGAAATATTAACTTAATAAATTTTACAAGAATGAGCACAATGACGTCGACAAAAATTTAATCATACACGGGATAGTTGCTTTAATAAAAAAGGAATTGAATAATAAATATTTGTTATTATTAATTATAATTTATTACACAAAAATAATACATGGGACAATTACTTTAATAAAAAAATTATTAATTTAATAAATTTTACAAAAAAGAACACAATTACTTAATTTATATTTTAACAATATTTTAATAATAAAAATCAATAGACCCGTGCGATGCACGGGTCTCAAAACTAGTTATGAATAAAAAAGAACACTTTTAATATTTTATATATGTTGATTATACAATTTTCAAAGCAATTTTACTATATTAGATATCTTTAACATTTTCCTTGATTTATAGCCTAATATGATAAAGTCATAGGCTATCGTCTATCCATGTATAATTAATTTGTACTAATAATTAGCAAAAAAAAAAAAAGATTGTGTCTATTGATTTAGAATTTTTTTTTTTCTTTTTAACTATTCTTACAAAATCAGTTTATAAACTGATGATTATTTCTTATTTATAAACACATAATCAATTTTTAACATCCCTCACGCCCAGTACTGGTCTGAAATTGAATGAATTGATGTTCATTTGATGTATGGAAGTTGAAGCATTCTGAATGGAAATAACAAAAGAATAAATACAGGTCTTGAAGGACTTGGAACTAATGAGTGTGAATTGAAAAAAGTGTAGTAGGAACAAGTCTCACATTGTTCAAGTCACTCTCTTTGGTAATATTTATATGGGTCATGTTAACTTGTGCACAAAGGGCACATGTTAAGCTATCTAAAAAAAGAAATATAGCATTTAATGATACAAAGAATTTAATGTTTAGTGAATTGAATACACCACAAGTTCAATAAATTTTTTTCACATTTATCTTCTTAACATGTGCCCTTAGGGCACATGTTAACATTCTCCTATTTATATACCTAACTGTGATGTGACTAATATGGGTGTGCCCCCAGAGAATACCCCATTTATAAACGGCGGACCATGCACACCTTGTCCCGAATACCACGCGTGCCGCCGTCCAACTCGGGCTTGGGCCTAGGAGATGTGTAATTTTTTTAGTCACAAAATTAATTTTTATTAATTATTCATCATTAAACGACTTAATCACACATTAATTTTCTGTCTCCCACGAATTAATCCTTTGTCTGATCAGTTTTGATATTTCTTCTCCCCTCTTCTTCATTTGCAAACAACGAAAAAATCATCATCATAACACCGAAAAAACTATCAGAAAAAACAAACACTCTCCATTCATATTTTCTTCATCGAAAATTTATTGTGTTTTGTGTTTCATTGGTTTGGAAACCGATATTGTTGTATCGGTAAGATTGATATTGTTGTATCAAATTCAAGTGATTTTGTCGAATCATTCTATAAGGTGTTCCTTTCGATCGTTATCGTGCAATAATCGATCGGTACAGTTTCGAACTAGGTTGTTTTATCCTGGAGGCGGCGCGGTTGATTGTCTGTATTGCACAATTCGAGCAGTACCGCGAAACGTCTTAAAGAGAGCATACCGAACCACGACTCATCCAGTAATTTTATTGGGCTTGATGCATGAATATGGTGGTCTGATAGCAGGTGGTCCAACGAATCTTGAAGAGAGTTTGATACCATGTAAGATAATTTAGGCCCTGCCTTTTCATTGATCAGATAATTTACGCTCGTGTAAAAAGTAATAGCCCATTTGGATTAATTTATTTTTGAGTTTATACAAAACAACTTATACAAATAAATAAAGTTCTATATTAATTTATAACTTTCTACTGACAAAAACTGTGTTTTTATAAGTTATTTTGTCATAATGTACATCGACAAACTTATAATAATACAAAAAAAATGTATTTATTTGGATAAACCGATTTGCATAAGTTCAAAAATAAATTAATTCAAGCATGCCCTAAATTAATTTGGACAAACACTTTAGTACTCACATCTTAATTATTTTTTAAAAAAAATATTCAATTAAAATATCCAAATCTTTTAAGCAAGATTAGTCCGCCATTTTGATTAACAAATTAGGATAGTGTATAATTAGAGAAATTAAAAATAATTAGAGAAATTAGAAATAAGTAAATCCTAACGGCTATCTTCTCATCTCTCCTCACTAGGGTTGGGAATAGGCCAGGCCAGACCAGACTTTGACAGGCCTAAGCCTGACCTATGAATTTTTTTTAGGCCTAAGCCTGGCCTACGGCCTATAATGTGCTATTTTTTTCAGCCTGGCCTGTGACTGTATAAAGTCTGGCCTGACCTTGTAGCCTATTTAAAAGCCTGTTACATAAAAGACCCAAACAATGCTTTTATTAGTTTGACCAAACGATACAATTATTACGATCGATCTATACATATGGTAATCAACTAAGGATTAGTGTACAATCATATAGTTAATCTGTAAGGTGGAATATAATATACGAAATTGTTATACTTAATTAATTTAGGACGTTGGCAATAATACAGTCTCCCTGCTTTGTTTAGTTCCATCTGAATAAAATATATATTAAGGCCCTATTAACTTGTGGTACTTATTTAAACAAAGTGGGACTCTTTTCAATATCACCTAACGTTTGTCATAATTTTTATATTGACCTATGCATAAATAAAAGAATAATGATGGAAAAGTATAACAGGACAGGCCTATGGAAAAAATGCAGGCAAGAGGAAGCAAATAACTAACAGGGGTATATTAATAACATTGCAAAAAAAATTACTAACAGAGGTTTTGCAAAAAACAAACCACACAAACAAAATATTTCTTGTAAGCATATTAGTTTATAATAACATTCAATTTATAATATACGTTAAAAAAAAAAAAACATTCAATTTTATAAAAAAATCTGACTGAAGATAAAAGGGTCCGGAAAACTTGAAAATATCATATAAATAATAATTATAAAATATAAACAGGTCAGGCCGGCCTATCAGGTCTCGCAGGCTTTTTTAAAAGTCTGAGCCTGACATATTTATGCAAACTGACTTTTTTCAGAGCTTAAGCCTGTCATTTTTATAAACAGGTCAGGTCAGGTCATGCCTAAAACTGGCCAGACCGAAGGCCCCTGGAGGCCGCCTGGCCTATTCCCAACCCTACTCCTCACGGCACAAAAGAAAACCCTAACCACAGTTAACAAACAAGTGTTTTTTCCCTCCTGCTTTTCATTTTGGTTTCTATTCCAATTTCCATTCGAAGATTTCATCACTCACAGAGATTTCATTTTTCTTTATAATTGGTCAATTCATTCATCGATTCGGTTTCGTATTTGGGAACCGAGAAAGCACTTGACGTTAACTTTGATTTCTCAGGGTTTGGTCTTCACTAATCCACTTGACGGTAATTGTTTCATCTTTTCTTGAAATATATATTATTATTATTAGCTTCATGGCTTCTAAATTTCAATCCGTTGCGGTTGATGCGGCCATAATTGTGGTTATGATGTCGTTGCCAAGATTTCCAGGACTAGAACTATGCTTTGTGTTATGTAATTCACTTTCAAGATAATATTGAAACACATTATGCTATTAGGATTCTTGATAATATTGTGTAGGCAAGCAAATCTATGCCTTCTGAGTTAATTTCACTTGTATATGCATATTCGGTGATTAGTAGGGTTTAAAATAGTCTCGGTTGGTGATGACGTCACGGTCCTTCATACTGCTTCGTTTAATCATGGTTAAGTGAGGTCGATAATTATGCGTTGTGGTTTCAACAACATAAAAAATGGTCATGTCGCCACATAAATTGTGGGAATACATTTTACCAATCATTGATGATTTTGTTGCTTCAGATTTTCTTGTCTCTTTTGAGTATTATATGACGATTGGGTTTTAAAAATGGGACTGAAATGATCACTTTTGTCATGCAGTAAATTCCCCTAAAACCTTACCTCTTCACCAAACCCTCAGTTTCGACCATGCTCTTGCCACCGCATCGCCTTTATTACTTGAACTGACTTCATGATTCCCTCTCATAAGGTTAAGATCGAGATGTACTCAGATGGATGGCTAGGTCAAGTGTAATATGTAGGTATCTTCTTCTTCTTCACAATTCCATACACATTCTATTTCCGTTATTCATTTTATTTTCTATACACTTAAAAGTTAGGTTTTCAGATTGTTTTGTTATTATCATAAAAATTGTTTTAGATGGATTAGGGAAAATTTATCCATTCATTTTTATGATTAATAACAGTGTGTGCATATGCTTTTCTTGAATGAGGAAGAGGTTGACTATAAGTTAGTTTAGTCTAATTTCCAAATTTGAATTTTGATCTGGCACATGATATTGAAATAAACAACAATTCTTAGATCAGCAAGTGAATTTCCTGCAAGTTGTATGGTTGTCTAATTTCTTATTCTAATTTCTATTTGTGGTTGCGTTATCCACTTGTTTGTGTCGTTGTCTCGTTGTCTGCCATTGCTTTGCAAGTTCTCATATCCTTTTGTCATCTTCTTTTTGCCTTCACCTTCCCTTTTGCTCGTAGAAGTGAAAAGTTGCATAGGTTGTCGTTTGGGGACTGTTCACATAAACTTGACTGCTTGAGTATTTAGGAATTGAATAAGTGTTAGACTTTGAATTGGAATTAATAGCTAGAACATATACTCCTTGGATTCTCTCCTCGGGTATGTAACCATGTTATGCATAATTTTGTAGAAATTATTAATGAACACAAGGACTAATACCATGGTAAGGAGTATGATCAGATCAATTAGAAGGGGTTAGAAATGCTCACTTTTGTGGTTTGATACAAAAAGAGAAGTTAGCACTATTTTAAGAATTAGTTAATAGCTACGCGATAAAAAAAGTGTGTTAGGACTTAGGAGCTGCGATGTAAATAAGGTGGAGGGAAGGAGAAGTATGTAGAAAATTACTTTGAAAAGTATGTTACAACTTAGAGGAAATAAGTTTTCGCTGAAAGAGTCAATGGCTAGTCCTTTGTTGGTTACATCTTGTTAATTGAATTTTAAATAATTGACTGGTCTTTATGCAGTGATGTAGCCCTTAAATCGATTTGCACATTAACTCAGCTAATCTACTTCCACCTTCACTCAGCTATGCCATGTATTAAACTGCCAATGGTATCATCCACATGAATAATAGTGTAATGATGCCTTCTAGGAATGAATTTTATTATAATTGGCAGGCATTATGGTTGGTGCTATAATCTCTGGGTTGCTTATGGTGAGATGCTTAAGTTTGATATGGTATGTCTTTCCCACACATCTGTGTATATTATTATATTTCTCACATAGTGCACCTACCTGCATATAATATATTAAGATTAAGATACAACTTTATTGTGATAATAATTGCCACTTTGGAAAATCTCTTTATACTACTGCTTAGGCTATTGTGTTCTATTAACTCGTCTTCTATTTCAATCCACAAATTCTTAAGTGTATAAAAAGATGTAACAATCTAGGCGTTATATATAAAGATTGACAACCTTTATAAAGCTGTATATTGCTACCAGGTAATGACAATTATGTCAGATGTTTCAATATCAACCCTTGCTGGATTGAATAGTTTTTGTACAGAATTTTTTTTTTTTGGTATTGTAGCTTGCTTTGTCATTCAAACCCAACTTTTCAGTCATTAAAACACTGTTCAGGTAAGCATTGTACTCTCTTTGACTTTTGACGTTGATCAAATATGTTTAGTTACTTTTCTCAAAAAAAAAAAAACTTTAGTTACTAATTTTATAATCTTTTCTACGTTTGGACGCTGCTGCAAGTATGAATGAGACAAGTATGATTGAGAAAGCTATCATTGCAAATCTGACATATGCAGAAGCATATAATAACCTAGGTCTTTTTATCCTTTATCTAATAAATAATTTATTCGTTTGGTCATTGTGATTTGTAACAACTTAAATGTGTTTGTTTTCGTTAAGGCTGTGCTGTTTCTTGTTTGACATGTTTGAACATAATTTTGGATTTGGTTATGTGGCTTAATGTTTTCGATCAAATATGAATTATGTGATTAATATGTGGTTTTCTTAGTTCGACTTTGCCAAGCTTCTTCGTTGCATTGAGTCATCTCATTCTTAGCAATTAGATTCCAAACTAATCTAACTATGATTGAGTAGCATTATAATAGATTTACTACGATGGTCAGAAGAAGTTAAGACATATGCTAAACCAGATTGAAATAAATCATGTCTGCTGTCTCTTTTGGTTAGATCATTTTTGCTAAAAGGGTAAAAATCTATCAAATAGTTTTATAAATAGATATATTCAAAGAGATTGGCCTAAAAGCTGGTTAGAAAGCTTGTTGCATGAAGACTTCTGTATGGTATCCACCCTCTCACTTAGGAAGTTCTTATGAAATTTTGTTTCTCGTTATGTATAGTTACAACATATGATTTATTTCATGGTGTACCTTTAACTGAAACCCCTGCACCTTTTTAACAGCACTTTTCATCTTTTCTATTCTTGTTGTGCATTCTTTATAGGGATATTGGTGATATTGCTCTAGCAATTAATGCTTATGAACAATGTATCAAGATTGGTCTTGACTCTCGAAATGCTTGCCAGGTCTGTTGCACTATGGCTGAATGTTTTGTTTTTGTTAACCTGTGTACAATTTTTCAAAGCTGGTAGTTGCCAGCATTGGTGGTACTTGCATCTGTCCAATCATTCTTTTTTTTGGGCTGAATGTAATACCATTAAGTCATTGTTGACAATTTGTAGATGATTGGATTTTTGAAGCTTTTGATTATTGAAGCTTTTTTGCAAAGTAATTGTTTCCGTATTTTGATGCACCTTAATGTGCACAATCGCTTGCTTGCAATGAAATACATAGATGAAGAAAATGAAGACCAACTATTTTGAAGCTTTGAAGCTCAAGGTAACAACTTTCTCCTATAAACTTTATTAGAAATTAGAAAAGAGAAAAATCAGTGAATGTAGAGAAAAATCGTCAATGATTAGAAACTTGTTTTGTGTACAATGGAAGATTCTATCTTATATGGAAACCGAATACAAAGTGAGTTAGTTATAGAATGTAACTAACTCTTCTTAATACAAAGGAAAACTAATTGCCCAGTTATTCTAGAACCTTCCTCAAGTGAGTTTAGTTCATAAACTTAACTTACTTTCACTATATATTTTCTAAAACTCCCCTTTAGAATCTGAGGATGGCTTGACCAAACTTTTTTTGTCAAATACTCTGAACTTGTCACAAAGAGCACATGATTTGACAGCCGACAAAGGTTTAGTAAGAACCTCGCCTATTGTTCCGATAACCGTTATATGTTGCTTCGACGAAAGTGAAGTCCAATTGTTATTGGGTATATAAATTTTGAGATGGTTAAAATATTGCATCGATGACCTTTTATTTCAATTTCTAATTGCTATATAAATTCAGAGATGATAATATGTTGTATCGATGACCCTTAAGTTCAATTAATATTCTAAGATGTTTATATGTTGCCTTAACCCTTATGTCTAATTGCTATTGGCTGTATAATTCTAATATGGTAATATGTTGTCTCGATGGCGCTTAAGTCCAAATCCAATTGGCTATACAAGTTCTGATATGGTTAAACATTGGCTCGATGACCTAAGACGGTTAAAGGTTGCCTAGAAAAAGCTTAAGTCCAATTCATATTGGCTAAATAAATTTAGTTAAATGTTGCCTCGATAACCCTTAAGTTCAATTGTTATTGGCTATATAAATTCGGTAAATGTTACTCGGTGACCCTTAAGTTCAATTGCTATTGGCTCTTCAAGTTTTGATGTGGGTAAATGTTGCCTCAATGACCCTTAAGTCCAATTGCTATTGGCTATATAAATTCGGTAAATGTTGCCTCTATGACACTTAAGTTCAAATTGCTATTGGCTCTTCAAGTATTGATGTGGGTAAATGTTGCCTCAATAACCCTTCAGTCCAATTTCTATTGACCATATAATTGCGGTTAAATGTTGCCTCAATAACTCTAAAGTCCAATTCTTATTGGCTATATAAATTATGAGATGGTTAAATTGTATCGATGACTTTCAAGTCTTATTTCTATTGGCTAAATGAATTCGGAGATGGTTATATGTTGCCTTGATGACAATCCATTCGACATTTTAAGGCAAGTTCAAGTTCACTATTTGTAGTTTCCATTTCGTTTCAATTTTAAATTTCAACATATACTAATTTTTTTGTTTTTGAACAGGTTGCATAGAGAATTAGATCTGAGATGGAAGAGAGAAATTGCATAATTAACATGATTTTGCTTGAAAAAGGTACCAATTTTTCTACATTATTCAAAACAATTCAATCTTCTGCACCAAGACACTGTTTAACACCAATATTTTGAATTAGACTGATTTTCCAAACTGTGCTAGGTTTTTCAAAAGCTTTTGTGATGTGTAAATTCGGACTGGGATTATTAAATGTTGCCTTGATGACCATTATTGGCTATATAAATTCGGTAAATTTTGTCTCGATGACCCTTAATTAGTTCAATTGGCATTGGCTCTTCAAGTTATGATGGGGTAATTGTTTCCTCAACGACCCTTAAGTCAAATTGCTATTGACTATATAAATGCGGTTAAATGTTGTTTCGATGACCCATAAGTCCAATTGCTATTTGCTATATAATTTCAGTTAAATGTTGTTTCACCAAAGACGGTTAAATGTTGCCTAGGTAAATCTTAAGTTTAATCTCCATTGGCTATATGAATTTGATCAAATGTTGCCTTGATGACCCTTAAATCTAATTCTTAGTCCAATTCTCATTGGCTATATAAAATTGGTTAAATGTCGCCTCGATGACCCTTAAGTCAAATTCCTATTGGCAATATAAATGTAGTTAAATGTTGTCTCAATGACCCTTAAGTCCAATTGCTATTGGCTATATAAATTTGCTAAATGTTGCTCGGTGACCCTTATGTTCAATTGCTATTGGCTCTTCAAGTTCTGATGTGGGTAAATGTTGCCTCAATGACCCTTAAGTCTAATTGCTATTGACTATGTAAATGTTGTTAAATGTTGCCTCAATGACCCTTAACTCCAATTGCTATTGATTATATAAATTCAGTTACATGTTGCCTCGATGATCAATGACGGTTAAATGTTGCCTAGATAAAGCTTAAGTTCAATTCTCAGTGGCTATATAAATTTGGTTAAACGTTGTCTCGATGACCCTTAAATCCAATTGATATTGGCTATATAAATTTGGTAAATGTTGGCTCGATGACACTTAAGTTCAAATTGCTATTGGCTTTTAATGTTTTGATGTGGGTAAATGTTGCCTCAATAACCCTTCAGTCCAATTTCTATTGACCATATAACTGCGGTTACCATATAATTGCGGTTAAATGTTGCCTCGATAACTCTAAAGTCCAATTCATATTGGCTATATAAATTATGAGATGGTTAAATTGCATCGATGACTTTCAAGTCTTAATTCTATTGGCTAAATGAATTCGGAGATGGTTATATGTTGCCTTGATGACAATCCATTCGACATGTTAAGGCAAGTTCAAGTTCACTATTTTTGGTTTCCATTTCGTTTCAATTTTAAATATCAACATATACTAATCTTTTTTGTTTTTGAACAGGTTGCGTAGAGAATTAGATCTTAGATGGAAGAGAGAAATTGCATAATTAACATGATTTTGCTTGAAAAAAGGTACCAATTTTTCTACATTATTCAAAAGAATTCAATCTTCTGCACCAAGACACTGTTTAACACCAATATTTTGAATTAGACCGATTTTCCAAACTGTGCTAGGTTTTTCAAAAGCTTTTGTAATGTGTAAATTCGGACTGGGATTATTAAATGTTACCTTGATGACCATTATTGGCTATATAAATTCGGTAAATTTTGTCTCTATGACCCTTAAGTTCAATTGTCATTGGCTCTTCAAGTTATGATGGGGTATTTGTTGCCTCAACGACCCTTAAGTCAAATTGCTATTGACTATATAAATGCGGTTAAATGTTGTTTCGATGACCCATAAGTACAATTGCTATTTGCATAAATGTTGCTTCGATGACCAAAGACGGTTAAATGTTGCCTAGGTAAATCTTAAGTCTAATCTCCATTGTCTTTATAAATTTGGTCAAATGTTGCGTTGATGACCCTTAAATCCAATTCTCATTGGCTATATAAAATGGGTTAAATGTCGCCTCGAAGACCCTTAAGTCTAATTCCTATTGGCAATATAAATGTGGTTAAATGTTGTCTCGATGACCCTTAAGTCCAATTGTTATTGCCTATATAAATTCGGTAAATGTTGCTCGGTGACCCTTATGTTCAATTGCTATTGGCTCTTCAAGTTCTGATGTGGGTAAATGTTGCCTCAATGACCCTTAAGTCTAATTGCTATTGACTATGTAAATGTTGTTAAATGTTGCCTCAATGACCCTTAAGTCCAATTGCTATTGATTATATTAATTCAGTTAAATGTTGCCTCGATGATCAATGACGGTTAAATGTTGCCTAGATAAAGCTTAAGTTCAATTCTCAGTGGCTATATAAATTTGGTTAAACGTTGCTCGACGACCCTTAAATCCAATTGATATTGGCTATATAAGTTCGGTAAATGTTGCCTCGATTATACTTAAGTTCAAATTACTATTGGCTTTTCAAGTTTTGATGTGGGTAAATGTTGCCTCAATAACCCTCAAGTCCAATTTTTTTTTGTATAAGCCCTGAAGTCCAATTTCTATTGAGTATATAAATGCGTTTAAATGTTGCCTCGATGACCCTAAAGCTATTGTTATTGGCTATATAAATTATGAGATGGTTAAATGATTGTTATTGGCCTACAAGTAATAATAGTGCAATGCCAATGGTAATTATCAATATGAATAATAGTGCAATGATGCCTTCTAGGAATAAATTTTAGGAAAACTCTTCTGACTTGGGATGTGCGCTAGTATGGTTTGAGTTTGTTAATTAACATTTTGTAATATTTTCTTGTTTACAGTTTTTCTTGGGTACCTTTATTTTCTATATCTCATGTGCAATGAGATGCATTGACAACTTTGGTTCTTTTTTTCTTGCTTATGGAGATCACTATATATATATATATATATATATATATAGGTTAAATTGGAGGGTGACATCAATCAGGGTGTGGCATTTTATAAGAAAGCTTTTTCTTGTAATTGGCATTATGCTGGTGCTATGTATAATCTCGGGGTTGCTTACAGTGAGATGCATAAGTTTGCTATGGTATGTCTTGCACACACATCTGTGTATATTATTATATTTCTCACATAGTGCACCTGTATGTAATATATTAAGATACAACTTTATTGTAGTATTAATTGCTACTTTGGAAAATCTCTTTATACTACTTCCTAGGCTATTGTGTTCTATTATTAACTCGCCTTCCATTTCAATCCACATTGTGCAGAAGCTTGCAACAATCTAGGTGTTATATATAAAGATTGACAACCTTTATAAAGCTGTATAATCCTACCAGGTAATGACAATATGTCAGATGTTTCAATATCAACCCTTGCTGGATTGAACAGATTTTTTATAGGAAGTTTTTTTTTTTGTATTGAAGCTTGCTTTGTCAATCAAACCCAACTTTAGTCATTGTGATTTGTAACAACTTAAATGTGTTTGTTTTTGTTAAGGCTTTGCTGTTTCTTGCTGGACATATTTGAACATAATTTTGGATTTGGTTATGTGGCTTAATGACTTTGGTCAAATATAGATTATGCGATTGATATGTGAAACGGTTTTCTTAGTTCGACTTTGTCAAGCTTATTCGTTGCATAGATTCTCAGCAGTTAGATTCCAAACAAATTTAACTATGATTGAGTAGCATTATTATAGATTTATTAGAATGGTCAGAAAAGGTGAAGACATAATGCCAAAAACGATTGAAATAAATCATGTATGCTATCTCTTTTGGTTAGATCATTTTTGCTAAAAGAGTAAAAATCTATCAAATAGTTTGTAGAAAATAATATGTGAATACTGTTCTGTGTTATTCCTCAGCTCAAGGCTGGTTTAAATAGAAATAATACAATTAATTATCTCCTTGCATTAAGGAGAAAATAGTTATAAAGAGAAATAATAGATAAGTTCAGAATCTCCTAGAAACAACAAACTAGGAAATTAAATATTTTCCAACACCCCTCCTCAAGTTAGTGCATAGATATCTATCATGCCCAACTTGCCTATCAAATGCTCAAAGGTGGGTCTTGCCAAGCTTTTGGTTAGGACATCAGCAGTTTGCTGACTTGAAGTTACAAAAGGTAGACATATGATTTCAGCATCTAACTTCTCTTTTATGAAATGTCGATCAATCTCAATATGCTTGGTTCTGTCATGTTGAACTGGGTTATGAGCTATACTAATAGCAGCTTTACTGTCAGAGTATAATTTCGATGGAAGCTCAATTTTCATCTTAAGCTCTTCTAGGACTCTATGGATCCATAATCCTTCACAAATACCTTGAGCCATAGCTCTAAACTCGGCTTCTGCACTACTTCTTGCTACAACTCCTTGTTTCTTACTCCTCCATGTCACAAGATTTCCCCAAATATAGGTACAATATCCGGAGGTTGATCTTCTGTCAGTAACTGAACCTGCCCAATCAGCATCGGTGAAGATAGACACATTCCTTTCACTAGTCTTCTTAAAATATAATCCCTTTCCAGGATTTGCCTTCAAATATCTCAATATCCTATAGACTGCCTCAAGATGTTCCTTAAAAGGAGAATGCATAAACTGGCTTACTACACTAACTGAGAATGTAGGACTGTAGCTAGTAGTATTATCTGCATATGCTCTGGTTCTGATATGTCTGTAGTATAGTGTAGCTAGTATTGTATCTTGAATGGAGTATGTAGGAGTATGTAGCTATGTGGCTGTGAACTGATATGCAGGTTGTGAGGGGGAGCTGAATTGTATTATGCAGGGGGCGATGTTGGACACAATGCTCCAACATCCTATGCATGTGTGCAGAGGGAGTAGGTTTGTGAAAATGCTGAAGCATTCTATCCCACATCCTATCAAGTTTATTTTCTTGACCATTTAAGGCGAAGTAGTTATTTTTGTTCCGCTGTTGCATGCCTCTCTGATATTCTTAAAAAAAAATACAATTTATTCTTCTCTATTGTTATTCATGAAGGAGTAGTATGGTAACTGTTTTGAAGGATAGCCTCTACTGATCTTTATGCTTGTGTGTTTATGTTGAGAAAAAGAAATGTAGTTGAAGTATCTCTTTAAGTAAAATCTGTATGGTCATAATTTGTTTTAGCCAAAAATTTGCCAAAGGGGGAGTTTGTTGAGTCTTTGATAATTGGCTGCATTTTTGAAAAATAAACTTTGTGCAAGATGTGCGATCCGATGCCTCAGGCATTGCGTAGAGCATTGTAAATGTCTCAGGAGGAGCGCTCATGACAAGTTCTACTTATGGAATGTTGGTTTCTCTCTCTTGAATCTTGCATGGCGCGTCTTATAAGGCTTTATATAAGGAATGCTATTTAGTGCTTTAGATCTTGTTCAAGTATATTTCTGAAGAGTATCTTCTTTGAAGAATATATTTTTGGAGAATCTCTTTTATTTAATATGGAGTTAATGCTTGGGTCAAACAAATCAAGCCCATGCATGTGTGATTTGTCTGAAGTATTTAAAGGAGCTGCAAAACCCTAATTTAGTAGTTGTTCACGCCGTTATTGTGCTTTGACTAGAGTTCTAGGTTTTGCGTGTGTTTTGCTATTGTGAGCCTTTCTTGTGTCACCTTGATGCAAGCTTAGGACGTGTGTTCTTGAGTTGTAATTGTGTGATCCTTCTCCTAAGTTTTGAAGTACGGAGTTAGGACTTTTGGTGTGTTAAACACTCTAAGCCTTTAGGTACGAGTGTGTAGTTTTTAGGAGTGTGTCTCCAAAACTGTTTTTGTCTCTGTGTATTGAAATCCTTGCTGTGTGTGTAAGGTTGTAAGGGAGTGAGATGGGATCTCATATCTAGGAGTTCCTAGGTAGAAGAGTCATTGATAGGGCCTAGGTTTTAAGTTGTAAACGGGTGGTTTGCTGTAGACTTAGAACTAGGACTATTATAGTGATATTCCTTCCTGGATTGGTATCCCCCAGACGTAGGTTGCTGTTTGCGCCGAACTGGGTTAACAAATATCCTGTCTCCTTTATTTGTTTTCTTTTATTTGTTTGTGCATCATTACGCGCGAGACCGGATAGAGTGCTAGAGCATTTTGCATAGCGTGCCAGGAATTTCAATTGGCATCAGAGCAGGCACCCTGCCTGTTTATTTGGGTGAGATTCAGGACCTGAAATGTCTGGCGCTATGGAAGAGGAAGATGGATACATGAACAGGCCACCTTTGCTAAATGGATCTGCCAACTATGACTCTTGGAAATCCAAAATGACAGCTTTCTTGAGATCTATTGATAGCAAAGTTTGGAAGGTTGTTTTGACTGGATGGGAACAACCCACGTATGCTAGCAAGGAAGGTACCTCAACGGGGGTGATGAAATCTGAAGTAGAATGGACTAGAGAAGAGGAAGCTGCAGCCCACCATAACCACAAGGCTATTTATGCCCTGTTTAATGGAATAGACACTAGTGTTTTCAAACTCATAAAAAATTATGTGTCAGCTAAAGATGCGTGGGAGATATTGCAAAAGTTTTATGAAGGCACTACCAAAGTGAAACAGTCAAAGATTCAACATCTCACATTCAAGTTTGAAGCTCTAAGAATGAAAGATGATGAGAGTATTCAGGACTTTCACTTGAGCCTGTTGGACATTGGTAGTTCCTTTGAAGCCCTGGGAGAAAAAATGTCTGATGAGAAACTGTCAAGGAAGCTCCTTAGATCTCTTCCCAAAAGGTTTGACATGAAGGTAACGACAATTGAGGAAGCACATGACATCTCCACTATGAAGATGGATGAACTTGTTGGATCTCTCCAGACCTTTGAAATTGTGTTGGATGAACGTGGAGACAAGAAGAACAAGAGCATTGCTTTTGTCTCAAACACTGATGAGGAAAGTGATCAAATTGAAGATGGGGATGAAGATAGCATAGCAGATGTCATTGCCATGCTGGGCAGACAATTCAACAAAGTGCTAAAAAGAGTTGACCGCAGGAATCGACAGAATGAGCAAAGCATCCGATTCGACATCAACAAGCAACAGAATAGTCTGAAGAAAATCAAGCCTGAAGAAAAGAGCAGTCAAGGCAAGGGAGTTCAGTGTCATGAGTGCGAAGGGTATGGGCACATAAGGTCAGAATGTGGAACATATCAGAAAAGACAAAAGAAAGGGCTAACTGTCTCTTGGTCAGATGAAGATACTGATGAAGAAAGTGAATCAGCAAGACATGTGACTGCTCTCACTGGAACATGTGTAAATGTTGAGGATTGGGAATCTGATGAAGATGAAAATGTGTCTTATGAGGAACTAGCTAGTACCTACAAAGACTTGCTGACCAGATATGAAAAGATGTGTAGGATTCTTGAGAAGCAAAAGAAGACCATCAACAAACTTCAAACTGAAGTTAATATCCAGGTTCAAAAGACTACTCAAGCAGACGAAAAGGTCGTTCAAGTTAATGTCCAAATGGATGATCTAAGGAAACGCGTAAGCCAGCTGAACTCAGGAGCATATCTCCTTGAAGAAATTTTAGACAATGTGCCAAGTGGGAAGCTTAGGTCTGTTGGATACAACTACTCAAGTCTGAATCAGTACCAACAGGACCCTGAAACCAAGTTCACATCAGGAGAAAATATCATTGATCCCTGCACTGGAAAAGTAACGCTGGAGCATCAGCCTCGACATTCTAAAGCTTTTCCTGTTCCAAAGTTTGCTCTTGATCCCAAATCTTCTGTCCATCAAAGACCAAGACCATTTGTTCATCAAAGGCCTAATAACCAAAGGAGATATCGTAGGTGGGTGAGTCACCATTGTGGAAAAAGGGGGCACATTAGACCTTTTTGCTACAAGCTGCATGGATACCCCAACCAGGAGCCTAAACCAAATGTGGTACAGGAGAAGAGTCCTATTAAGAAGGAATGGAGGCCTATAGAAGAAAGTGTTGGACAGCCTAAAGAAGAAAATGTTGGGTTAATTGCTCACACATCCCTAAGAGCTTCTTCTAGGGAAGATTGGTACTTTGATATTGGGTGCTCTAGACATATGACTGGTGAAGAGAAGTATCTCATGAATGTAAAATCCTACAAGGCTAGCTTTGTAACTTTTGGAGATGGTGCAAAAGGAGAAATAGTGGGAATTGGGGATCTGATCAACCATGGATTGCCCAAACTAGAGAATGTGCTTTTAGTTAAAGGCCTCACAGCAAATCTGATTAGCATTACCCAGCTATGTGACCAAGGCATGAAAGTCAATTTCACAAAATCAGAATGTCTAGTGAACAATGAAGAAGGACAACTGGTGCTAAGAGGTACTAGATCTAAAGACAATTGTTACTTGTGGATGCCTCAGGAAGAAGCCCTCACATCCACCTGCCTTGTTACCACAGAAGATGAAGTTCAACTGTGGCACCAGAAATTGGGACATCTCAATTTGAAAGGAATGAAGAAAGCTATATCACTTGAAGCCATTAGAGGTCTTCCCAAACTCAAGATTGTTGAAGGAAAAGTGTGTGGTGAATGTCAAATTGGAAAGCAAATCAGGATGTCGCACCCAATGCTGGAGCATCAGACAACCTCCAAGGTTCTTGAATTATTACACATGGATCTCATGGGACCCATGCAGGTTGAAAGCTTGGGAGGAAAGAGGTATGCTCTTGTAGTAGTAGATGATTACTCTAGATACACATGGGTGAACTTCATCAGAGAAAAATCAGATGCTTTTGATGTTTTCAAAGAACTGTGCATCCAGGTTCAAAGAGAAAAGGCTAGCAATGTTGTAAGAATAAGAAGTGATCATGGTAGAGAGTTCGAGAACTCCAAGTTTAATGAATTTTGCTCTGCTGAAGGAATAAAACATGAGTATTCTTCTCCAATAACCCCTCAACAAAATGGCATAGTAGAAAGGAAGAATAGAATGATTCAAGAATCAGCTAGAGTCATGCTTCATGCCAAAAACATTCCTTATCATTTTTGGGTTGAAGCTATGAACACTGCCTGTTATATACACAACAGAGTCACCCTGAGAAAAGGTACAACCTCCACTCTATATGAACTATGGAAAGACAGAAAACCAACTGTCAAACACTTTCATATCTTTGGAAGTAAGTGTTATATCCTAGCTGATAGAGAACCTAGAAGGAAACTTGACCCTAAAAGTGATGAGGGATTTTTCCTTGGGTATTCAACAAACAGTAGAGCTTACAGGGTGTATAACACAAAGACTCAAGTTGTGATGGAATCTGTGAATGTTGTTGTAAAGGACTCTTCAGTGAAGGAAAATGAAGGGATAGATCAAGGTACTCCTGTCAGTGTGAATGCTGAACAAGATGCTGCAGCATCCGAACAGGCATATATTGATAAATCTAATGAAGAGACTTTTGAAGAGAAAGGTGAGGAAAATGCAAAACCTCAAGCTCCAAGTAAAGGTCCCTCCGTTCGTGTTCAGAAAAATCATCCCATAGAGCTGGTAATAGGGAATCCTGAACAAGGGATTACCACAAGAAGAACAAATGATGTTGTTGCAAACTCTTGTTTTGTGTCCTTGTTTGAGCCAAAGAATGTCAAAGAAGCCTTGACTGATGATGCCTGGATTGAGGCTATGCAGGAAGAGCTACACCAATTTGAGAGAAGTGAAGTATGGGATTTGGTTCCAAGGCCTGAAGATGTGAATGTAATTGGAAAAAAATGGGTGTATAAAAACAAGTCAGATGAGAATGGTACGGTTACCAGAAATAAAGCAAGGCTTGTGGCCCAAGGATATGCCCAGATTGAAGGACTTGACTTTGATGAAACTTTTGCACCTATGGCCAGACTAGAATCCATCAGATTGCTTCTAGGAGTGGCTTGCATTCTCAAGTTCAAATTATACCAAATGGACGCGAAGAGTGCATTTTTAAATGGATACCTACAGGAAGAGGTGTTTGTTGAGCAACCAAAAGGGTTTGTGGATCCAGAACATCCCAACTATGTCTACAAATTGAAGAAAGCCTTGTACGGTCTAAAACAGGCACCTAGGGCATGGTATGAAAGGTTGACTCAATTATTGGAAGAACAAGGATACAGAAAGGGAGGATCAGACAAAACTCTGTTTGTGAAAGAAGAAAGAGGAAAATTTATAATAACACAAATCTATGTTGATGACATTGTGTTTGGTGGAATGTCGAACACAATGGTCCAGCATTTCGTCAAGCAAATGCAGTCAGAGTTTGAAATGAGTCTTGTTGGAGAATTGACTTACTTTCTTGGTCTCCAGATTAAACAAATGGAAGACACCATCTTTATATCCCAAAGCAATTATGCCAGAAACATCATCAAAAAATTTGGGATGGACAATGCTACACACAAGAGAACACCAGCACCTACTCATTTGAAACTCACCAAAGATGAGAAGGGAATAAGTGTGGATCAAAGTCTCTATAGAAGCATGATTGGAAGCTTGTTGTACTTGACTGCAAGTAGACCTGACATAACTTATGCTGTTGGAGTGTGTGCTAGATATCAAGCAGATCCTAAAGTAAGTCACTTGACTCAAGGTAAGAGGATCTTGAAGTATGTGAATGGAACTAGTGATTATGGGATAATGTATTCCCATTGTGAAAATTCTACCTTATATGGTTATTGTGATGCTGATTGGGCTGGAAGTGCAGACGATAGAAAAAGCACTTCAGGAGGTTGTTTCTTCCTAGACACTAATCTGATATCTTGGTTTAGTAAAAAGCAGAATAGTGTGGCTCTATCTACTGCTGAGGCAGAATACATAGCAGCTGGGAGTAGCTGCTCTCAATTGGTGTGGATGAAACAAATGCTGAAGGAATACGATGTTGAACAGGATGCTCTAACATTGTATTGTGACAACATGAGTGCCATAAACATCTCAAAGAACCCAGTTCAGCATAGCAAGACAAAACATATTGACATTCGTCATCACTATATAAGGGATTTGGTTGAGAACAAAATTGTGATTTTGGAGCATGTGGATACAAAGGAGCAAATAGCAGATATTTTCACCAAGGCTCTTGATGTTGTACAGTTTGAGAAGTTAAGGGGCAAGTTAGGAATTTGCCTCTATGAGGAGTTATAGCAATTACCGTTGGTAATGGTGTGGCGTGCAGCAGTTATTGCGTTTCCTTCTACTATAGTAGTGCACGTTGATCAAGGTAATCATGGGCTAAAACCACCTACAAACACGCCATCCACTAATACCGGTTATTTTAATTTCAAATCTTTCCAACATATTTTCTTTCCTAATTTACTCACTCACTCACAAAACCTCTCAACTTCCTCTCTAAAATTCTCCATTGAACCCAGAACTTCATCATCCTCTCAATCTTACTTTCTAAACCTTTTCCCTACTACAATGTCTCAATCATCTCATCAAACTTCACCAACCAAGACCTCTCCTAACAAATCTTCACCATCAAACACCACAACCACCACTACAAACATCAATGATCAACCCACTGTCATTACTGACGCTACCCCTCTCACCATGATTCACCTATCTTTTGCTGCTGCCCTTAACCTATCCAAGAACACTGAACCATCGTCCTCTCCCAAACCTACACCCAAAAAGAGAACCAAATCTGCAACTACCAGAAAACCCAAATCCCAGAAATCAAAATCTCGATACAACTCTGATTTTGATATGCAAAAGATGTACCTTGATGATCTTGGCAATGCGAACACCAATGTTGCATCTGATGTTGCATCACCGTGCCCTGATGCTCCGATTGAAGCAAACAAGGGAGATTCTTCTCAAACCCTAAGTCCTAAAAAGGGGGAAACTGCTGAGATGGGCAAACAATATGCTCCTAATACTCCTAGTGATGAAGGAGATGATGAAGATGCTCAGAAGATCAAAATTGCTGAAGATGCTCTCAAATCGCTAGTGGATTCTGTTTCTGGTGTTAAGGTTGTGCCGGATGCTTCAACATCCTTGGCACAAGATCAACCACAAGGTGATGTGGTGGCTGATTCGAATGTGCAACAAGATGAGGATGTTGCTGCTGATGTGATTGGAGACTCTAGTGTGCAACAAGATGAAATTGTTGCTGATGATGTGGTTGCTGACTCACCTGTGCAACAAGAAGAAGGTGTGACTGGCAATGAGAATACTGACAATGCTATGTCAGAAAATATGGACTATGTGACTGTTGATAAAGATGAAGGTGCTAATGAAGATGATAGCACTGAAGATGATGTGACAATCATGAAGATTGTTGGTGCCTCAAAGAAAAGAGGAAGAAAAACTGGTGTTGGTAGCAGGCTAAGAGAAAGAAAAGGGAAGGAGACTGAGGTTGTGGTTGAAGAACCAAAGTCCACAAAGAAGAAGATTGTTGCAGCTGAGGCAACAAAGTCTCCTAAGAAAAAGAAGGTAGCATCTGAGGCTACCACATCTACAAAGAAAAAGATGTATGGTCCTGTTAGGAGATCAAGGAGGGTTGAGATACCTGCTAAACACCAGAAGAAAGCTTCAAAGAGGAAGCCTATTGAGTTGAGTGATTCAGAGGTTGATGCTGAAGAGGATGCTCCAACTTTGCCTACAACATCAAAGCAAAAGCCACCAAAGAAGAGAAAGATTGTCGCTGATACATCTCTTGATGCTGAGAAGAATGCTCCAAGCATTGTGTCTGCAAAGAAGAAGAAAGCTGGGAGATCTATTCCACAAAATGTCCATGACGTGCCCATGGACAATGTATCATTTCATTTCAGTGCAAGTGCTGCCAAATGGAAGTTTGTTTATCATAGGAGATTGGCTTTAGAAAGGGAACTGTCTGATGAAGCCCTAGAGTGTAAGGAGGTGATGGACCTGATTCTTCAAGCTGGTTTGATAAAGACTGTGAGTGGGCTAGGAAACTGTTATGAGAAGCTGGTGAATGAGTTCATTGTCAACTTTGGTGAAGACTGTGACAATAGACTCAGCAAGGAGTTTCATCAAGTCTTTGTCAGAGGTAAATGTGTAAATTTTTCACCTGCTGTAATTAATGCATATCTTGGAAGAAGGGAGGAAGGCTATCCTGGATTTGAACCAACTAATAACCAGGTTTGCATGACTATCACTGCCAACCAGGTCAAGGTGTGGCCTCTTAAAGGTAAGGTACCCTCTGTGATGCTATCTGTTAAGTATGCTATTTTGAATAGAATAGGTGCAGTGAACTGGGTTCCAACTTCTCACACCTCCACTATAGCAACTAGTTTGGCTAAATTTATTTATGCTATTGGGATTGATGCTGATGTTGATTTTGGGTCCTTAATCTTTGACCAAATTGTTGAGCATGGAAAATATTGGGCTGTCAAACTTGCCATTTCTTTTCCATCCCTTATCTGTGATATTATTCTGTCTCAACACCCCAACATCCTGCTCCCTGAGGATAAGCCTTGTAAGAGGGAATCACCAATGACCCTCTCTTATAAGCTTTTTGAAGGAAAACATACTGCTGACATTACTGCACCTCCTAAGAAAACAATTCCTGCTGGGAAAGTGGTCTCTTCTTCCATGAACAGAAAAACAATGATCATATCCATGGAAGCTGCTGTTAAGGCCTTAGATGAGCAGAAATGTGAGCTTGAAAAGGTCATCCTTGCTCTAAAGCAAGAGGAAGCTGAGGAAGAAGGGTTGGTGGCTGAAGATGCAGGTGGTATTAATGCTGGTGATGGTGGTGATGCTGCTGATGGTGATGCAGCTTGGAATGATGTTGATGAAGTAGGAGGTGATACAGAGGAGCTGGAAGTGTCTGACTCCAGTGGTTCCTTCTAGTTTGATGTAATGAGTTTGTTGCCCTGTTTGTTATTTGTTGCTTGTTAAGCTGTTTTTTGGGCATAGACTATGTTAATTCCTCAGGTATGTATTAAGGATTTGTACCTATTAACACTCTCCACTGGTACCTTTTTGTCAAATTTGTGGCAAAAAGGGGGAGTAAAAAACTTGGTTTTAATTATGATCTGCTCTGCTCTGGTGGTATTATCTGCATATGCTCTGGTTCTGATATGTTTGTAGTATAGTGTAGCTAGTAGTGTATCTTGAATGGAGTATGTATGAGTATGTAGCTATGTGGCTGTGAACTGATATGCAGGTTGTGAGGGGGAGCTGAATTGTATTATGCAGGAGGAGATGTTGGACACAATGCTCCAACATCCCATGCATGTGTGCAGGGGGAGTAGGTTTGTGAAAATGCTGAAGCATTCTATCCCACATCCTATCAAGTTTATTTTCTTGACCATTTAAGGTGAAGTAGTTATTTTTGTTCCGCTGTTGCATGCCTCTCTGATATTCTTAAAAAAAAATACAATTTATTCTTCTCTATTGTTATTCATGAAGGAGTAGTATGGTAACTGTTTTGAAGGATAGCCTCTACTGATCTTTATGCTTGTGTGTTTATGTTGAGAAAAAGAAATGTAGTTGAAGTATCTCTTTAAGCAAAATCTGTATGGTCATAATTTGTTTTAGCCAAAAATTTGCCAAAGGGGGAGTTTGTTGAGTCTTTGATAATTGGCTGCATTTTTGAAAAAATAAACTTTGTGCAAGATGTGCGATCCGATGCCTCAGGCATTGCGTAGAGCATTGTAAATGTCTCAGGAGGAGCGCTCATGACAAGTTCTATTTATGGAATGTTGGTTTCTCTCTCTTGAATCTTGCATGGCGCGTTTTATAAGGCTTTATATAAGGAATGCTATTTAGTGCTTCAGATCTTGTTCAAGTATATTTCTGAAGAGTATCTTCTTTGAAGAATATATTTTTGGAGAATCTCTTTTATTTAATATGGAGTTAATGCTTGGGTCAAACAAATCGAGCCCATGCATGTGTGATTTGTCTGAAGTATTTAAAGGAGCTGCAAAACCCTAATTTAGTAGTTGTTCACGCCGTTATTGTGCTTTGACTAGAGTTCTAGGTTTTGCGTATGTTTTGCTATTGTGAGCCTTTCTTGTGTCACCTTGATGCAAGCTTATGACGTGTGTTCTTTGTTGGAACAAAATAGGTTCTGATATGATCCAATTAAGTTTTGATGATAACAAAAGTATTAATATACAATAGGGTATACTAATTATTTGATCCAAGTGTGCAGATATACAAGTTAATTTTTAAATTCACCATAAGCACATTGGAAGCTCTGATATGTCAAAGAAAATTCTGACCATATCTTTAAGTCATCAGAAGATGCAAGATTTTATTCGTCAGAAGCTAGTATCAGACTCTGATAAGTGCAGTGAGAGCCGTTTTGTCAGAAGAACATTCTTTGCAACAATGATTGGATATCATCATCATCCTCGGACATTCCAAAAGCTGATAAAATCAATCTTTTCCACAGGATAGTGACGTTAGTACTATTGTATGAACTCTTTACCGGATTTGGCTAAAACGTTTTCCCCAAGATTGATCGTATTCAAGGTTACCTGATTTGGTTAAGAATGGTACTATCTACAGCTGGCACAATCTCACCGCATCTAAATCAAATCAAATACGCTCCACCTTCGTGTATAAATAGGAGCAGGTTTGAAGTTTTAGGATACGACACATTGAACAATTTGAACGAGCTGTTACTCTGCCAAAAACATCCTAAAGCACAAAACTTCAAATACAACTTGAACTCATATTCAAATCCAAGACTCCAGCTTCAGCTTCTGTTAATTCATTAGTTGAACCTTAGAATTCTTGTATTAAGATTCTAAGTTAAGTCTTGTATCAAAGTTGTATTTCTCTGTAACTGAACATTGATTTGTATATCAATTGTTCAGACTCTATTTTTCTTATATTTGTATTTGGAAGTCTCTTGCCTGCATGCTTGAGCATTAGGAAGTCTCTTGTAAGTGTTACTTGAGCATTTGAAGTCTCTTCCAAGTGTGCTTGAGCATTTGTAATCTTTGGTGATTATAGTGAACTCTCTTGGTAGTACAAGAGGACTGGACGTACTCTCGGATTGTGAGAGGAACCAGTATAAAATCTTTGTCTCTATCTTTCTCTCTTTCACTCTACCTTCAAAGTTCTGTTTTGATTGTGTTTTGTTTTTCTAAACCGTTGCAAACTCTGATAAGTTTCTATAACTTAGAAGAAATTTTCAAACTACCCAAAACACAATTCAACCCCCCCTTCTTGTGTTTTTCACACCTTCTATTGGTATCAGAGCCTGGTTCTGTTTTAATCACCTAACAGTGAGACAGTTTCTTGTTGAAAAACACTATGACTGGCGCAGCTGCAAGTGGGAGTATGAAAGCAGTTTCTCATGACTATGATGTTGTTGAAGATAAGACAAACAACAAAGCACCAAAGTTCAATGGAGATGCTTCTACCTTTTCCTGGTGGAAAGATAGAATATACAGTCATCTTATTGGTTTAGATGATGAGCTTTGGGACTTGGTTGAAGAAGGGGTAACTTTCAAAGGACTTGATGAAAAGGGAAAGTTATCTGTTGAAGAAAGAAAGAAGTTCACTCCTACAAACAAGAAGTTATACAAGAAACACCACAAAGTCAAGGATCTTCTTATTGGTTGTATAACTCATGATGAATATCTCAAGATCACAGACAAATCCACTGCCAAAAGTATTTATGACTCCTTATGCTCCACATATGAAGGAAACAAACAAGTTTAAGAGGCAAAGGCTACTCTTTTGATCCAATAGTATGAACTCTTTAGAATGAAGGATGATGAGAATATTGAATCTATGTATTCTAGGTTCAAAATTCTAGTGGCTGGTCTCCAAGTTCTGAAGAGAAGCTATACAACTTCTGATCATGTAAGAAAGATTCTGAGAAGCTTACCTTCAAGGTGGAGGCCTAAGGTAACAGCTATTCAGGAAGCTAAAGATTTGGACACACTTGGCTTGGAGGAATTGATAAGTTCACTCATGAGTCATGAGATTGAACTATCTTCTGATGAGCCTCAGAGGAAACTAAAATTTGTGGCCTTGCCATCCATTTCAGTTTCATCTAAGGCTTTGAAAGCCAAAGTTGTAGAATCTGAAGCAAAGGAATCTTTCATAGATGACCAAGAAGATGGATCAAATGATGATGTTTTTGCACTCTTGTCCAAGAAGTTTCAAAAGTGGTCAGTAAGGAAGGGCAAAAATTTTCCAAGCAAAGGATCTGGATCAAGAAACAACACCGGTAGAGAGAAGAAGGATGACACAAAAAATTGTTTCAATTGTCATAAGCCTGGACACTTTATGGCTGATTGTCCTGAACTCAACTCCAAGGGTAAAGGAAGAAAAAGTACAATCAAGAACAAAGCCAAGAAGAGTCTGATGGCAACATGGGAAGATATAAATGAACTATCTGAGGACGAAGACTCTGAGGAAGTAAACCTAGCACTTATGGCCACTGGTGAGTCAGACGATGAAAATGATTCAGAATCTGACACAGAAGATGTTGATGAGGTAATCTCTAAAATGACTAGTACTCATATGGCTAAAACTTTGAAAGATGTTATGGTGAAGTACATGGAAAAGTCAAGTGAGCTAGATTTTTGTAAACAAAAATTGAAGCTGCTCAATGACAATCTCAACCAGACTCAAGCAAACTATCAAAAATCTCTTAAAACAATTAAAGTGCTTGAGACTGGATGTAGAACATGTCACAAACCCTATGATGAGTATGAAATCTCTCTTCAAGAGTTTGTTCACCATAACATAGACAAAACTATGGTAACTTCCGTAATTCATGGTGGGCTTAGCAATTATTATAAAAGACAAGGACTTGGTTCTCTTACATCTTCTGATGTGGGAAAACCAAACAAACCTGTCTTGTTAAGCAAGTCACCTTCAGAATCTTATTAAAACTTTACTAAGGGTACATCAGAACCTCTGACTATGTCTGGAACTCTTGTGACCTTGGAACCACAAGATAAGGTATCAGAAGATGACTTCTAAGTCTTCTAAAACCCAGGTTCCCCTCACATCAGTACCCATGTCTACTCAAGTTAAAGCTGTCAGAGTACCAAAGCCTGTTGATAAGCGGGGCACTAGTACTTCTAAAGCAAACTTGGTAACTGGTTCTCTGACACACTCAAGAGGAAAGTCTCAGAGACAACATAAGCCTAAATCTTTTTCTAAAGGCTCTGTTGACTCCAGATCTTCTGAATACTCTAACAAGAAGAATAAGATTCTCAAAACTAACCAAAATGGACCCATCAGAGTATGGGTACCAAAATCTGAAATAGTGTATGCTGCAGGTATGCACCCAAAGATGAAAAGAAAGCTCATGGTATCTGGACTCTGGCTGCTCACGTCACATGACAGGAGGCAAGCTCTTGTTCCACACCCTGAATCAGCAAGAGGGAGGAACAGTAGGGTTTGGTGGCAACCAGAAGGGAAAGATCATTGGTATAGGTACAGTTGGTAATTCTTCTTTGTCAATTTCTGATGTTTGGTTAGTAGACGGACTACATCATAATTTACTTAGCATAAGTCAATTGTGTGATAGTAACTATGATGTTATATTTAATAAGGATTCATGTACTGTAATCAGAAACTCTGATCAATCTGTTGTCTTTAAGGGAAATAGAAAAGGCAATGTTTACAAAGTCAATTTTTCTGATTTAAAGGAACAACAAGTGCTTTGTCTTTTGACACTGAGTGATGAAAAATGGGTCTGACACAAAAGATTGGGTCATGCTAACTGGAGGTTAATCTCTAAGCTTAGTAAGGACAATCTTGTCAGAGGCCTTCCAAAAATAAAATATCACTCAGACTCACTTTGTGGTTTCTGTCAAAAAGGGAAAATTGTCAAAAGTTCTTTTAAGAACAAGAACATTGTCTCTTCTACCAGACCCTTAGAACTCTTACACATTGATCTATTTGGACTAGTTAGCACTGCTTCAATCAATGGTAAGAAGTATGGATTAGTCATTGTGGATGATTATAGTAGATGGACTTGGGTTAAATTTCTGAGAACTAAAGATGACACATATGAAGTGTTTAGCATCTTCTGTACCTAAATTCAAAATGAAAAAGATTCCAAGATTTTGAAAGTAAGAAATGATCATGGTGGCGAATTTGAAAATGAACCTTTTGAAAAATTTGGTGAAGAACATGGAATCCTCCATGAATTCTCTTCTCCTAGAACTCCACAACAAAATGGAGTTGTAGAGAGAAAGAATAGATCTTTACAAGAAATGGCACGCACCATGATGCATGAAAATAATTTAGCAAAATTCTTTTGGGCAGAAGCTGTTAACACTGCTTGTTATATTCAGAATAGAATCTATATAAGACCTATTTTGAACAAAACAACATATGAACTCTTTAAGGGAAGAAAACCCAATATTTCCTATTTTCATCAATTTGGCTGTACATGTTACATTCTAAATAATAAAGTCCATCTTAAGAAATTTGACTCTAAAGCCTGTAAGGGTATCTTCATTGGATACTCTGAACGCTCTAAGTCATACAGAGTGTATAATTCTGAAACTAATACAGTGGAAGAATCAATGCACGTAAAGTTTGATGATAAGGAGCCTGATGATAAAAAGTCAGAGCCTGTTAAAGATTTGTCAGGTTCTAATGAATCAGAAGATAAAGCTCCAGAGTATGACAACTACATAGAACCTGTAGAAGATTCTGAAACTCAAGAAGCTACACCTTCTGATACTGCTCAAGAACATCAAACAAATGAAGACAACTCTGAAGCAACAAAGATTCCAAGAAATACATTCAAGTACAAATCATCACATCCTGAAGAGCTTATCCTTGGAAACAAGAATAGTCTAAGAAAAACAAGGTCAAACTTCAGAGATGAAGAATCATTGTTTGGATTAGTATCTTTGATTGAACCAAAGACAACGAATGAAGCTCTCTCAGATGATGCTTGGATAGTTGCTATGGAAGAAGAGTTAAATCAATTCAAGAGAAATGATGTATGGGATCTGGTACCCAAACCTAAGCACAAGAACATTATTGGAACAAAATGGGTATACAGAAACAAATTGAATGAGCAAGGTGAAGTTACAAGAAATAAAGCAAGACTTGTTGCACAAGGATATAGTCAACAAGAAGGAATTGACTTCACTGAAACCTATGCTCCAGTAGCAAGACTGGAAGCAATCAGGTTACTTTTATCTTATGCAGTTAATAATGATATCACTCTTTATCAAATGGATGTTAAAAGTGCATTTCTTAATGGTGTTATTTCTGAAGAAGTATATGTCAAACAACCACCGGGATTTGAGGATTTGGCAAATCCAGATCATGTGTTTAGACTAAAGAAATCACTCTATGGACTCAAACAAGCTCCCAGAGCTTGGTATGAGAGACTGAGTACTTTCTTAGTCAACAATGGTTTTGAAAAAGGACAAGTTGACAATACATTATTTAGAAAAACACTAAAGAAAGACATTTTGATCATTCGAATTTATGTTGATGATATCATCTTTGGATCAACTAATGCCACTATGTGCAAGAATTTCTCTAAGCTTATGCAGGATGAATTTTAGATGAAAATGATGGGAGAATTGAAGTTCTTTCTTGGAATTCAGATAAATCAAACAAAGAAAGGAACATTCATTCATCAATCAAAATATATAAAAGATCTTCTGAAGAAATTCAATTTGGAAGATTGCAAACCCATGAACACTCCAATGCATCCTACATCAAGCTTAAACAAAGAAGAATCTGAAGGCAAAGTTGATCAGAAGCTTTATCGAGGTATGATTGGATCTCTTCTTTATCTAACTGCAACAAGACCTGATATTTTATTCAGCGTATGCTTGTGTGCAAGATTTCAATCAGATCCTAGAGAATCCCATTTCACAGCAGTGAAAAGGATTTTCAGGTATTTGAAAGCAACTTGTAACATTGGATTACTGTATCAGAAATCCAATGACTACAAGCTGATTGGATTCTGTGGTGCTGACTATGCTGGTGATAGAATTGAAAGAAAATCCACCAGTGGCAACTGTCAGTTCATTGGTGAGAATTTAATTTCATGGGCTAGTAAAAGGCAAACCACCATAGCTATGTCAACAACAGAAGCTGAATACATATCAGCTGCTAAATGTTGTACACAACTACTTTGGAAGAAATATCAATTGGAAGATTATCAAATAAGCAGTAACAATATTCCTTTATATTGTGATAACACTGCAGCTATTCACCTCTCTAAAAACCCTATTTTACATTCTAGAGCTAAGCACATAGAGATTAAACATCATTTTATCAGAGACTATGTTCAAAAAGGAGTAATTGATCTCAAGTTCATTGAAACTGAAAATCAATGGGCTGATATCTTTACAAAACCTTTAGCTGTTGAACGTTTTGATTTTATAAAAAAGAATCTGAACATGATGGAGATCTCTGATTAACTTAGTCTCTAATGAAAAATTTGTGTTTGTAAGAATCTAATAGTAGTCAAAAGCTGAAGTCATCATAACCTTCTGTATCAGAAGTTGTGATGAGAACATCTTCTGATAAACTATCAGAATCTGTTAGAAGGAAAATAGTTCTGGTGCGTAAGGAAAAATCTTTTATAAAAAACCCTTTCGTTTTCCCTCACTTACGTGTCAGTTATTTAAATAATCTTTTGATACACGTGTCTTATTGCAAGAGGATAAAGAATTTGGTTAATGATGATTAGCATTTCTAATCCCTATTTGAGGTAAAATACTCTACTACCCCCTACGTGTCTGTACTTGCTTTTGCGCGAAAAATTTCTATTTAAACACACAACTGTTCACATTCACACTTTTTACACTCTCACAACCCACACTTTTGCTCTTCTAAAACTCAAGCAATATTTCTTTCTCTCTCTCAAATATTAGCAAAACCCTAACCCCCAAACTCCATCAATGGCTTCAATCATTACTAGAGATTGTATAATCGACATTGCTAAATCTATCCCAGACAAGTTTGCTAAAGATCAACGTCCTTACAAGTATGATGACCTAAATGTTGCGATTGAAAACCCTGTTGATCTTGAAGGGTTAAGAGTAAACGGTTTCTCTGAAGTTGTTGATATGTTCAAGAGACAAGGAATGGAATACTACTTTGACATGTTGAATGGACCAACATATACGGAACTTGTGAAGGAATTTTGGATGAAAGCTTCAGTCATCAACAGAGAAAAGTACAATCAGAAAATCAAAGATATGGTTGAAGAAAATCCTGAACTAGAAGGTAAAACTCCAGAGGAAATGGGATTGAGACCTTTCATATCAACAGAGATTGAATCGTTTATGGCTGGATTCAGAGTCTCTATCAGGCTGTGCCATATTCTTGAGGCTCTGAAGCTAGATCGTGGTGGACTGATACTAACGAACTCTGATGAGGTTGGTCCTGATGTTGAGGAATTCATTTTCAAACCTAAGGCTGAACCCAAGGACAAGTCTGAATGGACCAACAATTGCAAAGTCATCTACAAGATTCTGATTGACAGCATTTTGACCAAGTTGGGAGGTACTGATCAAATTTCAAATCTCCAGAAGCTGTTCACTTTCCATATTGGTAAAGGAAATTTTCTGGATATTGGTAAGCTTATCTTTGATCATGTTGCTCTTTCTATTCTCTCTACCAAATCTATTGTGCGAAATCCAAGGCTGCTCAGTCATATGTTTGCACAGTGTGGTTTGTTGGATACTATCACACTGTTTCTCCCAGGATATGGTACTTTCTTGCTTAGTTCTAAAATTGTTAATAGCACTACTCTAAGGTACTTGAAACTGGTCAAAAACAACCAGATTGTTCATCCAACACACCCCCTGCTGCTCAGAGATTCTGAGGAAAACATTGCTGAATGTAGGCTTGTGCATGTCAGTGATAGTGAGGCTAAGAGAGTAATAGAAGCACATGCTGATTACTTGAAAAAGCTAGGTGCTGAGGTAGGTACTGGAGAACCTACAAAATTGACCATCAGACAAACAAGAATTTTGGAACAACCAACCAGAGTCTATCCTGCCAAAAGAAAAGCTGTTAAGAGTCCTGCTGGGAAGAAGGTAGCTAAGACCAAGAAGACTACAGCTCCTAGATCATCAAAGAAACCAAAGGCTAGGAAGATTGTTATGAAGGATCTTACAGAAGAAGAGAAAGAAAATGCTGTGTTACAGGCAGCTTTGGAAAAGGTTAATGAATTCAATAAGAAGCAAGAGGCTCTGAAGGATGGTTATGAATGTGGCATTGATGAATCAGTGTTTGATGAGATGCACTCAAAACTTCCAAAAAGGAATGATCCTCATAATCTGTTGGAACAACAGACTCTGTATGGAACAGCAAATGGTAAGTTTTCTAATTTTATTGGAGGCAGCACAGCTTTTAGAGATTATTTCAGAAGACTTCAATACCCTTCTGAAATCAAAGTTAAACATGCTTTTGATAAAATTTTGAAAGGAGTTTATTCTAAGAAAGATCTCACTCTTTCTAAGAATCAACCAATATCAGAGCAGTTTAACCCTATCCAAACTAACCCATCAGAATCTCAAGCTAATATTATATGTAATGATGCAGCACAAGCTTCAAAAAGTACTGCACCAGTCATTCATACTTTGGATGGAGATTCTAATCGTACAACCTCACCACCTCCTCAAAAATCCCCCACACACCATGATATCCAAATTCTGGAACCAACACCAAACTCTGAGAATGTTCAACCAGAGACAACTCCAGAAAAACCACCAACACCTCACCCAGAAAATGAACCACAACCACAAACACCCCCACCAGAACATACTCACTTAGAACATGAAAACCAAAAATCACCAGAACCTACAGTTGCTGAATTGGTTAATGAACCTAATTCTGAAGTACATGCTGATGAGCAATCCCCACACCATGTGGTTTTGGACAACTCATGTGCTTTACCAACACCACTCAAGAAACACTTCCAACAAATCGATGAATCTCTGAATCTAGAAGTTATTCAGAAAACCCCTCCTCACCAAACCAATCATCTCAAGAACCTAATGCAGGATCTGTCTATGGACTGCATTTATGTTCCTCCTCACCTACCTTCCAGAATTGTCAATGAACCCTTAGAACAAACCCAGGATGATATCTCTAGTTTGCTGCATGCTGTTGACAAAAATATTAGAAGAATGTCCAGTGCTATTCCTAACTGGTCCATTGAAACAACACATATCAACAAAGAGTGTGACCTTATGGAATAAAATCTGGTGCTCATGATCAGATCAAGGAGACAAGCTTATACCAAGGATTTGGACTTCAGAATTGAGCTGGCTAGAAAGGAGGAAGAAGAAAGGTTGGAAAAAGAAAGGTTGGAAAGAGAAAGGTTGGAAGCTGAAGAAAGGGAAAGGAAAAGGTTGGAAGATGAGCGTATTGAAAAGGAGAGGCAAGAAGCTCAAGCTAGAGAGGAAGCTAGGCTAGCAGAAGAAGCTAGAATAGCTGTTGAACAAGCAAGGCTTGAGAACATTGCTAGGAATGCACCAGAGTATGCTCAGATCATTAGAGATAATCAAGAGAATATGCAGAGAAGGATTGATGAGCATTCAACTATGCTGGCAGCAATTATGAACACTCTCCAGAGCATCAATGACAGATTACCTCCTCCACCTCAACCTTAACCCTAGGATTCTATGCACTTTGTTTCGTTTAATTTCTTTATTATGTTCTGATATTTTGTAACATTGTTGGATCTTGTTTGTTTAAGTACTTTGTTGATTGTTGGTTAATCTCTTGTGTTTGTTTATAATTTATTTACTTTATGTATTTAATTCATGTTTTCACAAATGTTTTTGAGACAAATATCAACACATAGATTTCAAAACTAAATAAAGAGTTTTATTCAATTGATAATATTTGATTACATAAACTCTTATCCACCTTTTCACTTGGATTCTACATCAGAAACAGCTAGTTCTAAATATAGCTTGTTAGAATCAGTGGGAGAAGAAGGGTATTCTTCCCTAGGAGGAACATATGTACTCAAGAATTCCTTCCAGTCAGAATCCCATTCAGATTCTGACTCAGATGAGGACTCTTGTTGTCTGGTCTTGGATCTTGTTTGATAATTGGCTCTGACAGGAGCAGAAGTTGATGCCTTCATCTTCTGAGGTTTCTTCTTAGACTCTGAGTCTTGTTGAATCCTCACCTTTTTCTTCTTCTTCTCCTGTGTTCTCTTACTTTTGATCACTCTTCTATCCTTATCCATTGTTGATTTTTCACAATGAAATGGAAGTGTTGAGTGAAATGACAAAGTTATGGTCCTTATATAGTGATTCAAAATAGATAAGTTCATGGTTTTACGACAAACCATTTAATAGGTGTAGTTGTAACCACCTTGACTGCATTGAAACTTTAATATTGACCAATTTTTTTTTCTAACTTGTCATTTAATTTTTTGTCAGTTTTATCTTTTTGATTAATGACAAAAGGGGGAGTAAGAGTTCGTAATTAATTTATGAAATGTTAAACTGAAACCAAATTCCATATTTTGGTTTATTAATATTATGTCTTAGTTTGATATGATTTTGAGGAAAATATTAGTTGAAATTTGAACTTCTGATACACGGTACGTATAAAAGAAAAGTGCAATTTTCTTTCATGGGTATCAGACTTAGGGGGAGAGCTTGCAAACCTAGCCTCTGAAAGTCTAGTGTATTGGTTTAGTTCAAAATTTAAATAATTATTTTTTAAACTGATTTAATTAATCATTGCTAAACTTAGGGGGAGCTTGCAAAACTCATCAACCTAAGGAATGCTTGATAAATTTTATCAACAACCATTGTAAATTAATACTTGGTTTGTCATCAATCAAAAACGGGGAGATTGTTGGAACAAAATAGGTTCTGACATGATCCAATTAAGTTTTGATGATAACAAAAGTATTAATATACAATAGGGTATACTGATTATTTGATCCAAGTGTGCAGATATACAAGTTAATTTTTAAATTCACCAGAAGCACATTGGAAGCTCTGATATGTCAAAGCAAATTCTGACCATATCTTTAAGTCATCAGAAGATGCAAGTTTTTATTCGTCAGAAGCTAGTATCAGACTCTGATAAGTGCAGTGAGAGCCGTTTTGTCAGAAGAACATTCTCTGCAACAATGATTGGATATCATCATCATCCTCGGACATTCCAAAAGCTGATAGAATCAATCTTATCCACAGGATAGTGACGTTAGTACTATTGTACGAACTCTTTACCGGATTTGGCTAAAACGTTTTCCCCAAGATTGATCGTATTCAAGGTTACCTGATTTGGTTAAGAATGGTACTATCTACAGCTGGCACAATCTCACCGCATCTAAATCAAATCAAATACGCTCCACCTTCGTGTATAAATAGGAGCAGGTTTGAAGTTTTAGGATACGACACATTGAACAATTTGAACGAGCTGTTACTCTGCCAAAAACATCCTAAAGCACAAAACTTCAAATACAACTTGAACTCATATTCAAATCCAAGACTCCAGCTTCAGCTTCTGTTAATTCATTAGTTGAACCTTAGAATTCTTGTATTAAGATTCTAAGTTAAGTCTTGTATCAAAGTTGTATTTCTCTGTAACTGAACATTGATTTGTATATCAATTGTTCAGACTCTGTTTTTCTTATATTTGTATTTGGAAGTCTCTTGCCTGCGTGCTTAAGCATTAAGAAGTCTCTTGTAAGTGTTACTTGAGCATTGGAAGTCTCTTGCAAGTGTGCTTGAGAATTTGTAATCTTTGGTGATTATAGTGAACTCTCTTGGTAGTACAAGAGGACTGGACGTACTCTCGGATTGTGAGAGGAACCAGTATAAAATCTCTGTCTCTATCTTTCTCTCTTTCTCTCTACCTTCAAAGTTCTGTTTTGATTGTGTTTTGTTTTTCTAAACCGCTGCAAACTCTGATAAGTTTCTATAACTTAGAAGAAATTTTCAAACTACCCAAAACACAATTCAACCCCCCCCCCCTTCTTGTGTTTTTCACACCTTCATTCTTGAGTTGTAATTGTGTGATCCTTCTCCTAAGCTTTGAAGTACGAAGTTAGGACTTTTGGTGTGTTAAACACTCTAAGCCTTTAGGTACGAGTGTGTAGTTTTTAGGAGTGTGTCTCCAAAACTGTTTTTGTCTCTGTATATTGAAATCCTTGCTGTGTGTGTAAGGTTGTAAGGGAGTGAGATGAGATCTCATATCTAGGAGTTCCTAGGTAGAAGAGTCATTGATAGGGCCTAGGTTTTAAGTTGTAAACGGGTGGTTTGCTGTAGACTTAGAACTAGGACTATTATAGTGATATTCCTTCCTGGATTGGTATCCCCCAGCCGTAGGTTGCTGTTTGCGCCGAACTGGGTTAACAAATATTCTGTCTCCTTTATTTGTTTTCTTTTATTTGTTTGTGCATCATTATGCGCGAGACCGGATAGAGTGCTAGAGCATCGTGTAGAGCATCGTGCATATCGTGCCAGGAATTTCACTACCTTTTTCCTAAAGTTTTGCATTAGGATCCATGGGAGTATCTGCTGGTCGACATCCACTCATTCCCGTTTCTTTCAATAAATCTAGAATGTATTTCTGTTGGGAAACTACAATATCATCCTTTGATCGAGCAACCTCCATACCAAGAAAACATCTCATGGATCCCAAGTCCTTGATTTCAATGTCTACTGCTAATTTCTCTTTTACTTTTGCCATTTCAACTATATCGTCTCCAGTAAGGACGATATCATCAACATAAACAATCAAGATAGCGATTTTCCCATGTGGTGAGAACTTTGTGAACAATGTGTGGTCAGCCTGTCCTTGAATGTACCCTTGTTTCTTCATGGACTGAGTGAATTTTTCAAACCAAGCTCTAGGACTCTGTTTTAATCCATACAAAGACTTATTTAGTTTGCATACATTTGATCCAAACTTGTCTTCAAAGCCAGGAGGAATATCCATATATACTTCTTCTTCCAAATCACCATTGAGAAATGCATTCTTAACATCCAATTGATGTAGAGGCCAATCCAGGTTAGCTGCAAGAGATAAGAGAATTCTGACGGTGTTCAATTTTGCAACAGGAGCAAAAGTCTCTGAGTAATCTATACCATAAGTCTAAGTAAAACCCTTAGCTACCAAGCGAGCCTTATACCTTTCAAATGACCCATCTGAATTATATTTCATGGTAAATACCCATTTGCATCCAACAGTCTTCTTGTCATCTGGTAGTGTCATAACACTCCAAGTTTTGTTCTTTTCAAGAGCTTTCATCTCCTCAAGTACAGCTTCCCTCCACTTTGGAATTTCCAGAGCATCTTGTACATTCTTTGGAATCTCTACACTAGACAATTTGGAGGTGAAGGTAGAAAAAGATGAAGACAAATTTGAGTATGATATAAAATTGGACATAGGGTGTTTAGTGCAAGATCTGACAGGTTTTCTAACAGCTACAGGATCATCTATATCAGGATACAAAATCCGACTTTCAGAAATAGAGATAGACTTACCTTTCCTTTTCTTAGGAGACTGATCATTCCCCGGTTCGGATTCATAACAGTGTTGGGATGTGGACTCATTACCTTCTTTATGGTTCTTCCTCACGAACACCTTTCCTTTCCAAATCTTATTTTCTACTTCAAGTTTATTTTCCTCAAGTGACTCATCATTATGTGGCATTTTAATTAGTTCTTCATTATCACCATCTTCACAATTTTCATTATTGTTTTCATGAAATAATGTAGGCTCGGATTCACCCAGTTCCTTACTCATAGCAGGAGTAGGTTCAGTTAGTGAATCATGACCATTTTCTATTGGTGCCGAAGTGCTAGTGTCAAAATTTTGTGATACTGGCAAAGATGAATTAAAAAAACTTATGTCAGTTTGAAACGTGTCACTTTGAAACGAGTCTTCCTCCTTAAAATTCCCCCCCTGAAGATGAGTATCAAAAAAAGGTTTATTTTCAAAGAATGTTACATCCATAGTGACAAACATCTTTTTGTTCTTTGGATCAAAACATTTATATCCCTTCTGAGTTGGAGAGTATCCAACAAAAACACATTTTATAGCACGGGGTTCAAGTTTGCTAATATTCTTATGTTCATGAACAAAAGTTGTGCAACCAAAGATTTTTAAAGTCAAATCATTTGAAACACGATCAAAAGGAAAACATTCATTGAGAATATGAATTGGAGTTTGAAAATTAAGAACTTTGGAGGGCATTCTATTAATTAAATATGCAGCAGTTAAAATTGCTTCACCCCACAAATAATTTGGTACTTTACTGGAGAAAAGTAAAGCTCTAGCCACTTCTAACAAGTGTCTATTTTTTCTTTCTGCAACTCCATTTTGTTGGGGAGTGTTAGGACATGAACTTTGATGCACTGTCCCGTTTTAACGGAAGAAATCACTCAAATTAGTGTTAAAGTATTCTTTGCCATTATCACTTCTAAACACTTGAATATTTGTTTGAAATTGATTTTGCACCATTTTAAAAAAATCTTGTACAGCCTGTCAAACATCGGATATCCCCTTTAACAAGTACACCCAACACACTCTTGAATGATCATCAATGAATGTAATAAACCATTTTTTGAGAGAAAGTGTACTCGTACGGTTAGGGTCCCATACATCACTGTGAATAACAGAAAAATGTTTTGATGGTTTATAAGGCTGTACCGGAAAGCTAGATCGATGATGTTTTGCAAATTCACATGCTTCACAATTAAAAAAAGATAAATCCTTGTTATGGAATAACTTAGGAAACAAGTACTTTAAATAACGAAAGCTAGGATGACCTAATCGTAAATGCCACAACATAACGTTGTCATCATTATTTAAAGCAAAAAAGGACTCGAAGTTAATATTTATTGGTTTGGAAGGTGATTGTGATTCAGATCCAATGTCAAAGTAGTACAGTCCTCCACTCTCCTTAGAACTGCCAATCATCTTCCCCGAGTTCAAATCCTGAAAGACACAATGTGTATGGAAAAAGTTAGTTTGACAGTTTTTTTCTTGGGCTAATTTACTGACAGACATGAGACTACAAGATAAATTTGGGACATGAAGGACATCTTTAAGAGTTAGGCTTGGAGACAACACAACTGAACCTTTACCTGCAATGACTGAAAAAGAGTCATCTGCAACTTTTATTTTGTGATTACCTGCACATGGACTATATGAAGAAAACATAGTAGAATCACCTGTTGTAACACCCCGTTTTTCAAAGGCCCAAAAGTAGGCACTTTTTTTTTTTTAAAACACGAGACAGAGTGCGCGGAAAAATATTTTACAAGAGCCGGCATTATTCATACAACAGAACTAAAGCACATAATAGTACGACCAACAAGGTGACTGAAATAGTACTATATGCATCAATAGTGCTTCTCATAAGCAAAGTGTGTACCTGATTAGTTACATATCCAAAACATAACATCTAGTTCACGACAAATATACAAGGTAGTCGTGACTAGGGAAATACTACAGCCAATACCAAAAGAGGCTCATCCAAAGTGTAAGAGTATAGAGTATAAAGTACAGTCATCCAAAAACGTTAGAACCTACTACAAATCATGCTACCAGTCACCGACCAACAAGACCTGTCCAAAAGAATACTACTCTAAAGTCAGCGGTCCTAGTCCTATCATGCACATCGACATCAGGAGTCGTCCGTATCACTCGATAGCAGTACCAAGCTCACGGTAGGGGTGGGAGATACCAAGTGAGGTACTTCGGGTCCTCCAATGGGCCCATCCCCTGCAGCAGCCGCTGCCTCCTGAAAAACATCTTCCGGCTCCCCTAAGAAGTCGGGTAAAGCCCCATCACCCCAACTGCCCATAGAAGAAGAAGTAACTGGTCCATCCGTGGAGGTCTCTCCAACGACCGATCCACCACCCTCTGGTGTGTCCGGCGCCCCTGGCTTGGGTCCCACAGGAACCGTCCAAAGTGCACTGAGCAGTACCGGTAGAGGTATGGAGAAAGGTGGAGTCTGCCATATCAGACACTGGTGAATCTGTAGGGTACCAAGATATGTAGTAATCCTAACGCGCCCATGGTAACTAGCCGTACCGGAAGCTGGGTCGAGGCTCCAGGCAGGCAGCAGCAGGCGATCAAGAAAGTCCCACCTCGTCACCGTCTCCCTCACGAGCATCGGTAACAAATGGTGATCCATCGTCTGGGTGGGAGGAGCCCGCAAATGAAATGTTGCAAGGGTCACCACACATAACACAACAGCAAATAGCATGTATATATAAAAGCGAATAAACACTTAGCAGTTCATGTACTTGCACACAGTATTGAAATGCACACCAGCCTATCAATGCAGACTCTAAATGATTGTGATCACCCTACCCGGGTCTTTTTCACATGCATGAATTCCGGAATTTTACCTCTCCGCAGAGAGTCGTAGGTCCAACCCCTACTAAAATCAATACAATCCCGAAGGATTAGAGTGGATCCATTCCCGATAATCACACTCTGTGGTCCATTCCCGATAACCACATATTGGACTCAATAAATCCTGAAGGATTAAGGTGGATCCATTCCCGATAATCACACCCCGTGGTCCGTTCCCGATAACCACTTACAATGAATGCATGAGCATACGATTCCCCATATATGCTAATGCAACAAATACATACCTCTCAAGCGTATGTAAACCAATCATAATATGTACATATATTTTCAAAATCATATGCACGCCAATCACATATTCATACATACATTCTCAAACATATGTAAACCACACATGCGATACAAAACACCTTCTCATCACGAAAATACATAATATAATCATGCCAAACATTCACACAATCCAGAACCAAGCATACACATATATGACGGAAAAATAAAGGTGCCCTTACCTCAGCAAGCTTTCCTTAATCTCTTTCTCGTCTAAACTATTATACGCGCTACCTAAAAGTTAAGCAGCGTACAATCAGTAAAATACTCCTCGATTATCCTATCGAAACGAAACTTGCTCTCAAAGTTCCAGAGGGGTCTAAAGTACTTTCTAAAGCTATCCCTCAATGATTTCAGGTTATTCTCATAGTGTTTAAAAATTCACGAAGTTAATTGTACTATTTTTATAACACGAAAATCATTTTGTTTTCAAATCATAAACTAAAACCATTTTGGATTTTCCACTTCAAGGACTTGTTTCACACACAACAAAACCATTTGAAACACAACTAAAACTTTTCAAAAATATTTTTTTATGAAAAATCGAAGTTTTCTTGCGTTACAAGTTACACATTTTTTTCTTCCTAACAACCTTTCCTATACTCATTTTTCTTCAAAACTAAGATTATCCAACACATACACAATTTTCACACAATTGTGGACTTAGAAAAATTTTGGAATTTCTCCCTATACTACTAAAAAGCCACGGCCAAAATTTTGGAAAACACCCTTCCGCACAAAATTTTTCACTTCTAAATGCATGGTAATATCCCATAATACCGAACTAGCACTTATCAAAACGATTTAGAAATTATAGAGTCGAATCGCAAATTTCGAGAAATCTCAAATAAGGTTTTTCTTAAGGCAAGTGATCATTTTCTTTTCAAAACATCCCATAACCAATCAAACAATTAAACAATGATCATGGGAAGCTATTTGCCTCTAAAAAATTTTCGAAATTCGATTCCTCGAACCCTATATGGGTGCCACGGCCATTTGAGGCAAAAAGGGCAACCCTACACATTTTTTCATTTGAAACCCTAGCCCACTTTCATTAGTTTGTAACGATATTCGATCGTGTACCCGACTCCTTTTGAAACTCGAAATAAACTTTTTCTAAATTATGTTCTTCGAGTCGCTCAAGAACACGAGAATAATTTTTTTCTTATTTTTCAAAACAAATTTCATAATCACCAATCCATTTTGTCACAAAGCTTAAAACTAACTTCAAAAACCAAAATCATACAACACAATCATAGATATGATCATTTTAAGAAATTTTCTTCAAACCCTTACCAACAAAATTGTGAAATTTGAAATCACCATGAGAATCACTTACATGCTTCACTAATGTATCCTACATAACACTCTTAAACACTACTATGGAACCAAAACTAATTAAAACTAAATTCTAAATTTTTTTCTCTCAAGAACATAATCATACAACTCAAAATTCAAGAGGTTTTTCATGGAGAATAAGGAAGAGAAGGGTTAGTTACCTTGAGGAGATGATGATTCCTTAACAAGCAAATGATCCAAGCTTGATAGGATGAGAAAAATGAAATTTTGAAATGGATGAGTGAGTGAGAGAGGAGTTCGGCCGAGTGAGAGAAGAGAGGAGGGAGAGTTTTTTTGTGATTTGCTTCTAAGTCCCAATAGTTAAACCTCCTTACTATTTAATTCCCTCTTGATCAATCTAAGCCTTAGGATCAAAGCCAAACTTGCAAGACTAAACCCTAGCCTTTGGATCAAAATAATCTCATGATTGCTTTTTGAACAAATATCTACTTTACGCTACTCAGCTCTCGCGTTCGCTCTCGGCGAGTCGTACTTCGCTAACGGTCTAACTTGCGAAAAATAGAAAATTTACGAGATAAAAGTTCACCGTAAACCATTTCTAAAAATTATCGCTAAACTTTATTCTCCGACTGAAATCTATTTCCTTAGCTCCCAAAAATATTCTGAAACTAGATTCCAACTCGCGCCGATATATAAAGTCTCCAATTAAAATTCAACGGAAAACAGAAACCGTAAAATTTTAAGCAGCTGGTACAGTTTTCTACTCGTTTTTCCAATAAACGGAGAAAGTCGAAACTCAAAATTCTGAAATCACAGGAATGTTCAGATTGATAAATAAGGACCACGGGCCAAAAGTCTGGGTTTTATTTATGCATAAGAAAAAAGCAGTCTCCATCTCAGCAACGACGCTGTTATTACAACGATACTTATGAAATTAACTTACAGAAACCCTAAAAACTCTTAGCCACTACTTACGCTTATAACTTGCGTACGATACAGTAGAATTATGGGTCTTACACCTGTCATGTGATCACTTGCACCTGAATCTACTATCCATGCACGACTAGGACTGACACTAAGAAGGGCAGAATTACCTTTTGGGGCAATAGAGCGAGAAAGAGTGTCAGATTCAAGAATTTTGTACAGTCTGTCTAGTTGTTCCGTTGTGAAAGAAAGCTGAATTGAGGAGGATGATTGTCCTTTAAAAGAATTACTAGCTTGAAATGCATAATTCTCATCTCCACCTTTGTTCTTCCGATTTGAAGGTCGTGGACGACCATGTAATTTCCAACATTGAAAAATAGTATGTCCCGGACGATGACAATATTTGCATTCACGACGATATTTGAAGGTGGATGATCGTCGTCGAGAAAAAAACGTCATAATTAATTACCTCGGCTAAATAATACCGGAAGGAGCAGAAATAATATTTTTTTTCTTTAAATGAACAGTACAGCCGGCGATGAATAGTACTCGTGAACAGTACGCCGATGAACAGTACCGCAGGATGAACAGTACCGCGCACAAAATCTGTTGTCGTGATCGGAATGTAAACACGACGGCAGCTAGGGTTTTGCGGAAGCGAGACCCCCAAAATCGGGAGCTCTTGATACCATGTAGAAAATAATATGTGAATACTGTTCTGTGTTATTCCTCAGCTCAAGGCTAGTTTAAATAGAAATAATACAATTAATTATCTCCTTGCATTAAGGAGAAACTAGTTATAAAGAGAAATAATAGATAAGTTCAGAATCTCCTAGAAACAACAAACTAGGAAATTAAATATTTTCCAACATAGTTTTATAAATAGATATATTCAAAGAGATTGGCCAAAAAGCTTGTGTTGAAATTATATTACTTCTGTGGAGGGAAGGATGGCAAAGATTGTTGTAAAATGATTGATAAATATTCCATGCTGTTAAAGAAGTCTCACATCGGTTGCGAGATGGCTTGGACAATTGTTTATAAACAAGTGGCAATTCTTACCTTACAAGCCGGTTTTGTAATGATGAGTTAGGCCCAACTCAAATTCTAAGATGGTATCAGATCCTCTCCACGATCCGCTGGGCCGCCTGCTATCAGGTTTCTGATCGGGCCATATCCACCATTTATATCTGCGCACCAAGCCCAATAGCGCTGGGCGCGAGGGGGTGTGTTAAAGAAGTCTCACATCGGTTGCGAGATGGCTTGGACAATTGTTTATAAACAAGTGACAATCCTTACCTTACAAGCCGGTTTTGTAAGGATGAGTTGGGCCCTACTCAAATTCTAAGACATGCATTTAAAATGAAATTACAAAGTTGGTATTTCCCAGCATTGGTGGTACTACATCTGTCTAATCATTCTTTTTTTGGGCTGAATTATGTCTTTTGATTATTGAAGCTTTTTTGTAAAGTAATTGTATCCTTATTTTGATGCACCTTAATGTGCAGAACCGTTTGCTTGCAATGGAATACATAGATGAAGGAAATGAAGACCAACTATTTTGGAGCTCAAGGTAACAGTTTTCTCCTATAAACTTAATAGAAAAGAGAAAAATTAGTGAAGGTAGAGAAAAATCTTCATTGATTAGAAACTTGTTTTGTGTACAATGGAAGATTCTATCTTATATAGAAACTGAATACAAAGTGAGTTAGTTATAGAATGTAACTAACTATTCTTAATACAAAGTGAGTTTAATTCCCAAACTGAACTAACTTTCACTATATTCTAGCACCTTCTTAATAAAAATACGTCTATTTAATAGAAAATAAACAGATCATGAAAAAAATTGTATAAAAAACTCACGTTAAGCTTGCAGTTTCATTTGTATTTTCCAAAGTTAATCGAGCTATGTTCTTAGTATTAGGCTCAACTTGGCTATATTTAATTCTTCTTTTTTTTGACAAAAATATTTAATTCTTATATAAAATAAGATTTAACAAACATTATGACTCTGAGCAAGTGGTTTTTTTTAGCAAAGATGGTTAAAAGAACACCAAATGTGTAAACATTATTCATTATAATATTTGACATACAAAAGTTTATAGATAAAATGAGGAGGATTACACAATATCAGGGAATCATGATGTTGATAAGACTTGATGCATCCATCTTTGTATTTTGTCCATCTCTCTTTCTCTCATGAATCCTTCATGAGGTGTTGCCATGTAATAAGTATTATTACTCAAGTTGCAACTTAAAATGCTTATTTAAACATATTATATTTAGAGTGGAACAAAAACATTGAATTTTATCATAATCTTCATATAACCACTCAAACATGATTATTATTATTGAATTTCATTAATCTTACAATTGAGAATAGACCAATAATTATGACTAAGGGAGAAAAATAGAAACTAGAACCAATCCTCCAAGAATCGAACCCAACACAACTGAAAAACTAATCTTATTCGAATTAGAATCTAGATTATCAACGGGAATGCCTGATGATTCAATCACTTTCATTAGTTCTAGGCCGTTCAAAAACGCGTTCGGTTTAGCAGCTGTAGTATTAGGTATCACACTAACCTTCAATAGTCCTGAGCCATCGGAACGAACAACAAAATCATAATAATAAGGAGAAGACTCTTCCGTGTCATAATTTACACTTGTAACAAGCTGGTCATAAATGTTGAGAATGAAGATTGTAAGTTGAGACTGTGTTTCTCTTTGAATTTTCTTCTAACTTGTTTGTTTCTCTTTGAAAAACTGGCCCACCAGTACACGATGTTGTACACGATGTTACAACACCTTTAACCACTTAAATGAACAAATAATGAAAACAGTAAATAGTGCAGAAATTAACAAACACACAGTGATTTGTTAACCCAGTTCGGAGCAAACTGCAACCTACATCTGGGGGATACCAATCCAGGAGGAATTCCACTAATAGTCCTAGTTCAAAATCTTACAGCAAACTCCTCGTTTACAACTTATCACCTAGCAACTATCCTTATGTCCTTCTACCTAGGAACTCCTAGGTATGAGTTCCCAACTCACTCCTTAAGCTCAATAGTACAGACAGCACTATTGTTAATTCAACCACTATGATGGAGACACTCTCCTAGACACTAGATTACTCTTACCTAAAGGCTTCGAGCAATACACAATCACTAAGGTCCAAACTCCTTGCTTAAAAGCTTTGGAGAGGACACACACACAATAACTATCTCCTTGCTTAAAAGCTTTAGAGACAATTACAGTTTACAACTCAATTAACACACAGTCTTAAACTTGCATCAAAGAGATACAAGAAAGGCTCACAAAACACAAGCACACACACGAATCCTAATACGGCTAGACTCAACAAATACGCTTGAACAACTGCCTAAATTAGGGTTTCGTCCTTCAATATATAGCTGGTTAATTTTGGGCTTCAGTAGTTTTTCCTATGAGAAAGATCCAGCTCACATAATAAAATAAAACCATATCTTAACAAGATACGTTTAGAAAATATAATTCTTCAATATTAATTCCCAAAACAATCTCTGAGTGAAAGATATGTTTAGGAAATAAAACTTCCTTGATGCACAAGCCAAGAACTGATATATAAGAGAAAAGATCTTCTCTAAAAATAAAACCCGCGCGCATTAAATGCTGCCGCCAGCTGGCGCGCTCACGTCAGGTAATGATGTTGTAACATTTCTTACCACATCCTGCTTAAGCATAGTTTTACCAAAATGCAGCCAACATCAAATAGTCAACAAACTCCCCCTTTGGCAAATTTTTGGCTAAAACAACTTGGGATCACACAGACAAGCTACAAAGATACATACATCACTAACACTTCTTCACATCAACATAAACACACAAAAGAAGAGAAGCGTAACACATCTTCAAAAATAATTTCCAAACATACTCCTTCATGGAAAACATTAGATCAGAATTCAGTCGTATCTTTAGAGCACATCAGAGGCATACAACAGCAGAAGCACAGAAAACTACATCGCCTTAAGTGATCACAAACATAAGCATGGATGACACAAACCAAATGTTTCAACATCACATACAACATCTCCCCCTGCATCACATACATAGTACTCCCCCTGAAATGATGCTTGGTAGACTAACACATAGGATCATGCATATCATTCAGGCACTAACACATAGGCATATCATAGCAGAGCATTTCAGCACAGAACATCTACCATAAAACATTTTACTACCACTACCAGAGAACATGTGGAAACAAATGTTGTAACTTTCTACTCCCCCTTTTTACCACAAATTTGACAAAGATGCTTTTGGGAACCAAAATAGAGTAGTAGCAGCACAGATCACAGAGTACTAAGTACTATTACATCCAAATGCACTAGGGAGTGCTTAAAATATCCAGGGCATAGCCCAACAGACGAACATAAGTACCAGAATTACAGCCAGAAACATAAACATCAAAAAACATACACATCAAAAATGGAATATAACCACTAAAAATCAGCACTAGCATCTGAGAGCTCCAGCTCCTCAGTGCCTCCACCATCACTTTGACCACCTCCTTCTTGTCCAACCTGCACATCCTCACCCTCTTCAGCAGCTTCTTCTTGCCTAAGAGCCATAATCACTTGCTCAAGGCTCTTTTTCTTCTCATCTAGAGCTTTGCAAGCTGCTTCCAAAGAAGCTATCATCTCCTTCCTGCTCATAGAACCAGAACCAGTAGGAGCAGCAACAGAAGGACCAGTAATCTCAATATCTGCAGCATGTGTTCCTTCAAACAATCTAGGGTGAAAGTCAAGAGGAGATTCCCTCTTACTCACCTCATCATCAGCAGTTAAGATACTAGGGTGTTGTGCCAGAATAATACTACATATCAAGGATGGAAAAGCTATAGGCATCCTAATGGCCCAAGACTTAGCATGTTGCACAGTTTCATCAAAAATATGAGCTCCATAGTTGAACTCAGTACCAGTACCAACAGAATAAATGAACCTAGCTAAACTAGTGGCAATATCTGAAGTGTGGGTAGTAGGAACCCAATTTGCAGTACCAATCCTATTAAGGATGGCATATTTTACTGAAAGCATGACAGAAGGGACTTTACCTTTTGAGGGCCAGACCTTGACCTGATTGGCTGTAATGGTCTTGCAGACTTGGTTATTTGTAATCTCCATCTCAGCATATCCATCCTCCTTATTACCCAAGTACTTATTGATTATAGCAGGAGAAAACATAACACATTTACCTCTTACATATACTTTGTGATGTTCTTTGCTCAGAGGGTTGTCACAATCTTCAGGAATGTTGACCAAGAATTCCTTGACCAATTTCTCATAACAGTCACCAATCCCAGACACAGTCTTCATTAATCCTGCCTTCTCAATGAGAGCAATAATCTCCTTTTGCTCCAAAGCTTCGTCACTTAATTCCCTTTCCAGAGCAAGCCTTCTATTAGCCACAAACTTCCACTTCTGAGCACTCTCAATGAAATGGAATGAAATGTTGTCCATGGGGACATCAGGAACATTTTGGGGAATAATCCTTCCACCAATTTTCTTCTTTCCTGTAGACACAATGTTTGGCACATCATGTACCACATCAAGTTCTGGTATAGCAGCTCTGCGAAATTTCTTCTGACTTTTCTTCTTGGCAGGGGACACAATGTTGGAGCCAATGTGTGGCACATCCTCTTCCACTTCATAGTCAGAATCTCCAACTTCAGCTTGTTTTCTTTTCCCACTCTTCTTCTTCTTTTCACTAGCAATCTCAACTTTGCTAGGCTTTCTACTAGGGCCAATCATTTTCTTTTTCTTGGATGGGGTTGCCTTGGTCACAACCTCTTCCACCACATCAGCATCCTTCCCTTTCCTATTTCTCAACCTTCTTGCAATGCTTCCACCAGCCACTTCACTTATAGTTTGATCCAAATCTGTCATAGCATCCACATCAACTATATCATCATTTGCTGACATAACATTGTCAACACCAGATAAGTTGCCTTCACCAACATCCTCATTGGCAGGTTCCTCATCATCCTGTTGAGGACCATCTGCTTCATTCTGAGAACCAGCATTCTCTTCATTAGTTGCAGTGTTAGCCAACTTGTCAGACACATGCTCATCACTAGCCTGATCTTCATTAGTAACCTCATTACCAACTATCTCTGGAGTTGGTTCTTCTTGAGCCAAGGATGTGGTAACAACCGGCGCAACATTGGGTTTTGGGACGGTATCCTTCAAGGAGTTCAAAGCTTCTTCCACATCCTTATCATTCGGTGATTCTTCTTCATCAGGCGAATCCTGAACAATTCCTTCTCCCACAGTATCAGACACAGTAGTATTATCACCAGTTACCCCTTTTTGAATTTCTAGGGTTTCAGCAGCAACATTAGGATTCCCTTTTTCTTTCTCAGCAATCAGATCAGAAGCAAGGTTGTCAGGTGCTCCCACATGCGATTCAACATTTTTCTTAGCAACATCATCAAGATATAACTCTTGCATGGTGTGGATCGACTTCGATTTGGAGTTTGATCCTTTCTTTTTTGAAGTTTTCTTTGAAACAGAAGACGAAGATCCTTTGGTTTTCTTCGATTTTGGAGTTTTGAATGTTGAGGGCCTCTTTGCGGTTGTTTTCTTTGGTTTAGGATTGAGAGCTGAGGCAAAAGAAGGGTGAATGGTGGTGATGGGGGTAGCATCAATGGGAGATGAGGAGTTTGGTGTTTCAGTCGATTTTGGAGAAGAGGTGGTGATTGGTGATTGAGACATGGTGGTTGTTTGAGATTTGGTGTAGAGAAGTTGAAAGAAGATGATCAGAATGTTCGAACGGTTTGGGAGGTTAGAGAGATAGTGGAATTTAGAAAGAAAATATTTGAAAATTGATTTGGTAAGGAAATAACCACTAGTGAAGAGTGGCGTGTTTATTGGGAAGCAGAAAACATGATTACCTTGTTTATCGTGCAGCACAAGGATTGGAGAGAGTGTAATAACTGCTGCATATCTCCCTCCAAATAACTGTAATTGCTACAGATCTTCAAATAGGCAAATCCCTAATTTGCCCCTCAAACTTTCAAATTGAACTGCATCAAGTGCTTTGGTGAAGATATCTGCCACTTGATCCTTAGTTCCTACATGCTCCAGTGTCACAACTTTATTTTCCACTAGATCTCTGATGAAGTGATGGCGAATATCAATGTGTTTGGTTTTACTGTGTTGAACAAGATTTTTTGAAATATTTATGGCGCTCAAGTTATCACAGTATAATGTTATAACATCTTGTTCCACATCATATTCTTTCAACATATGCTTCATCCAAACTAGTTGGGTACAACTACTTCCAGCAGCTATATACTCTGCCTCAGCTGTAGACAGAGCCACACAATTTTGCTTCTTGCTGAACCAAGATATAAGATTACTCCCTAGGAAGAAGCACCCACCAGATGTGCTTTTCCTATCATCAGCACTACCAGCCCAATCAGCATCACAATATCCACACAACTTTGAATCTTCACAATGTGAATACATCATTCCATAATCACATGTACCATTGACATATTTTAAAATCCTCTTGACTTGATTGAGATGGCTTACCTTTGGTTCTGACTGGTACCTAGCACAAACCCCTACAGCAAAGGTGATATCTGGTCTACTTGCAGTCAAGTACAATAGACTTCCTATCATGCTTCTATACAGACTTTGGTCAACACCCACACCTTGTTCATCCTTGGTTAGCTTTAGATGGGTTGGAGCAGGGGTTCTCTTGTGAGTAGCATTATCCAAACCAAATTTCCTGACAATGTTTCTACCATACTTGCTTTGACAAATGAAGATAGTATCCTCCATTTGCTTGATCTGCAGTCCCAAGAAGTAAGTCAATTCTCCCACTAAACTCATCTCAAATTTTGATTGCATTTGTTGAACGAAATGTTGTACCATCGTATTCGACATTCCTCCAAAGACAATGTCATCTACATAAATTTGTGCAATCATGAACTTTCCTTTGACTTGCATTACAAACAAGGTTTGATCAGATCCACCCTTTCTATAGCCTTGACCTACTAGAAATTGTGTAAGTCTTTCGTACCAGGCTCTAGGCGCCTGTTTTAGACCATAGAGGGCCTTCTTCAGTTTGTAGACATGATTAGGATACATAGGATCAGTAAACCCTTTTGGTTGCTCCACATAGACCTCTTCATGAAGATATCCATTCAGAAACGCACTCTTGACATCCATTTGATAGAGTTTAAATTTTAGGATGCAAGCAACGCCCAATAGTAGTCTAATTGATTCCAATCTGGCTACAGGGGCAAAGGTCTCCTCAAAATCAAGTCCCTCTACTTGAGTGTAACCTTGGGCAACCAGCCTAGCCTTGTTTCTGGTAATGACCCCTTTTTCATCAGATTTATTTTTAAAGATCCACTTAGTACCAATGACATTCACTTTATCAGGTCTTGGGACCAGATCCCACACTTCACTTCTCTTGAATTGGTTCAATTCCTCTTGCATTGCCTCAATCCAGAATTCATCAGTGAGAGCTTCTTTCACATTTTTAGGTTCAAACATGGAAACAAAGCAAGAATTTGCTATTACATCATTGGATCTTCTAGTGGTGATTCCTTGTTCAGGATTTCCAATGACAAGTTCGAAGGGGTGATTCTTCTGAACCCTCACAGATGGTCCTTTGTTCTGAGTGGGTTGATTAGTGGTGTCACCTGTAATATTCTCAATATTCTCTTCTTGTTTATCATCAGATTGTTCTTCTAGACCATGCTCTTCAAGGACAGGACCTGATGTTGCAACATCGTATTCCACATTGTCAACCTTCTCAGTCTCTACATCATTTACTACCACGTTGTAGGATTCCATAACAACCTTTGTTCTTGAGTTGTATACTCTGTATGCTCTGCTGTTGGTGGAGTATCCAAGGAAAATCCCTTCGTCACTCTTGGGATCAAGCTTCCTTCTCTGCTCTCTGTCTGCCAGGATATAACACTTGCTGCCAAAGACATGGAAATGTTTGACAGTTGGTTTTCTTTCCCTCCATAGTTCATATAGAGTGACTGATGTCCCCTTTCTTATAGTCACCCTGTTGTGTATGTAGCAGGCTGTATTCATGGCTTCAGCCCAGAAATGATATGGTAGGGATTTTGCATGTAACATTACTCTAGCAGATTCCTGAATAGTCCTGTTCTTTCTTTCCACCACACCATTTTGTTGAGGAGTTATTGGTGATGAGAACTCATGCTTAATACCCTCACTAGCACAGTACTCACTGAATTTTTCATTTTCAAACTCTCTTCCATGGTCACTTCTGATTCTCACTATCCCACAGTTCTTTTCTCTTTGAACTTGAGTAGATAAAGTTTTGAAAATTTCAAAAGTATCAGATTTGTCTCTAATAAAATTCACCCAGGTGTATCTGGAAAAATCATCTACTACCACAAAGGCATACCTCTTTCCTCCTAAGCTTTCAACTTGCATAGGCCCCATAAGGTCCATGTGTAGAAGTTCTAGAGTTCTTGATGTTACCTGATGTTCCAACATTGGATGCGACATCCTGGTTTGTTTCCCAATCTGACATTCTCCACAGATACTTCCCTCAGTAATTTTCAATTTGGGAAGCCCTCTGATGGCCTCAACAGTAACATCTTTCTTCATTCCACTTAGGTTTAGATGACCTAGTTTCTGGTGCCACAGTTGAACTTCATCTTCTTTACCAAGTAGACATTTTCCTAGCTGTGCTTCTTCATGAGATACCCACAAGTAGCAATTGTCCTTTGATCTGGTACCTCTCATCAGAATTTCACCTTCATCATTGCTGACAAGACATTCTTCTTTAGTAAAGTTCACCCTCAAACCTTGGTCACACAGTTGACTTATGCTGATCAGATTTGCAGTGAGTCCTTTTACAAGTAACACATTCTCTAAGTTGGGCAACTCCTTGTTAACAAGTTTGCCTATCCCCAGAATTTCACCTTTGGCTCCATCCCCAAAAGTTACATAACTAGAAGCATACCCCTTTAGGTCCTTCAGATATGTCTCTACTCCTGTCATATGTCTAGAACAGCCACTATCGAAATACCAGTCTTCTCTGGATGATGCTCTGAGGGATGTATGTGCAATCAGCCCTTTGTCCTCAGCTTTTTGTTGCCACACTTTTCTGACAGATTCTTCTCTAGGAGCATTTTTCGGTTGTTGCCAATGTCTTGGATATCCATATAGTTTGTAGCAAAAAGGTCTTATGTGACCCTTCATTCCACAATGATGACAAAACCATTTTCTTGAATGACCATGGTGTCTTGGGGCACGACGTTGGTTAGCAAAAGTCCTGGGACCTTGTCCAAGCTTGACATTTGGATAGGTTTTAGGATGTGGTGTAAGAGGTTGTAACATCTTTTCCCCAGTGTATGGATTAATTACCTCATCAGCTGGAAGGAATTTGGTGTCTTTGTCCTGTTGATGCTGGTTGAGAGCAGTGTAGTTGTGAGAGCAGTGTAGTTGTACCCTATAGCTTTCATTCTAGTAGTAGGGACACCATCTAAGATTTCCTCAAGTAAGTTAGCTCCACAGTTTAGTTGATTGACTCTTTTCTTCAACTCATCCATGTCTGCATTTGCTTGAGTTAGCTCCTTCTCAAATTTCAGTGCTTGGCCAATTTGAAAATCTTTTTCTGTGTGGAGTTGATTTATAGTCTTCTTCTGTTTCTCCAGAATTCTACACACCTCTTTATAGCGAACAAGAAGGTCATTGTAGAGACCAAGTAATTCCTCATAAGTGTCATTATCCTCATCATCAGAATGTTCTTCATAAACTACCTCCACATCATCATCTGAATCAGTCACAGGACCACAAACCCCAGTCATAGCAGATACATGTCTAGCAGATTCTTCCCCTTCTTCAGAATCTTCATCAGACCATGAAACAAACAAACCTTTCTTTTGTTTCTTCAGAAAGGTTGCACATTCAGTTCTGACATGTCCATATCCTTCACATTCATGACATTGCACTTCTCTGACTGGTCCACTTTTCTCTTCAGGTCTAGTTTTCTTGACATTGTTTTGTTGTTTGTTGATGTCGAATCTAATGTTCTGCCCATTCTGCCTGGCTCTCCTGTCAACACGTCTTAGAACTCTTCCAAATTGTTTTCCAATTAGAGCAAGAGCATCAGAAATACTTTCTTCTCCTTCATCAATAGTCTGGGATTCCTCTTCATCATCATTTGAGATAAAAGCAACACTTTTGCTCTTTTTATCCCCTCGTTCATTAATGGTCAATTCAAATGTTTGAAGAGAACCAACCAGTTCATCTACCTTCATGTTGGCTATATCCTGAGCTTCCTCAATGGCAGTCACTTTCATATCAAACCTTTTTGGAAGTGACCTGAGCATCTTCCTTGACAACTTCTCATCAGATACTTTGTCACCCAGGGCCTCAAAGGCATTAACAATGTCAATTAAATTCATATGAAAGTCCTGAATACTTTCCTCCTCTTTCATCCTTAGATTTTCAAACTTGGTAGTAAGTAATTGAAGTTTTGACATTTTTACCTTAGAGGTGCCTTCATAGCATGTCATCAAAATCTCCCAAGCTTCCTTTGCAGACAGACATTTTTTGATGAGCTTGAACATATTTGCATCCACTCCATTGAAGAGAGCATTTATTGCCTTATTGTTGCTGAGAGCTGCTTCATCTTCTTCCTTTGTCCAATCTGCTTCTGGCTTTAGTTCACCAGTAGAAGTACCTTCTTTGGTAGCAATCAAGGGATGATCCCAACCTTTCAAGACAACCTTCCAAGTCCTGCTGTCTATGGACTTCAGGAATGCAATCATTTTTGGCTTCCAATGATCATAATTGGAACCAGTTAGCATTGGGGGTCTGTTCACGAATCCTCCTTCCTTGTCCATTTTGCCAGTTAAAACTTCCTGAATCTCACCCTAAACAGGCAGGGTGCCTGCTCTGATGCCAATTGAAAAACTGGCCCACCAGTACACGATGTTGTACACGATGTTACAACACCTTTAACCACTTAAATGAACAAATAATGAAAACAGTAAATAGTGCAGAAATTAACAAACACACAATGATTTGTTAACCCAGTTCGGAGCAAACTGCAACCTACATCTGGGGGATACCAATCCAGGAGGAATTCCACTAATAGTCCTAGTTCAAAGTCTTACAGCAAACTCCTCGTTTACAACTTATCACCTAGCAACTATCCTTATGTCCTTCTACCTAGGAACTCCTAGGTATGGGTTCCCAACTCACTCCTTAAGCTCAATAGTACAGACAGCACTATTGTTAATTCAACCACTATGATGGAGACACTCTCCTAGACACTAGATTACTCTTACCTAAAGGCTTCGAGCAATACACAATCACTAAGGTCCAAACTCCTTGCTTAAAAGCTTTGGAGAGGACACACACACAATAACTATCTCCTTGCTTAAAAGCTTTAGAGACAATTACAATTTACAACTCAATTAACACACAGTCCTAAACTTGCATCAAAGAGATACAAGAAAGGCTCACAAAACACAAGCACACACACGAATCCTAATACGGCTAGACTCAACAAATACGCTTGAACAACTGCCTAAATTAGGGTTTCGTCCTTCAATATATAGCTGGTTAATTTTGGGCTTCAGTAGTTTTTCCTATGAGAAAGATCCAGCTCACATAATAAAATAAAACCATATCTTAACAAGATACGTTTAGAAAATATAATTCTTCAATATTAATTCCCAAAACAATCTCTGAGTGAAAGATATGTTTAGGAAATAAAACTTCCTTGATGCACAAGCCAAGAACTGATATATAAGAGAAAAGATCTTCTCTAAAAATAAAACCCGCGCGCATTAAATGCTGCCGCCAGCTGGCGCGCTCACGTCAGGTAATGATGTTGTAACATTTCTTACCACATCCTGCTTAAGCATAGTTTTACCAAAATGCAGCCAACATCAAATAGTCAACACTCTTTTATTCCTGAAAAAGTATTTGGAAGTTGATTTAGCAAGTACTTTAAGTCTTGAACTATTTTTTCATCCACTTCTTTTATTTATCATGAAAAGCACAAAATTTCAGCATGAAAAATTTCATCAGGTCTAAAGTGACACAATTTGTCTCATTGTTCTTGTAATCGAATAGAGCATAAATTTGTGATTCAAATAAACAAATAAATATATTTTAAACATTGTATTTAGCACGGTCTGTTCAAGGATATCTGAGATTGTATTTAGGGTGGAAGAAAAATATTACATTTTATCATACACAAGTCTTCATATAACCACTAAAAGATAAAAACTGTTTTATTCCATTAATCTTACAATTGAAAGTAGACTAAAAACCATTTGAAAACGAGTTGATTGTTGTGCCTTGATTTGTTTCACAAGAAATTCTATCTAGCATCATCGATGTTGTAGTTTCAGATTCATCAACCCTTTCAATAGACATGCCATCCAATTCAATCAGTGTCGACATAGAAGGTAAATGTTGAACATTAGGCAATTGAAGTGATCCAAAAGCACTGCTAGAACTATCCTCATGTGGTTCTATTTGAAGTTGCAAAGCATATTCCAAGTCCCACAACACATCAACCATTTTTGGCCTATCACAACCATCATCATGTAAGCATTTTTCCACGGTCTCACTAAATATTCTAAGTGAACTTGGATTAATTTGTCCTATGATGGAAGGATCGACGATCTCTTCAACTATATCTTTGTCTATGCAAATCAATCCCCACTCGGCCAAATTGACTTGTTCGCTTGGACAAGACAAATCAATGGCTGGTCTTGCACACAAAACTTCAAGTAGAACCACCCCAAAAGAATAAACGTCAGATTTTTCCGTAAGTTGTTGAGATCTAAAGTAATCAGGATCAAGATATCCAAAAGTTCCTTTAACACATGTGCTGACATAGGAGTGTTGATCAAGAGGACCTGTCCTTGAAAGACCAAAATCAGCAACTTTAGCTACAAGATTCTCATCAAGCAATATGTTACTGGATTTCACATCACGGTGAATTATTCCACCAGCTACTTCTTTGTGAAGGTAATGAAGACCTTTAGCAGCACCAATACAAATCTCAAGTCTTTGCTTCCAAGTCAAATAAGGCAAATTCGTATTGTACAAATTCTCTTTAAGTGTCCCCTTTTCCATGTACTCATAAACAAGTATCATCTCGTGTCTTTCATCACAATAACCGATTAAAGAAACAAGGTGTATGTGACGAATCTTGGACAAAACCGTTATTTCAGTTTGAAATTCAGAAACTCCTTGACCTAACCCTGGCACACTTCTTTTCACTGCTACACTCATTCCATTCTTGAGAATTCCCTTATAAACAATTCCAAAACCACCCTTTCCAATTATCCTCTTCGCATCAAAATTCTCTGTTGCGAGTTGAATATCAAGCAATGAGATTTTCAAGCCAAGGTTTATGTTAGGTAAAGAGGAGCCTTGAGTTGTATTTCCATAAGTTAATCTGCTATGAGAAATACCTTTAACAGCAGTTGGAATCTTCAACAAATCAGAATTCTCAACATGCTTTTGTTTCTTGATTTTACTAGTCCGTAGAAACAAAACCATCACAACAAAAGCCGAAGTTAAACCTACAACGACCAAACCTACCACCCAAAGAAGACTAATCTTCTTCGATTTGGAATCCAAATCATCTAAGGGAATTAAACCCGATGATTCAATCACTTTCATTAGTTCTAGTCCATTTAAAAATGCATTATGTTTAGCAACTGTCTTATTAGGTATTAAGCTAACACTAAATTTCCCAGAGCCATCAGAACGAACCACAAAATCGAAATAATAAGGAAAGGACACATCTATATCATTATTTACTTTTACAACAAAATTATCATAAAGATTGTCATAAACGTAGAGAGTGAAGATTGTATGTTGACTTGGTTGTTTAAAAATATCACAAAAATGAAGCCTAAGGAAATTATCTGTATTCTTCTCAACAGGAAGACTCCAAATTATATTTAAACCGTTAGTAGTCTCTTTTGCAGTTTGATAAACAATATCTGGAGCAATATATTGATTTGAACTTGGACCATTAGATTTATCATCTGCAATGCGTTTAATTTCACCTTCATAAAAGGTACTATTACCAGCGTTTTGTGGATCAGTTATATAACTGTCATCTGGTAACCATTTTCTCATTAAGTTGTCGGATATTCTATCGACAGCTTCACCACCAACGTTAAGTCGGTGTTTGGTTTCCAAAGCTCGTGAGTGTAGACTGTCGCTGTGAAAATTTAAATCAGGACCGATAGATTCTTCGTAATTTAAACGCTCAATTGAGTCTGGGATGAAATGAATGGGGAGCATAAAAAGTTCTATTGCGTTAACAAACGCAAATGATGATGTTATAGGTGTGAAAGTGATTTTGAATCTTTTTCGGATGATTTTAATTAAATACTCTTTTATTAAACCGTTGTTTTTGGGGTTGAAGTTTTGTAACAGAGAGAAACCTGGAATAGAAACGTTGAATTTTGCGGTAGAAAGGTTAATCTGTGAAGAGAATGAAAAGAAATGGAAACGTACCATGTAGGTGTTGTTTGGGACGGTAGCGAATTGGTAGGAAGATTCGGAATAGAAAATTCTTGCTGTTTGGTATAGAGGTGAAGGAACCGATGATTGATTGGTTTGTATGGAGCTTTTCCTGAAATTTGTTTGAGGGTAAGTAGTGCTTGATTCACCGATATAAAGGTTGTTACTTTCATTAACATTGATATTTGAGCCGCAATTAATGAAGTATGTGTCTTGGTGATTGTATCCAAGTGAGGGAAATTGTAGTGATGAGAATTGAAGAAGAAAAACAAGTAGAAAGATAGAATGTAGAATTGCCATGGTGAGCTTGAGAGGGAAATTGTGTTGGTTTGATGAAATTTTGAAGCTATGATGATGATGATATTGATGATTGCAATTCATATAAATTAGGGAGGGAAGAAGAGAAGAGAAGCAGGGAAGCAATTAAGAAGAAGACTTAATTAGATAAGTGGAAGACTTGAGTTGTGTGGACTGTGTTTAAGTCCTCAGCTTTGAATTTTCTTCTTCCTTGTTTGTTTGTTTCTTTTATTTTATTTTTTTGAAATATTTGGAAGTTGATATATTTATCAACTGCCGGAAGTGGAACTATTTGAAACACATGAAAAATGAAAGTTTTCTGTACGTGTTAGCCCATATTTTTACTAAGTAAAAATATGTTCTAAATGCATGCATAAAATAATTATGTTTAATAATATAATTATTTTGATAATCATTAAATATTAAATATGTTTGGTTTTTAGGGCCAATGAGTTTAATGATTAATCATGCATGAACATGTAATAAATGTTCTATTATGGAACGTTGCATTTAAATGCGTATTTTCTTTCTTTCAGGATCCTTTCGATTTGGTCGAAGCGTCAGTAGGGTCGAAGCGCCTAGTGAGGAAAAGTAACTTATGGACTTAGCAAGATATTCAAGGAAAAGCGTTGGCACTTCGACTTCGATGGAAACAACGGCTAACTCAGAAGATAAGAAAGGATTCAAATTCAAAATACGTGTCAAGACACGCGTCCTCTCTGTAGTTATTTAGGCGTTAGTAGCAGTTAGGAATTAGTATCTATAAATAGCCTAGTTATGTGATCGAAAAAGGGGTCACAATCATTATACATAAATCCTGATAAAACTCAAAGTACCCATGCTAACGAGAGAAACGAGTTCGAAAGGAAAAATGTATGTAATGTGTACCATTTATTTCTCTGTAAACATTTACATTTGAATGCAAATTTACAGTATTTCAATCTTCATCTTGTTTAATCTTTATTTCGACTCTTTTCTCCCACTCTGTTTATTCAATCGAATAAACATTCTTTCTTGCATTTCAAGTTATTAAAACATAAAAAGCAACATTTTATCCACATAAGAACAATAATGAATATCATTTACTTTGAAAATATAAACAAAAGCACTATGTCCCGAGATTTACTAGTTGATCTCTCTTGTAATAATCAAACTAGCGTTGTTTACCAAATTTCACAGTAAACAAATTGGCACGCCCAGTGGGACTGTGTGCTTTACGTTTAAATTTCTCCAAAGTTTGTGTAGTTAATTTGTTCTGCATTTTGTGTATTGTTTCCAAAGGCTCTTGTGTAGTGTATGCTTTTGAGGAACGGGAAATTACTCCCTGAAATGGTTAGACCACCACCCAGAAGTAACCCAAGACAAAACATGGAAAATCCAAACGGAAACAATAATAATAACGGTTCAAATGTATCAACCGCTTCGAGCGTTTCTGAGGCCATAATCTCTCCTGTAATCAGTGAGATTGTGCCCAACGCTAGTGGGGCGACAGTTTCCACCCCAATATCTTCCGTGGTAAGTGCCACAATGACAATGCCAACGTCTACAGTGGTACCTTCGACCACTACAGAACCTATCTTGACCCGTTCCCATGCTATGGAGGGAAATTTCTCTCCAAATAGGACAAATGTTAATGGGGGTGGCGCTAGTTCTTCTACTTTCTCATTACCCTTTTCCCAATATGTGGGTCAGGGCACAAGTAGGAACTACCCATATGGTATGCCTACCAGTATGATGCAGGGTTTGCAAACAAGTGCATCATTGTTCACAGAGTTGGCACCAGGCGTATTTGTGCCTAATAATCAGATAGTTTCTGGTTCTGCTACTCGAAATGGCAATCCATCATTAACCAACAATGCCTTGAATGCTTTAAGGCAACAAATGGATGAGAGTAATCATGACATGGTAAATATGCTAACACAACAAATTGGTACAGTATTTAACCCATTAATTCAAAATACTAACCAAAGTTATCAATTGTTGGCAAATCAAATGGGAAGAATTGCTGATTTCTTTGGGGCTCCTCGTGCCCATAATCAACAAGTTCCCCAAATTCAGAATGTGGTGCCTTTGCAAATTGCACAAGCACCAAATAATGCCATTATGCTTGCCCCAAATAATGTTGTAAATCCCATAAACCAAGTCCAACAACCAGTGCCAGTGGCCGAACCACAGGTGCAAATTCAGGCACAGCAACAGGCTTTGACCCAGGTCGAACAAAATCCTGGAATTGTGTTGGTAAATAGGAACCAAAATGCTGATGATGTAGTTAGAAATGTCCAGAATAATAATTTTGCTGGGCAAAATAACATAGCCAATTTGGTCGAAACTATCCTAGCACAAAATGGTTTAAACATAGGCATGCATAGGCCTCATTTTGTTTCTGCCTTATCAGAATATGTGCTTCAAACAGAATTGCCAAGGGGTTGGAAAATCCCAAAATTTACTAAATTTGCTGGTGATACTAGCGAATCTACTGTTGAACACATAGCAAGATATCTAACTGAGGCAGGAGATCTAGCAAATAATGAGAATTTGAGAATGAAGTATTTTCCAAATTCTCTAACAAAAAATGCTTTTACATGGTTTACTACTCTCCCTCCACATTCAATTTTTAATTGGAATCAATTAGAGAGAGTTTTCCATGAGCAATTCTACATGGGACAGTCTAAGATAAGTCTCAAAGAATTAGCGAGCGTTAGGCGCAAAACCCCTGAGTCTATAGATGATTATTTGAATAGATTTCGTTTACTTAAGGCTAGGTGTTTTACTCAAGTGCCTGAACATGAATTGGTCGAAATGGTTGCTGGTGGCCTAGACTATTCGATCAGAAAGAAGTTAGATACTCAACATCTAAGGGACATGGCCCAATTGGCTGATAGGGTTCGACAGGTCGAACGCTTGAGAGCAGAAAAGGCTAGAAATTCAAAGTATCATAAAAAAGAAAAAGTTGCTTATGTAGAAACACATGATAGCGACCAAGAATATGATGTCTCTTATGAAGATGTTGAACAAGGGGAAATAGACCTAGCAGAATTAAAACCTGGTCCCCCTTACACTTGCAAGCTTTTAAAACCTTCAAATGGAAAAAACCCTGTTGAACCAAAAAATGATAAATATGTTTCAAAGACTTATACTTTTGATATAACAAAATGTGATGAAATCTTTGATTTGTTGGTTACTGATGGCCAAATAGTGGTTCCAAAAGGTGTTAAAATACCACCACTAGATATGAGAAAGAAAAGAGGTTATTGCAAGTATCATAATTTTCTTGGACATAGAACCTCACAATGTGTGCTTTTCAGGGACTTGGTTCAAAAGGCCTTGAATGAAGGAAGACTTAAATTTGGTGAAAAACCCAAAGCTGCAAAGGCAGATCCAGAACCTTCACAGAATGCTGATACTCTCTATGCTGAACCACAAGCTATCATGATGGTCGAAGCCATGGAGGTTACAGAGGTGCAAGTGGAAAAAATCCCTGAAGAGGAATACTTCGAAAAAATGAAAGTAGTATATCCTCGTGCTGAAGAGGATTTGATTGACTTTCTGAACAGATGCAAGTTAGAGAACAGAGGAGTAATGCTTTGTGCTCGTTGTAGTGCTGTTTGCGATAAAGAGGCTACTGCAGGCCTCATGAAGTTCCAACCAGTGGCAAATAGGCAGGGGCAAACTCAAAGCCACCTCGTGACAAAGGAAAGGGCATTTTAACTCGACCAAATAATGTGGTCCAGATAGATCGAAGGCCCACTTTCCTTCCTTCGGGTTCGATTCCTATAGAACGCTGGATGCACCAAGGAACCATAAAGTTCAACAAGGGTGCAATGGAAGTTGGTGGCTCGAGTGGCACCAAACTAAGCTACTCAGAGGATGCTAACAAGTATTCTTACAAGAATAATTATAAAGGTAAACATCCAATGACAAGAACTCAATGGCGTAGATTCCAACGCCAAAAGAAATTGGCTGCAACTAATCTCCAAACAGGCCAATATAAAGAAGTGGCGAGAAGACCAGCAAAAGAAAGGATCCTTCCTCCTATGGACGAAAACAAGATGGAAGATGATGATCTGTTGGACTCTGAGCCAGATTTCGACGTAATATGCGTGGTTTCCATATTACCATCAGAATATGATGTGCAAACAGAGATAACTGAGCTCGAAACTGATTTCGACCAGTTAGAAATGGCTGATCCTAAGCCAATTTGCTACTATGTCATGAACAATGGCTGCATCGAGGAGCAACAGGCTACATTCGAAAGGCCAGACTTAGGCATGAAAAACCATCTTAAACCCCTCTTCATCAGAGCAAAGGTTGAAGGAGTTGGAGTTAACAAGGTGCTGATAGATGGAGGAGCTGCTGTTAATCTAATGCCTCTATCTATGTTACCCAAGATTGGCAAATATGACTGTGATTTGTCAGCCCATAACATTGTTTTGTCAAATTATGAAGGCAAAACAGGACATTCAAGGGGGGCAATTCAAGTGGATGTTGCTGTGGGCAGCATAGTTCGACCAACTCTATTCCTAGTGGTCGAATCCAAGGCGAACTTCAACTTACTATTGGGGCGAGAGTGGATTCATGGAGTAGGAGCTGTTCCTTCGACCCTTCACCAGAAGTTGATGCTTTGGAGGGAAGATGGCTGCGTGGAAAATATAGAAGCTGATCAGAGTTTCTATATGTCAGAGGTTGATACCATAAATCAACAAACCTTTGACAAAAATTTGGCGAACATAGCGCCATGTTATGATAGAGAGAATGCTTTCACACCTTCTGATAATGTGATACATTCTGTCAAACTCCACCCAACCCAGGGCTTCATATGGGAAAGAGAGGAAATAGATGTTGTGTCCTCGGAAGATGGAGTTATACCACCATCTGGGTGGAATGTTTACGAAGATTATGATGACTGAGTCCAGCGCATGGGCCAGGATTACGGCTTATATGGCTGAAACTAAGTTAAATACGGCTTTGGAAGCTGATGTTCATCAAAATATGGCTACAGAAGCCAAGGTCGAAAGCGATGGCATTTCTATGCCACAAGCACAAAGGCTCGACTGCATCTATGATGAAGAACCTTTAGGGTTCGAAAGAGATCCACTTAATGAAACTCCTAAGATGCAGGCTCAAGACCCTTTGGAGGAAATTAACATTGGAGATGGCTCAGCAAAAAGGCCAACTTACATTAGTGCCAATATTAGTCCTGACTTAAAAAGAAAATTGGTACTACTTCTCAAGGAATTTAGTGATTGTTTTGCTTGGGATTATGATGAAATGCCTGGACTCAGTAGAGCAATGGTCGAGCTCAAGCTACCAATCAAGGCAGGTTAAAAACCAGTAAAACAATTGCCAAGAAGGTTTGCACCAGATATCATGTCCAAAATCAAAGAAGAGATCGAAAGGCTGCTGAAGAGTAAATTCATCAGAGCTGCCAGGTATGTAGAATGGTTAGCAAATATAGTTCCTGTTATTAAAAAGAATGGTACACTTAGGGTATGTATAGATTTTAGGGACTTAAATAATGCTACACCTAAAGATGAGTATGCCATGCCTGTGGCAGAAATGTTAGTAGACTCAGCAGCAGGCTTCGAGTTTTTGAGCATGTTAGATGGTTATTCTGGTTATAACCAGATATTCATTGCTGAGGAAGATGTATCTAAAACAGCATTTAGATGCCCTGGTGCTTTAGGCACTTATGAGTGGGTTGTTATGCCTTTTGGCTTAAAAAATGCTGGTGCCACTTATCAAAGGGCAATGAATTCCATGTTTCATGATTTTATAGATACATTCATGCAAGTTTACATTGATGATATCATCATTAAATCCTCTTCTGAAGATAGCCATTTGTTATATCTCAGGCAATCTTTTAAAAGAATGAGGGAACATGGATTAAAAATCAATCCATTAAAATGTGCTTTCTGTGTGCATGCAGGAGATTTCCTTGGTTTTGTGGTGCATAAAAAAGGCATTGAAATAAACCAAAACAAGACAAAGGCTATCTTAGAGACCAAGCCTCCTTCGACCAAAAAACAACTTCAATCTCTGCTAGGAAAAATCAACTTCTTGAGAAGATTCATTTCGAATTTAAGTGGAAAGGCTCAAGCTTTCTCACCACTACTTCGACTCAAGAAAGATGATCCATTCAAATGGAACCAAGAGCATCAAAAGGCTTTTGATGACATCAAAGGATACTTAATAAAGCCTCCAGTTCTAATGCCTCCTAGTAGGAATAAAGCTATGAAGTTGTATATTGCTACGTCTGATAAGACGATAGGAAGCATGTTAGCTCAAGAGGATGATAATGGCATAGAAAATGCAGTTTATTACCTTAGTAGAGTTTTAAATGATGCAGAAACTAGATATACTGCCATAGAAAAACTTTGTCTTTGTTTGTATTTCTCTTGTACAAAACTTAAGCATTATATAAAGCCTGTTGATGTTTATGTCTATTCCCACTTTGATGTTATTAAGCATATGTTAACTAAACCTATATTGCATAGTAGAATTGGGAAATGGGCATTAGCATTGACTGAATATTCACTGACTTATAAACCTTTAAAGGCTGTCAAGGGCCAAATTGTGGCTGATTTTATAGTAGATCATTCTTTGGTCGAAATGCCACAGGATTATGTGGATATTCAACCATGGATTCTTTATTTTGATGGGTCCAAACATAAATATGGAACAGGAATTGGAATATTGATTATATCTCCTACTCAAGTTCCAACTAAGTTCAAGTACAAAATAAATGGACTTTGCTCTAATAACGAAGCCGAGTATGAAGCTTTAATTAGCGGGTTAGAAATTTTAAAAGACTTGGGGGCAAAGAACATTAAAATAAGAGGTGATTCTGAATTAGTATTGAAACAATTAACACAAGAATATAAATGTGTGAAAGAGCATTTGGCAAAATATTTTTCTATAGCTAGTTCTTTGTTAGATTGTTTCGATCACGTAGACATTGAACATGTACCTCGATTAGAAAATCAAGAAGCAAATGACTTGGCTCAAATTGCTTCACGATATAAAATGTCAAAGGAAAAGTTGACACAATTAATCGAAATAAAAGAAAAAATGGTTTTACAAGAACCAATATCTGCACAATTGTCAATACCAAAACTTGTGGGGGCAGACACTATACCACAAATAAATGGTGAAATAAAAAATCCCCTAGAAAATTTTCAAATTTTTGCCATTGACAATTTGTCAGATAATGATTGGAGAAAACCTATAGTAGATTACCTTAAGAATCCAACAGGAAATGTGGATCGAAAGGTAAAATATAGGGCTTTAAGCTATATAATTTTTGAAAATGATCTTTTCAAAAAGACTTCTGAAGGAATCTTGTTAAAATGCCTTAATGAAGCAGAAGCATATATAGCAATCTCTGATGTTCATAGTGGTACTTGTGGCTCTCATCAAGCAGGACATAAGATGAAATGGCTCTTGTTTCGACAAGGTTTGTATTGGCCCTCTATGTTGAAAGATTGTATAGAATTTGCTAAAGGTTGTCAAGAATGCCAAAGGCATTCAGGCATCCAGCATGTGCCTGCTAGTGAACTGCACTCGATAGTAAAACCATGGCCCTTTAGGGGTTGGGCTCTAGACCTCATTGGTGAAATTAAGCCTGCTTCATCTAAAAATCAACGTTATATCTTAGTTGGAATAGATTATTTCACAAAATGGATAGAGGCAATCCCTTTACCAAATGTTGATCAAGAGGCAGTAATTAATTTCATACAAAATTACATAATCTATAGGTTTGGAATTCCTGAAACAATCACTACTGATCAAGGTTCAGTTTTTACTGGACGAAAGATGCAGGAATTTGCCCAAGAAAGTGGCTTTAGACTGCTAACTTCAACACCATATTATGCACAAGCAAATGGTCAGGTCGAAGCAGCTAATAAAATCATTATTAATTTGATAAAGAAACATATAGCCCAAAAGCCAAGAAATTGGCATAAAACCTTAGACCAAGTGTTATGGGCTTGCAGAAATTCTCCTAAAGAGTCAACTAACACCACCCCATTTCGACTAACTTATGGTCATGATGCAGTATTACCAGTCGAAATACATTTGCAATCAGCAAGGGTACAAAAACAAATGGAAATACCTCTAGACCATTATTACCAAATGATGTCAGATGAGTTAGTTGATTTAGATGAAGAAAGACTTAGTGCTTTAGAAGTTTTAACAAAACAAAAAGAAAGAGTTGCTAAAGCATATAACAAAAAGGTTAAGTCTAAGTCCTTTAACATAGGAGAATTAGTTTGGAAAGTTATTTTGCCTATGGATAAAAAAGATAGAATCTTAGGCAAATGGTCCCCAAATTGGGAAGGACCATTCAAAATTGTTCAAGTTTATTCTAATGGTGCATACGAAATTGAGGAGTTAACTCCTGAAAAACGTACTTTGGGTATTAATGGAAAGTATTTGAAAAAATATAAGCCTACTTTACTCGAAGTAAAAATAAGCACAGAATAATACTTGAACATATAAAGCAAAAATGGTAAATTGTAAATGGCCATAAAACATGGACTTTGTTTAAGGGTTACAAGATCTAAGAAGTTGGTCGAAAGGACAATAAAGAAAATAAACTAAGAGAATTATAAATTCTTGGTGCAGTCAGCATAAATCTTCTTGAGGGTTGCCTTTCCTTTTCGACTACCAAGTTCGAACTCTCCAAGGATTTAATCTCTTCATCAACCACCTCTGCTGAGCCAAAAGCTTGAAGCCCTTCCCTGCCATGTGCATCAATCTGCTCTTGGGTCGAAGCTTTGGCCTCCTTCTCAATTTGAGCTCTCTTACTTTCTTCTTCAATGATCTTGTGCCTGTAACTAACAATCTGCTCCTCTAAGAGTTTGATTTGTTCCTTGTAATGGGCAACCTTTTCATCACATTCTTTTAGCTCTGAATTTCCTTCGACCAGTTGAGAGGACAATCTTTCCACTTCAGCTTGAGCTTTCTGGGCCTTCTCAAAGAACATGGTTTGAGCTTGTTGCTGTGTGGCAAGTCTTGTGTTGTTATCAATCCTCTTCTGCACTGCCTTGGCATATTGGTCCACAATTGAAATAAGTTGTATGACTTTGCCAAGGGTTTCCTCATCAGTCCTAGGATTGTGAAGCTTCTTCAGGAAAGCCAAGTGGCTATAAGCACATGCTGGTTGTTCTTCAATTTGCTTCAGCACATCCCTTTGGACGAAGGTAGTTGTAAGTTTCAGCAACAGAGAGTCTTGGCGCACCATCGAGTCGATTTCAGAGTTGGAAGGCGCTGAGTCAGTGGTCGTGTGCTCACTCGAGGCGTTTCCTTGATTTGCTTTTCTCGAGAGTAGAAGTTTAAGGGTACCAGCAGGATCAGACTTCTGCATATTGGTAAATTCTTCTTCTTGTACGCCCAAGCTTGCAGAAAGTCTCGAGGTCGAAGAGACAAATATGATCCCTGAACCCCCAACCTCAGCTTCAGGAATTGCATCAGAGTCATGTTGAGATTCTTGGTTCGAGCTTGCCTGGCCTGAGTTTGTAGACATACTAGGCATTGAATATTTGATGCTCGAAGTATTGGTTGGTGCTTGATTGTCAGTTCTCCCCATGCTGGCCTTCAAGGAATCTTGATTGTCATCACTTGCCTTGTTCTCTGTTGGCACCTCCTCACAGATTGGCTGCCTATCTTTTTCAACAATACCCTCTTTCAATTGATCCTGCAAACATAAAAGAAAAGTTAGTTAAGGTCGAATATGAATATAAAATCTAAGGTTGAGAGTTAAGTGAGTTTTACCTCTTTTCCTTCGACCTCGGGGCCAGTGTTGGTACTGCTACCCTTCTCAGCATTGGGGGCATCATTGCCTGGTTGTGCATTACCTTCATTACCCCCATCAGTGACTTGTTCATCATTAACCAAAGTCTCTGAATGAGGTATAGGATTACCTTGTGGTTTATCAACCCCTTCTTCTTCAGTGTTGGTAGGATGGTCTTGGTCGACCACATTCTCCTTCCCAGCGTCCTTTTGAGGAGATGGAGTACCACCACACTCACTTGAGGTGCGGATCTTCAAAACCCTATGGACCTTAGGTTTCCTGGCTGTTGACTTCACTTTCACAGCAAGTGTAGCCTTTTTCTCTTCATGCTTTTTCTTCGCCCTTCTTTCATCCCCTTGATCCTCCGTTGGGGCTTGTTGAGGTTTAGGTTCTTTAACCTTTTTCTGCTTCTTGGCTTGTGCAGCCTTATTTTCTTCGACTTCTGGTACAGTTGTTGTTTTCCCTTCACTAGGTTGTGAAGTCGAAGTTGATGGTTGTTTTCTCTTCCAAGCACGCTCGCTGTGGCGAGTAACAGCTCGCTTAGCGAGTACACCAGAGACAAAACAGCAGAAACAGCAAAACTTGGTTTACTCAATTTTCACTCAAAACAACTTTTCACGCAACACACTACATACGCATAGTATCGGTTCCCAACAACCGTTTGCACAACAAAGCACTACATTTCCGAAAGTATGTTGGTTGCTTCGAGTGCATGTTATTTGGTTTTCATTTCCAAAATCAAAACCAAACCCAAGCACAAGTTTTATTACGGGCCTCAACCGACCTGTAACAATTTTCAAACATGTTTTTAAGGTAAAAGCAAGTCCACATAACTCAAGAGTTTTAAACCACTTGGAATACCAAAAACACCACACAAAACACTTAGTAAATATTTACATAAACACCAAAATATTTTTCATCGGATTTTCTAAAACAAAACCATACAACACCAATCCCTTTCGCCTAAAAGTTCGAAAACAACGTTTCTTTTCAAAACCTTACAACTTAACCACATGTTATTGATCAATACATAACCAACCTAAAACCCTAACTTTTCTCGTGAGATTTTCACCAACTCATGGAAAATTGAAATAACAAAGCCTAGCATGCTTACTAAACTCTCATGAACAACTTTCATGAAACAAGAATCAATTCCTAACAATTTCATCTCATGAACATAATCTAAAATTCAACACCCTAAGAGTTCTAGCCAACTAAAAAGAAGAGAAAAAGGATGGTTACCTCAAGCAATTGATTCTCTACAACAATTCCACAAAGCTCCCAAGCTTGATATGGACTCAAATGGTGAAGAATGGTAATTTTAGTGAAGGTTAAGAGAAAGTAATGGAGTCACGTGAAAGAGAGAAAGAAGAAGAGAATTGTGATAATTTCCTAAGTCCACAAAGTGTTAAACCTCCTTACTATACAAAGCTCTTGCTAACTCATGGCCATTGGATCAAAAGATAAAATGCCAAGACAAAATCCTAGCCATTGGATCAAACCAATCCAAACCCACTTGAGATAAAACTCAACACCTCTTAGAAAAACTCACACATTCGGCTCTCGCGCGCCGCGACGAACGAAACTCACCAAAACAGAAAACTATAGAAAGAATGTCCAACGTTAAACATTTCCAAAACTTATCGCCGAATCTTTTTCCGCGACTGTAATTTTCTTCCATACCTTAGAAAATTATTCTCAGAACATAACCTCACTCACGCAGATATATAAAACTCCCATCCGAAACCTCACTTAAAACAGACGCAGTAAGGTTTTACATCCGCGGTTAAAATCCTACTCGTTTTTCCAAAAACAAGAATAATCCAAAACTCGTCATTCTAAATCCACAGCAACCTTCTTATTCACAAAAGAGGATTACTAGACAAAAGCCTGTGCCTTATTAGCGCACGAGTCCAAAACAGATTCAATTACAGCAAAACTTAATAATTACACGATGTTTCACAACACGAACACATCGGAACCCTAATATTTCTTAAACCAACTATACAATGAAATCTTGGGTCTTACAATACTACCCCCCTAAAAGAAGTTTCGTCCTCAAAACTTAGACGTCGTCAAACAAACTGGGGTACAACTCTTTCATCTTACTCTCGAGCTCCCAGGTGGTATCTCCTGTAGCTTCGTTCCATATTACCCTCACCAAAGGTATCTCTTTCGTTCTCAGACGCTTCATCTTCCTATCCGCAATCTTGATCGGCGGAACTTCAAATGACAAGTTATCCCTCAACTGGATGTCATCTGGGGTGATCACATGTGACGGATCCGGTGTGTACTTCCGCAATTGCGACACATGGAATACGTCATGTATCAAAGATAGTACCGGTGGCAACGCGATCCGGTATGCTACCTTCCCAATCCGTTCCAAAATCTGATAAGGCCCTATAAACTTTGGAGTCAACTTTTTCGCTTTCAAAGCCCTTCCAACGCCAGTCGTTGGTGTAACTCGGAGAAATACATGATCTCCCTCTTCAAACTCTAGAGGCCTCCGTCGCCTATCCGCATAACTCTTCTGGCGATCTTGAGCAACTTTCATCATTGCCCTTATCTTTCGGACCTTGTCCGTCGTCTGTTGTACCATTTCCGGTCCTACTAACATACTCTCCCCATCCTGGTACCAACACAAAGGAGTCTGACATCTCCTCCCATACAAAGCCTCATATGGTGCCATTCCAATACTCGCGTGGAAACTGTTGTTGTATGTGAATTCTATCAATGGTAACACGTCATCCCAACTTCCACGATCATCCAATACACATGCTCTCAACAAATCTTCCAATGATTGATTTGTTCTCTCAGTCTGCCCATCTGTCTGAGGATGATAGGCGGAACTCAATCTCAGCTTCGTCCCCAACGCCTCATGCAAAGTCTTCCAAAAGTGTGAAGTAAACTTTGGGTCTCGATCCGACACTATACTTGACGGAATCCCATGTAACCTCACAATCTCAGCAATGTAAATATCGGTCAACTTTGCTGCTGTATCTGTAATCCTTACCGGTAGAAAATGAGCGGACTTTGTCAAACGATCCAATATCACCCAAATGGAATCATGCTTCCTCCTGGTCTTAGGTAAACCAGTGATGAAATCCATAGAAATGCTATCCCACTTCCACTCGGGGATATCTAACGACTGCAGCATCCCTGCTGGTCTCTGATGCTCAATCTTCGCCTTCTGACAAGTCAGACACGACGCCACATACTCAGCCACATCCTTCTTCATACCCGGCCACCAGAAATCATGCTTCAGGTCTTGATACATCTTTGTTGCTCCGGGATGCATACTTAGTTTACTCTTGTGTGCCTCCCCTAGAATGGTGTTTCTCAAGTCCATAGCTTCGGGCACACACACTCTACCTTGACACCTCAAAATGTTGTCCGATCCCACCTTGAAATCTCGGTTGGTTTCTCGAACAATCAAAGCTCTTTTCTCCATGAGGAACCTGTCATCTTGACAATTTGCAATGTCCTCCAATAATCCGCTTGAGATGGTAATCATACCCAGCCTCATATTCCCTAAAGCAAACTCTACCTCTAGGTGCAAGTCACGAAACTCTCTCAATAACTCCTGTTGACTAGCCATTCGTGCCGAACAAACCGTCACACTCTTCCTACTCAAAGCATCGGCTACCACATTAGCCTTCCCCGGATGGTATTCCAACGTAAAGTCGAAGTCTTTCAAAGTTTCCATCCACCTCCGTTGCCTCATATTAAGCTCTTTCTGATCAAACAAGTACTTGAGACTTTTATGGTCACTAAACACGACAAAAGTGCAACCATAAAGATGATGTCTCCAAATCTTCAATGCAAACACAACGGCCGTAAGCCCTAAATCGTGCGTAGGATAATTCTTTTCATGCACCTTCAGCTGTCTTGACGCATAAGCCACTGCTCTCTTGTGTTGCATCAACACACAACCCAACCCTTGATGAGAAGCATCACAGTAAACCTCATACGGTTCATCTGACTGTGGTAACACCAAGACTGGTGACGTCGTCAACCGTTCTTTCAACAACTGGAAACTCGACTCACACTTCTCAGTCCAAGCAAAAGGTTGATCTTTTCGCGTAAGTTGCGTCATTGGCGCCACAATCTTAGCGAAACCTTCAATGAATCTCCGGTAATAACCGGCCAAACCCACAAAACTCCTCACATCGGTCGTTGTTCGAGGCTGCTTCCATGAAAGTACCGTATCAATCTTGGCTGGATCCACGGCTATTCCCTCTCTTGTTATGACATGGCCAAGAAAATTCACCTCTTCCAACCAAAATTCACACTTTGACGGGTTTGCATACAGCTTACTTTCCCGCAAAACTTGCAATACTAGACGAAGATGCTCTACGTGTTCCTCTTCATTCTTTGAATACACTAGGATGTCATCAATAAATACCACTACAAACTTGTCCAAGAATGAGTGGAATATCCGATTCATGTAGGCCATAAAGATAGCAGGTGCATTCGTCACTCCGAACGGCATCACTAAGAATTCATAATGCCCATACCGCGTCCTAAACGCCGTTTTCTGAATATCCTCGTCTCGTACCCTTATCTGGTGATAACCAGATTTCAAGTCAATCTTTGAAAACACTGAGGCTCCCCTCAACTGATCCATCAAATCATCAATTCGTGGCAATGGATATCGGTTCTTGATAGTCACCTTATTAAGCTTCCGATAATCCACACACAGACGAGATTTCCCATCCTTCTTCTTAACCAATAAGACCGGTGCTCCCCAAGGCGACACACTAGGCCTTATGAAACCCTTCTCTAACAAGTCCTCAATCTGACTTTTCAACTCTACCAACTCAGATGGAGCCATCCGATAAGCTGATTCCGAAATCGGACCCGTACCCGGTTGCAAATCAATAAAGAATTCCACCTCTCTACACGGAGGAAAAGCTGGAATCTCCGATGGAAATACATCTTGGAAATCTTGAACCACTCGAAATTCCCCAATTCGGATCTCCGACGTCACTCCTAAACTAGCAAGTGAAACTATCTCCGGCTCTCCATTACACATAACCACCGACAGCCGATTTGCGGACAAGTACCTTCGCACACCTGGCTCGGGAAAGAAAACCAATTTCCGAGCACAGTCTAGAATAACATAATGATAGGACAACCAATCCATCCCGAGGATGATCTCGAGAGATAAGAGCGGTAGACACACTAAGTTGACCAGAAAATCCCTATTCTGAATTACTACTAAACAATGCAAACATGTAGTATTTACCACCAAATCCTTAGCAGGAGTCAAGACATTCAAATCAAACGGAAGCATAGAAACATTCAAACTCAAACGATTTGCACAAGCCAAAGATATGAATGAGTGGGTTGCCCCTGTGTCAATCAAAGCAGTTAAAGAATTACCTGCGATGTGACAGCTCTCATGGATGGCATTGCTAGCCTGCCCACTCACCTCAGTGCCCATACAGTAAGCACGTGCCTTTGCCATAGGTCTGACACCCTGTGAGCCTTGTGCCACATTTGCCGACGGCCCGGTCTTCGGGGCTCTGCAATCTCTAGCAAAGTGTCCCGGCTTCTTGCAATTGTAGCAGGTGTTTTCCCCCTTCGGTTGCGTGCACTCATTAGCAAAATGCCCCGCTTCCCCACAGTTGTAGCAATTCCCCTTACTACCATCAGATTTTCCCCGGCTACCTTGATTCACCGATCGGCCCGGTCCCTTGTTATTCTGAGGGCGGTCGTATGGCTTACTACCTTGTTTCCCACGATTCTGACTCTGACTCGGACCACTCGAACGACTTGGTCCCCCAACACTAGAATTCCCTTGGCGGTTCACCCGCTTATTCTTCATGTCTTCTACCTCTTGACATTTCTCCACTAACACTTGAAACTGTCAGATACCCAATGGCACAACCGCATCCTGCAGTTCGTACCTCAGCCCATCTTGGAAACGACGGCACATATAATCCTCATCTATCCCATCCCTAAAGAAGCGGAAGAAACGGGATAGAGATTCAAACTTCTTGGCATATGCTTCAACATTCATGCCCGCTTGCCTTAGCCTCAGAAACTCTTCCCCATACCTTTCTCTAGCAGTCTCGGGAAAGTACTTGGCCAAAAACCTCCGCTTGAAGTTCTCCCAACTTAACTCTTCATGAACATTCTCCATGATCAGTCGGGTGTTCCTCCACCAATACTCAGAACCCCCTAGCAACTGATAGGTAGCTAAGACTACTTTCTCCCCTTCCGGACAATGAATTGCCCCGAAAATCCTCTCCACAGATTGGAGCCATAAATCAGCAGTTTCCGGACCTCCCTCCCCATTAAACTTTGGAGGAGTTTGGTGGTTGAAACTTGAAAGAAGTCTAGATCCAGCAGCAAGTATTTCCCTTTCGCGCTTCTCCAGATCTCTCTGCGCCTTAGCATGGCTCTGAGCAGTCACAGCCGCTGCCATTGTATGCATGGCATAAGCCATCTGATTCACATCCACATGGTCCGCCATAGGTACCGTAGGTGCCCTTCCTGGAGGCATTCGATTTCTGCACAATACCAATTCTGATTAGATTCCTTATCCAAACATTTTCGAGTCTCGACAGAAAATCTCATTCAACGGTTACGAACTCACAACCGACACAGAACAGGCACTAGAACTGACACTAGAACTGACACTACTCTAGCTAAGTTCTAACCGACTCTGGACTAACGACTCAAGTATACACTTTCCCTTTGAAGATTTAAAGCCGGGCTCTGATACCAAAAATGTAACACCCCGTTTTTCATAAGCCAAAAAGGCATTATATATTTTTTTTTTTTATACACATCAGAGTTTACACATAAAAGATTTTAAATGAGCCAGCATTCAAATATAAAAGAACTCATTACCAAAAGGTGCTTCGACAAGCAAAGTGTATTCAGGAATAATTACAATCCAAGTCAAAGTATTCAAATACTTACAACAAAACTAGCTAGAATCCTATGCCTAACCCAAAAAGCACAGTGTACAACCCACACTGGCGCATAGTCTAACTAAGCTAAACTCCAACCTCTCACTGGGACCCGGAACAGCCACCGTCGTCACCACGACCTAGCCCTACATCTGGGTGGGATGAGCCCGCAAATGAAAGAAAGGGGTCACCACAAAAATACAAGTATGCATATATAACAACGGTGCGATAGATGTACACATAGCAAATTTCCACATACACAAAAGAAAGCTCTTAAACTCAAAGGTAGTTCCCACCAACGGGTATATATAAATAAATCATCAATCCTAATGCAGACTTCTACAATGGGTGTGACAACCGTCACTGGTTCGCCACATGCATGATTTTCCGGAAAATTAACCTCTCCTCGAAGAGTCGTGGGGTAGGCAAAGCCACACAGTCATATACGTATCTGCACTAAAAAGCCACACAAGGCGGGTGAAGTCACACAGACAAACACCAGGTGAAGTCGCACAGACAAACACCAACTCAATAAAATCCAGTCGGATTTGGCGAAGCCACACAGTCAACGCCTGGTACGTAGGCAAAGTCACACAGACATACACCTAGGCACGCAACTATGAAATGCATGACATATATTCTCTTTGGCATATACAGGATAGTCACACAGACAAAATCCCCGCGTAGTCCTATCCGACGCACGCATTAATATATGCTCATGCAACCAATCACATAGCCTAAAGCCTATGCACAAATCATCACAACCTACATACATTATCCTAATCATATGTAAATTGCACAAGTAATTATAAACACGTTCTCATCAACGAGAATACATAAGTACAAACATGTCAAAGCACACAGCAAATGCATAACAGCAAAACCAAACATGTCGTAAATGTTTTAAAAGACGGAAATAAAGTGGAGCCCCTACCTCGGCAAGCTTCCGTTTACTAAAACTCGTCCAAACAACACAACGCGCTTCCTAAAACAAGCAACGTACGATCTACACATTGTTTTCCAACCAATCGTATTGAAACTAAACAAAAAACCCCTAAAACTTAAAGGTTCCTAAGGAAAATCCACTCTTTCGGACATCAAACCAAAAACTACCGTATTGATCAACCACTATGAGTTATTTGTACTATTTTTAGGACCCAAAACAATAGTCAAAAGTCTTAAATAAATTGAAATGCAAAATGACCGTTTTCTTGCGTTACAAGCTACGTACTTTCCGAGTACCCGAAAAACCCGTTTCCAATCCCCGACACTTCCATAAATTAATAAAAAAGGATAGGAAGCCTAAAAATAATTTTAGAACATCAAACTCCAAAAATTTTGGTCCCTGAGCTCGCCACGGCGAGTTGACGGCGAGTGAAGTCAGGAGCTACTGATCTCACTCGCTCTGGCGAGTTGCTTCCAAGCACGCTCGCTGTGGCGAGTAACAGCTCGCTTAGCGAGTACACCAGAGACAAAACAGCAGAAACAACAAAACTTGGTTTACTCAATTTTCACTCAAAACAACTTTTCACGCAACACACTACATACGCATAGTATCGGTTCCCAACAACCGTTTGCACAACAAAGCACTACATTTCCGAAAGTATGTTGGTTGCTTCGAGTGCAAGTTATTTGGTTTTCATTTCCAAAATCAAAACCAAACCCAAGCACAAGTTTTATTACGGGCCTCAACCGACCTGTAACCATTTTCAAACATGTTTTTAAGGTAAAAGCAAGGCCACATAACTCAAGAGTTTTAAACCACTTGGAATACCAAAAACACCACACAAAACACTTAGTAAATATTTACATAAACACCAAAATATTTTTCATCGGATTTTCTAAAACAAAACCATACAACACCAATCCCTTTCGCCTAAAAGTTCGAAAACAACGTTTCTTTTCAAAACCTTACAACTTAACCACATGTTATTGATCAATACATAACCAACCTAAAACCCTAACTTTTCTCATGAGATTTTCACCAACTCATGGAAAATTGAAATAACAAAGCCTAGCATGCTTACTAAACTCTCATGAACAACTTTCATGAAACAAGAATCAATTCCTAACAATTTCATCTCATGAACATAATCTAAAATTCAACACCCTAAGAGTTCTAGCCAACTAAAAAGAAGAGAAAAAGGATGGTTACCTCAAGCAATTGATTCTCTACAACAATTTCACAAAGCTCCCAAGCTTGATATGGACTCAAATGGTGAAGAATGGAAATTTTAGTGAAGGTTAAGAGAAAGTAATGGAGTCACGTGAAAGAGAGAAAGAAGAAGAGAATTGTGATAATTTCCTAAGTCCACAAAGTGTTAAACCTCCTTACTATACAAAGCTCTTGCTAACTCATGGCCATTGGATCAAAAGATAAAATGCCAAGACAAAATCCTAGCCATTGGATCAAACCAATCCAAACCCACTTGAGATAAAACTCAACACCTCTTAGAAAAACTTACACGTTCAGCTCTCGCGCGCCGCGACGAACGAAACTCACCAAAACAGAAAACTATAGAAAGAATGTCCAACGTTAAACATTTCCAAAATTTATCGCCGAATCTTTTTCCGCGACTATAATTTTCTTCCATACCTTAGAAAATTATTCTCAGAACATAACCTCACTCACGCAGATATATAAAACTCTCATCCGAAACCTCACTTAAAACAGACGCAGTAAGGTTTTACATCCGCGGTTAAAATCCTACTCGTTTTTTCAAAAACAAGAATAATCCAAAACTCGTCATTCTAAATCCACAGCAACCTTCTTATTCACAAAAGAGGATTACTAGACAAAAGCCTGTGCCTTATTAGCGCACGAGTCCAAAACAGATTCAATTACAGCAAAACTTAATAATTACACGATGTTTCACAACACGAACACATCGGAACCCTAATATTCCTTAAATCAACTATACAATGAAATCTTGGGTCTTACACTCTGTTATCCCTGCATAGTATAAGGTTATCAGCTTAGGCTTATGGGCATGATATTTGGTACTGAACAGCCTAAATGGTGACAGCATTCTAAATGATCAAGTGGCCAAACAGTTAGGTACAAATATAAGTGTATTTGACTCAAAATCGTTGGTGTTAGACTCAAACTTGGTCATATTTAATTCATACATAAAGTAATATTTAATGAACATTAAGTGAGTGAATTTTGCAGCAAAGATAGTTAAAGGAAAACAAAATGCATGTTTAAATAGAATTCATTAGACTTTTTACAAATTAAAAAAAAATCATATCATATATATATATATATATATATATATATATATATATATATATATATATATATATAAGTTCAATGGCAAATTATAACTCTCGTCAAAGTTTCAAAGGCCATAAAATTAATTAGCCAATCAAATATAGTAATGTTTCCTTATTACCATAAAACTAACTTTCCATTCAAGCAATTGGTCATCTAAGCCTTAATTTCAATCGTGTAACCACTAATATAATTAGTTAGAATTACGGTTGTTATTTAATAAAGAGCATTGCTATTTAGCATGAAATTTTTACACAAAAAATGCAAGAATCAACACAAGGCAAAATTTTAATGGATGGTGTCATTTAATCTACTTTTTTTGTGGAATTCTCCTTAAATTTTCTTACCAAAAAGCATTTCCCTTTAATAAAAACAAAAGTCTCTGAAACCGACAATGAAAGGGCGAGAGAGAAGGAAGAGGTCGGATCGTCGTAAAACCAGCACCCTCCCTAGCGCCGCCGAAACCAGCGTCCTCCCTAGCGCCGCAGCAATTCACCCACTTTAAGTTTACAAAACTACTGCTGGTGGGACTCATTCTTTTATGTAGTAGTATATTTATGTGTGTTTACATACCTTTTTCCCATTCTCTGCTTCTTTATTTCTTTCATTCTTCGATTTCGTATAGATCATTATTTTGCTCATCATATTAGTAATTCATGACAGATAATAATTACAAATTGTGGTTGATTTTAAAATTTCAGTAGGAAGCATTCATCCTCAAAATTTGTTTGATCATGTTTTTTAAGTGGTCATCATGTCTGCAATAAGAAGGGCAAATTCGTATTGTTTGATCATTCTCCCGCCGCCGCAGAATCCTGCTGTGACCCCCCTGGCACTGGCAGCGTAGGTTCAGAATCGCCTTCCACCACTTGAAGTTTACAAAACTACCGCTGGTGAGAATCATTCTTCTATGTTTATTTATGTGTTTTACCTTTTTCTCTATTCCTTCCTTTTTCTTTATTACTTGGATTTCATATAGATCTATATTATTATTATTATTTTGTCTGTAATCATGCTATAAATCCCTCAAAACTACCGCTGTTGAATTTAGAATTAATAAACGTGATGTATGTTGTACAGGCTGCCCATACTATTATTGTATGTCATATTGTTAAATTGTCATATCAAACATGCCACATACTATTATTATGTTTGATCATGTTTTAAAGTGGTCATCATGTCTGCAATAATAATAATAAGTACAAATGCTTATCAACTGATTTTTCTAATTGTGGAACCAACATAACCACATCTTTTGTTTCTATCAGAGAGAAAAAGTGCCTATAAGGCTCTATTAGCTAGGAGAAAGAAAAGGAGTAAATGGGTAGATGCCAACTGTGGCCACAAAGATGCCGATGAATTTGGTTGCGTCCATCTAGACAAGCCTATCCAGAGTACCCTACTGGTTGAACGTCCCCCTCCAGATCCTCCTCTTGAACCTCTCCCTGCGAATCCTATTGACGAGCTCATCAAACTTGGATGTATCTTTGCTTGTCGTCCCACACTACCTGACCCTATCTATCCGCAGAAGATGCAGAAAGTGGTTACCACTAGAAAGGCATCCTGCAGGTGTAGTATACCGGGTGACTATGCGCGGCTTACGAATCAGGAAATCAAATCTCCTTTTGTGGGTGGTAGGTTACAGTACGGTGTCAAAATTGCACTCAAGGAGTATAATAAAATAGAGTTAGACCTGAATTCCCTTGCCAGTTTGCATAAAAAAGTAACACATTGATAAAGTAAAGTGACGTGTGGGTTTGCATTTCATTTTTGCAGGGTACCAACTATACATTCACTAATTTTGTTAAGGCAGGTTTTCAGACGGTTGGGGGAGACAATTACCATATCATCTTTCAAGCTACTCAGGATTATGTGAAAGTTGGACACTTTCGAAGCCAATGTTTATTCTCAGTTACTAGATCGCGTGCGCCATATTTCCAAGACCGAGCTCCATAGTGTTCGAAAGGCTGGTTGCCGCCACTCGCATATCCGCCCGTTTGATGTAGCCACTTCATAGATGATTTTATCCTTTATTGTGTTACAAAACACTTTTATGTATGAATTGTTATTTTGCTTATTAATTCCCCCTGATTTGGAAACCACTTGGGTTGGTTTAGGGATTCAACTTTCTTATGTGTTTGTGTTCTCGTGGCACATGTATGGACTTTTATGTATGTATGGACTTACATATTTTTGCTTATCCTCTCAATATGTTTGTTTCTGTTATAGATTGTCATATGAATGAATTAGCCTCTGGCTCTTTAGATGGTTAAAACTTAAACATATAAAATCCTCGTGACTCGTGAGTATTATAAAAATCCGTACTTGTGGAAGTTGAAGTTAAAGTAGGATTTGAAGTAACTTCATTCATTGTGATTATGCAAAAATGCATCTTTCAGTGCAATTCTAGCATTAATGTTGGTGATACATTCGAGGAAAGTGAATGTGGAGGTGTTTGGATTAGGCAGCAGGAAAGATGTAATCTTGGATTACTGTTCTTCTTCCAATACCCTTTCTCCTGTTTTGAGATTTTGGTATGTTTTGTACTGTCCAATGCTGTAAATGTATGTTCTTTGTATTATTTGATGAAATTAGCTTAGACCATGTTCATGTTTTGTACCTGGTAGTTACCTTTGTGTTTAGTTAACACTAACAGTTAGTAGAACTGCCCTATAGTTGCTTGAATAGTACTTCCTAGTTGATCGAATACTAATGCCGATTCTCCTATACTTTTAATTTAAATAATTACTGGAGACTGGGGTTTGAAATTCCCCAACTTTGCTTCGAATTAGTAATCAAGCTGAGTGAAAGTAGTCTTGTCAACGACTTAGCTTAGACTAGTTATTTTGACGGAGTCGAAAGCTCGGGGACGGATCAGTAAGCGCTAATTCTAGTATATAGTTTCCTGGAATCCACCAGGAAGAGAATAGTCAGCGCTAAACTTTAAAATAAACTCTGGAATCCACCAGATTTCCGGAGTCCACCAGAAAGGATAAATAATTTGGAATCCACCAAATTTAAGAAAAATCTCTATAATTTTTATTGAATGAAAAACTTGTCCTTCAAGGCTACAATAGTTTAACTTAAATAGTAGGAAAAATAAAAATATAACAAATCTTCCTAAAAGATAGTAAAAGAAAATAACGCATCAATAAAACTATAACAAATCTTCCTAAAAGATAGTAAAAGAAAATAACCCACCTAGCTAAATAAAAATAATAAATCTAGCTAAAATAATAAAATAATAAAATATAGTAAAATCAAATCTAGGTAAAATATAATAAATCAAATCGGTCGCAGTTGCGTTAAATTGCTCCTGCATCAGACTCCTCTTCTTATGAAGAACTCGACCTCGAGTTCTATTGTAATAAAGAGATGCCTCTGTCCGGAACTCAGGAACACGAATACCAGGATCGAATACAAAGGTTTGTGTAGAACTATCTGATAGCCGTGTAGATGCGCCATACATAAGTGCTTTTGATGTCTTTACATTCTCCTCAACCTCAAAAGAACTCGACCCCGAGTTCTCATCTTGATTAAAGGCTTGATACTCATGACTGTCAGCAACATTAAAACTATCAGATATATTCATGGAATTCGAGATAGCTACTATATATTTATATCTTTTTGGTTTATCAGCATCTGCTTTCTTTGTTTCTTCATCAATTTCCGGTGTCGCCTTTGTTTGGATGTCGCAATCCATGTCATTGTTGTCCACGTTGAAACTACCATCCAATTCTAGATTGATCACTCCTTCCTCATCGATTGTAGTTCCTACCGTTTTAGACTTCACCTCTGAAGAACTCAAATCTTCATTAATTTGATTCTTTTCCACTACAGATGCATCGTTTATTTCACACGTGTATATAGTATAATATAAATATTGCTACATTTTGTAGTATTTCCTTTTATACTTTAAAGTAATTTTAATTTCTAAATATAATATTAAATTAATTTTTTAAATTTAATTATTTAATACAATTATTAAATATAAATTTTAATTATTTAAATTCTTAAACCGGAGTACACGTGTAAGTCAAGTTCTAGGGTTCTTAGTTCTTAACTTAAAACGTAGTGTATGTCCAGGTTAAATTCTAGGATTCTTACTACGTAACTTAGACCGGAGTATATGTGTTGGTTCAATACGAAAGTTCTTACTTTTTAATTATTAAATACAGTGTTTAAATAAAAAATTTAATTTCTATATATAATACTCCCTCTGGTCCTATATATAAGAGACATTTTACTTTTTAGGTACATTGTAAAATGGATGAATCTAGACAAATTCTTAAATCGGCGTATACGTGTAAGTCAAATTCTAGGATTCTTAAGTATTTAACTTAAAGCGGAGTGTACGTCTAGGTTAATTTTTGGGGTTTTTACTACGTAAATTAAACCGGAGTACATGTGTTGGTCCAATACGAATGTTTTAACTTCTTAAATTTAATTATTTAATCCAATTTTTAAATATTAATTTTAATTTCTAAATATAATATAATATTAATTAAATTAAATTTTTATGTTTAATTATTAAATATAAATTTTAGTTATTTAAATTCTTAATCCTGAGTATACATGTAAGTCAAACTCTAGGGTTATAATATTTAACTTAAACTAGAGTGTACGCCTAGGCCAAATTCTAGGGTTGTTACTACGTAACTTAAACCGGAGTACATGATTCTATATGAAGGTTCTTACTCCTTAAATTTAATTATTAAATACAATTTTTAAATATAAATTTTAATTTCTAAATATAATACTAAATATGATATTAAATTCAATTATTAAATATAAATTTTTATTATTTAAATTTTAAATTGGAGTACACTCGGAAGTCAAATTCCAGGGTTCTAAAAATATCAGTGTGATGTTGTTGTTCTTTTTTATAATTAGGGGTTGGACTAGACTCTTTTTTTTAGAGAAAGATTTAATTTGGACATGAACCAAAACATAAATTGAGAAGAGTCATGATTTTTTAATTTTAAAGAGTATTATCGATAGTTTAGAAGTCTTAGCTCAACTGACAGAAAATGCCGAAATTGTTAGGCCGGACATCCATGATCGGGGTTCGATCTCTGGTCACTCCATTTTATGTGTGTGAGTTTATGATGACTTTGTCATCTCATCTATGTACAAAAGAAAAAGAGTATTATTGATAATCGTTAGAAAAAATGATAAATATTTTGCGGTAAAAAAAATACATGCCAACTATAAATAAATATTTTTTTTACTTTTAAATGTTCTATAAATAAATTAGTACTTGCCCACTTTAACTACATATTTTGCAGTAAAAAAAAAAAAAAAAACTTTAACTATATATATCTTAAGAACAAAAAATGTGTACAGAAGGCACCAATGCATTTTTGGTTATGTGTAAATTGACAACTTAATGTATTTTTTTTCTAGTCAACCATTTAAATGCTCGTGTAAAAAATATAATTCACTTCCCAAATTTTTTTAAGAAAAACAAAAAATCTTTTATCAAAAAAAAAAAAAACCAAAAATAGAGAAAAGGAAAAAAAAGGCATAAATCAAGGGATCATCAATTCATTCAATATTAATGGTAATAAATATTAAATTACACTCTTTATTGATTTGGGATGTAGAATGTAAATTCATTGAATAGAATACCTTAAATATAATTAATTAAAAAGGTAAAGTAATCAAAATTACTTTTGTGGTTAAAAAATAACTACATCTTTGGCCAAATCATTAATTACATTTGGCTGAATTTTAGCCTTAATTAGAATATTTTCATTCATTGCTTTGACCAATTGTAATTATATTAGGAAGTTATATTATTTGCTTTCAATTACTGTAAATAGCAATAGTCTGTCATGTATCTATATAATGTAATTTGTACCAATCACTTGAATATACAAATCATATTGATTTGCTTTACTCAGTTCTTGAACAACCAATATATTGAAAGTACACTAAGAAACAAAGAGTTCTTGACATGGCTAAAGCAGCTTATCTTATTTTTTCATTATTCATTATTTCAGGTAATGTGTGTACTAGTTAACTGCATCATGAGATATATCAATCACACAGTCCTTTCCTTTGAACATGATATCATTAAACTCAATTTTGCTTTTGTTTATTGATTATTGACTGAACTTTTTTAGTGGTAGTGATTGTGAGCGGAGCAGCCAAAGAACAAGAAGCATGCACGGTGGTTGAATTAGATCCAAGACAATGTATCCTGGGCTATTGCCAATTTGAGTGCTCTCAACAATACAAAGGCACAGGATACTGCGTAAATGATGGTCCTGCTGGAAAATGTTATTGTAAATTTAATTGTAATATTTTACCCAATCTCAAATGATTTGGTAAATCAAATATCTCTAATTGCATCTATCTAATTTAATTTGACGTAAAGAAAATAAATTTGATACTACTTTTCTAAATGATTGAAATGTTTACATTTGCAAGCGGAATCTAAAACGTTATTGATTGCCAAAATAAATGCTTACAAATTCAAGAGACTGGATTGGATGTCCAATCTTCATGAGAAACGCATATATTTCCATATATGAGAAACACACCACAGGAACGACGGTGAAGTGGCAGAAATACTTAGGGGTTAATCTGGGCATTTCCGCTGTTGTTTGGGGTTAATTTGGGCATTTTGGCTAAAAATGTATTTAATAGAGTGGCCCCAACAAGATGCCAAGTCATTCTCAGGAGAATTACCTTCTATTATTTGAGGGCGATTACCCGCAGCTGACATGGCATCAATCATATTCAGTCAAGTGAAATCAATTACTAAAGTCAAATATAGTAAGTAATTTTTTATCCAAAGTAATTTTGACTATCTTTATTTTCAATTAATTATATTTTAGGTATTCTATTCAATGATTATTACCATTAATAGCGAATGATTTTCCCTTGATTTACGATTTTTTTCCTTTTCTCGTTTTTTTTTTGTTTTTTGACAAAAAAAATTTTTTTTTTCTTAAATGCATTTTACTTTTCTCTAAAAAAAAGTCCAAAATCACACTTATATATTTATTTATTTTTTTAACAAATCACACTTATATTTTTAAAATCCTAGAATTTGACTTACACGTATATTTAATAATTAAGTTTGATATCATATTTAGTATTATATTTAGAAATTAAAATTTATATTCAATAATTGTATTTAATAATTAAATTTAAGGAGTAAGAACATTCGTATTGAACCAACACATGTACTCTGTTTAAGTTATGTAGTAAGAACCTTAGAGTTTGGCCTACGCGTACACTCTGGTTTCCGTTATGTAGTTATAACCTTAAAATTTGACTTACATGTATACTCTGCTTTAAGAATTTAAATAATTAAAATTTATATTTAATAATTGTATTTAATAATTAAACATAAAAAATTAATTAATTAATATTATATTTAGAAATTAAAATATATATTTAAAAATTAGATTTAATAATTAAATTTAAGAAGTAAGAACATTCGTATTGGACCAACACATGAACTCCGGTTTAAGTTGAGTGGTAAGAACCCTAGAATTTTACTTAGGCATACACTCCGCTTTAAGTTAAGTAATAAGAACCCAAATATTTAACTGTGATAACGTGTCCAACATAATGTCCACTTGTCTAAATTGTTAGCCACGTGTAAGATTCAAACGGCGTTAGTCAAAATTTTGACGGAATAGACTAATTAATATAAACATTGATAACTTGAGGGACCAAATTGAAACTTTTGAAATTTAAGGGACTTGATTGAAAACTAAAATAAACCTAAGGGATCAAATGTGCAGTTTAGCCAACAAATAATATCTTTAAATAACAAGCTAATCCTATAAATTCTAAACAAATTCTAAATATTCTAAATAAAAATATAACTCTAAAACTATATTTAAATATAAAATCTTCCAAAAAAAGATATTTAGGCATTATTGTGAACGATTCTATATTTAGGTTAACTTTGTTCACGGAATTACCGCATTCTTTCTATAAGTAAGTAGTTCTGGTTTCTCTTGTTACATCAACACAATTCTCTCAATCACGCTCCATAGCCAAGCCATGATATTACGCAACAAAGAATCGATAAACTCGAACGACACAAGTCTTGATCAAATTGGTACATCTTCTAATAAGGTTCGAGTTTCAGGAAATTCAAGAAAAAACATTGTTGGTGTTACTAAAAGGAAGAATGGAAAGTATGCCGTCAAGGTATACGATCGTATAAGGAAAAAAGATTTGTGGTTAGGGACTTTTGATACGGAAGAAGAAGCTTCAGTTGTGTACTTGTCCAAGAAAACAGAGTTGGAGGAAGAATTGCATGCAAGTGTTATTAAGGCTGTTGGTAAGAGAACCTCAAAATATGTTGGGGTTTGGAGGAGGGACAGTGGGAAATTTGCTGCTCATATTCGAGACCCCATAAGGAAGAAAAAGTTGTACTTGGGTACCTTTGTATCTGAGGAAGAAGCAGCGGAAGCGTATTTGGCTAAGAAAGCTGAATTGGCTGAGGAAGTTAAGGGCAAAGGGATTCGATGGTTTCCGGAACGAGAGTGTAGGAAATCCAAATCCATGTGTTTGAAAATCACCAAGAATGATGAATTGGAGCAATGTATGGAAGACAATGCTATGGATATTGAAGATGATTCAATCGACCCATCACGCACCAATCAAGAACCTTCAAAGGAGAGTGATAGTTCAGATTCTTGTATTGGCGAAACTGCTTCAAGCAATGCTGTTCCTGATAAGAAATTACCAGTTGTTGAACAAACTTCGATGGACTCCGAAGTTTCAAAGGAAAATACACCTATTCAGAAGGATGGAGGGTCTACAGAAAAGGAGTTAATTGTTGTTGAATCAATTGCTGAATCACTGATCAATACAAGTCCACAAATATTGTTGAGAACCAGGTCTGGAACACCTGTTATGGATTCTAATGGATGTTTGTTGGGTGAATGGAGGTGGATCGATGACTTGAGTTTACCTATTGATATGTAGTACCTTTGATTACCTTTAGAGATGTATGTCAAATTAATTATGTATTATTTTGACCAGTGATACATTGGTTATGTGATTAATCATGATGTTTCTAGTACCTTTTTCTTTGAAAACATATGTTTAATAGAAATCAATCTCTATAATAGAAATCTCTACAATGTAACATCATTCTATTTCCTATATGTTTATTCTGTTTATTTCAGTTGTAGTCATGAATTCAGAATTCGAATTCTTTTCATCTTATGCAAAGGAAAGAAAATATACCAGATTTCAAGAAAGCATTTGAGCATTTCTGCATACATGCTGGTGGGCGAGCAGTGATCGATGAACTGCAGAAGAGCTTGAAGTTATCCGCCGAGCATGTTGAGGCATCAAGAATGGCGTTGCATAGATTTGGAAATACGTCTTCTTTGTCATTGTGGTATGAGCTTAGCTACATTGAGGCTAAAGGGAGGATGAAGAAAGGTGGTAGGATTTGGCAGATAGGATTCGGAAGTGGGTTCAAGTGTAACAGTGCAGTTTGGAAGTGTAACAGGACAATGAAGGCGTCAACTGATGGAGCGTGGATTGACTGCATCGATAGATATCCGGTTTATATTCCTGAAGTCATGAAACTTTAGGTAGTTTGGTGTTTATCACTTGTTTCAGTTCATATCGACTAAATAAATTTGGAGTTTGATTTTGATAGTCTCTGGGAAAAAAAGACTACGAAAGAAGATGCCAGCAGCTCTTCATTAAAATGAAGCCTTCCATTGCACTTTAGAGGTCTAAATGAATAAACTACAGATCCAAATTGATCTGTTCTGGATTGTGGTTGTGGATGTGACCTAAATGATTCTGCACCATACATAACTTGAACTTTTCTTTCGTACCAAACAACTTAAGAGTTTGATCGTTTCCTTCAATTTAGGCATTTTATTATATGAAACATTGAGTAAGCTTAGGAGGCATGTCAGGAAATTGTGTGCAGGTGGTACAAGCTTTCTTGCAACATTCAGGTTGATCCTAACACTAAATGTTCTAAGGTCCTGAAACAAAACAAGTAGCAGCTTCAAAAGAGTGGTCCCTAGGTCCTTATCTCTTCCTGCTCTGCCATATGATACCGTGATCAGGCTTAAACAATTTATCGTGTGAATGAATCTCATTGGAGTGATCCAGATTATTGTCAACGTCACAGTGTAAAAAATCTATCTTTTAGGCTTATTGTAAGTGATTTAAAAAGAAAGTATACCAGAACAAGAGACATGTAAATTAGAAAAAGAAAGTAGATTTGATATTTGTGACAAGCCCCTCTTTCATTTTAGGACCTTTGGCACAACCCAGGAAAACAAGTGTGTTTCCAATGATTTTGGCATCATCGACAGTAAGATACTTTCTAGTTTGTCGGAGTATTCGCCGGACAACCCTGGCTTTGCAGGGTACCGGAGGAGGAAGCTTCTTTCCTGAGGCAATCAAGAAGATTCCAAGCCCGGAACAACCGATCTTGATGTTTCAGAAACATTAAGAAAAGTGGTTGTTTTTGTGTAGATGGATGATTATACCCTTGTTTGAAACCAACAAATATCATTATGAAAGGGTGATAATGAAAAATGATGTTAATGTCATTTTGCACACATTTGTTAAAAATGAGAAGGAAATAAATAACGTGTAATATCTCAACGTTCATAGAAATACACACACACACACACACACGAGTAAGGAAGCACTTACGACGAGTAAGATTTGAATGTCACATCTTGAAATCCAGTTGAAGTCAGCTTCTTTGATGACTTATCACCAAACTTATTAGGAACAACGTCGTCGACTGTAATAAAATCATCATGAAGAAAATTCTTGTAAAACTGTTATTGTAGATTGATAATGCTCAACTATAAGATAGCCCACGCCCTTCCATTTTACATTAACTTATTGTGTTTTTATATTTTCACCATGATTGTTGGAGTACAAAATTGGATTCACCCTAGCAATTGAGCACAAATATGAAATAAACATACTACATTTTATATTTTTATATTATGCATAACTAGGATGCACAATTATTCAATGTATCCTCAAATATGAAATAAACATACTACATTTTTTATCTATTTGTATCCTCGTTTGTTCGTGATGTTGAAAACATTTTGAATCTTAAGGAAGCTTCTTTAGAACATCACTTAAGAAGTTAAACCGGACTCGCTTAAATTATAATGATAAAAAAATCAGGAATCAAATTATGGAAAATGAGAGATTATGAGGTAATCTTGAGGCAGTTGATGTATATGAAGCTAAGTAAATCAATTTATGAAATCAAGGTATCTAAATTAACAAAATTATGAACTGACAATCCTCGTAAAACAAACAAACATCGACAAATCGTCATTCTACACAATGCAAACAACCTATATAAGCTAGCATATTGTGAAAATTCCAGAAACATCATTGATGGTGTACAATATTTTTGGATTAATATTTGTGTTACTAAAGTCTCTATGCGAGCTCACATTTGTGACAATTAAAGTGAAACAGATTGAGAAAACATACATACCTGAAAGAAGGCTGAAGCTAAGTAGCAAAGATTCAATGAGGATGATGTATTCTTGATGGAACTCAATGTTGAAAATCTCCCTTCTATGTTCTTTGTCCTTTCCCCTTTTTCCTGTTTACTGAAACTATATACACAGACTAGCTATCATATATATATCAGTATCTAATCAACCAAAAAAGAGGGAGAGAGAGATGGGCGTTTCATTTTTGCTTGGGGCTTGGGGCCTTGAGAGAATTTTCTCTTTTGGCGCCGATGACTTTATGGGAATGATCAAATATATATGATACGGAATGAGGGGGATGACGAAGAATCATAATATATACTCCACTAGCTACATTAGCATAGATATACAGTAATTGGTATCTTAAAAGGTTTGGTTGAATACAACGTGAAACTACATAGCTATATTTATCATGCGTACAAGGATCGCCAAACAATGTTTCATAGTGGTTACCCTAAAAGAATTCGCGTGCTAACTATAATGGACTACAACAAGAGTAGAGTAGTTAGAGTTTACTTTAATGATTAGGATGATTAAATTCGTGATTAGAAAATTGAAGTCAACGCTAAAATCAACACTGGATTTTGGTTTGCCAGATGGCCCATGAATTACTACTACAACAGTCTTTTATTTATATCAATATGTTCTCTTTCCATTCCTATAACCAAAGTATGCATGTATGTGAGACCTCAAAGGCATAAAACATCGGGCAAGAAACAATTTTGAATGATTTTGGTGGATCATTCTTCAACTTTTGCAATCATACTTGCTTACTTTTCGATCCAGGGATCAGGATTAAAGTGTAACTTGATGCCTTGCTTCACTCACAAGTCCTGCTTAAGGTCTTTTATATATCTTAATCGTTATATAATCAATCGACGAAAATCTAATACTGTAATATTTTTTATTTTATTTTCTTTGTTATATTGCTTACATAATTAGAGATGCGTGATTAGGCGTTTGTCTCAATCTTATTAGTAATCATGTTGAATAATTGATACTACTACCTAGCTAATATCTCCATTTATAAGAATCTGCTTAATATAATTTATGCATGCATGCCTGTACCAATTTAATCAAATTGCCACATTGATACATCAGCCGTTCAAATAGTATACTTGAGATTTTTTACTACTTAACCAATGCACTCTAGAATCCGAGTTTGAATTGTACGAGTATATATCTCGTACAGCGTTAGAAAAGGGAAATAGTTGAATAAACATCATGATTTCGAATTCTGCTAGCTTCTGTCTCACTATGTTTAGTTTTAGACAAAGGCAAATAGATGATAAATTCCTTCTTCAAAAATGAATTCATTGTAAGTCAAATTAAGATGGAGAGAATAAGATAAATAAAGATCTTAAAGTATATGGTGCAGAAGCAACTTACTTGGCGTATATTCTATCCATTAAATCATGCATGAATGTAAGTTTTTCGAATTCGCTGACCACATTTGGCATACAATTCACTGTACGTCTCGAATATGTATATGGTGTCAACTCCATCATTTGGCCTAGAAGGTATATGAAAATATTCAAAATGTAGAACCTCGCTAAATAATCCATGCAGTATACATGAATCCTTTATCGTTAAATAATCTCTTATCAGTAAGAATCCAAATAAGTAGAGGCTACTGTAAATCTGTTGGGACAATTAATTAGCTTGGGAATATGTAACTGCGTATCAGATATGTTCCCACCTGTCCCTTACTTTTTTGTCTTGAAAATGCAAAAAACCAATTAACTTGGAATTTTTCAAATGATTGTAAAAGCCAATTGATAAGGAATGGAGGGAGTAATATATTCCATTGAAAACTACACTTTTCCATAGACACCATGATCATCTCAATCAGATGAGCATACAAGAAATTATGATCTCTCAAATATCGAATCTAAGTTTAAATGAGCAGTACCCAAACGAATACCCGTTAGACTAAACGGGCACCCCTTTACTTTACCCAAGCCGGTGCCCATTTTATTTTAACTAATGTGCCCGTTTACGCTAACGAGTACCTGTTTTGATTACCGGGATCAGTTTGGCTTATGTTCGACTTCGAGAGGTCATAACTTCTTCAATACTTGTCTTTGCGATGATCGTGTATAGAAAGGTCTGCAAATGTATCCACAAATATGTGGTAGCTAGTACCCATGGGCCACATTTGTCATGCTTTTCTCGTGATCGTGCATGGCCTCGGGCCAAGGTCGGGCCCGTGTCTAGTCCCTTCGTCCTTCGTGCTTTGCTTGTTCCTGGGGCGGTCCCGGGCTTGGAATTTGAGCTGTTCTCGAGCTATACCTTGCCCCTGCGTGCTTTATCCGGGTCTGGTGTTGTTCTTTTTGGTCGGCCCGTAGGCGATCCGCTGAACTCTGGAGGGAAAACTAATAATGAGAGATAAATTGTAACTTTTCTTAAAATATGTGCAAAAGTAAAGTGGAAATACATATTGGGATGTACTTTATGGATTGAAACACAAAATGTTTTCAATAATAAATGAGGATATAATAACCTCCATGACTATATTCATGGCTATTGGGCCCAACTGAAGACAAACTTCCTATCAGTCATTATCTATCAAGCTCGTAAAGACAATTTGTGATGGGCGAGCTTCGCGCCCAATAGCCAAGCCCGAAGTTGTACAATTAATTAAAACAAAGCCAATTTTAACATGTGCCTTTTATCGTGGGTGGATGCATGCAAATAAATCACGGGTTTTTGATCCTTTGTGCTTCTAGATGAGTTTCTAGATATATAAGTTTATGAAGAGTCTGTGTGAACATTCACCAGTTGTGTGTCTTTCTTGTATACCATGGTACAACAACTTGATCATGTTGCAAAACATGTGTCCAAACGCTAAGAAAAAAGGACTTACCATAGACCTTTCAACTGAAGAGACTACCCATCATGTTACAATCTCCACTGATTATATTGCTAAGCCACCTTTAGATATTCACCATTAGGGGTGTACGTGGGCCGGATTGGGTTGGGTTTGGCCAAAACCAAAACCCGAACCACATAAGGTATTGTGGATTGGGTACAAGAAAAATGGGTTTTAGCTTCAACACAAAATGGACGCTAAAAGGCAAAAAATGGACGCTAAAAGCATTTTAGCGTCAATTTAGCGTCCAAAAATTTGAGGACAATAAAAGCTTTGATGCTAAACACTAGCGTCCATGTTGACGCTAATTAGAATTAACAAATGTGGACGCTAAAACTGAAGCTAAAGATTGAATAAAAACGGACGCTAAATAGCGTTAATGGATTGTGGATGCTAAAACTATACATTTAAAATCGGTTAAAACATTAACCGACTTAAAAAGTCAATTTTTTTATTAAAAAAAATTGTCCTGTTTCCCTACATATTTGCAAAACCAAAAGGAGACTAATCACAAAAAAAATACTTTTACATGCTTGGGTACACTACACTCGTGCAATTAGGTTTATGCAACAAGTTCAATTCACTATTATCCTTTCTAAATGGCTACACATAATAAGAAAGTTCTAAGATGTTTAAAGGAAAGCAAAAATCACCACTTATCACAAACACCCGTATAAGGTATAAGAGCAAATTCATGAAGTTAATGTAAGTGGTGTGCTAAACAAGCATAATTCTCATCATATAATAGCTACTATAGTCCATTCAAATCAACAAAAAAATATTAAATAACAGCCACAAGCAGAATCAATGGTTCCACAACAAGGAAAAAACAATTAAACAACACCACAAGAAACAAAATGGTGAACAAAACCAGCCTTAACAAAACAACATGAAGGAGGGAGAGAGAGAGAGAGAGAGAGAGAGTGAGAGAGAGTGAGAGATTGAATGTCTGAGTAATACCTCGATAACATCCGGACCTACTCGATCAGAGCCACCACTAAGTCATATGCCAACACACACTTGGCCAAAATCACCCGTACGCAACTTCCTTTCTGTCTTGTATACAAGAGTTACCAACTGTTACCTGCATACATAAGAGTTGTTCATATAAAATAAGATACTACCAAGAGAAGTAATACTCAATTGGCTTCATGAAAAAGTGACAATTAAAACAATACTCAAATTGTAAAAGAAGAAACTCACAATTTTAACATTTTTCTTTTTCATCCAATCTACAAAACATTTTAACCATCTCCTTCTATTGAGCTACATATTTATCGAAACATTCCTCCCATTACACTTGCCTTATTACATTGGCTTCTTTCTCTAGCCATCTCAACACTACAATTCCACACATTAAAGACAAATCAAAGAGTAGTTAAACAAATAATAGTGTAACAACCATAATTTTAACTACAATTCAACACACTAGCCATGTAGACTTCCTTATTACTAAAAGTGGTTTACATGCTAAACACTAAAAGTGTCTTTACCTAATTGCATAATGCTTTCCATCAACACTACTTTAATAAAGAGCCTACAATGAATACCAAAAAAGGGACTCAGGAACTAAGCTCAATGAGAAAAGAGAGATCATAATTCCATAAAAACTTAACTTACCACTTTACCATAGCTACTAGAACCAATCGTAAACTCTCAAATATACTCATACATATATAGTGCTACAAAAAAAAGCATAGGTTGAACTCCTATATGAGACATCCTAATAGCAGCAAGATGGACATACATACATGTTAATATGTGCTTAAATTCAATTACCAATATCAGAGACATGAAATCTACTTGCACTTCTTTATATGGACGCCGCTCATTTACTTCACTCCATTTATCTCCACTTCTATAACCTAGTACACCTCAAGAATCTAAATGTCAATGACAAGCACAAAATATAATGGATATAACCAAGAAACTATTGATTAAACTTACAGAATGATTGCAAACTTAATATACATTGAGAGTTGGAATTTAGTAACAAAATTACCTCAAAAGGGCCAACTAGCCAATGAAAGAAAGGTGTTGTCAATGCAGCATTAAACTCTGTAGCCCATCTTGCTGGTGGAAATAATTTCCTAAACTGCAATAAGTAGTTAAACTGACTCTATACCAAATATCAAAAGATTCAATTTGCTTGTAAAATGTAGATATTTCAAACTACATATGATAGAGGCATGAGAGAAAAATCCTATGCATAGTAAGTTCACAAGCTAGCATACGAAGTCCCCAAATGAGTAGCCGAGTGCCCGAGTTAGAACAACAGTTTGCACTCGATCATTGCACCCTGTGATGCACCTAATCACACTTTTGTTATCATGCAAATCAATTGCTTAGGTGATTCATTCAAGATTTGTCAAGTGAAATTGACTAGTCATATTATGAGATACACAAAGTTGAAAACTAATGATCTCGACAACAAAAACTAATTCAACTAAACAAAATACAAATTATGCCAACTGATCAAAGGTTTAGTTACTACCTCTTATACCATGAGAGAACAAATATGAGCACCTCAAGGACCAACTTCTTGAAGCCAATATATAAACCACATTGTTAAGCAAATGTACAAAAAGATGTACCATAAAAGTTCACTGAAGTTCTTTAGCAAAACTAACAACAATCTAAGAACCTAATGAGATCTAGAGCTTGCTTCATTCAATGGTGTCTCTCTTATCTTTCATTGAGCTGCAAAATTTCATATCGAATGACAAGTAGTTTATTAGAAAAAATAAAATAAAACAAAAGGAAATAAATTCAATTTATGTATCAGGTTTGATTAATTCAAACCCTTCTTACTTTCACAAAAAGAAATAAGTTCTATAAAATGGTTTCAATATGTTATAGTTTCCTCTAAGATTTTCAACAACTGTCCCACTATGTAAAAATTAACACAAACCATAAGTAAAAAATGCATCCACATTTACTATCTCTTTATAAAATGATGGAGAATATATTTAGTTACCACAGGAGAAGAGGAGTACAATATAGACTTAGCAATCCCTGATTGATTCATTATAAATATCAACAACAATGGTAGAGGGAAAATTGGTACAAATCATCAATTAACAATAACAAATCAATTAACAAAAACTCAATTCAAATTGCAAAGTGCCCAACAACAACAATACCAAATCAAATGACTATCTGGAAGGTCATATTAAAAACAGATCTTAAAATCAAAACAAGAGGAATATTTGCCAAGGAGCTACAAAATGAGTATCGACTCATGCTCATTGAAATCGAAGCATCTGACGAATATGAATCATCTCTAACCTAATCTAACACAAATTGGTACTAGTGACAGTGATTAACTTACCTTGGGATTTATACTCGTAGGCTTTGAGACGAAATTCACGAGTGACGAAACATCCGGCTTCGTCTTGTCTTTGGTGAGATTCTGTAAGATTCGAGAACGGATTTGCCTACAACTTCGAAGTAGAGCAAACGGCGAAGGGAACTAACAGTAACTTTGAAGTAGAACGGCTAAGGGAAGGAATATGGTTTCTTCGGCGAACGAAACAATAACGAAGATAAGAAACAGGGAAGGGAAAATGAAAGATTTTGTAGGGATGACATTGAGATGAAAAAGAGAAAGTGAGGAGAAACAAAAGAATTAGGGTTTCTCTTGCTAGAAAACTAAAGTGGGTGAAAAAGAAATTGGAAAATAAATAAATGTGGAAATAAAAAAATTTAGCATCAAAAGTTGTTGACTCTATTAGAAAAATAAAAATATTTAGCGTCCAAATTTGCAGATGCTAAAATAAAAAGTAATTAGCGTCTAAAATAGAGTCCATATTACTGATGCAAAGATTCAAAAAACAAAATAAATTACCAAAAGTCATTTGTGTTAAGATTTTTGGACGCTAAACAGACGCTATTAGCATCAGAAATAGTCTGACGCTAAAATGTTTGAAGCTAAATCACAGTTTTCTTGTAGTTAGAAAAATAACCACCCATTATAACATTGGGCCGGGTTGGGTAAACCCACTAATTTCCGGGTTGGATTGGGTTGGGTAGTGGGTTACCCAAACTATTTTTCTATTTTTTTATATTAAAAATATAAATATCGAATCATCATATTTTTTCATAAAAATAACTCAACCATTGTATTTTTTTGAAAAATAGTGTTACTTTTTTCACTATAAAAAATAATCACCTAATTTTTATGTATACCCACTAATTTATGGGTTGGATAGTGTGTTATCCAATTGATTTTCTTTCATTTTTAATAATATCAAATGACTAAACGAAGAATCATCGTATGATTCATATTTGTTTATAAAAATTATTCAATATTTTTATTTTTAAATAGTGCAATGAATTATCATATTTGTTTATAAAAATTATTCAATCTTTTTATTTTCTTAAAAAATAGTATAACTTATTTTCAATATAAAAATATTTATTGATGAAAGGCAAAATCTTTAGTAATTTCATAAAAATATTTGAAAAAACATAACACTAGTGGGTTGGTGGGTTTTGTGGGTTGGGTCCGGTTTTACCCAAAATCCAAAATTTTTTATGGGTTTTTCATTTTTGAAATCCATACCCACCCACTTGCCCGACCCAACCCACTTTTTTGGGTTGAATTGGGTGGGTTTGACCGGATCGAGTGGGTTTGCCCAATCCATGTACACCCCTATTCACCATGTTTGCTTACGAGTTACCACCACCTTATTTAGATTCAAGAACCAAACACTGCTTTGGAAATGGATTCTTGGTCTCCAGTATATATTTCCTATAATAGAATGGTTACCAAATTATAATCTGAAGTTGTTTAGATCTGATCTTGTTGCCGGTGTCACTATCGCAAGCTTGGCTATTCCACAGGTAAGATTTTGTCCCTAACTTGTTGTTCTTATTGTTTCTTCCTCCAAAACATATTATGATTCTCATACTACTAGTATGTTAAAACTCTATATTATTTTCATATAAATCAACAAATCGTATGAAGAATAAATTCTTATAGCATTTTTTAGTTTTAATTCTTTAGATTAGCATGTAATTATTTTACATATTTAACATTTCTTTTTAGACTGTCGAAATATATATATATATATAAGAGAGAAGGATTACACAATATCAAACATGATGTTGATGCATACACTCGAATGTGTTATTATTGATTTATTGCATTTACATAATCTTATCGGCTTTTAGGAAAACCTTATCGGTAACATTTGAGCGAGCTCTGCACATGGCCTCTAAGGGAATTAGCTTTGGTGTAGTGGCTCCTTTACCTTCCCTCATATCTATTTCTTTCTCACTTAATCTTTTCCAATCAAAACATTGGATAAATAAGGCCAAAGTTAAACCAACTGTACGTTGCCCTAAGTTTGCTCCAGGACAAGCCCTTCTTCCCAATCCAAATGGAATCAACTTTTCAGCTTCTCCTTCTTTATCAAATCTCTCTGGCTTGAATTGTGTAGGGTCACTCCATAGTTGAGAATCTCTATGAATTGCCCAAGCATTAACCAACAAAATAGTGCCTTTTGGGACATTGTAACCTCCTATGGTGCAATCTTGTGAAGAGAAATGGGGTGCCAACAATGCGAATGCAGGATATAACCGAAATGTCTCGTGGATTATATTTTGAATGTAAGGAAGTTTTGAAATGTCCGACTCTTCTACTAAGCGATCATGTCCTATGTTGGTATCTATTTCATCTCTAGCCTTCTTTAATACTTCCGGATGATTTAGTAAAGCAGACATTGCCCATTCTAAAGTCGTAGCTGATGTTTCTGTTCCTCCAAGGATCATCACCTGACAAGTCAAACAAAATCAACTTAAATTTTGGTCACCAATCAAGTTTTCAATATTTCGATATATCTCAAACCACAAACTTTGGTTAGTTTCACTCTAATTAGCTTAGGTGTGAGTGTTGTATATAAACTATTCTTTACCTCGATTACCAAGCGATGTGGAACTATTTTGGTGTATCCAGAATACATATTATAATCAATGAGCAACTAAAAATTCAAATACCAAAGAAGATATAAAAAAATTGCATAGTTACCAGAACAATTCCTTTGATGATTTGATCTGTATAATACTCTGGTTGTGATTCTTGCAAGTTCAAGAGATGATCAATCATGGTATTCACATTCTTCTTCTTTCTCCTATGCTCATCAATAAGTCCCTGCAAAAATCCATCAAATCTTCTACTAATCCTTTTCAACTTCTTCTCATAATCACCATAATCAAACCACCTAAAAATTCCAACAAATTCACCTGGATTACTCGATCCACCCACCGATATCATCTCCGTAATCAGTTCCCTAAATTCCTTCGCTTCTTCCTCGTCGCGCACATCACAATCCTCTCCATAATATCTCTTTCCAGATATCATTCTCATTATGGTGTTAAAAGTCATCTCCGAAAACTTCGATTTTAGTTCGACTTTTGCAAAACCGTCTCTAGAACTACGAGTTAGGCTTTGCAAGAGCCTAATAATTTCGTCCTTTCTAATTCCTAAAAAGGAGTTTAGACGGTGTGTTGAGAGAACATCGAGGGAGATTATACGACGGACGTTACGCCAGTGATCACCGTAAGGTGCTACCGTAACGGCCGTGTAATTGTAGCCAATGTGTTTGCCAGCGAGTAGAGGTGGACGGTTTGCTAAAATGGTGTCGTTTTTCGTGAAACATTCGTGAACGGTTGAAGGTGATGAAACAACGACGACTAAACGAGAACCGAACCGTAGGGAAAATACTTGACCGTATTTTTGTGAGAGATTGTAGAGAGTACGGTGAAGTGGATGTTTTAGTTGATGAATGTTGCCAATTATGGGAATGCTTGTTGGACCTGGTGGAAGATTTTTGAGTTTTTTTGTTATGATTAATAGAAATTTTAGTGTTAAAAGGGAGATAATAGTGATGAGAGTGTAATTGAAGAATGGTGTCATTTTGATTGATAATTCTGATTCTATGATTTGTTAGGTAGTTAAATATTGTTATGTTAGTCTCTATAAATAGGGGTATGAGTTGGTTTGTGATTATTGATTAATAATCAAAATTGTTCAGCTGTTAATTGTAGTGATTTTGACTTATCACGAGATTTGTTTTTTCTTCCTTCTTGAAATGCTTTTTGACTAATCTTCCTCGTGAGAGTTGATGTGTATGAAACGGAATTAATTTTTGCCACGGAAATGATAGGTTTGTCATTAATAAGTTGTTTTTAAGAAAAATTTACGGTCAAAATTTAGAAAGATATTTTGGTCTAGTTGAAAATTCTTTCTAACTTGGACCAATCAGAACTGGTGTTTATCTTGTAATTGGCTTCTAAAACTATGTCAGCATTGTCACCGAAGGAAGGAAATAAAGAGAAATATTTATATAGGCATAAATACAAATATTATTTGTTAGGCACACTCACATGAAACAAATAAAATAAAGAAAAAATTATTGAAGTGATGTGAATTGATGTGACAAATTTATTTTTCTTTTAATTATTTTGATTTGTGTATGTGTGCCTAAATATTGTGTCCAAATCCTTGTGCCTAAGTAAGTGTTGCTCGGAAATAAAATACTAATCAACCAGAATGTGCAATAGATGAGAAATGCTTAATACAGCGAATTGGTTTTCTCCATTTCCCACAAAAATATTGGTAGGAAAGGGAACCAATTTGGTAGGAATTGTTACATTTCCTACGACATTTCCGACCAAAGGATTTGTAGGTATAAGGGCCTCTATTCCTACAGTACCGTTCCTACCAAACTTTCGTAGGAAATATTTTTTATATTTAAAATAAATAAAATATAGAATTCAGAACAAAAATTGAGCCAAATATGAAATTTGAATTTTACACCGAAATTTTGAGAACGAAAGTTGAATTCTGTGCCAAAACAATTCAAAATTTTTGCGCCTAAAATTTAAAATTTCGCCCAAAATTTTTATATTACACCAAAAAATTATAATTTCAACCAAAATATTAATATTGCACTAAAAAATATCAAAATTTTCAAATAAAATTAAAATTTCCACCAAAGAGCTACAAGCAGCACACCAAAAGAAAAACAATAAACACAACCAAAACAAACAACCTTAGGCACAAATGTCACGCTAATGGGAACATAAAAATAAGAAACAAAAGCTAAAATAGGCACAAATGCAGGTAATGAAGTGGAAGAATGAGGCCGATGTGCTGGTGGAGTGAACCAGACTCTTGGGTAACAACCGGCCGAGTCAAACCATTAAACGAAATCAATGGGTCCAGTTTAGAATTTCGTTCGTTACTAGTCTTCTTTTTCTTTTTAGACCTATTTTTGGATATCTCTGCACAATACAATTAGCAAATTATTAACTAAATTAAACATGAATATTTCATTAAAATGATTAAACTGTTGCATTAAAATTTTCTTTTTTGTTATTAGTAAACTAAAGACTAAGAAGACAAATAAATTGCTTAAAAAAAACAAAAAATAACACTTTTTTTATTGCAGTAAAAAAAATAAAATAACTTTTTTTTATCACCAAACAAATCAGAGATTGAAATTGAAAAGATAAACACCATCATCTCCCATTTCAAAACTCTATTGTTACCATACCTTCATAGGCAACGAGAATCATATATCCTTTCTCCTTGTTTTGATTTTATATTTTTAAAAAGAGGCACAACTTGGTGAGCATGTAAATACAACAACTGAGGAAAAAGTAACGCAAATCTGAGAAAAATAACAAAAACAGAAAGCAAAATCGACTGAGAGTAAACAGAGAAAAAAAGAACAAAAACGCGTACCGTGCGAGAGAGGGATGCGGCGGTGTGTGGCTGGCCGGCGGCGGTTTCGAAGACAGCGATTTGCGGTGGTGAATCTGGATCTGGTTCCGTTCGGAATCTGGTGATGAGTGTGGTGTTATGTTTGTGATGGTGATGAGTGTTGGAGATGATGGAGGTCTTGACTCTTGAGTTGAAAGTGGAAGGTAGCACTGGACAGATTTTGCTCGACCGGCCCAACCCGTTCAGCCCAACATATCCGCTGGTAGTCGGGTGGGTCAAATCGGGTCAGGCGGTTCAAAGCATCCGGTTTTGTTTGGGTTAAATGGGTCGGTTTCGGTTTATATTTTGTGGCCCAGCGGCGTCCATAACCGACCGCCCTATCCATATACTTTGTACATATCTATTAGTTTTATACATACTAGACTACTGCCCGTGCGATGCACGGATAATGTAGCATATTATATGTATAGTTTAATTTTTTATAGTAAAAAATTTAAGAAAATATAGATAAATTAAAATTGAAATTATGCACTACATATAGAACAACAATGAATAATTAAAATCATAAAAATAATGATAAATTACATAAAAAAAACAGATAAAATGATATTTATAATGATTCATCATTAACTACCGAACATTATGGAACACGTCTTTGTAAACCACATATTCAGTTTTATTTGAATCTTCACCTTCATCGTCCGTTCTTAGTATATTTAACTCTTTTCTTGGTGTAACCCTTGATAATGCAACATATAATTCTTAAGCTTCAACCGGTAATTGTTGACAAAACATCTCGACAATTTTCCTTTGGGCTACATATCAAAGAAAGAAGTATGATTTACAATTTAAAATTCAAAGAGCATAAATTCATCTTATTTCTTTTCTATTTTATCACATAATAGACTACATCTTATTTCTTTTTCTTAGAATTGTTATGTGTCTTAGGCAATTGCTATGTATATACAACCTCAATGTAGCTTTAATTGATTGCAATGCACATAAAAAATACTAAAAGGATTATCCAAAAAAAAAAGTATTACTAAAAGTATATAGTAAAACATACATATATTATGGGCAATCAATAAAATTATGGTCAAATGGATAGCCTTAACTTTCAAATTCCAACTTGATTTGTTTAGAAAATAATCAATTAATAGATGAAAACTCAAGAACATTTGTCAACCAAAACACTTAAAGATTTTTAGAAAGTTAAGTAGAAATAAAATTTGTGAAAATATTAGTGAAATAAAATTATGGTCAATCAATCGTTTAAAAAGATAAATTTGTTTAAAAACTGAAAAATTGAGTAAGAATAAAACATAAGTTAATTTACACTCTCTACCTTTGTGCATGGTTGGGTTCAACAAATTGAATAAAGCATTCTATTTTACTTCAAAATTATCGAGGATTCTATATTGGTTTCAGCAACCATGCTAATTAATGTCTGCAATCAACGAATTCATGGATCAACGAATTTATGGACAAAAATATATTAAGATTAAACTGATAAATAAGAACAAAAAACAACAAATTATATTAGATACATTCAAACTTTTTTCCTCTCGAATAAGAAGAAACGTGTTAACTTTTATACTCTTTATGAAAAAAAATATCCAAAAATATTATAAATCTTAAATTTTGACCATGAAATTTAATTGAAAATATGAAAGAAACAATAGAAAAAACATGAAATATTAACCAAATTGATACATAACACAACAAATAAACAAAAAAATCAGAATTCAAACACCTAAAAATATTCATAGGAGTACATACCTTTATAGAACCCCAAAGCAAAACCTGCATTCAATAGAAAATATATGAAATTTAAGAAAAATAAAACCCAAATTTTTTTCTTAAATGGAAGAATCAGAATTAATATGAAACACTACAAAAAAATAAAATAGAATCCATACCTTTAGGAATCTATACCTATTGGAATAAAAATCAAATTCAATAAGAATATAGAATTAATATGAAACACTACAAACTATAATCAGAATTTAAACACCTAAAATATCTATTGCAATCCATACCTTTATAGAATCCAAAGTCAAATCTGCATCAAATAAAAAAAAAAAAGTATAAACATGGCTTGGTTGAACTTTTGTTTAGTTCAGTTACTTAAATTTTGGACACCATTTGCCCTCAAACATTTTCCAAATGTCAACAGTTTAAGCAGGGGTACACTAGTGCAGAAAATACATTTTACATCTGGCCAAAAGCACTTTTTACATCTGGCTCCGGTCAGTTGTAAGCCTATGAGTTATAGTAAGTTGGACACTTTTTACATCTGGCTTCGTCAGATGTAAAATGCGCACCTTTTACATCTGTTTCGTGCATCATCAGATGTAAAAATCATTTTTTTCATTTTTTTAAATTGGACTTTTTACATCTGGCGAAGCTTTTCCACAGATGTGAAATCTTCACTTTTTTTATAAAAAAAATCCTGCTTTTTTTATTTATTTATTTTAAACATCCTGCCAATTAACTCACAGGCCAGCAAGACTATATAAACATAACTTGAAGAAATTTTCAACATCCAAATTAAGGCAAATAGAAATATCATTAATACAAATACAATCATTCAACATCGAAAGTTAAAATCAAAACAATTCACCACATAATAACTTCACACAAACCTAGCCCCTTCCTAAATCAAGATAACTCCACTTAAGTATTTACCATAGTCTTAGCTAGCTAGAGTACAACTTAACCAACTTAAGTAATTAACATAGCCTTAACTAGCTAGAGTACAATTAACACACACATCAAGTGGTAAATTAAACTATCAAAACTATGATTACCAGGGTGATGTTGATTGAGCCAAAGACTTGAACAACATTTTTGGAGGAAATAGCAATCTCCAAATCTTCATATTTAACGATTCCATGTTTGTCCACTCTTTTAGTTCCAAGTTCCTCTACAATCTCCAAATCCGGAATCTTCATATTTAACATGCCTTCTCTATGTATTGTTTATTTCTGTGGATATTGAAGTCAGATGTAAAAAGTACTCCATATTAATAAGTCATATTTGTATTAGTGGTATTTTCATCTTTTCCAAGTACTGCAAAATTCTTATATTGTATTGGATATTATTGACCGTATGAGCTAAGATGAGTGGCAAAGATTGAATAGTAATGGAATATATGGAAAATGCACTAGTTAAGGATACTTCAAATAGTAATAATACATTAAAGTGTGTGCAATCAATATTTGAAAAGTAAAAAAAATTATTATTTCCAATGTAAAAATTAATACTTTTGTATTTTTAACTAGTGCCCCGGGGGCACTAGTTAGCATGACCCATTGAATATTACTATTCAATCGGATCCAACCATACCACTGATTTTGTGGCCATGGAATGAATGTGCGAGCTAGTTTCATATTTCATATTAAAAGTTTATGGTTGTTTATACTTTCTAGTGTATTCATGCCTAATTGCGTATACTAGAATGAGCTTATGTTTGGTATTTTTATCACAATTGTGGTGATACACTCTGATTTATGGTCCATTTGGTCTAATTTATTTTCGAGTTTATGCAAACGGTTTATGCAACATAAATTAGGTTTTATGCTATTTTATAAGTTTAAACTAATGAAAATTGAATTTTTATAATATTTTATGATAAACTACCTTGAAAAACTTATAATAATACATAAAAATTGCATAAGTCGTTTGTATAAGCTCAAAAATAAGCTAAGTCAAACTTTTAGATTTAGTATCATGATAGGTACGTTAGAATACTTTTCTAAGGTTAGGATTTTAAGGTTGTTTTTATAATCAAATTTTTTCTAGATCAATGTGGCGATATATGTGAATTGATCTCTGTAGTCGAAATGGTCATTACATTATTTGAAATTATCCAACGCAACAAGTATAAAATTGTAACACATTAATCAAATAATATTTTTTTAAACTTTTTTTTGGTTAAATAGAAGTTATTACATCATATGTTAAATGAAGCTATGATTTTTCACGTGGAACAGTCATAATCGTTTTTTGGTTTTATCTGTGTGACATTGGTGTGTAGTTCACATCAAAGATTAATCGTTTATTTAACATGTTAGAAAATTAACTAACATAGTTTTATTTGCCAACTTGCAAAATTTGACTATTTTTACTTACAAACTCACAATTTTTTTTTGACGCAACAAACTCACAAATTTAAGGACTACTTTATCGTTATTAGCCACTAAAATAATATTTTAACCAAAAAAACTAATTTCGAACAAACTAAGTCAAAAGAATAGAACTAAAATAAACTTGGAACTAGAACAATGGTTCATAAATTAAAATTGATTCTTAAAAATGTACTAGTAAAAAAAAGCATATTGTGATTTCGCCCTTCTTTTTCATATCACCACTTAATCTGAGCAATGGCCGATGCTACGGTTGATCACTTGGTGGAAGTGAGGGATAATAATGCATTCTTTGGGGCTGTTGCAATGAACCAACACCGAGAGGAGGAACACGGTTTTGATCAATAGGCACCGGAGCTGAGTTACTATCTCCCAGTGTAATGTCATGAATGATTGTTCTTGTCCTTTTTTTATTCTCCGCTTCACTCTTTCGCTGCTTGTGATTAAAGTATTTCTGAGCATGGCTTGCTACCTTAGTTGGTGTTTTCATCACAACAAAATTTTTTGAAATGCTTCTCCAATCTCCTTTCCCGTATTTCTCAAGTCCAGCAAGAAACCGCCTATATTTAAGACAAAATGCAACTTTTTAATCTTAAAAAACACAAAATGAAATTAAAAAATAATTTTGTTAACATATACTCCCTCTGTTTTTATATCTAAACAAAATTTAACTTTTTAAATTTAGGCTAAATTGCAATTTTAGCCCCCTATGTTTCAGAAAGTTGCAATTTTGACCCCCTATGTTTCAGAATAGCACTTTTAGCACCCTATTTTTACCTTTTTTTGCAAAAGACTAATTTTAGCAAAGTCAACGCTGATATGGCAAGTCACTTGAGTGACTCACCTGCCACATCAATTTTTTTTTCACTTATAATTAAAATAAAAAATAAAAAAAGGGTGAGAAAGTTGTCACGTGCATAATAAACTAATAATCCTATATACATGCAATTCGTACAACAAAAATAAACTAATTAATCCTTATCAAAAATAGCAACATGGAAACCCTTTCATATCCAACTCATTTAGCAGCCCCGTAATAGAACCTGCTATATAATATGTTAAAAGTATTATTTGACATTATTGATAATGCTATTAGCATCTCATAATATGGTGTAGCAGGCTGCTATAAGTCTAATTTTATATGAAATTGTTGTTACAACATCTCATATCTAGGGAATATTATATTGATTAATCAGTATTAGATGACCAATTTGTGTTTTGTTTTATTGATTAATCAGTTTTAGAAGCATATTGTTAACTCACGGTAACAGGAACATTAAAATAGCAATAACAGGAACATAATAATTTTGATTAATCAGTATTATAGAAATTGCAATTGATACATAATAGAAACTGAACAAATAGAAATTGCGATCGATTACAGTCGAAATCAAACAAAGGAATTTGTTTTAAGTTTTGTGATTGAGAAGAGAAGTTTTTGGCGTTTTTCAATTTGGGTGTTCTATTTTTCTTTTTCACGTGACTTCTTCTTCTTTTTTATTTTTTTTTATTTTAATTATAAGTAAAAAAATCTGATGTGGCAGCTGTGTCACTCAAGTGACTTGCCACATCAGCGTTAACTTTGTTAAAAATTGGCCTTTTGCAAAAACAGATAAAGATATGGGGCCAAAAGTGCTATTTTGAAACATAGGGGCAAAAATTGCAACTTTCTGAAACATAGGGAGCTAAAAGTGCAATTTAGCCTTAAATTTATTAATATAAATGTATCTAGTTTATAAAATAGACTAGATACATTATTTTCTTAGTAAATCAAGAAAGTCAAATTTTGTTTATATATAGAAATAAAACGGAGGGTGTAACTATCAACCAGTGTTTTAAAAACCGGACCGAACCGGCCGGTCGGACCGGTCAGACCGCGAACCGGAGGGGTGACCGGTCTGGTTCGAATGTTGGATCGGCCATGCAGTTAGACCGGTGGGAACCGCTCAAAACCGGAAAAACCGGTGAACCGGTGATTTTTTCAAACCGCCGGTTTGATTCCACGCGCTTTTTTTTTTCTTTTTTTTTTCAGCCAAAAGTCTCAAAACGACGTCATTTTGTATTTTTTTTCAAATAGAAGAACCAAAAGAAATAAAAGAGAGTCCAACATTGAAATAACTATGCCTCCTTGGATTTTAATTTATTAGACACTTTGTTATTCCGTTTATGTTGCAATTAAATTTTGTTTAAAACTTATTTGGATTTGTATTTTGTGCTATTTTATTGTGTGTGATGACAACATTTAGAATTTGAATTTAAGAACTTATTACATTATGAAATTTCCGAGTTTTTCAAATTTTTTATGTGTCATGTCATGATTTTTTAGAGATTGAGTCATCTGATTCGACCGGTTTAATACCTATATAGTTTTATTATAGAGACCGGTTCGTTCTACCGGTTTATCCGGTTTAATCCGGTTTATTCATGCGGTTCGACCAGTGACCCGGTGGTTCGACCAATAAACCAGTGAACCAGTACCCTCACGGTTCGATGTCCGGTCCGGTTTTTAAAACATTGCTATCAACTGAAGAAAAATCGTTAACATACCTATGTTCATCTTCGGTCTGTGATCTTCCTTTCTTCGTCTTCCTCTTCTCCTTGTCATGTCTAGTCTTCTTTGAAGAATCCGAATCAGAGGATCCACTGCCACCACTCAAAACCAAGTCATCAGGATAATTTGGAACCTCAACCAGACCAGATTCAATTTCCAAAATTTGATGAACCAAATTCTCATAGTGATCCCTCACTTCCGCTGCCGACTTACCGGGAACTTGTTCGGCAATTTTCTCCCATCGGTTAGGTAAATCCTCCGGCACCATCACAAGAGCTCTCTCGAAAATCTTGACGTCTTCACGAGACCACTGAGCTGGCCACTGCATTGTGGCGGAGGGCGTAGCCATAGCGATTTTCTTCTGATACATCGTCGTAGTTGCTTCTTTTGCTTATGCGTTTGGTGAATGATTCTAAGAATAACCCTTTAATATTTATAGGAGAGAGTTTTTTTAAAAAATAAATGAGATATTTGGTGTATCTTTTGTTTCTTTTTAGAACACATGGTTTCACCTATTTTTGGAAAATAATTTACTATTAATCATTAAGATTCTATTTTTTTTTTCTTTTCTTTTGAGAATCATTATTCAATTGAGTATTACTATTAATGGAACAAATCGATTCTAAAATTTGTATCTTTTTTATTTTTAAGATTTTATGACTACATGAGTATTAATGAAACAAATCACTTTTAAGAATGGTGTTGTTTTTATTGTTAAGATAAGACTATATGACTATGCAATGACCGTATCATCTATTTGTTGATGCCTATGATTAAGTTTTTTTTCTTCTTTTTAGGATATGATTAAGTTAAGACAGAGGTAAAAAATTTAAAATCAAACGAGATATATTAGTGTATCTTGGTTTTATTTTGTTGTTTTTTTAATAATTATTTATTGTTATTATGAAAAAGTTATTTTATTTTTTGAGTTGGGATTTAAGAAAATCTGTTTAGGGGTCCAGCTAATCAGGTTTTCAATAGCAACACGTTTTTGCTTTAATTGGATTTTATATTTTTCTTTTCTTTACTTTGTTTCTTTGTGAAGTTTGTAGTTGTACAGTGCATGGTGATTTTGATTTGGAACACACCGCTTCATTTATTTTTGGAAAGTAATTATAGTTAATCATATTCAGTCAAAATAAAAAATTACAGTTAATCATATGAATAAACATTCTATTTTTATTTTGAGAATCATTCATTCTATTGAGTATTGATGAAACAAATCAATTATAAGATTCTTGTCATTTTTATTTTTAAGATTTGATGACTATGCGCTGTATAAAAATATTTTTTACATTTTCTTTTAAATTGTTTTGTATTTTTATAAATCATTGGCAATATTAAAAATATAATTCTTTTAAATAAATTTTTAAAAGATTAAGATGGTGATATATGTGAATTGATCGCTCTAGTCGAACTGGTCACTATACATTATTTAAATTGTCCAACACAACAAATATAAAATTGTCTAACATTAATCAAATTAATTTTAACTTTTTTTGGTTAATTAGAAGTTATGACATCATATGTTAAATAAATTAGAAGTTTTGACATCATACGTTAAATAAAACTATGATTTTTCATATATGACAATTGGTTCTTATTTGTGTGACATTAGTGTAAGGTACTAAGGTTCACATAAAAGATTATCGTTTATTTACCAAGTTAGAAAATTAATTAACAGTTTTATTTGTCCACTTACAAAATTTGATGACTATTTTTACTTATAAACTCACAAATTTAAGGCCTACTTTATCTATTTATTCAGTGTAATATGAACATCAGCCACTAAAACCATTTATATTTTAAGACAAAGAAAACTAATTTCGAAAAACTAATGTTAAAAGAAGGTTAAACTACATATTTGGTCCCTTACGTTTATTTTATGTTTCAATTTGGTCTCTTACATTTATTTTATGTTTCAACTTGGTCATTTCCGTCAGTTTTTGTACATGTGGCAGATGGTTCGCATACATGACAGACAATTTGTATACGTGACACCTGAACTGGACATGTTGACATGTGTCTAATTGAAATAGTGGAATCATCAAAACTACAATTTAAATTGAAGCGATCCAATTGAAATTTTTTAAATGTAAGGGACCAAATTGAAACTTAAAATAAATGTAAGGACCAAATGTGTAGTTTAGACTTAAAAGAATAGAACTAAAATAAACTTGGAACTAAGGCTCTGTTTAGTAAACCAAATAAGCTAGCTTATAGCTTTTAGCTTATAAGCTAAAAGCTCTGTTTGGTAACCGTTTTTAAAAAAAAGCTTATAGCTTATTTTACTAGCTTATAGCTTATTTTTCAAATGCTATTTCACGTAGCTTATGAGCTTATAGCTTATTATCTTTTCTTCCAATTTTACCCCTATCATCTTACTTGAAAAAAATAAAATATTAATTAAACATATATTTTTTATGTCATTTCATACTTATAAGCTAGTTCAACCGCTAATTTTATGAAACACTACAAATTCAATCAGCTAGCTTATTTGTTATAAGCTAAAAACTAGCTTATAAGCTATCTGCTATAAGCTCATCCGATATAAGCTAGCTTATCAATGGTTCGTAAATTAAAATTGATTCTTAAAATGCACTACAAAAAAGTGTGTTGGAAATTTAGGCTCTGTTTGGTAATCAAAATAAGCTAGCTTATAGTTTATAGCTTATAGCTTATAAGCTAAAAGCCCTGTTTGGTAACGGTTTTTTTCTTATGAGCTTATAGCTTATAAGCTAGCTTATAGCTTATTTTCCAGATGCTATTTCAATTAGCTTATAGCTTATAGCTTATTGTGTTTTCTTCCACTTTTACCCTTATTATTTTAACTAAAACCCAATTTTACCCTTTATAATATATTTTAATTTCAAATAAAATAATTATAGAATTGGAATACAAAACATCGTATTGTTATTTTACCCAATTGCTACATATTACTATAAATATATTTATAAAGAACCATGTATGGCTTCATTTCAAAGTGGTCAAGATTGGATGAATGAGATATTGAATGAACATCACTTCAAATTTGATATAAATTTTATTATATATTAAGAATTTCTTTTTATTTTACATATGCAATTTCATATTGCTAAAGCGTGACGTCAATTTTTAAGTATTACAAGTTGGCTAATATACATATACATGTACACTTTGATGTGAAATATATATTACAATAAAATAAAAATAAAAAAATAAATTTAAAATGAAATATATTATATAAAAATTAATTTAATAATAATATATAAAATTTATATTACATAAATGAATTTAAATTAGAGAAATCTTAAATATAAATTTTATTATTAATTCCAAATGTCCTTTTATGTTATTTTACATTTACCAGCTACTTGAACCGCTAATTTTACCAAACACTTTAATTAGCTTATCAGCTATAAGCTAACAGCTATCAGCTATCGGCTATAAGCTATAATTTTTTTCTTCTAAACTACGGTAATTTAGAATTAATTTCAAGTAATTGATTATCGATATATGGAAAAAGTTAACTGTGTGCTCGCCTCTCTCTCTTTTCATATTACGAGTAATTTGAAGAACCAGCTAGAAGATAAGTAATGTTTCCAATAAAATAATATTCCAATCATTTGAACTCATAATCTTTCAAACAATCCAATTTTAGTTTAGCTTTTATTTTTATTTTGACAAAATTTTCCGAGAAATACTTGCATAATCTTCCCCTTAACACTTAATCTTTAAGTTCAACCAATTAAAATTGGACACATCATTTAATTAAAAATACATAAAATTTATATGGATATATAAACGGAAGGATTTCATTCAAATTAAATGTAATTGATATCCAGTTTTATTTTATAGGTTTAAATTAAGGAAAATGCTTTTTAGCACGACACACGCGTGTCGTCTAACGTGAATGACAATTAAATTACTACCTCTTTGAACTATTAATTTTGTACAACATTCCTCTTTTAAATTTCATTAATTCAAAATGATTAATTTTGCTTGTGACACTCTATCTTGAATTAAATGGATATTATACTTATAGTAAGTGTTAAATATTTTTTTTTTGTCTCTTAAGTCCATAAATTATAGCTCAAGTGATAAAAAATTGTCGAAATTATAAGGTCGGATGTTATGATTGGTGGTCGAACTGCGGCTCTCTAATGTGCGTTTGAGTTGATGATGACTTTTTCATTTCGTCCATGTATTAAAAGAAATAAAATTGTCTCTTAAATATTTTCCTTCGCTATAAAGATAAATGACTTATTTGGAAAAAACAAAGATAAAAAACTAATCCGTGTATGTTTATGAAGATAAAAAATCGATCTCCGAAATTTATTTTTTAAAGAACGAATCCATTACAAATAAATAAGATAAATAATTTGTAATGTAACTAAAATTTTAACAAGAATATGAAGCACAAACGCCTCTATGATTAAGCGTGTCGCGGTATCCGACACGTGTCTGATAAGAGTCCAGGAAAAACATTTTGTTCTTTATTCCGACACTTCTTATATCAGTGTCCGACACCTATAAGATACTCGTATAAACGTGTCGAATAAGTGTCCCAAAAAATTATTATTTTTCTTTGCTTCTACTCTCCTTAAACATATTTACAAGGATTAAATTGATGTGTTAAAACAATAATATTGATCAATGAGGGATTAAAAATATTACATTATTTTTAGTTTTTCGATAGTAGATGAATGAATAAAAATCAAATGTATTATCATATATTCTCTTTAAAAAAAGAGAAAAAAGTATATGCACTGACTGTGTAAAAGAATTTTACACAGTCAACCAATATCAACCATGTTTTCGCCACGTCACCCCACTACACCTCACCTTCTTAATATGACATGGCAAAATGATGATTTTTTATTGGTTAATCGTGTAAAACTATTTTACACCGTCAGTGCATCTCCATTAAACTCTTAAAAAAAAATTAATGAAAACTTGTTCAACTTAAATGCATATATATGTATTTTGATTCTTAATTTAGATTTTTTATAAGTATGTAACGGTATTGTTGTTGTCTATTTTTTACATTAGCAATATCATAGTGACCATGTCAATGTCGCGGTATCCATGTCAGAGTCCGTACTTCATAAGTTATTACCACTTCAATCAATTTATTATTCATAATGTTATTTTACTTTTTGAAATATTTTAGTGAAAATTAACATTTATAAGTTAACCAGTGTACAAATTGCAAGACATGCGAAAAACATAAGTGTACTAAAATGTTTCTTTTTATAAGCTACTAAAATGTATGTAAACTAGTGCACGTCGTGCAGATCCGACAAAATGGCGTCGTGCCATCTAGCATTGCTGTTAAATTAATGTGCATGTATACTTTTTTTTTTTTTATAAAATTATGTACACATGTTTTTCACCACAAAATTAATTGTATTTTTATAATATGTTTTTATCATAAACTACCTTAAATGTAACAAAAAAAAAACTACCTTAAATAGTTTATAATAATAAAAAAAAACTTTTTTATTTGTATAAGTTATTTCACATAATCTCAAAAATAAATTAATACGTCATAAATTAAACCTAAATTAAGTTGAATAAGAACAAAGTAGTTAATTGAATTGGGACAGATAAAGAATTTCAAATTCACGTAGAATAGAATTCATTCCTAAAAGCTCCCTATTTGTTTTAAGTAACTAATAACTAAAACCGCTACTAATTCAATTATAAACATACGGAATTGGATCCTCTCAATTTCTATTTCTCCCAATCTCTCTCAATCATTAATCCTAACCATTATTCTAAATCTAATGGTAGAAAGAGAAAAACACATTCATAATTAGAAATATCTTATAACAATTTAATTTCCTAATTTGAAATTTTTCTTTTTTTAATGGCAAATGCTAACCTATGCCCCAAGGGCACATTTTAAGATGTATTTAATTAGCTATTGTCCCACTCATTTACCTTCATTGATAAATGATAATTAAAGCCTAATAATTCCACTTTGATAAGCTAATTAAAACATAAAACATGCTTTTATTATAGGATTTGACCAAAACTAATTATATTAAATGCGCATACTCTTGTGTACAGTACATAACAATTGTTTTTGGTTTGCTCATACTCGTTTTTTTTTGCGCACAAAAATGTTATTGCTTGGCTTTGAAATGGATACATAATCATCTAAATCATCTCTAAAATCAAAGCTTGTATACCATCTCTAAAATGAGTAACATTTCCAATCAAAATGAGAAAACTTGTGAAGATGCAAATTTAAATCCAATTTTTCAGTCAAAAGTTTTGGTGCAGTTTTTTATTTAAGTTTTTTTTTTTGATATAATTAAACATTTAAGTGCTTTGTTTTTTTGTCTCAGTGAATAGGACTAAATATTATAATATTGTGTTTTTTTTAACAAAATTATAATATTATGTTGTGATGGAAATTATTGTTAATGCTGTTATGGCTTTTTGAATTGCTAATATCATATTTTGAAATATCATGTGCCCTTACAATTTAATTTTTTTTTCAGCTTAAAAAAATAAAAAAGACTTAGCGCGTGTATCATAAATTCTTTGGAAGGGAGTATAGTTGTTTGTCATGCCAATTCTTTTAAATAATTAATAAATACTAATGATTCATATATTTTAATTATTAAAGCTAACTAAGCTAGTTTTAAAGTTAATTAAGTGGGAATTAGTTAATTAAATGCACCTTATCATGTGCCCTAAGGGCACATGTTAGCGGAACCCTTTTTTAATAGTATATGATTGGCAATTTAAAAGTAAAACGCTTCTTTTTAATCAATCCATTTGCATTTACATAAAAAATAAAATGAAAACATTTATATTTTCTTCCTAAAAGAATGTTATAATTTTATTTGTATATTGTTTACCTTATAACTGTATTAGTATAGTAGCAATTTTAATTAAATAAAATGAAAACATTTGTATTTTCTTCCTAAAAGAATGTTATAATTTTTTTTTTGTACAATATTAATTTGAATATTAAAAGTTGTATATATGATTAACGAAATTTAATTAAATTTCTTCAAAAATTAATTAAATTTCAATTTTTTTATAATAATTAAATTTCAAACTTTAATTATAGAGTTTTTCAATTTTTTTAATAATAAATACAGTATATCTTAATTTTATATTTTAACATGTCTCAAAAAAAAATGCCAAAAGAAGCACGGTTATTGTTATGGTGTATTTCTATTTATGGAAGAGTTTTTCTCTTTCCACCGTTAGATTAAATATAGCGGCTATGATTAATTATTGAGAGAGATTGAGATAAATAAAGATTGAGAGGATCCAAATCCATAAACATACTTCTAATAACTCTATCAACAACCAATCGAAAGTAATCATACCTTAAAAGCAAAACTATTATACAGTACTATATACTAAGCATGTTTAGTATCCGTACGCAAGTCACCGGTACTCAACTTTTACGATGTTTGGCTTATAAATTTTAGGCTTAATTGCAGTTTTTGTCCCCTATTTTCAATTTTTTTGCAGTTTTGGTCCCTCTATTTTAAAATTCGACAGTTTTGGTCCCCTAACACATATTTTGTCTAAAATATGATGATAGAACATGTTTTAAATGAACTTTATGAAAGATTTTTCTTACAATTACATCGATGTTGGTATTTTTTCATCATCGAATCATATACCACGCCGTTTAAATCATATCATATCGTTAATTTATAGTTAAAAATTATGATAGGGGGACCAAAACTGTCGAGTTTTAAAATAGAGGGACCAAAACTGTAAAAAATTGAAAATAGGGGGACCAAAACTGCAATTAAGCCTAAATTTTAATGGTGGAAAGTGAAGACAAAATATAAAAGATGTTTGCATACAATTTCCTAACTTTTATATGGTGGGATATAATGATAGAGATGCATAACTGATATCTTTTTAATAATAGTAAATAGTTGGGAATACCAATCAATCAAAATTTTATATAAATTGAAAGAAAAAAAACCCACACAATTAGTATACTTGAGTGCTATGAATATTGAATATGAACCACAACACACATAAATAATAAACGTAATAGGTAGCAATAATACATAAGAAGTGCAACCGATTAGTCTTAACAAAAGGCTTTATAATATATATTGAATTGAATTTGATTAATAGTGGAGGTCGAATTAACAAAAAATCTACCTAATAATTTTTTTTTAGTTTAACCGTATGCAAGTTGATCATAGTGAATTTTTTTCATTAAAATATGCAACAAAAGGTTTGATTAACTTATTTAAATTTTGTTTTAATGTTACAAAACTTCTCATGTGCCAAGCTATTCTAAAATTTCTAATTTAACTAATTATAAATTTTTTGTTTTTAATCATCAAAATCAAATGTTTTAATTTGTCCCTTAGCATTTCATACCATATGATGACATATTTGGCCTAGTTTATTAAAATATGACACATCATCACAATAAAATGAGAGATGACACAAAAGCACCAACTTTTGTTTAGAAAAGAGAAAAATGTGAGGAGCTTTGTTAAGTTGACACATAAGCAAAAAATAGTTTGTTTCACAATGGTTTATATAGATAGATAGATAGTGTTAGCCTGTATTTTCGACAGGCATTAATGAATTGGAATGAGATGATGAAATCTCATTTAATATATATTATTGCCTTTTAATATTCTCCTGGAAACTGATTCTGGCAATAAATCAAGAGAGAATCAAGGTATTTGACATTTAAGGCTCTTGACGTGTCAGATCCTAAAAACCTGTCGAATTCGACAGGATGTTTGTTGTTTGAATGAGCTTGTCGAGTTCGACAGAGGAATTGCTTATTTAAACATGTCTTTTCGACATTGCTATGTGATTGTCGAAATCTGTGTATATATATATGTACATATATGTATGTGTGTATGTTTGTTTGTCTAACGTATTGTGCAGAACGAAAGAAGCGTACTCTGGACTTAGCAAAATATTCAAAAGTGAGTAACGTTTGAAGGGTTCGCCAGGTGTCAAAGAGAATTCAAATTGTCTAGGGCACGTGGAGCATAGTTAGACGTATTGTAGGTTTATAGCAGTTATGTTAGTTTGTCTATAAATACAAGTTTCTGATAGAAGAAACGGGTCCACAATTCAATACACATGCAAATTCCTTAGAAATTCAGAGTACCCATGTCAACGAGCGAAATGAATGCGAATAGGAACATGTACGAATCTGTGTACCATCCTTTGTAAACATTTTTACATTGTCAAATGCAATTTACATTTCTTAATTATTGATTACTTGCTTTTCATTTAAGCTTTCTGCAATTTAATGCTTTTCTGCAACTTTAACATTCTGCAATTTACTTTCATTGCATGCTTTTACCTTTTCAAAGTTTTCTCTTTAAACTTTATTTGCAATTCATTTACAAGTTTTCTGCAAATTTAATTTTGAAGCATTTTACTTTAAACCAAACCATTTGACTGCGTCAAATGCTTTTACTTTTTATCAACTTATCCGATTTAACCCAAAGATATGAATATGTTTTCATCATCTTCCGCACAATCCATATGTCCCAGGATTTACTAGTTGATCCTTCTTGTAATAATTAAACTAGCGGTTGTTTACTAAAAATCGGGGTAAACAAATTGGCACGCCCAGTGGGACATCTGGATTGTGTATTGTTATTTAGTGTGTTTTTGAAAATTTTTCTTACAAAATTCGTTGTTTGGTGTTTATACTTTGATTGTGTGTATATTTGTATATGCATTTGAGGAGTGGTAAGTCTCTTCCAGTTTTTTCAAATATACCAAGGCGTCCTCGTTCCAGAATGGTGAGACCACCAAACAATCCTAATCCTAATAATAATAATAATAACAATAATGGGGCAGAAACAAATCCTGTTCCAAATTCGACAGGGCAACCAAATCAACCAGTATCTGGCAATCCTGGCGCCAATCCTACTGGTGGGCCAACAAGCCCTGCCCTGAATTCTACAACTTCTGAAAGTATCCCAAGCAATAATCCTAATGGTGGGAATGCCAATCCTGTAATAAGTTCCGGAACCGTTGGCGTAAGCGCCAGTGGATCAACAATGCCTGCCACCACTTCAAGTATGGTAGGAGGGTTTGTTCCTCCAAATACAAATGGTGCAATAATGACACAAATGAATGTATCATCTATGCCAACCAACGTATCACAAACACATGGATATACAGACGGTAGTCAAATTGGTGGAACTCCGTCGAGACCTCCATGGTTGCCTAGAAACCCACAATATGGAATGCCAACAACAACGATGGCAAGCCTGTATAGTTGGCCTGCGATAGAAAATTCTCCCTCATCTTCTGCGATGGGAAATAGGGGAAATTCTCTAAACTTGACAAATAACTCTATGAATGTACTTAGGCAACAAATGGACGAAAGTAACCATGACATGGTGAATGCGTTGACCCAACAGATTGGCACAATCTTTAATCCTGTGTTACAAACAGCCAATGACAATTATTTATTGTTAGCCAATCAAATGGGAAGGATGGCAGACTTTTTTGGTGCCCCTGATGCTCCAAATAACCAAAGGGTTCCTCGTGCAAACCCGGAGACTCAACAAGAAGTCCAAACCCAACCAGTACGCATTGAGAGAGAACAGCCAGAACAGGAAGTGGTTTTGGTTAATAGAAACCAAGATGCTGATAATGTTCTTAGAAATGTCCGACAAGAAAATGTTGCAGGGCAAAATAATTTGGCCAATTTAGTGGAAAATATCTTGGCCCAGAATGGTTTGAATATAGGGTTACATAGGCCAAATTTTGTGTCAGCCTTGTCTGAATATGTATTGCAGGCAGAATTGCCAAGGGGATGGAAAATTCCCAAATTCACAAAATTTGCTGGTGATACTAATGAGTCTACTGTCGAACACATTGCCAGATATTTGGCAGAGGCAGGGAATTTGGCAAATAATGAAGATTTAAAAATGAAGTTTTTTCCCAATTCCCTCACTAAAAATGCCTTTACGTGGTTCACTACACTTCCCCCTCATTCAATTCATACTTGGACTCAATTAGAAAGGCTATTTCATGAACAATTTTACATGGGACAATCTAGGATTAGTCTCAAAGAATTAGCCAGTATGAAGCGCAAAACCTCAGAAGCCATTGATGACTATCTGAACAGGTTTCGCCTCCTTAAGGCAAGATGCTTCACCCAAGTACCTGAACATGAATTGGTTGAGATGGCTGCTGGTGGCCTTGACTATTCCATTAGGAAAAAGTTAGATACTCAACATTTGAGAGATATGGCCCAATTAGCAGATCGTGTTCGACAGGTCGAACGCCTCAGGGATGAAAAAGTCAGAAATTCTAAGTTCCACAAAAAAGAAAAAGTGGCATACATAGAAACTTACGAAAGTGAAAATGAGTTCGACGATGGTCAAGATTACATAGAAAATAACGAGGTTAACGTTGCTGAATTAAAACCAGGCCCTCCTTATACTTGTAAAATGTTAAAACCATCAAATGGGAATAATCCTGTCGAACCAAAGAATGATAGATTCGTTTCTAAGACATACACTTTCGACATTACTAAATGTGATGAAATTTTTGATTTATTGGTTGCTGATGGCCAAATAATTGTACCAAAGGGTTTAAAATTACCACCTTTGGATCAACGTAAGAAAAGAGGTTTTTGTAAATACCATAATTTCTTGGGTCATAGAACCTCACAATGTGTTCTTTTCAGGGATCTGGTCCAGAAAGCCTTGCAGGAGGGAAGACTCAAATTTGGCGAAAAGCCAAAATCCAAACAACAGGTGGATGAGGATCCATTGCAGATTGCTGATGCTGCATACACAGAGCCATTCGAGTGCCTGATGTTGGAGGCATTGAACCTCACTGAAGGGGGGCAACTGGTTTCCATTCCTGAGGAAGAATACGAAAACAAAGTGGAAGAGGTATATCCACAGGCTGGGGAAACTTTATTGGATTTCCTTCAACGCTGCAAAGAAAATGATGGCGAAGCTACATTATGTCCTCATTGTAGTGTCATGTTCGACAAGAAGGCTGCTGCAGGCCTCAACAAGTTTTTGCCTCATAGTCAAAGCAGAAACAATTGGCCAAATCAAAAGCCAACTTACTCTAATATTCTGAATAGCCAACAGGCACCTGTGCATCAGAGGTTGGGACCACAAAAATCATTTGTCCCCTCAAACAGGACACCTGTCAACCAATGGGTTCATGGAAGAAACGTGGATTATGGTCAAAGGAACATGGAGAAAGGGAACTCCAGTAACAACAATCCCAAAAAAGATCCTGAATCAAGGAAATATGATTACAGGAATAATTACAAAGGGAAAAATCCCATGACAAGATCCCAATGGCGCAGATATCAGCGCCAGAAAAAAGTGGCTGCTCAAAAATCCCAAGTTACTGCTGATGGTAATGGGAAGAGGCCTTTGGAATTGGCAAAGAAGCCAATGAAAGAAAGGTTAGGCGAATCAAAAATGGAGTCTTCAGTTGCTGATAACGTCGAAGACGAACACATGGAAGCAGATGACTTTCTGGATTCTGAACCTGATCTCGACATAATAGTAAATGTTGTGTCAATTCTGCCAAGGGAGTTCGACGTCTGTTCTGAAGTGACAGATGACGAAGAGGAATCTGGGATGCAAATGGCTCTTCATAGGCCAGTTTGTTACTATGTGACGAGCAATGGTGCTTTGGAAGACCAAATGGCCACATTTGAAAGGCCAGACGAAGGCATGAAAAATCACTTGAAGCCTCTCTTCATACAGGCGAAGGTGAATAATGTAGGAATTAACAAAGTCCTAATTGATGGTGGTGCTGCTGTCAACCTCATGCCAGAATTTCTGCTCAAAAAGATTGGCAAATCTTTGGTGGATCTTCATCCTCACAACATAGTACTTTCAAACTATGAGGGTGAAACTGGGTTTTCTTTAGGAGCAATCCAGTTGGAAGTGGTTGTTGGAAGCACTGTAAGGCCAACCTTGTTCTTGGTTGTGGCCTCTAAGGCAAATTACAATCTACTTCTAGGTCGAGAGTGGATTCATGGAGTAGGAGCAGTCCCATCTACCCTGCACCAGCGCCTCATTATCTGGCGAGATGATGGAATAGTGGAAAATATTGAAGCAGATCAAAGCTACTTCAAAACTGAAGTCCATCATCTGACAAAGCACTCATTCGACAAGAAATTGGCAACAATTTCACCATGCACTGAGAAAGACTTTGCACATCGTCTAGCAAGAGATGGTCACCATGCAATCAAACTGGATCCCACACATGGTTTCTTGTGGGAGAGAGAAGATGGAAACAGCGAGGATGGCGAATATGAAAGCCACAACTACCTGTTTACCCCGATTTTTAGTAAACAACCGCTAGTCTAATTATTACAAGAAGGATCGACTAGTGAATCCTGGGACATATGGATTGTGCGGAAGATGATGAAAACATATTCATATCTTTGGGTTAAATCGGATAAGTTGATAAAAAGTAAACAGCATTTGACGAAGTCAAATGATTTGGTTTAAAGTAAAATGCTTCAAAGTTTAAATTTGCAGAAAACTTGTAAATGAATTGCAAATAAAGTTTAAAGAAAAGACTTTGAAAAGGTAAAGCATGCAATGAAATAAATTGCAGAATGTTAAAGTTGCAGAAAAGCTTTAAATTTGCAGAAAGCTTAAATGACAAATTTTAAAGGAAAGCAAGTAATCAGTACTTGAAAAGTAAATTGCATTTGACAATGTAAAAATGTTTACAAAGATTGGTACACAGATTCGTACATGTTCCTTTCGGCATTCATTTCGCTCGTTGACATGGGTACTCTGAATATTCTAGGAATTTGCATGTATTGTGAATTGTGGACCCGTTTCTCTTATGAAAAACTAATATTTATAGACGAACAGAATAACTGCCTAAACCTACAAGACGTCTAAACGAACTCCACGTGTCTTTGACAATTTGAATTCCTTGGACACCTGGCGAACCCTTCAACGTTATTCACTTTTGAATATTTTTGCTAAGTCCAGGATACGCTTCTTCCGTTCTGCACAGTACGTTAGACAAGCAAACAATACATATATACATATATATAGTTTTCGACCATTACCAATAAACGTCGAAAATATGTATTTATACAAACAATCTCTTGTCGAACTCGACAAGCTTATTTAGACAACAAACGTTCTGTCGAATTCGACAGAACTCTAGGCTTTGACAAGCAATTTTGCATATTAAAAGTCTTTGATGTCAAATGCCTTGATTTATTGCCAGAATCAGTTCCCAAGAGAATATTAAAAAGCAATAATATACATTAAATGAGATTTCATCATCTCACTCCAATTCATTAATGCCTGTCGAAAATACAGGCTAACAAATTGCCCCCTCAAAAATGCCAATTTCGACTGCGTGTCGGATACTAAAGGAAGAAATGGCAGTTTTGAAGATATTCACCTTTTCCAATTCTGCACTTACGAATTCGCCACCTGGTGGAGCTTACACTATGAGAAGCACGCTAAGAATACTGATGAGGTGCTTCTACAAGCAATAGAGGCGGGATTCGACGCTTTACAACAAAAGACTCCCAAAGGCAAAGGTAGTTTTGAGTGATTCAGAAGTGTGGCTTTATAATGTTTGTAAAAAATATTTTTTTGTTTTTTGTTGATGCTTAAACTCTCATTGTCTCGACACTAGGTGCTTCCAAAGCCAAGGAAACCACCACTTCGACAGACACCACTACTCCTGCTGCAACTCAAAAGAAATCACTGCCCAATACTGGGGCCAAGGTATCAAATTTCAAAGTAACTTAGTCTTTGAATCTCCATTTTCACAAACATATCTGTGACTCTTCTTGATTTCAAATGCAGCTTCGAAAAAGGAATTTAATGGCGGCGAACGAGACTGGAGAGCCCACCAAGAAGAAGAAACAAAAAGCTCTTACCATTAATGAACCCACAGTAAGTCCTTTCGACATTTCCTTGGCACTTTGCCTTGGCTTCAAATAGAATTTTGTGTTAACAATTTCAAATTCTTTTCAGCCTGCTGATGATGTTCCCACCACAACAAATGCTGTTGCTCCTAGTGGAGAAAGCCAAGGAGACAAAGGAAAGGCCAATGTCGAAACTAGTGAAGCAAGCATGCCAACCAAGCCAAAGAAGAAGAAGAAGGTTAAGTCTAAGTCTAAACCTTCTGAAAGTCAAACGAAAGAAGGTGAATCTCCCATCCCAACCATTCCAGTCGAAAATCAACCACCACCAGCTGTCGAAGAACAGCCCATCACTGGTGTTCAGGTAAAATAACTTCTTCGCCTTTTAAGACTTTGTGACATGAATAAATCTTCATTATAACTTCTAAGACTTGATTCTTTTTTGTCTTTAAATAGGGTGGTAATGAAGAAAATTTAGCCCAAAGCATTGGAACCAATGATGCTGAGGCCAATCAAGATGGAAATGACGAGGAACCAGGCACTGAAGAAATTCCGATCATCAATCTTGATTCTGAAAAGACTATCACCATGGATCATACTGAATCCACTCATTCGTCAGAAAACACTGATGTCGAAATGGAGCTCGACAATGAAGATAATTCTATGCCTGAGGCTACTGAGGGAGGTTCTGAAATACTCCCAGTTTCATCAACATCAAAGTTATCTGCTGACATTGGAATATCAGAGATGCAATTCATTGCTATGAAGGATTCTGATCCTGCTGCAGCACTCAAGATGCTCCTTTCAAGCAAAGGTAACAAAGAACAAAGCAAAGGTGCTTCCCAACATAGCAGTTCGACGGCTTCTGATACAGAGATCAGTTCGACGGTGAGACAAGATTCTTTGCTTCTCAAGCTGCACACAGACTACATCAACCAAGATGTCTTTGCCCTAATTGAGGCGAACCCCAGTAGTGCATTTTCTCACTTGGGCTTCTTGAAAAAGCTTCACAACCCTTTGACTGATGGTGCCACTCTTAGCAAGGTCATCCAACTTGAAAATCTTATTGATGGCTTTACTCAAGCCACTCAAAAGAGGAAAGTCAATGCTCTGAAGCTGGAGGCTCAAACTGAAGCGCATGCTGCATTGGTCGAAAAGGCCAATACTGCTCAGGCTAATGTCGAACGCCTGGAAAAGGAGATAGAGTCGAATGCCGAGATCATTGAATGCAATGACAACATCACTGCTTGGGAGAATGAGATTGCAGAACTGACTTTGAAGATTCAAAGTCTCAATGTCAAAGTTGACGCAGAGAAGGTTAAACGCGACGAAGCTAAGGCCAACCTCTCCAGCGCTGTCAAAGCCAAAATTGACAAAGAGGCTAACGAAGGCATTAAATTCTTTAGTGCTTCAGCAGCTGTGGATGAAGAGATTCAGGGTCTAGAGGAGTCGAACAAGGTTCTAGACAAAGAAATTTCCTCTTTCCAAAGCCTATATGAAGACCTGAAGAGACAATTTTAGACTTGTAATAATTTTAGTCTTTGTTCTTCGTTTTATTTTACCTTCTGAACAGTCTGTCAAGTCTTTTTGGTTTGTATTTGACAATGCCCATTTTGTGGCAAACACCTTTATGATCACCATTATTTTGATTATGCCTTATGGTTTATTCTTCGTTAATTCTTTATTTCTTGCAACGCTGGTTTATACTTTTTCAAGTATTTACCATTTATAATTAACGAACGCCATTCGCTGGTAATTTCTGAACCTTTGAATTCTTTTGGCATCATTTCAACAACACAAAAACTGAGCAGTCAAAGACACCATATCGAGACAGTCAAGTCAAAAGGGGAGTGATAACAACGAAACTTATTAAATGAATCATATTAATGGCTATATTGACCCACAAGACCTGAAAGCACTATAAAAAGGAATGCTCTTTCTTATTTCACTCATCCAGAGTAATTGAATAACCTCACCAAAAGATTAAGCCATGGAAAAAACCATTACTAAGGGTGCTTCGTGCTCCAAAGAGAAGAGCAAGAAAGGTACAGAACCTTGGCGTTGCGAAGAGAACAGGTCACGCTATGAAAGAAACAAAGAAGAGCTCATTTTGACAGAATCAGAGGAAGAAGAATTAGGCTCCGACCTGGAAGAGTTTTTATGGACACATGAAGAAAGACTGGACGAGTATCCACCTGAGGTCCAAAAACTTGCTGATATAGCGCTATCTCTTTACAAGGATAAAGCGAAGAAAATAGAATCAGAGGTTTCCAAACCTAAGCCTCAGCCTAAGTAGTGTTGTATTCCCATGATGTACTAGAGGATTTCTCTCATTGCAATAAAACAGTGTCTTTCTTCTGCTTTTGAATTATGGCAAATTTTAATTATTGCCATCTTATTCTCGTGTTCGATTATTATTCTGCGCTTATTTTTACTTCGAGTAGAGCAGGCTTATATTTCTTCAAATACTTCCCATTTATACCCAAAGTGCGTTTCTCAGGAGTTAACTCCTCAATTTCATATGCACCATTAGAATAAACTTGAACGACTTTAAATGGTCCTTCCCAATGTGGTGACCACTTGCCTAAGACTCTGTCTTTTTTATCCATTGGCAGAATAACTTTCCAAACCAAATTTCCAACATTAAAGGTTTTAGATTTAACCTTTTTGTTATAAGCTTTAGCAACTCTTTCTTTCTGTCGAGTTAACATCTCTAAAGCTTTTATTCTCTCTTCATCTAAATCAACTAGTTCGTCTAACATCATATCCCAGTAATGATCTCTTGGGATTTCTTCCTGCCTTTGGATTCTAACTGATTGCAGGCGTATTTCGACTGGCAAGACTGCATCATGCCCATATGTTAGTCGAAAAGGTGTAGTGTTAGTTGATTCCTTTGGAGAATTCCTACATGCCCATAGGACTTGATCTAAAGTCTTGTTCCAATTCCTAGGCTTTTGGGCAATGTGCTTTTTAATCAGACCAATAATGATCTTATTAGCAGCTTCCACTTGACCATTTGCTTGTGCATAATATGGTGTAGAAGTCAAAAGTTTAAAACCAGTTTGTTGAGCAAACTCAACCATCTTTCGTCCAGTAAAAACTGAACCTTGATCTGTAGTAATGGATTCAGGTATACCAAATCTATAAATAATGTGACTTTGTATAAAACTAATCACTGCTTCTTGGTCAACATTTGGCAATGGGATTGCTTCTATCCATTTGGTAAAATAATCTATACCAACTAGAATATAGCGTTGGTTTTTAGACGAGCTTGGTTTAATTTCACCAATTAAGTCTAAAGCCCATCCTCTAAAAGGCCAAGGTTTCACTATTGAATGGAGTTCACTTGCAGGTACATGTTGTATGCCTGAATGCCTTTGGCACTCCTGACAACCTTTGGCGAACTCAATACAATCTTTCAAAATTGTTGGCCAATATACACCTTGTCGGAACAACAACCATTTCATTTTATGGCCTGCCTGATGGGATCCACATGCGCCACTATGCACATCAGATATAGCCAAATAGGCTTCAGTTTCACTTAGACATTTTAGCAAAACTCCCTCAGGTGTTTTCTTCATTAGTTCATTTCCAATGATGACATAACTCAAGGCCCTATATTTTATCTTTCTATTGGTCGTTCCATTTGGATCTCGTAAATATTCGACAAGTTGTTTTCTCCAATCATTATCAGATAAATTGTCAATGGCAAAAATTTCAAAAATTTCTGAATTTTCGTCAAAGTTATAGGTGGTACCTTGACCATTATCTTGTGGTACATCTGCCCCCACAAGTTTTGGCATTGACAATTCCATAGAAGGAGGTTGATCAACAATGAGTTTATCTTTAATCTCAATCAACTCTTCTAGTTTTTCACTAGAAATTTTATAACCAGAAGCTATTTGAGCCAAATCATTGGCCTCTTGATTTTCTATACGAGGTACATGTTCAAAAATGACTTGGTCGAAACGTTTTAACAAAGAAATTGCTATGACAAAATATTTCATCAAGTGCTCTTTTATGCACTTATATTCCTTTGTCAATTGTTTCAACACCAATTCTGAATCGCCTCTGATCAAAATATTTCTTGCCCCCAAGTCCAGTAAAATTTCTAAGCCTGTTATCAAAGCCTCATACTCTGCTTCGTTATTTGAGCAGAACCCATTAATTTTATATTTGAACTTGGTGGGAATTCTGGAGGGAGAAATGATTAAAATCCCTATTCCAACTCCATGTTTATGTTTAGAACCATCAAAATATAATTTCCAAGGTTCTGAATCTACATAGTTTTGTGGAGTTTCTAGTGCAGAATGATCTGCTATGAAATCAGCCACAATTTGGCCTTTAACTGCCTTTAAAGGTTTATAAGTTAATGAATATTCTGTCAAGGCTAAAGCCCATTTTCCAATTCGACTATGCAGAATAGGTTTGGATAACATATGTTTGATGATATCAAAATGAGAATAAACAAAAACATCAACAGGCTTTATATAATGCTTGAGTTTCATACAAGAAAAATACAAACATAAGCATAATTTTTCAATACTACTATATCTAGTTTCAGCATCATTTAAAACCCTACTTAAGTAATAAATGGCTCTTTCTTCGCCATTTTCATCTTCTTGGGCAAGCATGCTGCCCAACGTCGAATTTGATGCTGAAATATACAACTTCATGAATTTGTTCCTTATTGGAGGCATTAACATTGGTGGCTTTGACAAATAACTCTTGATTTCGTCAAAAGCTTGTTGTTGCTCTTGCCCCCAAGTGAAAACGCTTTCTTTCTTGAGTCGAAGCAGTGGTGAGAATGGTTGAGCTTTACCACTTAAGTTTGAAATAAATCTTCTCAAGAAATTGATTTTCCCAAGTAAGGACTGAAGTTGCTTTTTTGTAGTTGGAGATTTGGTCTCCATAATAGCCTTCGTTTTGTTTTGATTTATTTCAATGCCCTTTTTGTGCACAACAAACCCAAGGAAATCTCCTGCATTAACACAAAAAGCACATTTTAATGGATTCATTTTTAATCCATATTTCCTCATCTTTTCAAAAGATTTTCTCAAATGATCTAAATGATCTTCATTTGATGAGGATTTGACAACTATGTCGTCAATATACACTTGCATGAAAGCATCTATGTATTCATGAAAAATTAAATTCATTGCTCTTTGATAAGTAGCCCCAGCATTTTTCAAACCAAAAGGCATTACTACCCATTCATATGTGCCTAATGCCCCTGGGCATCTAAAGGCAGTTTTGGGTACATCATTTTCAGCAATGAAAATTTGGTTGTAGCCAGAATAACCATCTAGCATACTTAAGTATTCAAACCCGGCTGCTGAATCAATTAGCATTTCTGCCACAGGCATAGGATATTCATCTTTTGGTGTAGCATTATTTAAGTCTCTAAAGTCTATGCATACTCTAAGAGAACCATTTTTCTTAATCACTGGCACTATATTTGCTAACCATTCGACATACCTTGCAGTTCTGATAAATTTGCTCCTCAGCAGCCTTTCAATTTCTTCTTTGATCTTTGACATTATTTCTGGTGCGAACCTTCTAGGTAATTGTTTCACTGGTTTTTTATCTGGTCGAACTGGGAGTTCATGTTCCACCAACTTTCTGCTCAAACCTGGCATTTCATTGTAATCCCAAGCAAAACAATCCTTGAATTCCATCAAAAGTTGCACCACTTTTGCCTTCAGATCTGGAGGAATGTTTGCACTAATATATGTTGGTCTTTTTGTCAAACCATCTCCAAGGTCAATTTCCTGCAAAGGATCCTGTGCTTGCATCTTGTGACATTGACTGATTGGATCTTTTTCAAATCCTAAGGGTTCGTCATCATAGATGCAATCCAGTTTTTGCAGTTCTGGCTTGTGTTTGCCAAGTCTCATGTCATTGGCTGTAATAGCCATATTTTCTGACACTGCATTGGCTTCCAAAGCCATTTTGATTCTGTTTTCAGCCATGTAGGCCGTAATCTTTGCCCATGTTTGGGACTCAGACATAGTAATCCTCTTTGACATCCCACCCAGTTGGGTAGTTGTGGCCTTCATACTCGCCATCCTCGCTGTTTCCATCTTCTCTCTCCCACAAGAAACCATGTGTGGGATCCAGTTTGATTGCATGGTGACCATTTCCTGCTAGGCGATATGCAAAGTCCTTCTCAGTGCATGGTGCAATTGTCGCCAATTTCTTGTCGAAGGAGTGCTTCGTCAGATGATGGACTTCAGTCTTGAAATAGCTTTGATCTGCTTCAACATTTTCGACTACTCCATCTTCTCGCCATATAATGAGGCGCTGGTGCAGGGTAGATGGAACTGCCCCCACTCCATGAATCCACTCTCGACCTAGAAGTAGATTGTAATTTGCCTTAGAGGCCACAACCAAGAACAAGGTTGGCCTTATAGTGCTTCCGACAACCACATCCAACTGGATTGCTCCTAAAGAGAAACCAGTCTCGCCCTCATAGTTTGACAGAACTATGTTGTGAGGATGAAGATCCACCAAAGATTTGCCAATCTTTCTTAGCAGAAATTCTGGCATGAGTTTAACAGCGGCACCACCATCTATTAGTACTTTGTTGATTCCGACATTATTCACCTTCGCCTGAATGAAGAGAGGCTTCAAGTGACTTTTCATGCCTTCATCTGGCCTTTCGAATGTGGCCATTTGGTCCTCCAAAGCACCATTGCTTGTGACATAGTAACAGACTGGCCTATGAAGGGCCATTTGCATTCCAGATTCTTCTTCTTCATCTGTTATTTCAGAACAGACGTCGAACTCCCTTGGCAGAATGGACACAACATTTACTATTATGTCGAGATCGGGTTCAGAATCTAAAAAGTCATCTGCCTCCATGTGCTCGTCTTCGACGTTGTTAGTAGTTGAAGACTCAGCTTTTGGTTCTCCTAACCTTTCTTTCATTGGCTTCTTAGCCAATTGCATAGGCTTCTCCTCATTACCATTAGTAGTAACTTGTGATTTTTGAGCAGCCACTTTTTTCTGGCGTTGATATCTACGCCATTGGGATCTTGTCATGGGATTTTTCCCTTTGTAATTATTCCTGTAATCATACTTCCTTGATTCAGGATCTTTTTTGGGATTGTTGTTACTGGAGTTCCCTTTCTCCATATTCCTTTGACCATAGCCCATATTCTTTCCATGGACCCATTGGTCGACAGGTGTCCTGTTTGAGGGGACAAATGATTTTTGTGGTCCCAACCTCTGATGTACAGGTGCCTGTTGGCTATTCAGAACATTGGAATAAGTTGGCCTTTGACTTGGCCAATTGTTTCTGTTCTGACTGTAAGGCAAAAACTTGTTAAGGCCTGCAGCAGCCTTCTTGTCGAACATGGCACTACAATGAGGACATAATGTAGCTTCGCCGTCATTTTCTTTGCAGCGTTGAAGGAAATCCAATAAAGTTTCCCCAGCCTGTGGATATACCTCTTCCACTTTGTTTTCGTATTCTTCCTCAGGAATGGAAATTAATTGTCCCCTTTCAGTGAGGTTCAATGCTTCCAACATCAGGCATTCAAAAGGCTCTGTGTATGCAGCATCAGCAATCTGCAATGGATCCTCATCCACTTGTTGTTTGGATTTTGGCTTTTCGCCAAATTTGAGTCTTCCCTCCTGCAGGGCTTTCTGGACCAGATCCCTGAAAAGAACACATTGTGAGGTTCTATGACCCAAGAAATTATGGTATTTACAAAAACCTCTTTTCTTACGTTGTTCCAAAGGTGGAACTTTTAAACCCTTTGGTACAATTATTTGGCCATCAGTGACCAGTAAGTCAAAAATTTCATCACATTTAGTAATGTCGAAAGTATACGTCTTAGAAACAAATCTATCATTTTTTGGTTCGACAGGATTATTCTCATTTGATGGTTTTAACATTTTACAAGTATAAGGAGGGCCTGGTTTTAATTCAGCAACGTTAACCTCGTTATTTTCTATGTAATCTTGACCATCGTCGAACTCATTTTCACTTTCGTAAGTTTCTATGTATGCCACTTTTTCTTTTTTGTGGAACTTAGAATTTCTGACTTTTTCAGCCCTGAGGCGTTCGACCTGTCGAACACGATCTGCTAATTGGGCCATATCTCTCAAATGTTGAGTATCTAACTTTTTCCTAATGGAATAGTCAAGGCCACCAGCAGCCATCTCAACCAATTCATGTTCAGGAACTTGAGTAAAGCACCTTGCCTTAAGGAGGCGAAACCTGTTTAGATAGTCATCAATGGCTTCTGAGGTTTTGCGCTTCATACTGGCTAATTCTTTGAGACTAATCCTAGATTGTCCCATGTAAAATTGTTCATGAAATAGCCTTTCTAATTGAGTCCAGGTATGAATTGAATGAGGGGGAAGTGTGGTAAACCACGTAAAGGCATTTTTAGTGAGGGAATTGGGAAAAAACTTCATTTTTAAATCTTCATTATTTGCCAAATTCCCTGCCTCTGCCAAATATCTGGCAATGTGTTCGACAGTAGACTCATTAGTATCACCAGCAAATTTTGTGAATTTGGGAATTTTCCATCCCCTTGGCAATTCTGCCTGCAATACATATTCAGACAAGGCTGACACAAAATTTGGCCTATGCAATCCTATATTCAAACCATTCTGGGCCAAGATATTTTCCACCAAATTGGCCAAGTTATTTTGCCCTGCAACATTTTCTTGTCGAACATTCCTAAGAACATTATCAGCATCTTGGTTTCTATTAACCAGAATTACTTCTGGTTCTGGCTGTTCTCTCTCAATGCGCACGGGTTGGGCTTGGACTTCTGTTTGAGTCTCCGGGTTTGCACGAGGAACTCTTTGGTTATTTGGAGCATCAGGAGCACCAAAAAAGTCTGCCATCCTTCCCATTTGATTGGCTAACAACAAATAATTGTCATTGGCTGTTTGTAACACAGGATTGAAGATTGTGCCAATCTGTTGGGTTAACGCGTTCACCATGTCATGGTTACTTTCGTCCATTTGTTGCCTAAGTACATTCATAGAATTATTTGTCAAGTTCAGAGAATTTCCCCTATTTCCCATCGCAGAAGATGAGGGAGAACTTTCTATCGAAGGCCAATTATACAGGCTTGCCATCGTCGTTGTTGGCATTCCAAATTGTGGGTTTCTGGGCAACCATGGGGGTCTTGACGGTGTTCCACCAACTTGACTACCGTCTGTGTAGCCATGCATGTGTGATACATTCGTTGGCATGGATGATACATTCATTTGTGTCATCATTGCACCATTCGTATTTGGAGGAACAAACCCTCCTGCCATACTTGAAGTAGTGGCAGACATTGTTGATCCACTGGCGCTTGCACCAACGGTTCCGGAATTTATCATAGGGTTTGTACCCCCACCATTAGGATTATTGCTTGGGATACTTTCAGAAGTTGTAAAATTCAGGGCAGGATTTGTTGACCCACCAGTAGGATTGGCGCCAGGATTGCCAGATACTGGTTGATTTGGTTGCCCTGTCGAATTTGGAACAGGATTGGTTTCTGCCCCATTATTGTTATTATTATTATTATTGTTGGGATTAGGATTGTTTGGTGGTCTCACCATTCTGGAACGAGGACGCTTTGGTATATTTGAAAAAACTGGAAGGGACTTACCACTCCTCAAACGCATATACAAATATACACACAATCAAAGTACAAACACCAAACAACAAATTTTGTAAGAAAAATTTTCAAAAACCACTAAATAAAAATACACAATCCAGATGTCCCACTGGGCGTGCCAATTTGTTTACCCCGATTTTTAGTAAACAACCGCTAGTCTAATTATTACAAGAAGGATCGACTAGTGAATCCTGGGACATATGGATTGTGCGGAAGATGATGAAAACATATTCATATCTTTGGGTTAAATCGGATAAGTTGATAAAAAGTAAACAGCATTTGACGAAGTCAAATGATTTGGTTTAAAGTAAAATGCTTCAAAGTTTAAATTTGCAGAAAACTTGTAAATGAATTGCAAATAAAGTTTAAAGAAAAGACTTTGAAAAGGTAAAGCATGCAATGAAATAAATTGCAGAATGTTAAAGTTGCAGAAAAGCTTTAAATTTGCAGAAAGCTTAAATGACAAATTTTAAAGGAAAGCAAGTAATCAGTACTTGAAAAGTAAATTGCATTTGACAATGTAAAAATGTTTACAAAGATTGGTACACAGATTCGTACATGTTCCTTTCGGCATTCATTTCGCTCGTTGACATGGGTACTCTGAATATTCTAGGAATTTGCATGTATTGTGAATTGTGGACCCGTTTCTCTTATGAAAAACTAATATTTATAGACGAACAGAATAACTGCCTAAACCTACAAGACGTCTAAACGAACTCCACGTGTCTTTGACAATTTGAATTCCTTGGACACCTGGCGAACCCTTCAACGTTATTCACTTTTGAATATTTTTGCTAAGTCCAGGATACGCTTCTTCCGTTCTGCACAGTACGTTAGACAAGCAAACAATACATATATACATATATATAGTTTTCGACCATTACCAATAAACGTCGAAAATATGTATTTATACAAACAATCTCTTGTCGAACTCGACAAGCTTATTTAGACAACAAACGTTCTGTCGAATTCGACAGAACTCTAGGCTTTGACAAGCAATTTTGCATATTAAAAGTCTTTGATGTCAAATGCCTTGATTTATTGCCAGAATCAGTTCCCAAGAGAATATTAAAAAGCAATAATATACATTAAATGAGATTTCATCATCTCACTCCAATTCATTAATGCCTGTCGAAAATACAGGCTAACACTACCCAACTGGGTGGGATGTCAAAGATAACTACTATGTCTGAGTCCCAAACTTGGGCAAAGATTACGGCCTACATGGCTGAAAATAGAATCAAGATGGCTTTGGAAGCCAATTCATTGTCAGAAAATATGGCTGATGTAGCCAATGGCATAAAAATTGGCAAACAAGAGCCAGAATTGCAAAAGCTGGACTGCATCTATGATGACGAACCCTTAGGATTTGAAAAGGATCCAATTAGTCAAAGTCACAAGATGCAAGCACAGGATCCTTTGCAAGAAATTGACCTTGGAGATGGTCTGACAAAAAGACCAACATATATTAGTGCAAACATTCCTCCAGATCTGAAGGCAAAAGTGGTGCAACTTTTGATGGAATTCAAAGATTGTTTCGCTTGGGACTACAATGAAATGCCAGGTTTGAGCAGAAAATTGGTGGAACATGAACTCCCAGTTCGACCAGACAAAAAGCCAGTGAAACAATTACCTAGAAGATTTGCACCAGAAATAATGTCAAAGATCAAGGAAGAAATTGAAAGGCTGCTGAGGAGCAAATTTATCAGAACAGCAAGGTATGTCGAATGGTTAGCAAATATAGTCCCTGTGATTAAGAAAAATGGCTCTCTTAGAGTATGTATAGACTTTAGAGACTTAAATAATGCTACACCAAAAGACGAATACCCTATGCCTGTGGCAGAAATGCTAATTGATTCAGCAGCCGGGTTTGAATATTTAAGTATGCTAGATGGTTATTCTGGCTACAACCAAATTTTCATTGCTGAAAATGATGTACCCAAAACTGCCTTTAGATGCCCAGGGGCATTAGGCACATATGAATGGGTAGTAATGCCTTTTGGTTTGAAAAATGCTGGGGCTACTTATCAAAGAGCAATGAATTTAATTTTTCACGAATACATAGACACTTTTATGCAAGTGTATATTGACGACATAGTTGTCAAATCCTCGTCAGAAGATGATCATTTAGATCATTTGAAAAAGTCTTTTGAAAAGATGAGGAAATATGGATTAAAAATGAATCCATTAAAGTGTGCTTTTTGTGTTAATGCAGGAGATTTCCTTGGGTTTGTTGTGCACAAAAAGGGCATTGAAATAAATCAAAACAAAACGAAGGCTATCATGGAGACGAAATCTCCAACTACTAAAAAGCAACTTCAGTCCTTACTTGGGAAGATCAATTTCTTGAGAAGATTTATCTCAAATTTAAGTGGTAAAGCTCAACCATTTTCACCACTGCTTCGTCTCAAGAAAGAAGAAATTTTCACTTGGGGGCAAGATCAACAACAAGCTTTTGACGAAATCAAAAGTTATTTGTCAAAGCCACCAATGTTAATGCCTCCAATAAGGAACAAGTTCATGAAGTTGTATATATCAGCATCAGATTCGACACTGGGTAGTATGCTCGCCCAGGAAGATGAAAATGGTGAAGAAAAAGCCATTTATTACTTAAGTAGGGTATTAAATGATGCTGAAACTAGATATAGTAGTATTGAAAAATTATGCTTATGTTTGTATTTCTCTTGTATAAAACTCAAGCATTATATAAAGCCTGTTGATGTTTTTGTTTATTCTCATTGTGATATCATTAAGCATATGTTATCTAAACCAATTTTGCATAGTCGAATTGGAAAATGGGCCTTAGCCTTGACAGAATATTCATTAACTTATAAACCGTTAAAGGCAGTCAAAGGCCAAATTGTGGCTGATTTTATAGCAGATCATTCTGCAATAGAAACTCCACAAAATTATGTAGAATCACAACCCTGGAAATTGTATTTTGATGGTTCTAAACATAAACATGGAGTTGGAATTGGGATTCTAATCATTTCTCCTTCCATAATCCCCACTAAGTTCAAGTATAAAATTAATGGGTTCTGCTCAAATAATGAAGCAGAATATGAAGCTTTAATAACAGGCTTAGAAATTTTATTGGACTTGGGGGCAAAAAATATTTTGATTAGAGGTGATTCAGAATTGGTTTTGAAACAATTAACAAAAGAATACAAGTGCATAAAAGAACACTTGATGAAATATTTTGTCATAGCAATTTCTTTGTTAAAACGTTTCGACCAAGTTATCATTGAACATGTACCTCGAGTAGAAAATCAAGAAGCCAATGATTTGGCTCAAATAGCTTCTGGTTATAAAATCTCCAATGAGAAACTGGAGGAGTTGATTGAAATTAAAGATAAACTTATTATTGATCAACCTGCTCCTTTAGAATTGTCAATGCCAAAACTTGTGGGGGCAGATGTACCACAAGACAATGGTCAGGATACCACTTATGACTTTGACGAAAATTCAGAAGAAATTTTTGAAATTTTTGCCATTGACAATTTATCTGATACTGATTGGAGAAAACCACTTGTCGAATATTTGCGAAATCCAAATGGAACGACCAATAGAAAGATAAAATATAAAGCCTTGAGTTATGTCATCATTGGGAATGAACTAATGAAGAAAACACCTGAGGGGGTTTTGCTAAAATGTTTGAGTGAAACTGAAGCCTATTTGGCTATATCTGACGTGCATAGTGGCGCATGTGGATACCATCAGGCAGGCCATAAAATGAAATGGTTGTTGTTTCGACAGGGTGTATATTGGCCAACAATATTAAAGGATTGTATAGAGTTTGCTAAAGGTTGTCAAGAATGTCAAAGACATTCAGGCATACAACATGTACCTGCAAGTGAACTCCATTCAATAGTAAAACCTTGGCCTTTTAGAGGATGGGCTTTAGACTTAATTGGTGAAATTAAACCAAGTTCGTCCAAAAACCAACGCTATATTCTAGTTGGTATAGATTATTTTACCAAATGGATAGAAGCAGTTCCATTGCCAAATGTTGACCAAGAGGCAGTGATTAGTTTTATACAAAGTCACATTATTTATAGATTTGGTATACCTGAATCTATTACTACAGATCAAGGGTCAGTTTTTACTGGGCGAAAGATGGTTGAATTTGCTCAACAAACTGGCTTTAAACTTTTAACTTCTACACCATATTATGCCCAAGCAAATGGTCAAGTAGAAGCTGCTAATAAGATCATTATTGGTCTGATTAAAAAGCACATTGCCCAAAAGCCTAGAAATTGGAACAAGACTTTGGATCAAGTCTTATGGGCGTGTAGGAATTCTCCAAAAGAATCAACTAACACCACACCCTTTCGTCTAACATATGGACATGATGCAGTCTTGCCAGTCGAAATACACTTACAATCAGTCAGAATTCAAAGACAGGCAGAAATTCCAAGAAATCACTATTGGGATATGATGTTAGATGAATTAGTTGATTTGGATGAAGAGAGAATCAAAGCTTTAGAAATGTTGATTCGACAGAAAGAGAGAGTCACTAAAGCTTATAATAAAAGGTTAAGTCCAAAACCTTTAGTATTAGAAATATGGCTATGAAAACTAAGAAGAAAAATAATGCTAAGTTAAAAAAAATTAATGTTAAGACTTAGTACCTTGGCCCCAGTATTGGGAAGTGTCTTCTTCTGAGTTGCAGCAGGAGTAGTGGTGTCTGTCGAAGTATTGACATCTTTGGCTTTAGAAGCACCTGGTGTCGAAACATGAAAAGAATTCACATCAGCAAAAGGTTAAGAGACTATAAACATTATAAAAATTATTTTGTTCAATAACTCAAAGTTACCTTTGCTTTTGGGAGTCTTCTGTTGGAGAGCGTCAAATCCAGCCTCTATTGCTTGCAAAAGCACTTCATCGCTTTGCTTAGCGTGCTTCTCATAATGTAAACTCCACCAGGTGGCGAACTCAAAAGTACATAGGTGAGAAATTCCAAAGGCAATAGGTGTGAGCTTATAGGGTCTTCTTTCCTCAGCGAGCTTCAAACGTCGCTCAAAATACTCGACAGACATTCCAGAATTACCCAAGACAATGTCATCTTTGTTCTTGAATAAACTCTTCGGCCTGAACTGACTTAGGCCAAATTGGCGAGCAACCAAGTTAGGCTGGTATCCAACCAAGCCTAAATGCCTTCTTTCAACTCCTTGTCTGGAGGATAAGATGGTAGGGTTCAAGAACATAGTCCAAACTTGGTTTGTATCCTCCTCTTCATCTGGGTTGGTTGCAGGGAATGGCCTTCTAAACCAAGCAGGCCCGACAGTTCTTTTCACAAACGGAGTATTTTTATGAGTAATCTCGTCGAACTCAAGGAACGTCTTGAAGTAGTGGAGGAAAAGTTCTCTAGTTGACAGGTTTGTTTCTCTGTATCTCAATAAGGCCAACCTAGCGCCTTCTATCCGTCGAGCATCAACTGAAGCTTCTAAGTAAGTAGGGAGGAAGAGTTTGAAGTTTGACTCAAATGTGGCATTCAACCAAAGTTGCAGAAGCCAGACAGGTCCAGAGAAAGTGAGTTGTGATCCTTTCTCAATCTTCTTGAGCATGTCACTAGCTTGCCCCAAAGAGTCATAAAGGGAAGCTAAGATGAACCTTCCTAAGGCTACATCCAATCCTTGGTGAAGCATGATGGCGAGAGGAACAAGTCTCTTCACCACTTGAAGTGAACCAGTGCAGAGAACAAAGTGTGATAACCAATAAGTTAAAAAAGCAATATGTTCTTCATGAGAAACATCATCGCTGCTAAGGTCATGAAAAGTTTTGAGAAATCCTGAGAAGGATAAAACTTTGAAGTCGAATTGGTGGTTAGGGGTGGTGTACTTAGGGTCGAATGTAGGTCCTGTTGGTCTTAGGCCAGTAATGGCAGCAACGTCGAATAAGGTTGGGGTCATCATTCCCGCCTTAAAATGAAAGGTGTTGGTAGAACTTTCCCAAAAGTGGAGAGCAGCTATGAGCATTTCTGCGTTGTACCTAGGTCCCTCTCTCGACAGCTGAATCAAGTCGAATATACCACTTTCTTTCCATAAAGTGGCATATTGTTTCTCAACCTTGTTAAGCCATTTCAAATAACCCTCACTTACTACAGGTGCAGATCTAAAAGCCCTATAGCCCGTTTCAAAGAAACTCATGTCGAAGACAGAGTTGACGAATATCTTGGGCTCACAAGTAACGTGGAGAGGGAAAATATTACTTACATCCTCATTGAAGTTGTCGGATGAAGGAAGAGGCCCTGCGAAAGCAAGAGTTCGACCTCTAAGCTTATGAGGTATCATCAGTTCCTCTCCCCACAGAGTGTCTTCGACAGAGGTCATATCTGGCTCCGACACGAACTTTGAATCGTCAATAATGATGGGTTCTTTGTCATCAACAGCGTAAATGATTGTGTTTCTGGAAGAAGAAGAAGCAGCCATTGTTGTTCTTGGTGTTCTTGATGTTCTTGAGGTTGGTGATGAAGATGAACGGGTAGCAGTAAACTAAGGTTAAAACCACCAGATTTAACTCGTTCTTTACTCAAATCTCAGAACAGAAACGGTGATGATGAACGAAATCACTAGATGATCACGTTTGCTGGTTTGGATCTAACAGAAACGCAAGAACAATGCACGATTTGAGAATTGTTTAATGTTGGTTCTTGAAGGAATACGTAGAGCTCTGTTTTTAGAGAGAAAGCGAAGAGTTTGGAGTTCAGAAAAAATGAAAGTGTGAAGTACGTTGGTTACTTATAGGCACTCCAAGTTTGCATGTATCTGGTAATTGAAACGTTACCACTCTTCCATCTCAGTCATTCACATTCTGCCACGTGTCCCACTATGAAGCTAAAAAGGGGAAATCATGGTTTGTGGGGATTGAGGTGACAGTTATAAATTTTGTCATGATTGACAATAACTTGATGTGACGTTTACGCCGTCTTTGGTAAACGTGCAGAATTGGAAAAGGTGAGTATCTTCAAAACTGCCATTTCTTTCTTTTGTATCTAACATGCAGTCGAATTGGCATTTTTGAAAGGGCAATTTGTTAGCCTGTATTTTCGACAGGCATTAATGAATTGGAATGAGATGATGAAATCTCATTTAATATATATTATTGCCTTTTAATATTCTCCTGGAAACTGATTCTGGCAATAAATCAAGAGAGAATCAAGGTATTTGACATTTAAGGCTCTTGACGTGTCAGATCCTAAAAACCCGTCGAATTCGACAGGATGTTTGTTGTTTGAATGAGCTTGTCGAGTTCGACAGAGGAATTGCTTATTTAAACATGTCTTTTCGACATTGCTATGTGATTGTCGAAATCTGTGTATATATATATGTACATATATGTATGTGTGTATGTTTGTTTGTCTAACGTACTGTGCAGAACGAAAGAAGCGTACTCTGGACTTAGCAAAATATTCAAAAGTGAGTAACGTTTGAAGGGTTCGCCAGGTGTCAAAGAGAATTCAAATTGTCTAGGGCACGTGGAGCATAGTTAGACGTATTGTAGGTTTATAGCAGTTATGTTAGTTTGTCTATAAATACAAGTTTCTGATAGAAGAAACGGGTCCACAATTCAATACACATGCAAATTCCTTAGAAATTCAGAGTACCCATGTCAACGAGCGAAATGAATGCGAATAGGAACATGTACGAATCTGTGTACCATCCTTTGTAAACATTTTTACATTGTCAAATGCAATTTACATTTCTTAAGTATTGATTACTTGCTTTTCATTTAAGCTTTCTGCAATTTAAAGCTTTTCTGCAACTTTAACATTCTGCAATTTACTTTCATTGCATGCTTTTACCTTTTCAAAGTTTTCTCTTTAAACTTTATTTGCAATTCATTTACAAGTTTTCTGCAAATTTAATTTTGAAGCATTTTACTTTAAACCAAACCATTTGACTGCGTCAAATGCTTTTACTTTTTATCAACTTATCCGATTTAACCCAAAGATATGAATATGTTTTCATCATCTTCCGCACAATCCATATGTCCCAGGATTTACTAGTTGATCCTTCTTGTAATAATTAAACTAGCGGTTGTTTACTAAAAATCGGGGTAAACAGATAGATAGATAGATAGATAGATAGATAGATAGATAGATAGATAGATAGATAGATAGATAGATAGATAGATAGATAGATAGATAGATAGATAGATAGATAGATAGATAGATAGATAGATACAACAAAAATAGTCCTAACTCAGCATCATAGCGAGAATAACTACTCATCTTCTATGAAGGGTTGCAGTAATCCGCCGAACCTATTTGTAATTTAAAAAACTTAAATTATCTATCTAATACAATCGTAAAACTTAAAGATCTATAAATGCATTTTCCTATTTTTAATATTAATATATGACAAAATATATTTGTGGTCTCTTAATTTATAACTTTAGGAAATATTTTAATCTTTGTCTTTTCTTACAATAATTTGGTCATTTTTTCATGTTTTAATATAAATTTGGGTAAATAGGTCTTTACCCCCTTTAAAGTAGGCAAGTTTTGCTTTACCCCCTATAAAAAATTTCCCTCTTGCAAAATATCTTTTTTCGGTTTCCCCTCCTTGAGTGCACTTTTTAAATCGGTTAAACAGAAAAAACCGATTTAAAAAACAACACTTTTTAAATCGGTTGAACAACATAACCAATTTAAAAAGTGCATCCAAGAAACCAAAAAAAAAAAATTTGCAAGGAGGAAATCTTAAAGAAATTTTTTATAGGAGATAAAGCAAAATCCGCTTACTTTGCAGGAGGTAAAGACTTATTAACCCTATAAATTTTAATGTTCGAAACTACAAGTGTAATTTGTCTAATTTATTTTAATTAAAGTCAAAACTTTTAGAAAATAAAATAAACCGAAAGAAATATAAATCAGCTTACTAAGGTGTAGCAAATATTAACTATATACAAGAAAATAAATATATTAAGAAACCGTATTCGTGAAAATTTTGCGTGAATTCCTTCGCTGCTGTCATACCCTAATTTTGCTCCATCCTATTTTCACATTTTTTCCATTTTTACCACAATTTTGCATTTTTTTAGAAAAGTCAACAGTTGACCGAAAAAGTCGACCTTTGACGCAAAAAGTCAACTTTTGCATAAAAATTCATAAAAAGATTTTATTTGCACATTTTTCATGGCATAATCATTACTTTCATTTTTCTTGGCATACTTGCTATTTTTCTCTACTTTATTTGCATTCTTGCATTTATTTTTAAATTCTTTTATTTTTGTTACTTCTTCTCCAAGGAATCTCATTTCCTTCACAAGATCCCAATCAAACTCAATCTCATTCCAATTCACTTTTCAACGTAAAATCATTTCATCATTCATAACCCAAAAATATCATTCATTTAATATTAATTCCATTTCATCTATTTTCACTATCTTCTCAATTTTTCATCATAAATAAAATCACCAAAAATAGGTACCACCTCACCATTCTCTCATTCTTATCCCAAATTGAACCTAGAAGGTTCTAAATCTCTACACCTCATCATGCCAAAAAAGAGCCTATGTAACAAAAATCTCACAAAATATCATAAATTACATTCTCAAAATTACCCTTTTCTTGGCCAACAATCTCAACACCCTTAAACCCTAATCTTCTCTTATAAATAGAGGCCACAAATCAGTTTGAAGAGGTTCCCAACTTCACTCACAAAATCATCAAATTCGTACTCCACCATTTTCACCCAAAAAAATCAAAATCTCTAACAAAGCTCCAAATCAAAAACTAATCACTGAAATACCTTCTATATACTTCCAGAAGCAAGAAAAACATAAAAACAACCCTTAATCACGGCCTAAAGCTCAAAAATCGAGCTACACCATAACTAAGAAAAGTGTGAAACCATCAAGCCAATTCGAGGCTCAAAGAAGGTAGTATTCGTGCGATTTACACTTCTGGACATATAATAATGCTTCTCTGTTAATTAATTTCGCATATTCTAAGCTATTTGAAGTTCTTCCATTTTTACATTTTTGAGTTCTTCACTTGATTCGTTCGAATCTCAATTTTAAGACCTCAAATGTGAAATCCGAGTTCGGATTCGTGATCAGGAGGCAAAAACAAGTGAGTTTGAACTTTGTTTCGTTAATTTTGGTGCCGATTCGTGATTTCGGGTTTGAAACCCGTGGAGCTTTAAAGCTCTTTCATGGCTTCCTCGTGTTGCTGAGGAAGAAGGTGAGTGAGGTTGAAGACGATGACGTGTCAGCACGTCATTGGCTCCCTCAGGTTTTAAACATGGACGCTAGATCGATTTTTCGGCCAAGATATTAAAATCTTACCGTGCACCATCTTTCATTAGCACACAGGATTATTTTTGTGCTGACTCCCATTTTTGTTTGACTCTGCACGCGGACTGGGCTTTCCAGCCCAGATCTGCTACGCGCACCCCCTTTAGTATTTGCACCCCCCTGCTTAAATTAATTTTAATCGATTTTCTGCTTATTTCCAAAAGCACTTAAGTGACTAATAGCTTATTTAAGCTATTTTAGTCACTTTTCTATGCTTAAATTTTGCTCTTCATCTTTGAGCATTTATTTTTGCTTTCTAGCATTTATTTTAGCTTTTTAGCTTATTTAATCACTTTTTAGCTTATTTTCATAAGCACTTATTTGGTGCTTAAGCTTTTTAGCTTACTGGACCATTTTGCTTTGCTTAAATCATGTTTGATTTCAGATTATGTTCATGCTTCCCTTAGCTTGTTGTTTAATCACTTTTTTAGCTTTTTAGCTTATTTAATTAAGTGCTTAATTATGATTAATTGCTTATTTTTATTTCTTATGCTTGTCTTCAGCTCTTTAGCTTTACCTCAATTCATTCTAACTCATCTCATTTACTTTGATTTAATTTTGTATTGTTATGTTTAATTAATTCGTTGTACGCTATTTTAGTGTATGCATTTTTATGCATCGTATCTATTCATTCTTGTTGCTTTCATACATTATTTAATTATGTCAATGTTAATTCAAGCATATTTACTTAAGCACTTGCATTCATGCATTGTTTATCTTAGTTATCGCTTTATTATTATATCAATTGTAATTGTTATTTATAATGTTGCGATTCTCTTTATTCTCTTGCTTTTTTCCTTTTGGACTTTGTTTTCATAATCAAATTAATAAACCTTTTCACAAAAACTAATGAATGAAAAAGGGAGAATCTGACAGTTGCTTCTTTCTTCCCTGAGTTGTCTTGGTAGCCGGTCAGTTGACTAGTTTACTCAAGCTGCTCTCATTCCAAAATAAGTGTTAAAATAAACCAACACTCGCCTTTCTTTCGGACATTATTTCTTAAATAAACTTAATCAACGATTTTCATAACAATTAAAGAATGAAAAAGGGAGAATCTGGCAGTTGCTTCTTTCTTCCCCGAGTTGTCTTGGTAGCCGGTCAGTTGACTAGTTTACTCAAGCTGCTCTCATTCTAAAATAAGCGTTAAAATTAACCCCACACACTCAAACTTCTTTTCAGAAAACATGGATATACGCTTTATCCATTCCTCTGACACATACAAGCTTAAGCCTCTCTTTAGAGCATACAAGCACCGTTGTATCAGCGGAATGCGAAATAAGCAACATCCGTTATTCAACTCTTTTTACAATGGATACACGTTTTATCTATTCCTCTGACACATACATAGCTTAAGCCTCTGATTAGAGCATACAAGCGTCGTTGTGTCAGCGGAATACGAAATAAACGTTACCCACTAAAATCAACCAACCACACAACATTTTTTATCAGAACTACGTGAGTTTTGAATTTCCCATTGCACCCGGGAATACGTAGGAGCGGGCTCCTACAACCGTCAAACTCATTAATAAAAAACCTTTTTTTGTTTTAAGTGGAAACGAAGTAGAGATTAGCCAACGATAGAGTAATTTAATTCAAACCTGCGCAGACAAACCCCAAGCCAACTAAATGGTTCCCATCGAGTACGATGGATGCGAGGGGTGCTAACACCTTCCCCTCGCGTAACCAACTCCCGAACCCGCCATGGTTCTTCAACCATGTTAACCTCAAGGTTTTTTTCGATATTTTCTTTTCCCTCCATTTGGGATAAATAAAAATCGGTGGCGACTTCATTGTGTTATAATGATAATTTTCCAGCCCGCTACAGCTACAAATAGCATATACGTATCTCTTTCTTTTCTTTAATCTTACAATTGACTAGAGCTGTCAAATGGGCCGGCCCAGCCCGGCCCGGGTCCATAGGGCCAAGACATCTATTGGGCTTAAGTGGCCCAGTCCATTAAAGCCCGGCCCGCTTAGCCCAGCCCAATAAACATGGGCCGATGGGCCGGCCCGCCACATTTTTCCAAATTTTTTTTATAAAAAATTGACAAATTTTTTGTAAAAAAAAAAATTCAATGCACAATAAAACTACATATACATCACACACAAATTAATATCCATAAAAAAGTGAGTGTCATGATTTCATGAAATAATAAATACTTCAAAATATCCATGCAAAAGTCGAGAGATCCGTGGATGATGATTCATAAAGTGCATCCTCAAAGCTAATAAATTTCAAATTTACATCAGACACTAAACTTTTAACATAAGCATTCAAAATACATAAATTAAATTATATAAAAAAGTAAATTATAAATCTCATCTTTTTCCTTAAAAAAAAAAAACAAATCTCATCTTTTGTTACTTATTTTATCTAACGGAAATGCTTTATAGCGAAGGAAATATCACGAACATCTCACGAACAACAAATATATTGTGATTCATCATCCTTTTTTTTTTGTTTAAATAAAAAAACAATGATTCATTTCTCTATCATCTCTTTTTTTTTTTTGAAGCATTTCTCTATAATCTCTTAAAAGTTAAAACACAAGTTTTTTTTTTTTTTTTTTATCAACATACACTATTTTTTTTTAAATGGCATCATCAACATACACCATCTCTCTCCACTTTTTTGATGTCTTCTTTACTCCATCACTGATTCTCTTCCATACCCCCAATTCCTTCATTAGATTATTTTACGGTGGTTGCCTTCTATTACCTCTAATAATCCCTATCATTACCTCTAATTTAGGATTAGAGAATTGCTTTTGCTTCTGATTTTTTCTGGGTGTACAATGTTGCTTTATGTGTAGTTAGGGGAGAGCAAGTTCTGTGTGGAATGGTTGTTTAGATTTAGTGGGCAAGGATGATTGTTTAAATTATTCAGTGGGCAAAAATAAAATAATAAAGTAAGTGGATAAAAACAAGATAAAATTACATGTTACAGGCTAATAGCACATTCGTGAAAATTCGCGATACCACCGTTCGCGAGATATAGCATTGCCATTTATCTAAAGATTTTATGGTAACTAAAATTTCTTATTTTTAGGTAAAAAAAATTTTAGATTTTTTTTTTTTTAATTCTTTAATGGGCCGGCCCAAAAGCCCGTTGGGCCAGCCCAGCCCAATAAGGCCCAATGATATTTTTGGGAAGCCCGGCCCGGCCCGTATAAAACTATAGGGCTACTGGACCGGCCCGATAGCCCGGCCCATTTTTACAGCTCTACAGTTGACCATAGACCAACAACTAGGGGTGGGGAAAAAGGCCAAAAAACCAAATCGAACTGCTAAACTAAACCGAACCGAACCAAAAAAAACTGAACCATAACCAACAGTTTTGAAACCAAACTGAAACAGTTCGGTTCAGTTCATGATTAACAGTTCGATTCAGTTCGGTTTAATGATACAATTTTTTTTAGTGAAAATTTAGTTATGGTTTGGTTTTTACAACCATAAAACCGAACCATTTTAACAGTTCGGTTCGATTATTATAATTTTTGAAAACAGTTTAGTTCAGTTCGATTGGAAATTTTTTTTTCTACCCCAACATTTATTCATTTACCCCAACATATTTTGAAATATTCCCATTTTACCCTTATTTTACTTTAATATATTTTATCATTTTTTATTTTATTGTTTTTTCATTTTTCAGGTAAATTGTACACGCCCTGAAACACTGTTCCGAAAAGTTTTTTTTTCCGGTATATTAATTTTATCGAAACATTTTTTAAAAAAAGTGTACCGATTTGTATCACCTGCAAAATCAATTGAAATATAATACCGGAATATTTTTCATAAGTGTACCGGTTTTGAAAAATCTCAAAATGATAAAAATGTTACCAGGACACTTTAAAAAGTGTACCAATATATTGAGAAAAACAAAAGTGTTTCGGTATTTGAAAATGAATCAAAGGACATTGATGATGAATAGCAGCTGCACAACTCTAGTGCTGGGAGTGTGTTGCTTAGTTTTGGAATTTCATCATAGCTGAAACCAAATCCCAAATCAAAACATCCCTTCAACTCATCAAGATCCTCATCTGTTAGGCTTTTCGTTCTACTCGGATCATCCAAAACATCATCATCATGTCCTGCTTCTAACACCACCACCTTCTTCTTCTTCCCTTCTCATTCCCCACTTCCACTTCTTCTCACGCTTTCCATTTTGCTCAACATAAAAAATACCGGTACACTTTTCTATTTTGCTTAACAATCAACATACCGGTACACTTTCTATTTTGCTCAAAAATTAATATACCGGTACACTTTTTATTTTCCTCAACATACCGGTACACTTTTTAGAAAGTATCCAGGTAACATTTCTACCATTCAGGTATTTTTTTAAAATCGGTACACTTGTGAAAAATATCCTGGTATTATATTTCAATTGATTTTGCAAGTGATACAAACCGGTACAATTTAGAAAAATGTTTCGATAAAATCAATATACTGGAAAAAAACTTATCGGAACAGTGTTTCAGGGGGTGTACAGTTTACCGAAAAAATGATAAAACGACAAAATAAAAAATGATAAAATAAATTAGAATAAAATAAGGGTAAAATGAGAATATTTCAAAATATGTTGGGGTAAAAAGATAAATGTTGGGGTAGAAAACAAAATTTCCTGGTTTTCCTCCAAAATCAAACCATGTTCATCCCTACCAACAACCATATATCAAAGGGGGGAAATACAAGGAAACAAGGACAAAATGGACAAGTATGCTATCTAAAAAAATAACTCTTTCTATAGAGACACTTGCGAGTTGATTGTTGTGCCTTGATTTGCTTCACATGAAATTCTATCTAGCATCATCGATGTTGATGTTGTAGTTTCAGATTCATCAACCCTCCCAATAAACACGCCATCCACTTCGGTCACTGTAGACGGAGAAGGTAAACGATAAACATTAGGCAATTGAAGTGACACAAAAGCACTGCTAGAGCTATTCTCAGGTGGTTCTCTTTGAAGTTGCAAAGCATATTCCAAGTCCCACAACACATCAACCATTGTTGGCCTATCACGACCATAATTCTGTAAGCATTTTTCCACGGTCTCACTAAATATTCTAAGTGAGTTTTGATTAATTTGTCCCATGATGGAAGGATCAACGATCTCTTCGAGTATTCCTTTCTCTTTGCAAACCAATCCCCACTCAGCCAAATTGACTTGCTCACTTGGACAAGACAAATCAATGGCTGGTCTTGCACACAACACTTCAAGTAGAACAACCCCAAAAGAATAAACATCAGATTTTTCTGTAAGCTTTTGTGATCTAATGTAATCAGGATCAAGATACCCAAAAGTTCCTTTAACACATGTGCTGACATAAGAATGTTGATCAAGAGGACCTGTCCTTGAAAGACCAAAATCAGCAACTTTAGCTACAAGATTCTCATCAAGCAATATATTGGTGGATTTCACGTCACGGTGAATTATTCCACCAGCTACTCCTTTGTGAAGGTAATGAAGACCTCTAGCAGCACCAATACAAATCTCAAGCCTTTGATTCCAAGTCAAATAAGGCAAATTCGTATTGTACAAATTCTCTCTAAGTGTCCCCTTTTCCATGTACTCATAAACAAGTATCATCTCATAAACTTCATCACAATACCCTATTAAGGAAACAAGGTGTATGTGACGAATCTTGGACAAAACCATTATTTCAGTTTGAAATTCAGGAAGTCCTTGACCAGATCCCAACACACTTCTTTTCACTGCTACACTCATTCCATTCTTGAGAACTCCCTTATAAACAATTCCAAAACCACCCTTTCCTATTATCCTCTTCGCATCGAAATTCTCTGTTGCGAATTGAAGATCAAGCAATGAGATTTTAAGGCCAAGGTTTATTTTAGTTAATCTGCTATGAGAAATCCCTCCTACAGCAGTTGGAATCTTCAACAAATCGGAATTCTCAACAGACTTTGGTTTCCTGATTTTACTAGTCCAAAAAATCAAAACAACCACAACAAAAACCAAAGCTAAACCTCCAACAACCGAACCCACCACCACAGGAAGACTAATCTTGTTGGAATTGGAATCCAAATCATCTAAGCCCGACGAATCAATCACTTTCATTAGTTCTAGGCCGTTTAAAAATGCATTCGGATTAAGAGCCATTATATTAGGTACCACACTAACCTTTAATAGTCCAGAGCCATCCGAACGAACCACAAAATCAAAATAATAAGGTGTGGACAAATCTGCCTCATTATTTACTTTTGGAAAAACAGGCTGGTCATAAATGTTAAGAATATAGCTCGTAAGTAGGCTCTGTGGATTAAAAATGTCACAAAAGTGAAGCCTAAGGAAATGGTCTATATTGTTCTCCAAAGGAACGCTCCAACTTATACCTAAACCGTTAGAACCATTTTTACTCTCTTTGGCAGTTTGATAAACAATATCTGGAGCAATATATTGATTTGAATATGGACCATCTGATTCATCATTTGCTTTGCGTTCAATTGTACCTTCAACGGTACTATTCTTAGCGTTCTGAGGATCAGTTATATAAATGTCATCTGGTAACCATTCTCTCGATAAGCTATCGTTATCTCTATTGACAGGTTGGCCACCGACGTTAAGACGGTGTTTGGTTTCCAAAGCTCGTGAGAGTAAACTGCCACTATAAGGATATAAGTCTCTACCAGTAGAGTCATCGTAATTGAAACGTGAGATGGAATCAGGGATTAAATGAGTTGGGAGCATAAATAGTTCTATTGCGTTAACAAATGCGAATGATGATGCTAGAGGTGTGAACGTGATTTTGAATCTTTTTCCGATGATTTTAACGAAATACTCTTTTATTAAGCCAGGGTATGTGGTGTTTTTAGCGTCGAAATTTTGTAGTAGTGTGAAATTGGGAACAGAAACATTGAATTTTGCTGTGGAACGGTTAGTAGTAAGTGAAAAGAAATAGAGACGTACCATGTATGTGTTGTTTGGGACGGTATTGAACTCGTAGAAAGATTCAGACTGGAAAATTCTTGCAGTTTGGTAGAGAGGTGAAGACACTGATAGTTGATTGGTTTCTGTGTAGCTATTTTTGGTGCTGAAACTTGTTTTAGGGTAATTACGGTTAGATTCACCAATATAGAGATTTTTAGTTTGATTAACATTGATATCTGACCCACAATTGATGAAGTATGTGTATTGGTGAACATATCCGAGTGCAGGAAAGTGTAGTGAAACGAGAAAAGAAAGTAAAAAGATAAGAATTGCCATGGGGAGAGATGGAAATTGTGTTTGTTTGATGATGATTGCAATTCATATAATGAAGAAAGACTTAGTAGTGGATTAGATAAGTGGAAGACTTGAGCTGTGGACTGTGTTTAAGTCCTCAACTTTGAATTTTCTTCTTTCTTGTTTGTTTCTCTTTTTTTGTTTTTAATTGGGAAGTTGATTTATCAAGTAATGAACTGTTTTTGGTAAAAAATAAAAGTAATGAACTATTTGAGACATGAAAAATAAATGTTCCCGTAACGTTTAAACGTGATTGTTGGTTTGGAGTTTAGACGTACTTATTTTAAGAAGCTGCTACTAATGCAACCAAAATGAAAGCATGAAAATTTTGATGGGGTCCAAAGTGGTACAATTTGTCCCGACGTTTTGTAATGGAATAGAGCAGAAAGTTGTCATTCCAAATTTCCAATACACAATATATGTTTGTAGTAATTTGTTATTCTTAACTCAATTTGATCCAAAAGATACAAACTAGATTTTCAGGAAAAACTTGCCGCCAGCTTTCTTCCGGTTCCTTTTATGTGGTTTATCAATTAGAGAGGGGTGATTAAAGATCAATTTTGATCCAAAATCATTCCTCTTGATATTTTTTATTTTGTTTTATTTAAATAAGTGGTATCACATATTTTTAAATTTCATTCCAGTTTTCTTCTTTTTTTATTTGGTGTTGTTTTAATCCATTCTTAGTGCGGTGTTTTTGTTTTGATTTTCTGTCTTGGTACAGTGTTTATTTGTTCAGATTTGCTTCAATTCAACTTCAGTGCAGATTCAATGACTTTAGCGTCGTCAACGTTGCAGATTCGGATGCATGACTATTCCGGACATCTAAATTTTGTCATATCAATTGTAGGTTTTGTCTTAGATATTAGGCCGCTTTATGCTATTAACTCGGAGCTGTGAATTTATTCACAGATTCATTCTTATTAATTTTTAGCGAAATTAAATATGTATTGATTTCGATCAATGTACTCTTTGTAAATATGAATGAATGAATATTTTGTTTTTTTAAAAAAAAAAACTCAATTTGATCCAACTCAATAAGATTTACCTTTTGTGATCCCACAAATTAAAGATTTTATAAAATACTCGTTTACCAAGGGACGAACTAGAAGGGAGACCAGCAAAGGCCACGGTCCCCCAGAAACATTTTTTACTTTTTTTATACTAGTATAGTATTGTATTGTTGGTTAAATTCATTCTTTGTCCCATATTTTATTAAACTCGTGAAAATGGTCCCTTTATTAAGGAAACAAATTTCATACAGTCTATTTTCCCACAGTTTTACGTTGTTTTGAATTACAGCCGTCTGATCTAAAATGTACGATCAAGATTATTTTAAGTAACTTTATAATTGCATTAATTTGGACCGTTCAATCTAAAATGTACGATCAAGATTATTTTAAGTAACTTTATAACTGTGTTAATTTGGACCGTCTGATCTACAGTCAACGGCCAGAATTTAAAACTATGTGAAAACAATGCGAATATCTACTGCATCAAATTTGCATCCCTTTATTAATTTAACATTTTGAAAGTTGCAATTTTAACCCCCTCATTTCAAAATAGCACTTTTGGCCCCCTATCTTTACTCTTTTTTGCAAAAGGTCAATTTTGAAAGGAAAATACAATTTTAATGAGTAAAACTTTGGTTGACTTATAATCTTAAATTTATACTTTGTAACGAATTGACATTCCTATTTTCTTTTTATAAATAAACAAAGGAAAATGTTAAACAGTGCTCCCGGGCACTAGTTAAGCATATAAATATGGAAATTCTATCTCGGGATTTATGCATTCAATGCATCGAGAATGTAAAAAGTTCTTTTATCAATATTAATTTTATATTTTATTTCTATTTTTGGTATGTTTAACTAGTGCCACAGGGTCACTGTAAACTTAAAGCTTATTTTTTTATGACAAATTTGATTTCCATACATTATTCTTTTCATTAAATAGTAACTAGAATTATGTCTAAATTTCTACCGAAAAAATAAAAACAAAATGCAAAGATAAACTTAATTTATGTGTTTGGAACGCAAGCACGACGTTCACATAACACGGTTCAAGATGTGTTAGTTTAGACATAATAAGTTAATAACACACCACAAACATGTTAAAATATAAATTACTGAATAAGTGGATTAAATCTGCACACAATTTACTGCATGTTATATATACTTAATTTCAAAATGTATATTAAGTATAAGATTGACCAACTAGAATGAGATTTTTTTCAAAGATACTTTTATTTTGTTCGAGTTTCCAATCATACAATTTCTGAAAAGCAACCCTAACAAATAGTTTTTTGTATTCAATGAAAAACATAGATATACTTTAAACAAACGAAGAGTTTTGCTATATTGTACGAAGAATATAAAATATGAGTTGATGTGAATTCACATGTTCAATAGTTCTATGCTTTTAAAATAAATATATGACTAAGTAAATTATAGCAAAATCCGTATCCAACAATTGAGTTTAATTTGTTGTTTATTTTTCACATCAAACCCTGTAACATCTCAATTTTTTTTTAACTTAAGGAGGAATATTAATTAGAGTTGATTAATGAAACTAATTGAGGGAGAAACAATCACAACTATTCTTGAAGGACAAATGGAAGGGCAGAATGGTATTTACACAAGGAGAATGAGCTTTGGCTTATAAAAGAGGGCTCTAGTGGAAACAAAACCATTATTCAAGTTCATTTTCAGAACTGAATATCAGTAAGCAACACTTCAATCCCTCCTCCCATGAACCCCTCCATCTCTCACGCTACCAAGCAACACAATAACAACCTTGATTCTTCAAGAACCCAAGCATCCAAGTGGTTCAACCAAGTCTTTCATCTTTGTTTGGGTGCAGCCACAACATGTCTTCCCTTGCCTTCCTCTGATTCGTTCATCATCAACCACAACAAGGAATCACCAGATTCTTAGAATTAAGGTATGGTCTTGATTCTTAGTTTTCCCTTTTTCCCCAAAATTCAACTTGAGAAACCTAATCTACATGATTGCTGTTTGGGTGTTGCATGCATGAATAACACCTTCATGGACGACTGCAAGAGGCAATAAGAATGAAGGGATGAGGGATTAGTTGCAGCTGAAACTTACAAAGTCATTTTCTGTCAAAACGACGAACTCGCTTAGCGAGTAAGTCTACTCGCTACAGCGAGTGTAGCAGAACACCATTGCTGCTGCTGCATGCATTTCTTGTTCTTGTAGCCCATTCATTACACTTGGTGAGTTATTCCTAGACTATCCTTTCCCTTTCCAGTTAGTGTCTTGTCAGTTCCCACTCTTATAATTCTTTGGAAGCTCAAAGTACTCATGGTTCCATTCTTTTTCTTTTGCTCAAGCACATAAATAGGGGTTTCTAGTGAGTTCTGGACAGGAAGCTTTGATGCTGTAGCAGAGCTAGTATTCAAGTGTTAAAGCTCATATCAGGTGGGTTCTTTAGGATAGTGTAGTTAGTCCCCCAAAAATTATGATTCGTTGCATGTTAATATAGGATTAGGAATAAATGTTGTGTGAGGAGGATTAAATCCCAAATCCACCTCCATTATGTTTTATATTATGTAAATTATGTTGCTGCACTGGTTAAATGAGGATTGTAGGTGTTTCTTTGAAAACTATAATTTCTGACAAAACTGGGTAATTTCTGCATGAACTCGCCGTAGCGAGTAGTCAGCGAGTACTCATGGCGAGCTGGGTTTTGGGCTGATGATACTCGCCGTAGCGAGCTTCTGCTCGCCACAGCGAGTTGATTTAGGTCAGGACCTATAATCTCGCCATGGCGAGCTGATGACTCGCCACAGCGAGCTTGTGCAGAACTGACTTACATTTTCTATTTTCTAAATAAAGATTCCCACACTCGTTTTATATCCTCGTTATAATCAGATAACTTGCAGTAATTTAATTAATATAATGTTGAACAGGATGTTAATCACAGATAATGCTTAGGGTATAACTTAGTTATTATTAGGCTTGTATGCTCCCCGGGTTTTGGGAAATTATGGTAGTAACAACTAAATTAGTTTCAGTCAATTATGAGCGATTTTGTGATATCGCGTTATGGACTCCCAATGGGATAATCCATTAGGATAAGTTATTGTGAGCTGCATGCCGTGACCGAATCGGTTGACGGATATGGCAGGCCTCTGAGACATGCTCACCTCAGAGTGTCCTTGTGTTTAAAATGAATAAGAGTTTCTAATCTGTGATACACCTTTATATTATGCTGTTTATGTCATGATAGTAGTGTAGTATGTACGACTGATTTTTAGGTGCCCCCGGTGTAGTCACCTCTAGGAGGGTAGTAGGACTCACTGAGGCTTAGTAGTCTCACCCCACTCCAAACAATTTTTTTTAGGTAAACAGGATGTTTGGAGCAAGGACCAGGTAGGAGGCTGACAGTTGGAGCTGAGCTTGGATTGTCCGCCTTGAAGATTTTAATTCTTCGTCTTGCTATTTGTTTACTATCTTGTTTACTCAAAAATACTAGCACTTACCGCTGTATTTATTTGTTATTCCTTTTGTATATGAAGCAATTTGTACCTTGCTAATTTAATTAATAAATTTTATTTGTACTCAGATCCATATTATGTATGTCTTGGCTAAATATTCTAGATATTTTAGTTGGGGCGTTATAAACCCCTTGCAAAAGAGAATAAAGATAGGGTGTCAAAAGTGCTATTTTAAAATATAGGGGGCCAAAATCACAACTTTATGAAACTTAGGGGGGCAAAAGTGCTATTTTGAAGCATATGGAACTAAAATCTTAACTTTCTGGAACTTAGGGAGCCTAAAATTTAGCCTAAATTTAATGACAAAATATCTTTTGAGACTAGAATTGATCTTTTTTTATCTAAAAATTCGCGAACTTTATGACAAAATGCTTGAGTTAGGACCAAAATTATAATAAATAGGGTTAATAGGCTTTTACACCCTTGTAAAGTAGGCGAATTTTGCGTTACCCCCTTGGAATTTTTTTCTTTGAGATTACCCCCTTGCAAAATTTATTTTTTTGATTTACCCCCCTTTGGCTGACGTGGCAGAAAAAAAAAAACATAATAACCGATTTAAAAACAACACTTTTTAAATCGGTTGAACAAAATAACCGATTTAAAAAGTGCATCCAAGGGGGTAAATCAAAAAAATAAATTTTACAAGGGAGTAATCTCAAAGAAAAAAAATTACAGGGGGGTAACGCAAAATTCACCTACTTTGCAGGGGGGTAAAGACCTATTAACCCTAATAAATATTAAAATATAGAGGTCAAAAAGTTCGATCCCCCTAAACTAAATTCACGTACATAAAAACAATTTAATGGCCCATAAAATGCAGATTTACAATATCAATTTTAGATTTATCTTATAATTTATTGTATATGTTTTTTTTTTAAAAAAAATAGTTTCTTTTACTAAACTCGGTCCTCCTAAACTAAATTCATGTCTGCATTTACCTATTAGTATTTAGTTTAATGAATTAATGTATCAGTGCATTTGAATTTTTAAATATGACATAGACATTCCAAAAAATGGGTCATGAGTATAAGGGTCCGTTTGGTTCGAAGTTTTTGGAGGGGAGGGGAGGGGAGGTGAGGGAATATTTTAAATTTTGGAGAAGTAATTTACTTTTTTACTCTTAACCTTATAAACTCAAAATAAGGATTAAATTATAATGGATATATTACGTCAAAAAAAAATTTAATGGATATATAACAAAAAAAAAATCTAATGAGCAGAAAACCTAAATTTTTTTTGTTGTAAAAAAAAAATAAAACCTAGAATTTTAATATTCCAACAAGGATAATTTTAAATTTTAGTAAAAAAATGAGGATAATTTTGTCAACATAATAAATCCCTCCCCTCACCTCCCCTCCTTCTCAATTGAACCAAACAGACCCTAAAAGTGTGTTTGATTTGTTAAAAAATTAAGAAATTGGACAAAAAAAATTTAGTTGTATTGTGTTTGATTTTAAAATTGTTGTTTAGACCAAATAAATTAAGGACCAAAATAATGGACAAAAATATTAAAATAATAATTTATCCATCAAGACAAAATTTATCCAATACATATATTTTGCTTAGTGCTATGAAAAGTACCACAATACAAGTTCAAGTTATAGTAACTTAGTATAAGCATAACCTGTTGGGTCGGATGGTTCGGGCAAAAGTGCACACACCACAACACAACCCATCTTGAGTCCACATTCCACAACCTAATTAAATTAGTACTTGGTAAATTGTTTGACAAGAAAATTGGAAAACAAAGATTATTATATGGTCGAGCTTTGGCATCGTCACTACATTTACATTACATTATTATTAATCACAATCACATTCACACACCACCGCATTCTGAAACGGTGCCTCCCGGTATCACTTTCGTATCAAACGAAATCGTTGCTTATGTTTGTAAGTTTCTTCTCTCCTTCTTTTACTACTCCATAGTCACTCCTCCAAATTCCACGCATCCATCGCCGCCTCACTCAAAAGTCTTCGCATCTCTCCCAAATACTACGAGATGCTATTTTCACGAATTTCTAGAAACCTTAGAGCTACTTTCAATGGATGTCGCTGGTATCTTTCTGTTCCAGAACACAATCACCGGGTTCTGTTCTCTCACTCACCTAGAGACTCTACTCAACAGGTAACTGTCTTCTCCTCTATATTCCTCTCACCTTGACTTTCACTGTTTGCTTTCTTCAATTTCTGCTTTTTTGTTCCAATTCGATATGGAATTGTTGCTTTTTGAATCTTCTATGTAAGCAAGATTATAGTGCCTAGCGAATGGTATTTGCTTTCAGTAAAGAAAAATTTAACTGTTTCTTTCTATTTGATTTCAACATTTGTATTAAGAGTTTCAAATTCGATGAAATGAGGTCTGAATAGAAATTTATAAATGGGGACAGTCCTCATCTTATAAGTAGGTTTTGTAAGTTTGATTTAACTCCAGTCCAAATTCTAAGAGTATGTATGATCCTGTTATTGTGAATGGTGGAAACACATAGAAGCGGTTTTGTGATCAATGAGTGCATGTGAATTTTCCGAACTCGTGGTTTTGTAAAATCAATGTAATTTTGGCAAACCTACTGTGATATCTGTTGTTCTGAATAGAACTCAGATTTTATCCCAAGAGGATAGAAGAACTCACAGTGAGATGGATTTCCAATGTGGAGGTAGAGGCTGGAATCCGAGGAATGAAAAAGTGGGGTGTACTACCTGCAAAAACCACTTTGACGCCCAAATAAGTATAAGCTTGAGGTGGAGGCAGGTTAGAATGAGGTATATCTTGTGAGGTTTTGAAGGGTTGTTTATATAGGCCAGTGGAAGTGGCATTGGGCTTGACTCAGCCCAAAATTCCAGTCAAGAACAATACCAAACATGTACTATGATTGCATGCTCTTACTGTTTTTTTTTTAATTAGTAAAATTATTTTACTTATTGGCATTTTTGTTTGCATTAGAGATTATAATTCAAATGGAAATGACCTACTTTTTGACCCAGATACATTACATGATTGATGCATGCAGTAGATTCCACTTTTATGGGAAAAGACATTGTTGTTAATTTGTTATTGTTGTTGACGATTTATTTTTGGTAAATGGTTTCTTTGACAAGTGTCTTAGGTAGATTTAGATTTAATGTGGCTGTGTTTTGCTTCTTTTGTTGGTTTGCATTCCTTTCCTGTTAGTTTGTCTGAAGTGAATTTTTTATTATCCCCCTCCGTCTGTTTAGTTATGCAGTCTTCTTTTGTTTACATAAAATTGTCTTCTTTTATCTAGAGAAAAATGTCGTGACACTGTTATTTCTTGTATATGATTCTTGTGTGCTGCAGGTTGTGAGAAGTTTCATTTTTTCAAAGGGCATGCCAGCATTGTATAGTAGTAGATATCAAATTCATCAGCACAGCAGCTCCCTAGTCGAGGTCAATTTCCTTGTGTTCTTTCTCGGTTTCTCATCTTTCTTCTGTGCACTGATCCAAATCCCCATTTCCCAAATGTAATATGTTTTAAAAGTTATATCTTCGTATTTGAAATCTAATAGAATCTCTTATTAACAATGTAAAAATCATAATGCAAAAATATTTTCCTAGTCATGTGAGTATGTATATTTGGTATGGTATGTACAAGTGCTTATATTTATTCAAAAAGACAAATGTAAGAATGTTACTAGGATTTCAATCTACAACTTTTATAGAGTTAACCATAAACTTTTCTTCGAAACATCACAAACTCCTTCGTTTTTTACTAGTAGAGATAGTTTAACCGGTCCATTCTCATCATAATTCTTCAGTGTTTATTCTTACCAACTTCGCTATGAATCTTGTATCATTCTCAGGATGAACTTGATCCGTTTTCACTGGTGGCTGATGAACTATCACATATTGGTAACAAGCTGCGAGAAATGGTAGTGGCTGAGGTATAAGACTGATCTTTGTTAACTTTCTAGTTTCTAATATATGCACGGAACGAATAATAGCCTTGTTTCATCTGCTGCATAGAAATCAGTTATTCACGGTGAATATTTGGTATTATGTGACAGGTCCCTAAGCTTGCCTCAGCTGCTGAGTACTTCTTCAAAATGGGGGTGGAAGGAAAAAGATTTCGGCCCACAGTAAGAATATTCTCAATGATATGCAGATTTTGTTGTATGCTTTGCAGTTTGCAGAAATATTTGCTTTTGCATGGATTGACATTTGCATATTAATCATTGTAAATGGGTACTTAACAACCATTTAATTTAAGCTGGGATAGTTGTAAATCTATTGATCCTCACATTTTTCAAGCCGCCCTTTCAAATTACTACAATTAGATTAATGCATTCATACTACCAACACTTATAATTTACCAGCACACTACCTCTGTTCTTCAATATGGTTACCTTATATAATTTTGTGAAATATGGTCATTGACACATAACATTGGAGACCATCATGTGGTAAAAACGAAAATATAAGGAGATACTAATAGTTTTGACTATGTCAAGGATAAGATTGGTTTTAACATTAGCTACAACACTAACTTATTTTCTCTTCTGGTATTTCTGGGATCAGCATGCCCTCCATCTGTCCTCAATTCCTCACTTTGGTGTGCTGATTAGTTCTGATAGCCCTACTGTTGCTCGAATCAGGATCCTCTCCATTTTCAGTTATTTCCATTTCCTCCATTACTAAAGTTTTTAAATATTTTGGGGTATATAAAAGAGATTTGTACTTATTTAACGTCACACTTTTGTATTTATATTTCCAAATCTATATACTAATGAAGAAAATGGAGAGGATCCCAACCCCCGTTGCTCCATCTATCTGTTTGAGTGTGCATATAGATATAAGGTCATAAAATATAGGTATTTATGAGTGTCTCATGCCTTATTCATGATTTGTCTAGCTTAATTTTTAACATATGGGATTGGGTTAATGAATGGTTGTTTTTGCAGGTTTTGTTGTTAATGTCAACAGCATTAAATCTACCAATTCCCAAAGCACCTCCTCCAATGGAATATGGAGGTAGTACACCAACTGACCTACGCTCAAGACAACAACGCATAGCTGAAATAACAGAGATGATCCATGTAAGTCCTTTAGAAAATATCATTTATGAAATATTGCTTTCATTATACTTTCGACAATATTGTTTTTGAAGTACATAATTAGATTTTTTATGGCACTCAACCAGGAGATGTCTTATTTTTGTATTTTATTCATTAATATGATTGCTAATATAATCACACAATAAAGCTTTGAGGTCAAAGGTTGGACTGTAGACATTATTTATGATAAAAACATTATGTGTCACTTGATCCATGTAGCCAACCTCATTAGCTGGATGGCTCAGTTATTTTGTTTTGTGTGCCACCTACTATGCTTTTGTCTATGTTAGTTTGATTTTATTGATTCTTTTCAAGCAAAGTCGAAAATGGCTAAAAGTTATACTGTTTTCATTTACTTTTTTGCTATAGATTATTGCAATTATTTGCTGCAGTTTCTTTCTATCAATTTTTATTTGTATCGTGGCCCATTGTTATTCAGTTGCTGACTTGTTGTCCCCTCTAGTTTTCCCTGTCCACTAAATTTTATTAGGGCATTTTAGTGTCATTAAGCTTTCCGATATGTGGTGTCCAAGGAAGGGAAGGACCCATTACAATTTTATTATATGGAACCTTGCTAATTCATCAACTTAAACCTGTGACCTTTTAGTTGCATGGCAACAACTCCAAATGTCGTGCCAACTGCTGAGACACGGTTCTGCAAATCTCTCTCTGTGTTCTGGTCTGAGGAAGTGTAGGACCTATTGTGGGTCTATCATCAACAGCCTTACCTTGCATTTACAAGATTGATTTCACAACTTTAACTCGTGACCTTCCAGTTACTCAGCAGCATCTCTAATGCCAGGAATCTCTATTTTATTTTATTTTTGTTAAAAATGTTATTGGAGAGTTTTTAATTCTCTAATAATTCTTTTAATTAGAAACGTCATTTTGATAAAACCCTTGTTGCTGTGTCTGACCTTTTAGAATTTTGAAAATGATTTTATGATGCAAGTTTGTTTTCCCTGGTCACTGAGAAAGATCTTTCTATAAATATTTTACTATTTTATTTTATCACTCCTTTTTTTTTTTATGTCAATGCCTTCTTGATTAAGTGATCACCGAAGAGAAAGTTATTTATGATTTTACATTTAGTCATGTAATAATTTTGGTAAATACTAGTATATGATAAATGAAATACTTAGTTTTTGTTGGTGATATATTAATTTACTGAACCATTTGTTTTGTCAACCACCACTACCATCATCATCATCCTTATGCCACATCTCTTGTGTTTGTAAGTACCCTTTATTATGATTTGTGCAGTCGTATGATGGGCCACATGCAAATGACTAAACCTGCAAACTCTGTTCCAAACGTGTACTTGTGGGCATGAGGGTTGTGTGCTAAAATCAGTTGGTTTTATGAACATAGTATCTCTTAAAATGGGTTGAAAATCCTTCCCTCTTAACTTAGCTTTTTGGATCCAGTTAGGCCTATTCTATTCTCATTTCCAATTATCATTTGTATTGTGTGGCAAATCAAGTTTAGCCGTTTATTCTTTAGGTCCATCAATCAAGTCATAAAATGCCCAATGATAATTTTGAAAGTTGAAACCTCTTATTTGTGCATTTGGAAGAATTTTTTTCCCATTATTATATTACATGTAATTTTGGCATTATTTTATCACAGGTAGCAAGCCTTCTTCATGATGATGTATTGGATGATGCCGATACCAGACGTGGTATTGGTTCATTAAATTTTGTAATGGGAAATAAGGTATGTGTATACAGTTTTGGTTTTTCTCCTGCATGTCATTTGCCAGATGATCATAAATTTTCACTACTTGTTACATGTATACTGTAATATTATGGTGGGTGTACTTTGCTTGAGATTTTCTTGGGTATACTTTTGTTGCAGTTAGCGGTGTTGGCTGGAGATTTTTTGCTTTCCCGAGCTTGTGTTACCTTGGCTTCTTTAAAGAACACCGAGGTGCAGTAAATGAGTAATATATGTTTATATGTATGTATAACTGTAAAGATGTATTATATATCTAGGTCCTTGACGGTGCACATATTTATGTACCTGTCATCTGCCTAAGGACTATGTTTCTGTATATGTAGGTTGTATCTTTGTTGGCAAAAGTTGTAGAACATCTTGTAACGGGGGAGACCATGCAAATGACTACAACATCTGATCAACGGTGTAGGTATGCTTCTGAGTCCGTTTCTGTCACATGTGTAGCATTTTCTTTACCTGGGTGGTTAACCTTCACCGTACATAATTTGTGTAACTATCAATGAGAAAGGTTCATCTATAAAATTCCTGGCTCTTTGCTTACAGAAGCACACAATTGTCGATCTTAATTTTAAGAATTCATTGAATCGCAGAGATAGCCTATTGTTTGTTTCATTTCCTAACAATTGTTTATATGTTCAGCATGGAATATTATATGGAAAAGACATACTACAAGACTGCATCATTAATATCAAACAGTTGCAAGGCAATAGCCATCCTTGCAGGGCAAACAGCTGAAGTTGCAGTGCTTGCATTTGAGTACGGAAAAAATCTGGTTTGTATATTTGTGGATCTATTGTCTGTAGTATAATTTTTTTCTGCTGTAAATTATAAGTAGCATGTTTAACTATTATTATTATTATTATAATATTTTTTCGTCAAAATAAAAAAAAATTGAAACTAAGGCTTTGTTTGCGAGTTTGGAGGGGAAGGAAGTGGAGGGTGTCAAAAATAAGAAAGCAGCAGCAAGTGGAAAGAATAGAGGAATTTGGGAGTGAGCGATTTATTTTTCTTGATAATACAAAATCCTCCTAATTTTGAGGAACTCAAAAAATTTATTGGAAGAGGGTTTTGGAGGGTTTATATGAATTCTTCAAATTTAATAAATGTTGTTATAATATTCTCAAAGGTAAAAATATACTAATAAAAAACATTCATTTATTATTCCCTACAAAAACACTCTAAAAAAATGTGGAAGATTTCTCTATTTTTCCCTCTGCTTTTCTCCCCCCAAATCCCTTACCACCCCTCCCTCCCCTCCAAACTCGCAAACAAAGCCCAAGTGTTTTGGGTCTATCCATTTCATATGGAAACAAATTGGTTGGTATCTTTCTACCTATCTGCACATGTTATACATGTTTCTGGATGCCATAAGTTAATTCTTTCTCTTCTGTTTTGCAGGGTTTAGCATTTCAATTGATAGACGATGTACTTGATTTCACAGGCACATCAGCTTCCCTTGGAAAGGGTTCTCTATCAGACATTCAACATGTAATTTCACAGTTTAATCTGATTCTAAATTTCTTCTAGTCTTGATTTTGACTTTTCAATTACAATTTGAAATATTTTTATGAAAGCCTGAGAATTCTTGGTGCTCAATTTGGTAAAACATGATATGTTCCCTGCAAGTGGTATTATAATTCTTCATGTTTCTATTTATATTTTTCCTCCATTTTTCTGTTTTATACATGCTTTTTGGATGGACAATATCTATGGTTCCTTTTCTTGTGGGGTCATCAATTGAAATCTTTAGCCAAATTATGTTGTAATTTTTAAATTCTTGATTCCGAAATAAAAAACATGTATAAACTTATAGCAAAGTAAAATTTTATCACAACTCAAACTGAAATCTTCAAAAAAGTCCCCTACTAAATGGATAAAAGTGAGAAAAGTTTATTGTACTGCTAGCACAATGACTTGAAACGTCTTCTTTTTGTAGCTGTAAATAAATGTGTAATATATTCTCTGCTCTTTCTTGAGTCTATTTTTGAAATAACTTTGAAATATAGTTTTGTATTGATACTAAATCTCTGTTGGAATTTGAAAACCTTTATTGGGTTTTTGTCATTTAACAGACTTTTTAATATAAAAAAAATTGTGTGTGATCTGGTGTTGTGTTTGTTATGTTTTAAACTAATCTATGACCTTGTCCAAAAAAAAAATATTGCAGGGAATTGTTACAGCTCCAATATTGTTTGCAATGGAGGAGTTCCCCCAGTTGCGCGCAATTGTTGAAGAGGGCTTTGAAAACCCTGAGAACGTCAATATTGTAAGCTAATAAGTTTTATGTGGTTGCATGTTTCCTACTGTACATAATTAGTTCTTCTGCCACTTCACAAAACAAGGAACTATTTTGAAATATTTGACTCTAGTTAATCAACCACTTAACAGGGTGCAATTGGTTTCGGTTAATCCATCAGTTTGATAAGATCATTGATAACATGATTTGTTTAGGCTGATTTAATCAGTTGATATGTGTGCGCTCGCCTCTAAGTTCAGTAACATGACTATGATTAGTCCTTCAAATTAAGATGTTACACAAAACCCACATCACACAACCTTGTTATGTGATTTTACATATTTTGTATTTACATGTGCAGGCTCTGGATTATCTTGGGAAGAGCCGAGGTATACAAAAGACGAAGGAGCTAGCCGTGAAGCATGCTAACCTTGCAGCAGAAGCAATTGATAACTTACCTGAGAGTGATGATGAAGAAGTAAGAAAATCAAGGAAAGCCCTTGTAGAACTTACTCAGATAGTCATTACAAGAACAAAATGACAGGAAGGCATCGTCCCCTGTTTTTGTTTTGTTTTTTTGTTTTGATAGCTAAAAGAAGTCTCTCACAGTAAAAATCAACTGCTAAAAAGTTGTTCTGTAGCCATTTTTCAATTCTTCTATCATTGTTCCTCGTCGGGGAAAATAAGTTATATTCTAGGATAATGTCATATTGTTGCCTTTCCTTTTTCTTTTCTTTTTTAACTTTTTTCCTCTTACGTATCTTTCCCTCTGTCAGTGTTTCATTGTTTGCTTCTTCCCTCGTGCTTGGAGGGATCTTTCATGTTCTTTAAATTGCTTGGAATAGCTGATTTAGAAATATTACGGTGTATTTTGACTCTCAAAGTGTTTGTGCAGCTGCTGAGATTATATTTATACATAGCCTTGAATTGTTCACCTACTAGGGTTAAACAATGTTCAACCACGAGTTCCTTGAAAATGAAAAAGGGAAAGGAGGATTAGGATACAATGAATTGTGGAAAATCTTGGACATTAGTGGGAAGTAATAACATGCATGGGAAAGAAATGTCACTGTCAATAATATGCAAGTTGTTCCATCATCCCTTTTAAGCAGCATAGTTTGATGTGATTGTAAGATAAAATGGGAATGGATTCTCTCTGGTCATATGATCATTCCATGACATCACGGCTATTCAATAAAATAGAAAAGGAAAAAAGTTAAGAGAGAGAGATGAATTTTAATAGTTGAGATTAAAACTTAAGGATATTTAATAAAACACACATTTTCACCTGTATGTCAATATGCAATTATTAACACGGAAAGCTAGCTAGAGCACATACATAATACGTAATAATTATAGAAATTTCTGTATGAGTCCATTTGACGCTTATCTCCTCGTGAGCATAGCATGGGTGAAAATTGGTCTTCTGATTGTTCAATGGTTCCTAAATTGATGAAAATACTCTGTTGTGGTTTCGGAAGATATGTTCTGAAAATATACATGATTGAATTGTATTCTTTTGAAATGGTTGATAGTGATTTTTTTCCGGAAGCTAACTTCCGAACATGGAGCCTTTCGGAGTGTAACTTCTTATGTGATCTTTTTATGTTAGCTATTGAAAAATCGTTCATTCATTTCCACTCAATCACTCAACCTCCATTGGCACGAAAAAGGATCAAGTTTTTGACCTTTTGGATGCATGAAAGCAACATTTCTACACTCATAGAGGGTTTCTATGCTTATTTAACATCAAAGAACATATAATGTGTGTTTTGAACCGTTTATTTTTAAAAAAAAAAAAAAAATTAGCATTTCTGTAAAGCTAATATTTGGACTATAACTTTTGAAATTAGATTGGAAGATAGGCTTTAAAATTATTTTAGAAATTGGTTGGAAGATAGGATTTTGGAGGGTGGACATTGCCCTTAATTCAAAGGTAGCCCCATCTCTAGCTAACTTCAATGTTTTCATTGAGGTACTGATATGGGCAAAGTTATGGTGCATAAGCCATATTTATGCACCGTGCATAAATACCCAAAATTGCTTAGTGCACCCCCCAAATTTCTAGTGCACCCCCCAAATTGCTTAGTGTACCCCCATATTTTTTGGGGGGTGCGCTAAGCAATCTGGGGGGTGTATTAAACAATTTTCATTATTTATGCGCGGTGCATAAGGAAAAAGCTTATGCATCATAACCACTCCCACTGCCGGATGTATTCAATATTTGATTATGAATGAAATGCTAAAAGCAACATTTTGTCAAAAAAAATAAAAACACAAATAATATACCATTACATTTTATTTGTTTTTTCAATATTAGATAAATAATACAAAATTTATTTTGCCTTATTTTCATGCGTTAAAAATGGTTCTTGAAGTCATATGTGTGAATCACCAAAAACATCACCAACCAGTTATGAATCTTAAATTAAAAAAATTAAAATTTTAATACTAATAAATCATACGTAATTTATTCACCAAAATGTTAAATATGATTCTCATGTATCAAATATGATTTTTGAAGTCATTCATATCAATCATAAAAAATATCCACAACCAAATATAAATTATTATATGCATAACACTATCAATGTATTACTCACTCTGATTCTTAATATAAAAGAAAAATTGTTTTTTAGATTCATTAAGTTTCTAATGTATATTTGGTCTATATTATAGACTAGATACATTAAAAGTTCAATGAATCTAAAAAATCAATCTTCCTCTTACATTAAGGATCAGATGTAGTATAATATATTCTCCTTATTTTTCATGTATTATTACATGATATATTATCTATTTTCAATTTTCTATTGTATTTTTCTCTTTTATTTTCTTTCCTCTATTTCTCATATATTTGTAAAAATATATTTGTAGTAGCTCAGGTCCCACCACCTCATGTGGTCCATGCCACCTCACGATCTTTTCCACCCCCTCTCTAGTGGAGTTTTTGCATTCCGTGGGAATCGAACCATGTATCCTGAGATTCAAATACATGTTCAATCCATACATATTACCAATTGGGCTATTACAAGGTGCAAGTGTCCTATGTTTGCCAAACAAGGACTAACAGATTGGAATTTATTAGGCCATTAAAAAAAAAATTGGACTTGATTAGGATTGGATTTATGATTCATATTTTCTGGAAAATGATGAAGCGTTAAGAGGGTTTGTCTCCTTAACTCTCTCTCTTTTTCTTTTTTTTTTTTGTCTGCAAAGTGAAACTCACTCACATAATGTAGAATCCATGGGATGCGGACCTTAGCTCTTCTTCAAAGAGGTGAATAAAGGAAAGTTCACAAAGACCTAGTTACAAGAGAATCATTAAAGATAAAGAATTCATACAATTTATTATGTTGGGATTCAATACAGATATGCTCAGATCAAAGAGAGATCAACTTGTGAGAGACCAACCTCTATGAATGATGTTGATGCTGAGGATGAGGTTGGCAGTTGGAATGGTGAAGATGGACATGAACGTGAACATGAGTAGAAGAAGGTAAAAAGAAAGAGGACAGTGTTAATGCACAATGGTGGATGAGACGGTTATACTTTTCCCACCATGGAAAAGTTTAATTTTTAGCCATTTGATATAATAATATAATAAACAACGGTTCAAATTAAAACTTGTTACTTACTAGTAACTTTTTGCAATATATATATCGATAGAATAATGCAATATTTTTACTTAGATAAGTTTACCGAGATAAATTGGATTGTTAATTAATGTGATGGAAACTTATTTTTGTACGAACCCCCTTTATTTTCTATGGTAATGAGATTCCAATAATTCAAAAATTGATCCCAAGATAAATAAAGGCCCCGTTTGGATTAATTTATTTTTGAGCTTATGCAAACAGTTTATACAATTTTTATGTATTATTATAAGTTTGTTAAGGTAGTTTATGATAAAATAGCTTATAAAAATACAATTTTCACCAGTTTGAACTTATAAAATAGCATAAAACCTAATTTATATTGCATAAGCTATTTGTATAAGCTCAAAAATAAGCTAATCCAAACGGGGAGAAAGTCTAACCAATAATGATTTTTAAATTAAACTCAACTATTTGAGATGATTCGTCTTCAAAATTTTATTAACTATTTGACTCCAAGAGTGTGTTTGATCTGCTAAAAAATAAGGGACTATACAAAACAACTTAAGTTGTACCGTGTTTGATTTTAAAACTGTTTCTAGTACTAGACAAATTGGGGGCCAAGGGACGGGACAAAAACTGAAATTCTTGTCCTCTACAGAACCACGAGACAACTTTTTGTCCTCCGCACAAACTATCTAAAATACCAAAATAACCTTTTGTCCACCAAACATCATACAACACAAAATTTGTTCAATACCTTAAATATTTGTCATGTATTGTTTTGTTTTGTATTGTCTTATATTGTTCTGTCAAGTACTTACATTTTGCAGATCAAACGGACTTTAATATCTTAATTTTTTTTATGTGGATAACCCTAATTTAGAATCTTGTATCTATAAATAGACTAATGCTACGGTGGACCACTTTCACAAGTGATCTATCGAATATGAATTTTACAAAATTTACTGATAGATTGAAAATATATATTATATCAATCATTCATACATTTTTTTAGAAAAATTAAAAATCATTTGATATTTTATTGAGATTTATCAAGATTTACAATATTTAATAAATAGTTAATCTCGATAGGTGTCAATAACTTATCAAATGATTTTCAATTTTTCTAAATTTTTTTATAGATGATCTATAAGATACTAGCCGCCAAACGGGCACGTTCCGTGCCCGTTTGTGTAATCGATTTTTTTTTTCCGTGTGTGATTGATAATTTGTATTGTGCAAATATAAATAATTACTTAATCTCTTTTTTTATTGGACTTTGTTAATTGATAACTATGTAACCTCCTTTTTTTGTTGTGGTTAGTTATTAAGAAAAAAAAATATTTATTTTTTACTATAAAAAAACTGAAAACCTACTTTTATTTGGAAGTTGTGCTTAGTTATTAAAAAGAAAAAAAAGTTATTTACTAAAAAAAACTGAAAATCTATTTTTGTGTGGAAGTTATTTTTTAAGGGTAAAATTGGAATAATAAAAAAGTAATCCAAAAAATTTGTATCCCCTTTATATATTAGTATTAGTATAGATAAATTTTCAATCAAACGATGAATTTTATAAAATTCATATTCATTGTAATATTATTCATAACTGGTACACTTATCCATATTAGAATTTATCTCTATAAATAAATATAGTAACCAAATAAGAAATAAAAAATACAAACAAAAAGCCGATGAAAAAGGGGACGAAAAGAAGCAGAGGAAACTAACGGCGGTAGACGGAAACCCAACCTGAGTACCTGACCCCGCGAGCGTGACCGTTACAGTTGAGTTATCTAACCAATAAATCAATCCTCACTCACTCATATACAGCTATATACCCGAGTTAACCCCTTACGAACGCTTCATTCACCTCTCTCTTCGTCGCGCGGCCAAATACATGGTCGCGTAACCGTTTTCTCAGGCCATTTAAGCTTTTTGCTTTCACATCATGGCCTCCATCACCTCCGTCGAACTCAACTTTCTCATCTTTCGCTATCTCACCGAATCAGGTTTCTTAACCCCTTCCCTATTTTTTTTAATCTCTTTCTGCTCTGTTTATTCACATGCTTTCTGCTCTATACATATATTTTTTTTCATCATCTCAACGAATTTAGTTTTTTTTTTCTTCTGTTTTCGTAACATGTTAGGGTTTTGGAAATTTTGATGAATTGAGTTTTTGTTTTTTTTAATGTTGATGTTATTTTTGTTGGTTTGAATGGTTAAATGTTATTGTTGGATTAACGGTTAGGTATTGTTGAGAATTGGAACATATTTACCTTCTAATTAAAAATTGCTCCTTCAAGTTTTTTATTTTCTGGTTGAAGATGAAGGAGTAGGGATTTTTTGTAGATCTGTTAGTTAAAGCTAGATTTGTTGCTGACACTTGATTTTTTATGTTGTGAAATGCATTTATAATGAGTGAGATGTGTAGAGTGGTTATGTTTTCGCTTTAGGTCCGTTTGATCTATAAAACATAAGTACCGGACAGAAAACGACTACGACAAGCTTGATTATTGGACGTGGTTGTGTTTTTATTGTAATTGATTGATTATGATTATATATAATATACATGTGTATGTTGGGAATTGTATTTGGAAAAGGGTAGAAGAATTTTAATTGAAAGGAAGCATGATTACTGTTTTGAGCTATGGAACTGAGTGTCTGCTTAGGAAATAATTCTCTGTGCTGTGAAGAATAAGTGTTTGCTTGCTTATTTATCATGGGAATGAATGTACTTGTCGTCTTGTTTAGAATCATGTTACATGCGATGTAATGTTTGATGCGTATAAATTTTGTCACGTGTCTTTGCGTAATAATAACTCCAGCTTTTACGGTTACGGGCGTATCTGATTTTGCTTAAAATTAATGTCCGAGATTCTGTATCAGGTATTTTATATGAAAGGTCTTTATTGGCCGTTTTCTTTTCTTGTTTCCTCTCTCTCTCTCTCTCTCTCTCTTTCCGTTACATGTTAGGGTTTTGGAAGTTTCGAACATTTTTTAGTTTTTGTGAATGCTGACGTGTTTTTTTTGGGTTGCTAAGTTTTGCTATTGTTTGATTAAGGGTTAGCTTATCTATTGTTGAGAAGTGGAACATTTTTTACCTGGTAATTGAAAAATTCTCCTTCACGTTTTTTAATTTCTGGTTAAAGATGAAGGATGACAGAATTGTTTTAGATCTGTTAGTTTTAGCTAGATTTGGTGTTTTGACTTAATTTTTGAAGTTGTTAATGTGATGATAATGAGTGAGATTTGTAGAGTGGATGAAATTGATGTATACGACGAGCTGGATTATTTGAAATTTATCCTTAATTATGATGTTTTTTATTGTAATTGACTATTTATGTATATGTTGGGGATTGTATTTGCAAATGGGGTAGTAGAAATTTCAATTGAGAGGAGGCTTGATTACTGTTTTGAGCTATGGAGCTGAGTGGCAACTTAATAAATGATTCTCTGTTGTTGTGAAGAATAAGTGTTTGCTTGCTGATTCCTCATTAAAATATATGTACTTGTTGTCTTGTTTAGAACCATGTTACATGCGAAATGTTTGATATGTATAAATTTTGTCACGCGTCTTTGCATAATAATAACTCAAGCTTTTACCGTTACGAGTGTGTCTGATTTTGCTTAAAATTAATAACTCAGATTCATAATCGTTTTTTTTAATATTAAAGGTCTTTATTGGCCGTTTTCTTTTCTTGTTTTCTCCCTGCTCTTTCCGTAACATGTTAGGGTTTTGGAAGTTTCGAAGAATATTTAATTTTTTAAATGTTGATGTTCTGTTGCTGGTTTGAGTGCGTAAATGTTATTGTTTGATTAAGGGTTAGCTTTTGTTGAGAAATGGGACTTATTTACCCTGCGCAATTGAAAACTGCTCCTCCATGTTTTTTATTTTATTTTCTGGTGGTTGAAGATGAAGGAGGTCGGAAATGTTTTAGATCTGCTGCTTAAAATTTGATTTGGTGTTGAGACTTGATTTTTGATGTTGACTCTTGATTTTTGAAGTTTAGAAATGCGTTGTTAATGAGTGAGATGCGTAGAGTGGTTATGTTGTTTGGTTGCTTTTCACTTTTTACCGAGTGCAATTAGTAAAGTGGATGAAAATGATGTACACCGCAATCTGGATTATTTGAAGATTATCCTTAATTATGCTTTTATATGTATGTTGGAAATTGTATTTGCAAATGATTCTCTGTTACTGTAAATAATATGTACTCTTTATAATCATGTAACATGCGATGTAATGTTTGTTATATATAACACTTGTCATGTGTCTTTACATAATAATAACTTTTACGGGTGTGTTTGATTTTAATTAAAATTAATACCTGAATCGGTTTTTATACAACAGGTCATTATTGATAACTTTCATTGAGTTCCCTTTCTCACTCGACCATCTTCCATCCTATTTTCCCTTTCTCTCCCTCAAGTCTTTTTAGGTTTTGCTTTTGCATCAAATGCATCTTAAGAGAGTTAGTCTTTAACATGATATTGAAACCCCAACGACCAAATGGTAGGGGATCGATCCGTGATATCTCCATAGTTTCTATATAAAAGTCGAATGTGGCATATAGTGAAAATCATACTTTGATTTCCCATACTTCATGCCCAATAGACTCTTTAATTAAATTTTAATTTTTATACCAGGTTCAGTCGGTCAGTTCTTTACACGTTTCAAGTCCTAATTGCTCTTGTGCGAAGTGGTGGCTAAATGTAAAATCGTTCATGCACTTTTTATCTTATAATAATAATTTAGGTTTTAGAAGAGTTAGACCTTGAAAGTATTCTATAGAAGAATACTATTGTTGTAATATGTACTTCTATTCTTTCTTACAATGAAAATGCTTATGTCAATTTCACATTATTAAAACTTAACCTCTAGTGCTTTTATAAGATAACAATGAAGAAGAATACATAGGTGCTGTTGTTGAGGGGAATAATATAGACCAAGTTATCCGTGAGAATGAGGAAAACTTTTTTTGAGGTTGATTGTATTATGTAATTTATTTACTGAATTATAAAGAAAAATTCTTTCCATTATGCGATGCTTTTATTATATATCAAATTGCTATATAGGTTGCAACTGTATTAATTTATTACCGGATACTTGTGTTACATCACTTATGCAGGTTTCACACATTCTGCTTATACTTTTGGCAATGAAGCTGCCATTAACAAATGCCCCATTGATGGAAATTTGGTACCGCCAGGTGCTCTTGTTACATTTGTTCAAAAGGGACTGCAGTACTTTGAGATGGAAGCCAACTTGAGTAATGTTAGCATCCTCTGTTTTTGCATTCTTAATTTTTATTAACATAATATTCATCCATTTTAGTAGATCTTTTTAAGCTTTCATACCCTAGGTTTCATGTTGATCAATGTTTCTTTTAAGCCTGCCAGTGTGATGCAGAAGTGGACGAAGATTTTTCATTCTTACAACCTTTGGATCTTATCACAAAAAATGTGCATGAACTTCGGCAAATGGTTAGTGAAAAAAGGAAAAAACTACAGAAGGAGAGAAATAAAGAATTAGAAAAGGAACATGAAGCTGAACGCGGACGGGCAAGAGAAAAGGAAAGACATCAAAGGGAGAAAGAAGTTGAAAAGGATAGGGAGAGGGAGAGGGTAAAAATTGCTAAAGAGCGAGAGCACGTTAATAAGACTGACAGAGAAGTGGTCAGAGATCAAGACAAGGTTACTGCAAAGCATACTGACAGAGAAGTGGTCGACAAGGTTACTGCAAAACATACTGACAGAGAAGTGGTCGACAAGGTTACTGCAAAGCATACTGACAGAGAAGTGGCCGACAAGGCTACTGCAAAGCATACTGATAGAGAAGTGGTCAGAGATCAAGACAAGGTTACTGCAAAGCATATAGACAAAGAAGTGGTCAGAGATCAAGACAAGGTTACTGTAAAGCATGAAGTGAATGGAGCAGTTGGAGGTAATCTACTGCTCAGCAGTAATTGTTTACTTTACTTATATCACATCATTGTTTGTTGTGTGTTTGGTGTTTACCTGCATTTTCTGATCAATAATCTGAGCTAAATTTCAATATCATGTAATTATATTTTTCTTTGTTATCCTTCATTTTATGTTCATTTTACTTGTTTCTGAGTTCTACCCCCCTTCTAAAATTTATATTAAGTTTTCTTCATTATCGTGTTGGATTAGAAAGCTGGAATGGCTTCATGTCCAATGACTAAACTCTGTTAAATTTATTTCTTCAAAAATGCATGATTTTTTTCATTTGCTTCGGTAGGACCAGAACCAATGGAGATATGTACGACATCAACATCTCAGCCACGTCAAATTCCTAGTTCTGATGTGACAATCTTGGAAGGGCATACTTCAGAGGTGAGGTGTATCATTGATGCTCCTTTTGTTTGTACACATCATAAATTTTCTTTCATCTGTTCTTTTTTATGCTGCAAAACTCTCTTGACAGTTGTCCTGTTCACCATTCATTTAGGTGTGTGCTTGTGCTTGGTGTCCATCAGGATCTCTTCTTGCATCGGGGTAGGTATCTCTGTGAATTGTTTGCATAAAAATATGTATTGACGATGGACATGTGAATGTGATAAATACCCAAGTCCCTATCAAATAATTTTAATGGGTGATGTGCATATTATTATTTTGTATCTTGAATTTCTAACTCTTGGCTTCCAATTTTGATCATTTTACTACCTTAATGGAGGGACACTGACCACATTAATTTTTTTTTTCTTCAAAATAATTAAACCTGTTTGAAATAATTGTTTTTTGTATTTAGTTTCTGAAACTGCAACCATCTTGTCTTTTTATTTATGATACCCTTTTAGTTTTGTGATTTTGAGATTGGGATCTTGATAGATGGCTTCTTATAATAATCTTGCGCTTAACCATATTATCATTTCAACATTAAGGTCTGGCGATTCGACAGCTCGTATTTGGTCCATACCAGAAGGGAGATGTAAGCCTGGTTCACAGAGTGTCCCTCTGGATGCATTGGTGTTGAAGCATGTTAGGGGTAAAACAAATGAAAAGAGTAAAGATGTCACTACACTTGATTGGAACGTGAGTTCAATTGCATATTCTGATTTATATCAAGACACTTATAATTCAAAAGTTGTTATTTTACTCACTGCTACAAAAATCATGTGAAGTTGCAACACCCCACACCCATTTTTCCCACGCTAAATTAATAGGAAGAGGATATACTATGAACTTCTGTACCAAACTTATGTAACACATTATAATATTTAGTACAAATCACACCCCCTTCCTTGAGATAAACTTAAATTACACTTCCTTCATCTCTTATTTTAGAACCCACCGTCCCCCATGGTATAAGTTTAAGCATGTAGTACATTTTAATCTATATTTACCATAAAAATTATGTTAAATATTCTCCCCTCTTATAAGATTTGAAATTTGAGGTTATTGTCTGTAATATTTGCTTATAATGTTTCATACCTGGAATTTACTTTGGTGTCCGTTGTACAGGGGGAGGGGACACTTCTTGCAACTGGTTCATATGATGGGCAAGCAAGAATTTGGACCACTAATGGTAGGCATTTTTTCTGTCCTTATATTTTATAATAGCATTTTTTCTGTCCTTATATTTTAATGGGTCGGCAAAGAAGTTTAGCTATTTTTGAATCCCGAGGAAGGTCAATTTACATGAGGAGGTGAATTTAAATTATTATTTATTTTGTTACAAATGAATCTCTCAAGAAAGAAATATATAATACGGGCTCCTCAAATCATGGTTGGAAAAGGCTACTCGAGAGAGTTGCAGCCTTTGAAGAGATGAACTTTCCTGGAAAGTGAGTCAGTAAGATGGCTGGAATGATCATTATCCTGAAAAGCTGGTTCGAATGTTGCATAACCAATGAACAAGAAAATTTTTCAGGAATTATCATCAGTTGAAATTTAATAGCAAGTGATTACACACGGCAGGAGCTCCACATCCCAGCACTAAGCACTGTGGTAGTCCCATTTTGGTTTTAGAAAGTCAATTGTGTCTGTGTGGGTTGTTTATCTAAGGAGTTGTTAATCACATATTGGCTTGCTGACGATTGTTATTTTTTGTAACTAAGGATGGGAGAACTATTAATCTTGTGTTATTTTTAATTAAAAAATTAATTTAATGAATAACAAACTAATAAGCAATGATATTATACTCTTTGCTCAATAATTTGTAGTATATGATTGCCTGCATATGCACATTTCAAGTGTATGGCTTTCTCGCTGTCGTGTGAGGATATTATTCTCCATGGGTATATTAGGGCCTATTGGTTCTAGCAAATGTTTTCTGTTTTCAATTTCTATTGATGTTTTGAAGTGACACTATGTTTTTACTTTGCTATTGTGTTTAAAGATATGTTTAGGAAAGTGTGGACACAACTAAATTGTTTTAATGTTTCTGGATAAATCTTTGAATGGGTATGTTAGGGCCTATTTGATTTTAGCAAATGTTTTCTGTTTGTTGTTTTAAATTACAAAAGTGATCTCTGTTTTCACTCTGCTTTCGTTTTCAAAGATTCGTATAAGAAAGTGTGTGGAAACAACTCTATTGTTTTCACTGTTTTGGACAATTCTTTGAAAACATCAAGCAAAAGTAAAACAAACTGAGATTTTGTAAGTTATTAGCAAAAACAGGAAATGAGAAAATAAAGAGTTTCTCAAAGCAAACAGGTTAATAGTTTCTTGTTGCCGTCGTCCTAGTTGTTAAATCATTGTTCCTATTATTGTGTTAGACATTGATCATTTTTTGAATTTGATCATGTGGTATCTTTGACTAGGTGAACTGAAGAGTACATTAAGCAAACACAAGGGACCAATATTCTCTTTGAAGTGGAATAAGAGAGGCGATTATATCCTGACTGGAAGTTGTGATCAAACTGCGATTGTTTGGGATGTGAAGGCAGAGGAATGGAAACAACAGTTTGAATTTCATTCAGGTGAAAATGTTGAATGTATAGTTTGATCGAGGGAGAAAACTATAAAAGAACTCTTTAATTTTCTTAACCATACATATGAATATTTTCTGATTGTGGCTTGATGTCTTGTTTAGGTCCAACACTTGATGTTGACTGGCGCAGCAATACGTCTTTTGCCTCAAGTTCCACCGACAATATGATATATGTCTGCAAGATTGGTGAAACCCGTCCTGTACAAACTTTTGCTGGACACCAGGTTCATACTTTGAGACCTTATTTTGCAAGCTACTTTCAATTCTTGAGAGGATTTATTCCCCAGCATTTTTATAAAAAGTTAATAATGGTTGGCAAGGTTTTCTATATAGAGTAATGGATAACCTTAGGCTGTGACTTTCAAGACGGATTCCGAAAACGGCCAGCACTAAATGAATTACTTGGTTTGTGAATTCAGTTTGTAATTTTCTTTGATCAAGTAGTGTCCTACTTAACTAATTTGTAGGCTTTGCATTGCTTTATTTTGTATCATAGTTTGCTGAGGTTAAAGGTTGAGATCGGTGCATTTTTGTCTGCTGTATTTTTCAGACATGATTAATTTGAGATATTTCATGAAAATGCACGCAATAATTATTCGACAAGTCTTACATCTGCCAATGATCTTGCTGCATTTGCAGGGGGAAGTTAACTGTGTCAAATGGGATCCCACAGGCTCATTGCTGGCGTCCTGTTCTGATGATATCACAGCAAAGGTATTACTTAGCTTCTTAGTTGCTGATCTTATATTGTCCATAGTTAAATAAATATTTTTTTGTCTGGTTGGGCTTTTTGCACTTGTACTTTAATTTTCACAATTATATATTAACATATAACTATGAAGTAATTTCTGAAGTTACTGTTTGTATTGTCTGTTTGATTTTTTTGTTTGGCTTGGATGCATTGTTTGTAGATATGGAGTTTGAAGCAAGAAAAGTATCTTCATGATTTAAGGGAGCATTCCAAGGTACCTGAGTTTTGCATTTTTTGAATGTCCAATTTTTTGTGTTTGCATATCAATTTAGCTACTCATTATGTGTTGTTGGGTAAACTAAATAACTTTCTTTTGTAGGAGATATATACCATCAGATGGAGCCCTACGGGTCCGGGTACCAATAATCCTAACAAAAAATTGATATTAGCTAGGTAAGTTAATTACTGGTGACATTATGTTTGTTACTCTTGATTTCATGCATTTATTTATTTATACAAAACAACCAACAACTGAACTTTTTCCCTATACATTTATGTATGCGTCTCCCGAAATATAGAATTGTTGAATTTTCTATTTCTTTACCCCCTGAATTTCAAATGGATGAGTGTAATGCTTTGAATTGTATTGCTGTGTTAACTGAACTATACAAAAATGTTATCTTTCGCGTTTTGCTGATTCCAATTGATTGTAATTGCCTGCTCAAAACTAGCTGCTATTTAGTTCATTGGTTGACTGCTCCTCCATATTAGTTCTTTTTAATTAAATTAAATGATAATTATGTACCATATATACTCTTCTGTGATGGAGTTGCTGTGATATTACTGTTTAGTTTCATAAAAGGGAAGGTAAGAAAGTAAAAGAAAAAAGGAGTGACTGCATGCAAAATCGGAGTCTAGTAAGATTAGAGTATCTTTTGTGATGCTTAAAAGTGTTGTTTCTGGGCGGCTTGTGCCCATTCTTTCCTCCTCTCTTGTTCTCTATCTCCCCTCTCGGTGACTATGTACCCTAATTCTGAAAGGGTCTTTTTCTTTCTTTATAATTATTTGTTTTATCCAAGGAGGCCAAGTTGTCAATTTTTTTTCTTTCTAAAATCTATAATTGTGCAATGTTTTGAGCACCGACGTCATAAAGGACCTATCCTCAGGGATGAAGATATATAAGAGTGCACAGTCTACAGAAGAGGCTGCAGGGAAATAGGTGTTTGCAATCAGCATCATTCAATTTCCAGTATTTTCTGATTCAGCCTTGAGACAAGGCTGAAATTCAAACAGATGCCAGTGATGGATCCATCCCGTATGAAGGAACACTTGTGCAAGGTGAAAGGCCCAAAGATTAGTGTGGCTACAACAGGGAGGGATTACACATGTAAAGGGGTACTCTGAAGGGAGGGGAATGTGGGGAAGAGAACTGGTTAGAGTTTAGCCACTAGCATTTTACAATTTTTCAGCTGGGTAGGGACTGTAAAATCTCCGAGGAGCTTAGTTTTGACACTGCAGGGAACCAAAGCTATATTTTTCAGTAAATAATTCACATCTTCTCTGTATGATATTTTGGATGTCTTATCAGTTTTCAATCTTTTTCAAATATTTCCATCTTGCAGTTTTACTATTGTGATGGTGCCTATATTTTTTATTTATTTTTTGTTTGGGTACTGTTGGACAGTCTGTTTTCATGTTTGAAATAACTGTCATCTTTTTGTGCAGTGCCTCATTCGACTCAACTGTAAAACTATGGGATGTTGAACTTGGGAAACTCATCTACAGCTTGAATGGACACAGGTACTATTTTAATAGCTTTGGTTTATATTGAACAAGCATAATATAAGAATCTCCCACCTCTCAAATGTTGTAAACATATGGAGGAGGCTGGTCAACATGAAGTCCTTATCCTTCGCCTTGCAGTTTAATAAATGTTGTAGATAAATCTATGAGATGCGTTCACTTGCAGGAAAATACATAAATAGTGAAAGGTCTGCTAGATTTTCTTCTTTTTTCCGGGGTCTGACATGTTTATTGTCTTACAGGCATCCCGTATACTCTGTTGCATTCAGTCCCAATGGTGAGTATATAGCCAGCGGGTCTCTTGACAAATCCTTGCACATATGGTCGTTGAAGGAAGGCAAAATTGTCAGAACATATGCAGGCAGTGGAGGCATTTTCGAGGTCTGTTGGAATAAAGAGGGTGACAAGATTGCTGCATGTTTTGCCAATAATACAGTTTGCGTTTTGGATTTCAGAATGTGATCCTGAGAAACACCATGCATGTTCTCCTGGCTGGTACATTGGATTCTTTCTTTTCCTTTAGGTTAGATGGTGGAAGTGTATTTTGGTGGATAGGTTTACCATTTTAATTTGTAGGCATAACTTATTACTCTTGGATCCAGTTGCAATTTGTTAGCGGAAAGTAATTTGTAGGGGCGCATTTATAAAAAACAAAAATGTACAGATTTAGTTGGAACAATATCATGTATAATTATTAATTATCGCTTGACTTCAGTATTGTGTATGTAGTTTGCCTTTTCCTGCATATTCTGCCTATTTCTTCCATGTGTTCCATGGAAAAAGGAAAGGGATGGGTTTTTTTTATTAATCATCTTTTAGTTCAAAGACATAAAACAAGATTTGTGATGTGGTATTCTAAAACAGCTCTATGTATTAGTATCAATCTTGGTTTTAGGGAATGTTTAACATTTAAATGGAGAACATGGCGAAAGGTTCAAAAGGTTCAAATTCCGATGGAAAGAGGTGCCTGCATTTTCCATTTTTTTTTTGCATTTAGTACCTGATACACTTCGAATGGGATTACTTCAGGTGATAGAGCATGTGAGGAAAACCATCAATTATACTCTTCCTTTTTTGCTGTTCATCATCATTCATTTACTTTAATACATCAGCACATGCTTTGAAAAAACTGAACTGGATTTATTGTTTGATTGTCAATATTATTGCACAATAGTTTTTGGTACAAGCAGAGTCATGGAGAAATTATTGTCTGCCATTTTTTTATATCCCTTCTCAAATGCTGAATTTATGAGGATGCTGTGTTAGGTTTAAATTTTCATTTTAAAATATACAAAAGTAATTAGTCTTACATTAAATTAAATATCACTAATTTGATCCTCAACTAAGAATTTTAAGGATTAAGTTCACCAATAATCCCCACATGAACATGAACCATTGTCAAAGTGGTGGAACCGATTCCGGTCCCTCATTATAATTCTACGCCCAGTGATTCTAGATATCATCTTCATCGCAGCATGACAATCCAAACAAACACGAAGGTTCTTTACAATCTTGATTGTAGTTCCCGGCCGTGTACTAATAAGCCCGAACGCCAATGCAAGTTTCTCACTATGAACTTCCAGGGATAGCTCCTTTTGCTCCTCCCCTATGTCATGTAAAACAATATCTGTCTTTGGAGTATAACCATTGCCCTTGAGCCAACTATTCATCTCCTCCAGCATCAAATATATATCTTTACTCTTAGCATGTTTTAAATCACCAGCAATAAACTCATGTACCCTGTTGTTAATTTCAATTGTACTACAACCAGGTTCCTTTTCAATTCCACTGTCTTTCATCGAAGCTCTAACCTTAGCTGCACCAACCCAGTTGCCACTAGCCGCATATATGTTTGAAAGAAGAACATAAGTTCCAGAACTAGCTAAATCATTGCTCAGAAGAAACTCTGCTATCTCTTCTCCCAAAGAAATATTGTTGTGAAGTCTACAAACCCAAAGTAAAGTTCCCCAAAGCATAGGATCAGGTTCAATCTTCATACTCCTTCACAAGATCATAAGCTTCTTGCAAACGACCAGCTCGACCAAGAAGACTAACCATGCATCCAAAATGTTCAACCTTTGGTTCCATCTCATACTCACTCTTCATCATATTGAAAATCTCCCATCCTTTGTCAACCAAACCAGAATGTCCACAAGCAGTTAAAAGTGCAATAAAAGTAACATAACTAGGTTTAACTCCCACACTACACATCTCATAAAACAACTTCAAAGCTTCTTCACTAAACCCATTAAGAGCATAACCCATTATCATTGAATTCCAAGCCACAACATCCTTACCATCAATTTTGTCAAAAACCTTTCTTGCATCCTCCAAGCTCCCACATTTACAATACATATCAACCAAAGCAGTACCGACACGAACTTCAACCCCAACACCAACACCAATTTTCTCATTCTTAACATAAGAATGAACCCATCTACCACTCTCCAAAGTACCAAGCTGTCCACAAGAAGAAAGAACAGCCAACAAAGTAATCACATCAGGCTTAACTTTTTCAACAAGCATTCTTCTAAAAAGCAATAAACACTCATTAGGAAACCCATTTTGAGCATACCCATCAATCATCACATTCCAAACCACCAAATCCTTACTCCTTTCCATTTCATTAAACAACATTTGAGCCTCGCGGAGCTTCCCATGTTTCGCGTAGCACGTAAGCATTGTCGTAAAAGAAACCAAACTCTTCTCAGGCATTTCATCGAACAGTTTCTCCGCAGAAACAAAATCACCCCCTCTTGCATAACCGTCAACAAGACCCGTTGCCACGTAAGTATCTGAACCCAAACAGAATTTCACAACATGACAGTGAATGGATTTGGTGGTTTGAAGGGTTGTTCCATTGAGAAGAGAAGAGAAGGTAAAAGCATTGGGCTGAACACAGTTTGTAAGCATTTGAGCATAGTAAGAAAGTGCTTGGTCGTTGAGGTTTGATTGGGTGTGAGCATGGATAATTGAGGTCCATGTGAACACGTCTGGGTTACGGGTTTGGTTGAAGAGGGTGACGGAGTAGTGAAGGTGACCAACGGCGGAGTAACGGCGTTGGAGCTTGAAGTTTAAGATAGTGTGGTCGTGGAGACCGCGACGAATGAGAGTTGCGTGGATTTGGAGAAGGTGGTTTTTGGATTTGGATTTGTCGATTAAGAAGGCGAGTGTGGCTACTTGTGATGAATGTGTGGACGGTGGCACTGCGGTGGCCGAAGGTGGTGGTAGTGTGGTGGTGAAAAGTGGGGCTGTGGCCATATCATGTGTTATTGCTTTCCATGTATATATAGTTTCTTGAGAAAGGTTTGAAGCAACGTTAATTTCTTCGAAGCAATGTTGATTTCTTGTGCTTCAACATTCTGAAGTTTCTTTGTCTTCTATAGAAGAAGCCTTATCTTAAGATTCATTTTTGTCCATTGAAAAAAAAATAAAATAATAGCTCATGTAGAATAAATGAATTTGTACGTGAATGAAGTGTAAAATGAAGAAATTATTAAACCAATAAATCCATGATTTATTATAATATACCAATAATATTTATCTTTGATTGATAAATAAACTGTTAATATTTTTTATTTTATACTCTAATATAAATCACTCATCTCATTTTTTTTAACAAGCCAAAATGAGATATATATAAAAAATAATGAGCGTCCCTAACACAAGATGTACAAGGTAGACTACTAACGTTTACAAATGGTCACATGAAGTCACAAAAAGATACTCATAAACAGATCATACAAGGCCCAAACAGAGCAAATGACTAGACCACCAGCTATGACAGTTAGAGGCTAAAGTTACACTCGTCACCTTCAACCATCTAAAAGAAAAGAGCTTGATTTTGTTCAACATCTGAGAAGTAGTACTAGCTGAGCCTCTGAACAATCTGTTGTTTCTCTTTGTTCACATAACCCAAACGCAAGCAAGTCAAACGAGCTATATATTTTAAAGCAGTCGAATCTAAAAAAAAAAAGGACAGTAAATAGCTATCTTTATCTAACTTAGATTAAGAGCCATTATTTTAGAGGGTGGTTTGTGTCACTTATAGCAACAAATAATGGAGGTTAATGTCTATTTAAAATTTAGAGAGGGAGTTGATTGTAAATTTCCCTCAAATTAATAGTTAAATGAGGGTTACATTTTTGGAAAAAAAAACAAATTTATATTATCTAAAATGTTATAATATAATAACTAAATATTATTTATAAATTCTTTTAGCAAAATAAAATTTATTTATTTAGACTTTTTATTTAACGGTGAATATTGAATAATTTTTACGATAAAATGTATGATTTTTTATTTATGTAATAATCTTTCCTAACATACAAAAGTTGGCAAACAACTATTTTATTCATAAACAATATCATTAATTTATTGGTACAAAGTGCAAATTTATCAAAACTCTTAAATGTGTCTTTTCCTAAAGTTTATTTGATTAAATTTTTATTTTTACAACGATGTTTTTTCTTTTGGATTGACAATGTTAGTAGGTTAGTTGTTATTGTTAGTATTTTTTCCATTTGTTAGAGTTTGAACTCTGATTTTTAACTTCTTTAACCTTAGCTCATAGTAGTGTTTTAAAACTCGATATTGATCGACAGTCTCATTGTGTACAGTTCATGGCAGTGTTAACAAACTTTTGTGATATACTTATAATACCAAAAAAGATTGAATATATACAATGTAAAATAATTTTAAACAGCCATATTCCACAAAATGACTCCATTATACACACTTTAGTTCTATTATATGTCAGTGTAAAATTAATTTACACTAATAAAACATCCAATAAACTCTACTTATAATCTGGGCCATGGTATTTATGCATATGGTTTGTTAATATTCTATTACAAGTTGGTGTTCTAACACTTTGCTTATCATCATTTCCAGGCTTAACATAAAAGGAAGGGAAAGAAGGGTAATAAAAAAAGTAAATCGTTGAAGAATGTCAATGAAGAAATGTTTTTTTGGCTAGAGACATGACCGACTTAAAGATTTTGAAGTTCCTATTCTAACCTTAAAAATAAGAGGCCTTAATATAAAGATGCAATAAAAACTCAAAAATAATCATCATTTATTTAAATTGTAACTAACTCAAATTGTAAACAACATCAATCATATAAAAGAGTCATCCTTGTAAATAATATAAAAAGAGTCATGTTCTAATCAATAATTTCATAAACTCAAAATGTTACCAAATGAAGCACATAATACTCAGAATTTAAATTATAAATAACAACATCTCAATACAACTTCAAACTAATATCAACCTTCTAACTACTTAAAAAGAGACATCCTTCTAATACTTTTCAAAGCAAATTCATCAATCAAGTCTTCATATGTATTGGCTCCAAAAGATCAATGTCAACCATTACTCCTTTCTTGTAATACATAATACTCATTACTCCTTTTTTTGTAATACATTTCAATTTTAAAAAACTTCTTATCGTAGAAGCAACTGTCACGAGAATAGTCTTTAAATTGTTTTATCAATAGTCAGGTTCTTTTGCAGCCTTTGACGCAACTCACTCCAAGTAACCATATTCTTAATATGTTCGGTGCCTCTCTCATGCTCTTTTCTTTAAGTCTTTCCCTAACATTCTTCCAATTACAAAAACCCTCATTTGTTAACTGACCTTTACCAGTCCCTCTTTTAAAAACTTTACAACAAAAGCAAAATACTTTATCAAGCTCTTTCGAATAAACAAGCCAGTTTCTATCCCACTTCTCTCCATTTGCTAAAACTCTAGTATATAAATTAGATGTAAAGCGTCTAGAAGATTTACCTTTAGGACCATTTACAATGGATAAATCGCGTTTAGGACCTTCCATAACTAATAAATCAATCATTTTAGAATCAAGAGCATCCCAATTTCTTGGATCAAATATATCAAACGAATGTTCAGATGGGTTTGCTTGCTCTACATTGTCATTAACATTATCCTCCAGATTATCATCTTCATTATCAAGTGAAGTATTCAAATTAACATCATCATCATTAACATGACCTATATTGTCTTGTTCAACACTTTCATTCTCCGTATTATTATTATTATTCTCATCAGTAACCACATTTTCGAGAATTTCAACATCAACATTATCAACATTCTGATTTTCAACAGAAGTTTGTGGTTTTTTTATGAGAAATTTATCAAGAGCTCCTCTTTGAGATCGAATGAACTCTTCGAGTTTTTTCTTTTTCTTACGTTTCTCATATCCAGATTCATACTTTCTAAACTTAGGAGGAATCTTAGGAGGCATAATGACAAAAAGAATTTAGAACCTGAAATTTCTCACTCAGTGCTTGAAAAACAATTCTGAAATCTAACCTAGCAATTCTGAAATGAAAATTAAAAAAATAAAATTAAGAGATAGACATGGTTGAAACACTAAATAAAATTAAGAGATTATTAGCAAAGAAGAATAAATTAACAATGGAAGATTATCTTTGGAGTGAGATTAGGGTATTATTAACTGAGCATCAGAAATTTGTAATAAATAAATAAATAAATAAATAAATAAAAATAAAAAGTGAGTAGCAGAGAGATACAAGGTGAATAGTAACTTTCGTACCGGAAGGAGACTTTAAGAATCAGCAACCAAACCCCATTACATTACAGCACAATGCAAAGAAGCATATTTACGGCTACCGGCAGTAGTAGTAAGTAACCGTAATTGTAATTGTAATTGTAAAGAGAAGGTGAAAAGATGGAGAAAAATGGGTTTTATGGTGAAGGTGTACTATGGGCCTAAATAAAAATATAAAATATTGGGCCTAAATAATTGTGAGGTCTATGTAATTAGAACATGCTCAAATTTTTTATGGGAAAAAGTAAAAATTAATAGGGTTAAATATGTTTTTAGTACTTTAAATTAAATATATAAAATTTCATTTTTAAGTCTTTTAATTTAATTTATTTTTTAAATTTTAGTCCCTCTAAATTTTTCAGTTTTAAATTTTAGTCATTTATTTTTTACAAAAGTTTATGCAGTATGTTCGAAATAATATATTTTGATGACATGATATTATTAAGAACTTAAAATAGCATTGGTTTAATTATTTAACAATTTAATTTTTAATTTGAAGTTAGAGATAAATTAATAAAAATTAAAGATTATATAGTTACTTTATTAAACCAACGATATTTTAAAGTCGTAATAATGATATGTTTTCAAAATAAGTAATTTTGAACATGATACGTGAACTTTTCAAAAAAAAAAGGCAAGACTAAAAATGAAAATAGAAAATTTAAAGGACTAAAGTTTGAAGAAAAAATTTAAAAGGATTAAAAATATAATTTTCTATATTTAGAGGGCAATTTAGTATAATGCTTATAAGTAATTAAATGTTAATTTTTTTCACTTATAAAATCATTTTTCCTGATTCATTGATTTATAAAGTAAATATACCAAAACTCTCCATTATGTGAATGTACCATAGCAACTTCCATATATTTGTCTTTAATCTAAAAATTTATTGGATTAAATTTTAACCCCAAAATTTCTAACAAAAATAAATAAATGTTAACCTCATAATAGCGGATACCGTCATGTATTACCGTTAGACTTTTCATCTCCACAAATTTTTGCGAGCCTTTATTTCCTTTTTGGCGGCTTTGGTCCCCCGTAAATTATAAGGATTGAAATTTATAAGCTAAATTGCATTTTTAGCCCCCTATGTTTCAGAAAGTTGCGATTTTCGCCCCATATGTTTCAAAATAGTACTTTTGGCCAAAATTAACCGTTTGCAAAAGGGGGTAAAGATAGAGGGCCAAAAGTGTTATTTTAAAACATAAGGGGCCAAAATCACAACTTTTTGAAACATAAGGCGCAAAAAATGCAATTTAGCCAAATTTATATTATGAACAACATTTGTGGTGGTTTCTTCTGTCGAATGATTTTGTGGTGGACACTATCACACTGACACTCGCAAATGACAAAAGGAGGGAAAATTGAAAATCTATACGTTTGCAACAACTTTTATTCGCTGCTAATTTTTACATAGCAACTTATATATTTGCATTGATTTTTCATGCGTTGGAACTAAGGGTGTCAATATTATCCGTTTATCTGTTATCCATCCAATCCATTCATTAATTTATCCATCCAATCCATCCACTCGAAAAATAATTAGTTAACGGATAGAATTGGATCCGTCCATTTAAGTAAATGGATGAATCCGATCCATCCACTATAATTTTAAAATCCAATGGATCATTGACTATTATCAACTTTAAATCCAATGGATAACAACTTTTTTTAAAAATAAAATAATAGAAACAAACAATTCAAAAATAAATAAAAATTTAAAAATAAATAAAAAATTAAAATTATTAATCATTTATTGAGATGGATCATTACCAATTTTTTAAAATCCAATTCTTCGTTACATAATGTTTATTTATTTGTTTATATAAATTTTGATTTTTTTTATAGTACAATAAATTTATATAAAAATAAAACATAACTAATTTATTCTCAAAAAGTATAAAAAATTTGAAAACAAACCAATTAAAAATTTAATAAAAACTATTTTTATAAATTAATAACATAATTAAAACTTTTGTCAAAAAAAAAACATAATTAAAACTGAAAAAAAAAAATTAATAAAAAAATCAGTTTTTTATTTTTAAATATAAAAAATTCAGTATTTAAATTAATATAAATATAATATTAAAATATAAAATAATATAATATAATTATATTAAAATAATATTAAGGTGTTCAATGGCCGGAGCCACGGGTCAATGCCGGCCTGGCGCCGGACCGCCGCCGACCACCATGGGTTGCTGGAAAATCCGGTTTCCGCCGTCGTCCGCCACCGGCACCAGAGCTCCACCGTGGGCCGCCGGTGGTCCGACCATCCACCACCACCCTGTTTTATTATTATTTTATTTATGACATTATTATTCTTATTATTAAATTCTGATATTAAAAAATTGTGTTTTAAATGAAAAAGTTTTAGGGAGGTGCAAAAAGGCCATAGTGGGCTCAAATGGTTTTGTGCTTGGTAAAAATAAAATTTGATTTGATTGGATTAAAACATCAATCCATAAATAAAATTTGATTTAAATAATAACTAAATTTGTTTTAATAATCAATTAATAAATATTTTTTAATAAAAATGTTTTTAAATAAATAAAAATTGTTTAGTAGATGAATTGGATGGATATCCATCCATTAAAAAGATGATAATGGATGGATTTTATCTCTATATGGATGGATTGGATTGAATTTTTTAAATGAATTTTAGTGGATTGTTAATGGATAAGAAAATTTCTCTTCCGACCCCCCTTAAATCCAATTTTGGCCCTCAAAACGGTATACATTTGGCAACAATTACCACGGTTTTTACGAACCGCAATTTAAAGATTTCGAGGTTTATAGAAACCGTTCAGTAACTGTTGCGGTTTCTACGAACCGAACCAGTCTTATATGTATATGAAACTGAAACCATAGCTCATCACTTTCAAAACTTCATCATCACACTACAAAAAGAGCTCCACGATCCAAATCCGTTTTTCACCCATTTGGTAGCTTAAAATCAACATTGGAGGGTCTACTAACGCCTGGGAAACACATTGAAGCTCAAACTAAAGGTAATGTTCGGTTTAGTTTTTTTATTAAAGCTGTTATGTAGGTCTAGAGTTTCTAGGTTTTGCGACCCTGAGTCGCTCGATTTTTAGAAACCGAAATAGGCTTCGGTTTTTAGAAACCGCGATTTCCTGGGACTTAGAATATTTTGCGCTGCTCACTGACTTTGGATATATGGTGCCTAATTTTTTTTTTATGTCTTGCCTTGCACTAGTTACAATTTACATGTTAGATTAGAATTATTAAAGCAAGTAAACTAGTAGGAATATGTGTGCTATATGTCGCTATTTTTTTTTATGCGTTTTTATAATTTGCAGTTATGTCGGACGAAGGTGAACCACATCGCCAAATTGTGTTGGGCATCAATGCACCAGGCATTGTTGAGTTTAAACCTTCGGGTTCAAAGCCTCCTGTCATTGAGATCGACACATGAGCACATTTTTAGACTACAATGACAAGTGAAGACTGCAATGTATTAATTGAATGGGCTCGTAATATCGCCATCAAATTGAATTTTGGGATTATCATTGGGAAATCTGATTTTGGTGCTGATAGACGGAAGCCGTATTTCATGTTGGTTTGCGAGCGAAGCGGAACCTATGTTTCAAAAGGCAAGAAGTTGAAAACGGAAAAAACCGGGACGAGGAAATGCCAATGTCCCTTTCGACTTCGTGGTTACTTTCATCGAACCGATGGAAAGTGGCACATAACCGTTGTCGACGGCACACACAACCACGAGTTGGACAAAGGACTTGAAGGACATTTGATTGTTGGCCGATTGAAGCGGAAAGAGAAGAAGACTATGGACGAATTGACTCGGAATTTGGTGGCGCCAAAAAATATACTTGGCACTTTGAAGGAGAGAGATCCAGAGAACAAGACCAACCAAAGACAAATTTACAATGCTCGTCATCGTTTGAAACTTTCTATGAGGGCTTCAATGACCGAAATGCAACACCTATTCAAGAAGTTAGCCGAAAAAAATTATTTTTTAAGACGCGGTCGGTTGATCAAGAAGGAACGCTGGTGGTTAAGGATGTTTTCTTTGGCCATGGATTCGACGTACAAAACCAACAAATACAAAATGTCATTGTTTGAGATTGTTGGTTTCACATCAACGGAAAGAACCAACGTCGTGTTTGCTTGGCTTAGTAACGAAAGAGAAGACAACTTCGTATGGGCTCTCCAACAATGTCGTAGTTTCTTGAAAAGTGACGACAAGATGCCGAAAGTGATCTTGACTGACAGAGATCATGCGTTGATGGATGTTGTGCCTCAGGTATTTCCAACCTCGGCTTCAATGGTATATCGTTGGCATGTGGAGAAGAATGTCTCTACTCGGATGAAGGAGTTGGTTAACGTGAAAAGTGGAGAGGGGGTGAGACAAGCCGAGGTGTGGAAAAACATAATGAATGCTTTTAAGGATTTGTTGGACTCACCTACCGACCAATGCTACATGGATTCTGTGATGGAGTTTAGGAAATTATGTGCGAGGTGGCCAAAGTTTATCCAGTACGTTGAAGAAACGGTGTTGGATACTGACAAAGAGAAGATGGTCCGTAATTGGGTGGACAAATTCATGCATATGGGCAATTATACCACAAACATAGCTGAATCGGCACATGGTGTGTATAAGGCCTTGTTGAAGGACGGGAACGGCGATCTTGTGAAGGGTTGGGAAATGATAGATAAAATGTTGTTGATTCAGTTCACTGAGGTGCAAACTCAATTCAGTCAAAGTATGTCCGTTGCGGAGCATAGATACGAGGAGAATCCTCTTTATTCATTTTTGTTTTACAAGATTTCAAGGGCCGCAAAGAATGATATCTACAACGAAGCGAAAAAGGTTGAAGATGTTGGAATGGATAGCAAAAAATGTGGGCGTGTTATCAGAAGAACCTTCGAGTTACCGTGTTTGCCAAAGAACCATGGTCCAAATAATTTTCCAAATGAGCAAGAGCAGCAGCGCCCCAGTTCCATTGATGGACAGTCGACAAATCTTGAAAAATTGTAAATAAACAACTTCCACATAGTAGTTAAATTTGTTGCTGAATATGGTACACCCGACCAAATATAGCAAAAAAGTTCGTATCGCCCTCTCCCTTAACAACCTAATCTCATGCATTGGCCTTTTTTCAACAATCGCTTTTTCAGCGTAATCCAAGTTGTCTATGTAAACAGCTGCCAAAAATTTATGCTTCAAATACGGACCGCCAAGCTGACCAAACATTTTCATCACTACCCCAGGGGAAACTCCTAGATAAGTACTGCACATGTCAGCCCCTTCTTCCCTTGTCATCTTCCTATGATTCAGAAACTTTCCCTCGATTGGATTATGCAACAGACATTGGACATCGTCCAATGTGATGCCTAGCTCACCTATAGAAAGATGGAAGGTACTCGTCTCCGCATGCCATCTTTCAGCAAAAGCCCAGATAAGTCCATAGTCAAGCACACTAAAATTTGTTTTCACTAGCGGCATTGTAACACCCCGTTTTTCAAATGCCCAAAAGTAGACACTTTTTTTTTTTTTTTTTAAAACAAAACAGAGCGCGCATACAAACAGTGAGAGCCGACATTAAACATACAAAAGAACTCATTACCATAAGGTGCTTCGACAAGCAAAGTGTGTTCCTGAATAATTACAGTCCAAGTCTAAGTATTCAAATTACTCCAAGCACTACAACCTAAAACAAACCAAGATAGAAACCTATGTCTAGCCCAAAGGCACAATGTACAAACACACCGGCACATAGTCTAATTCTAAACTATAGCTCCGGCACGAGTTCACTGGGCCCTGAGCAGCCGCCGCCCTCGCGACCTACAGCATCATCTGGGGTGGGAGGAGCCCGCAAATGAAATGTTGCAAGGGTCACCACACATAACACAACAGCAAATAGCATGTATATATAAAAGCGAATAAACACTTAGCAGTTCATGTACTTGCACACAGTATTGAAATGCACACCAGCCTATCAATGCAGACTCTAAATGATTGTGATCACCCTACCCGGGTCTTTTTCACATGCATGAATTCCGGAATTTTACCTCTCCGCAGAGAGTCGTAGGTCCAACCCCTACTAAAATCAATACAATCCCGAAGGATTAGAGTGGATCCATTCCCGATAATCACACTCCGTGGTCCATTCCCGATAACCACATATTGGACTCAATAAATCCCGAAGGATTAAGGTGGATCCATTCCCGATAATCACACCCCGTGGTCCGTTCCTGATAACCACTTACAATGAATGCATGAGCATACGATTCCCCATATATACTAATGCAACAAATACATACCTCTCAAGCGTATGTAAACCAATCATAATATGTACATATATTTTCAAAATCATATGCACGCCAATCACATATTCATACATATATTCTCAAACATATGTAAACCACACATGCGATACAAAACACCTTCTCATCACGAGAATACATAATATAATCATGCCAAACATTCACACAATCCAGAACCAAGCATACACATATATGACGGAAATATATAAAGGTGCCCTTACCTCAGCAAGCTTTCCTTAATCTCTTTCTCGTCTAAACTATTATACGCGCTACCTAAAAGTTAAGCAGCGTACAATCAGTAAAATACTCCTCGATTATCCTATCGAAACGAAACTTGCTCTCAAAGTTCCAGAGGGGTCTAAAGTACTTTCTAAAGCTATCCCTCAATGATTTCAGGTTATTCTCATAGTGTTTAAAAATTCACGAAGTTAATTGTACTATTTTTATAACACGAAAATCATTTTGTTTTCAAATCATAAACTAAAACCATTTTGGATTTTCCACTTCAAGGACTTGTTTCACACACAACAAAACCATTTGAAACACAACTAAAACTTTTCAAAAATATTTTTTTATGAAAAATCGAAGTTTTCTTGCGTTACAAGTTACACTTTTTTTTTTCTTCCTAACAACCTTTCCTATACTCATTTTTCTTCAAAACTAAGATTATCCAACACATACACAATTTTCACACAATTGTGGACTTAGAAAAAATTTTGGACTTTCTCCCTATACCACTAAAAAGCCACGGCCAAAATTTTGGAAAACACCCTTCCACACAAAATTTTTCACTTATAAATGCATGGTAATATCCCATAATACCGAACTAGCACTTATCAAAACGATTTAGAAATTATAGAGTCGAATCGCAAATTTCGAGAAATCTCAAATAAGGTTTTTCTTAAGGCAAGAGATCATTTTCTTTTCAAAACATCCCATAACCAATCAAACAATTAAACAATGATCATGGGAAGCTATTTGCCTCTAAACAATTTTCGAAATTCGATTCCTCGAACCCTATATGGGTGCCACGGCCATTTGAGGCAAAAAGGGCAACCCTACACATTTTTTTTCATTTGAAACCCTAGCCCACTTTCATTAGTTTGTAACGATATTCGATCGTGTACCCGACTCCTTTTGAAACTCGAAATAAACTTTTTCTAAATTATGTTCTTCGAGTCGCTCAAGAACACGAGAATAATTTTTTTCTTATTTTTCAAAACAAATTTCATAATCACCAATCCATTTTGTCACAAAGCTTAAAACTAACTTCAAAAACCAAAATCATACAACACAATCATAGATATGATCTTTTTAAGAAATTTTCTTCAAACCCTTACCAACAAAATTGTGAAATTTGAAATCACCATGAGAATCACTTACATGCTTCACTAATGTACCCTACATAACACTCTTAAACACTACTATGGAACCAAAACTAATTAAAACTAAATTCTAAATTTTTTTCTCTCAAGAACATAATCATACAACTCAAAATTCAAGAGGTTTTTCATGGAGAATAAGGAAGAGAAGGGTTAGTTACCTTGAGGAGATGATGATTCCTTAACAAGCAAATGATCCAAGCTTGATAGGATGAGAAAAATGAAATTTTGAAATGGATGAGTGAGTGAGAGAGGAGTTCGGCCGAGTGAGAGAAGAGAGGAGGGAGAGTTTTTTTGTGATTTGCTTCTAAGTCCCAATAGTTAAACCTCCTTACTATTTAATTCCCTCTTGATCAATCTAAGCCTTAGGATCAAAGCCAAAAGTTACAAGACTAATCCCTAGCCATTGGATCAAAAACTCATGATTGCTTTCTTTGAACAAATATCTACTTTACGCTACTCAGCTCTCGTGTTCGTTCTCGGCGAGTCGTACTTCGCTAACGGTCTAACTTGCGAAAAATAGAAAATCTACGAGATAAAAGTTCATCGTAAACCATTTCTAAAAATTATCGCTAAACTTTATTCTCCGACTGAAATTTTCTTCCTCACCCTCGAAAATTATTCTGACAATATATCCTAACTCACGCCGATATATAAAACTCCCATCTAAATTTCTACGGAATTCAGACATCGTAAAAATTCCCAACAGCGGGTAAAATTCCTACTCGTTTTTTCCAAAAGCGAGAATAATCCAAAACTCGTTATACTGAATATACAGTAACCTTCGTATTAACCAAAGAAGACTACGACCCAAAAGTCTGTGCCTTTCCAGCGCACGAGCACAAAACAGGCTCCATTTCAGCAAAAAATCCATTAATGCGACGATACTCACAAGACCGCTCCACCAAAAACCCTAAAACTTAGCCGACACTAAAGTTCCTTAGAAAAACTGTACAGTGGAATCTTGGGTCTTACATTACTACCCTCCAAAAAGAAGTTTCGTCCTCGAAACTAAAGGTAAGAGTAACAACTCAACTAGTTATGGCCATCACCAACACAACAAAATCCCTCGGATTAGGTGTAGCCACACAGACGCTAACACCGGGTGAAGTCACACAGATACTCTCACCAACACACTGGCACAACCGTGCTTCAACCGCCACTCTCAACGAGTTCACCACTCAAAAATTAACCTCACCACAGAGGTTCACAACCTCGAGTTCCTCAAACGTTCAATGGTCCACACAAATTTTCCAAAGTCACTTCTTTTGCCTCCGCGACATAGCCTATTCCACTAGGCTCACACAAAGTGGGGACGGCTACCCTCCAAAAAGAAACACTGAAACTCTCTGCGCATCACCAAAGCTAGCAAAACTAGTCAATTCCAGTCAACACGATTCCGTCTATTATTAACAAGAGATTAAGGGTGATCAGTTCCTCAATTTGTTAACAGATAGCCGACAATCATGATGGTGGCTTAGACCATTTTTATCCAACTTAAGTGATACTTCATTCCACTTGTGCTCAAGGTCCTCCGAGGCACAATGGTCCAACACTTCCTTCGAGGTTTTCCCACACGTTTCCCTTGATCTCTTACGAATACAAGATTAAAGTCGTAAGACACAACGCTCAACACATGTCGCATAAGCTCTCATGCTTCCACTCTTGAAGTATCCGTGGAGTATCATCCAATAGTAGTACAGTGCCACCACGGCAATTACCACCAAAACTATTTCATTCCAAACAAGTTGTCTTCTCTTCTGGAAGATTTTCCCACCTTACCACTATCCATCAGTCCGTGACTCAACGAATATGCCGAACCGCCTGCTCACTTACAAATCTCTTTCCAATCACGACTTAAATAATACCACCCCAACCTCCGGTTGGTGATTACACTTCTCATAGTCTTGGCACTTGCCAAACTAAACCATCTACTTCTCTTGGACTCCCTTATCCAAATCTCCAATTCCCCAGAATCGGTTCCTCATACGTTTAACATTACTTCCAAAATGGTACTTAGACGCATCTCGCGTGCCTTAAACAAACGTTTATCCTCGTCGACGGCCATCGTCGGCGCACATCCTCCTCACGACGTATTCTCATTCTATTCCTGAACTCTCCTGAGTTCCTTTTTCGCTTACAATAACATCCTCTCTTACTCAAAAGAGTTGGTCACCCTGACCATTCCTAAACACTCCGAACATCACCACTCTCGTCGAGGTACCTACCTTCAAAATAACTCTTAGGGCATTCCTCACATCACTATTGTTCAACCGTCCATGATGACAATATTTGAAGCCCTTATACTTACTCACTACCGATTTCCATCATACCACGTCTCTCTTCATTGTAACCACTACAATGAACCAAAGCTCTACAAGCTTCTATCAACTTGCCATTAGACAATTTCTTATCCTTCTTATTTCCAAAATTAGGTGTGAGACAAATCTCTTCGCCAATCTTCAATTGGCATAAGCCACATCTTCATGGGCTTCTCTCTAAATCCTCATTCTTCTCTAGACCCAGAAACAGATCCACAAACCATTTTATCTCCATCACTCTTTCTCCTCTTTGAAGATGAATCATCAAATGAAAGACAACCAAACAATGGAACATTTTCTCTACGAGTTCGGCTAGAAACACCACTAGCCACACTTATTGTGAACACATTCTTTCCATGACTAACCTCCCTTTACGACTAACTCATTGATATCATAACCTCTACAAAACTCCGATCAGGCCTGTATCATCAATCTACTATTTTGCAACTTTCTAGTTCAACAACTGTCTAGAGTTGGTTCCCAAACCACCATGACCAATAACTTGTTAAATCAAAACAACATCTTTAATTCGACGCACACAATCCAAATACTCTCTCATTCCACATAATTTTGAATCACCACACGCATACCCTTCTCCGTTCGACCAATCTCAAATCTCCATAACCATCTAAAGCTATAGTATTCTCCAATATCAATAACCAACTTCCCACATACGTTCTCGCTAGCCAACCTGACACATCCATTCACTAACTGGATTTGTTCATCTCTAACTTCCCTTACGGTGTCAACTAATGTACGTGTCGTAATCAAACGCTCCAAATAATTAATTCCTCAAGTTCCTATTAAGTATCTCTTCTCCATTCGATTGGTCCTTCATCATCGTGACTATTCTAAAGTCATAAGGTCTGTTCCCACTAGGGAATCAATTCCCAGATCTCAAGTTATGGCCAATCATATTCTTACATCTATTCACTCATCGTTTTCTTATGAATAGCTATCTCTAACTCGTCCTTATAAGGTCACTGCAATTCACCTACCAATCGACTCGTCTTACTCATCCATCAAGCCATTAAACATTCATCTCAAATCTTAATGCTGGACCTATCAAGAATAGCTACCAAAGCATAACCCTTCGCTATGATTTTATCTTGTGTACGTTCGATACGCAAATCAAACTCTTGAATCTCAACATCAAGAACTGAAATTACATACTACACCATCTTAATGCCCCCATTACATCTAAACATTCAACAAAATGTCCCTCCAATTATCACTCTCGTTGTCTTAGTACTCTTACTAACAAACTATTTTCTACTCATACACGACATTGCTAGAAAATCTCCAACAATTATCGTCCATAACTTGAATTATTTAAAACTTGCCAACCTCAACTCTTATGGTATCATAAATTCAAGCGGCAACTTAGTTCTTCAACCATCTTGGTCGATCAAAATCGTTAACTTATATGCGCATCCACACAGGATCTCTACTTAATCTTGACTAATCTCCTCAAACTGCTAAACCAGTTTACTTTCTCTTATGGTTTACTTGCCAATAGTTAACAATTCTAGCTTACACTGCTACAATTATCTGGACATTTCCATAATAAACACCTCTATTATCACCTATCAGTGATATGCAACTCACTTTCAAAGGTTGAACTCCTCGTTCTTTACCTAAATATCTCTCCACTTCCAACTTTATTCAACAATCAATTACCTATCGTTGTATCTCACATCGACATCTACATTTACTATCTCCCGAACTATGTATAGATTGTCACTTATCAACGTTATACTTGGTCTCCTACCTTCAATCATCACAAGATTCATCCTTACTAATCTTAGTTTCGAATCTAATTTATCTCACACACTTGAATTAAACCCTTAAGGTACCCATCGTTCGCGCAACCGTCTTCTAACACCACCAAGTTCACTTACTCTTGACGCGCGATGCACTTTATTTCCAATACAAGTTGCCCCAATGATTATCCAATCATTGTAATTAAATCCAATTGACATCTCGCATGCTCCACCATTCCATAGTGGCTGCGTTCTCTTGAAAACCTGATGACTTCATCAAGTCACACCCTAACTCACCAGAGCAGATATTCAATATCCTCTTCAAAAGGTCGTCCCAATCTGATCCTTACTTACAGTCCTTTATCAATACGACGCCCACTCGTCAACACTCAGCACCTCTGAGTGACAACAACCAACACCACTTCCCATCCATTATATTACTTCCAGGAATCCCTTGTGGTTCTCGTTCGCCTCAAGTCCATCATCTTCGGACCATTCCGTTCAAGAAATTCAGAGACACTTGTCGACTAAATTCGACCAAGGCTCGGGGTTTCACAATTCCACTTACTGAAGCCTCACTCCCTGCATTACTTCGGTAAGACACAAACCAGTGTCTAAGCATATCCCATGCTAGACTCAAAGCAACCAACCACATAACCCACAACACAACAAAAACAACCGCTAGAACTAACACAACTCTCGCTACGTTATAACCGACTCTGGACTGATAACTCAAGTGCACACTTTCCCTTTGAAGATCTAAAGCCGGGCTCTGATACCACAATGTAACACCCCGTTTTTTAAAGGCCCAAAAGTAGGCACTTTTTTTTTTTTAAAACAAAACAGAGCGCGCATACAAACAGTGAGAGCCGACATTAAACATACAAAAGAACTCATTACCATAAGGTGCTTCGACAAGCAAAGTGTGTTCCTGAATAATTACAGTCCAAGTCTAAGTATTCAAATTACTCCAAGCACTACAACCTAAAACAAACCAAGATAGAAACCTATGTCTAGCCCAAAGGCACAATGTACAAACACACCGGCACAGAGTCTAATTCTAAACTATAGTTCCGGCACGAGTTCACTGGGCCCTGAGCAGCCGCCGCCCTCGCGACCTACAGCATCATCTGGGGTGGGAGGAGCCCGCAAATGAAATGTTGCAAGGGTCACCACACATAACACAACAGCAAATAACATGTATATATAAAAGCGAATAAACACTTAGCAGTTCATGTACTTGCACACAGTATTGAAATGCACACCAGCCTATCAATGCAGACTCTAAATGATTGTGATCACCCTACCCGGGTCTTTTTCACATGCATGAATTCCGGAATTTTACCTCTCCGCAGAGAGTCGTAGGTCCAACCCCTACTAAAATCAATACAATCCCGAAGGATTAGAGTGGATCCATTCCCGATAATCACACTCCGTGGTCCATTCCCGATAACCACATATTGGACTCAATAAATCCCGAAGGATTAAGGTGGATCCATTCCCGATAATCACACCCCGTGGTCCGTTCCTGATAACCACTTACAATGAATGCATGAGCATACGATTCCCCATATATACTAATGCAACAAATACATACCTCTCAAGCGTATGTAAACCAATCATAATATGTACATATATTTTCAAAATCATATGCACGCCAATCACATATTCATACATATATTCTCAAACATATGTAAACCACACATGCGATACAAAACACCTTCTCATCACGAGAATACATAATATAATATATGATGGAAATATAAAGGTGCCCTTACCTCAGCAAGCTTTCCTTAATCTCTTTCTCGTCTAAACTATTATACGCACTACCTAAAAGTTAAGCAGCGTACAATCAGTAAAATACTCCTCGATTATCCTATCGAAACGAAACTTGCTCTCAAAGTTCCAGAGGGGTCTAAAGTACTTTCTAAAGCTATCCCTCAATGATTTCAGGTTATTCTCATAGTGTTTAAAAATTCACGAAGTTAATTGTACTATTTTTATAACACGAAAATCATTTTGTTTTCAAATCATAAACTAAAACCATTTTGGATTTTCCACTTCAAGGACTTGTTTCACACACAACAAAACCATTTGAAACACAACTAAAACTTTTCAAAAATATTTTTTTATGAAAAATCGAAGTTTTCTTGCGTTACAAGTTACACATTTTTTTTTTCTTCCTAACAACCTTTCCTATACTCATTTTTCTTCAAAACTAAGATTATCCAACACATACACAATTTTCACACAATTGTGGACTTAGAAAAAATTTTGGACTTTCTCCCTATACCACTAAAAAGCCACGGCCAAAATTTTGGAAAACACCCTTCCACACAAAATTTTTCACTTCTAAATGCATGGTAATATCCCATAATACCGAACTAGCACTTATCAAAACGATTTAGAAATTATAGAGTCGAATCGCAAATTTCGAGAAATCTCAAATAAGGTTTTTCTTAAGGCAAGAGATCATTTTCTTTTCAAAACATCCCATAACCAATCAAACAATTAAACAATGATCATGGGAAGCTATTTGCCTCTAAACAATTTTCGAAATTCGATTCCTCGAACCCTATATGGGTGCCACGGCCATTTGAGGCAAAAAGGGCAACCCTACACATTTTTTTTCATTTGAAACCCTAGCCCACTTTCATTAGTTTGTAACGATATTCGATCGTGTACCCGACTCCTTTTGAAACTCGAAATAAACTTTTTCTAAATTATGTTCTTCGAGTCGCTCAAGAACACGAGAATAATTTTTTTCTTATTTTTCAAAACAAATTTCATAATCACCAATCCATTTTGTCACAAAGCTTAAAACTAACTTCAAAAACCAAAATCATACAACACAATCATAGATATGATCTTTTTAAGAAATTTTCTTCAAACCCTTACCAACAAAATTGTGAAATTTGAAATCACCATGAGAATCACTTACATGCTTCACTAATGTATCCTACATAACACTCTTAAACACTACTATGGAACCAAAACTAATTAAAACTAAATTCTAAAATTTTTTCTCTCAAGAACATAATCATACAACTCAAAATTCAAGAGGTTTTTCATGGAGAATAAGGAAGAGAAGGGTTAGTTACCTTGAGGAGATGATGATTCCTTAACAAGCAAATGATCCAAGCTTGATAGGATGAGAAAAATGAAATTTTGAAATGGATGAGTGAGTGAGAGAGGAGTTTGTCCGAGTGAGAGAAGAGAGGAGGGAGAGTTTTTTTGTGATTTGCTTCTAAGTCCCAATAGTTAAACCTCCTTACTATTTAATTCCCTCTTGATCAATCTAAGCCTTAGGATCAAAGCCAAAAGTTACAAGACTAATCCCTAGCCATTGGATCAAAAACTCATGATTGCTTTCTTTGAACAAATATCTACTTTACGCTACTCAGCTCTCGTGTTCGTTCTCGGTGAGTCGTACTTCGCTAACGGTCTAACTTGCGAAAAATAGAAAATCTACGAGATAAAAGTTCATCGTAAACCATTTCTAAAAATTATCGCTAAACTTTATTCTCCGACTGAAATTTTCTTCCTCACCCTCGAAAATTATTCTGACAATATATCCTAACTCACGCCGATATATAAAACTCCCATCTAAATTTCTACGGAATTCAGACATCGTAAAAATTCCCAACAGCGGGTAAAATTCCTACTCATTTTTTTCAAAAGCGAGAATAATCTAAAACTCGTTATACTGAATATACAGTAACCTTCGTATTAACCAAAGAAGACTACGACCCAAAAGTCTGTGCCTTTCTAGCGCACGAGCACAAAACAGGCTCCATTTCAGCAAAAATTCCATTAATGCGACGATACTCACAAGACCGCTCCACCAAAAACCCTAAAATTAGCCGACACTAAAGTTCCTTAGAAAAACTGTACAGTGGAATCTTGGGTCTTACAGGCATCAACTGTAACACCCCGTTTTTCAAAAGCCAAAAAGGGCATTATTTTTTTTTTCTTTTTCAACTAACACTCAAAGTGCGCATAATAGTTCTTAAATGAACCGGCATTCAAATATACAAAAGAACTCATTACCAAAAAGGTGCTTCGACAAGCAAAGTGTATTTTCCTGAATAATTACAATCCGAGTCTAAGTACCAAAACAAGTTAGAAATCCTATGCTAACCAAAAAGCACGGTGCACAAAACACACCGGCGCATAGTCTAACTATCCTAGGCTACAGCTCCAACCGCTCACTGGGGCCTGGAACAGCCACCGTCGTCACCACGACCTAACCCATCATCTGGGTGGGATGAGCCCGCAAATGAAAGAAAGGGTCACCACAAAATACAAGGTATATATATATAACCGGTGCGAAAGATTGTACACATAGCAATAATTCCACGAAACACAAGAGAAAGCTCTTTAACTCAAAAGTATTTCCCACCAACGGGTTTATATAAATAAATCACCAAGCCTAATGCAGACTTCTACAATGGGTGTGACAACCGATTACTGGTTCGTCACATGCATGATTTTCCGGAAATTAACCTCTCCTCGAAGAGTCGTGGGGTAGGCAAAGCCACACAGAAATATACGTACCCGCACTAAAAATTGCCACACAAGGCAGGTGAAGTCACACAGACAAACACCAGGCGAAGTCACACAGACAAACACCAACTCAATATAAATCCAGAGGGATTTGGCGAAGCCACACAGTCAAACGCCCGGTACGTAGGCAAAGTCACACAGACATACACCTAGGCACGCAACTATGAAATGCATGGCATATATTCTCTTCGGCATATACGGGATAGTCACACAAGACAAAATCCTCGCGTAGTCCTATCTGACGCACGCATTCATATATGCTCATGCAAACATTCACATAGCCTAAAGCCTATGCACAAGCATCACAACATACATACATTTTCTCAATCATATGTAAATTGCACATGTATTTATAACCACGTTCTCATCAACGAGAATACATAAGTACAAACATGCCAAGCACACAGCAAATGCATAAACAGCAAAAACAAGCATGTCGTAACCGTTTTAAAAGACGGAAATAAAGTGGAGCCCTTACCTCGTCAAGCACTCAACTATCACACGATCGCACAACACTTACTTGCTTCCTAAAACAAGCAAAGTATTCAATCAAAACCATAACCAATCAATCCTTAATGATTTGGACTCTAGAACCCCAAAACCCAAAGGTTTTCTAAGGTAAAATCCCTCTTTCGGATTCTCTACCAAAAACTACCGTATTGATCAACCCCCATGAGTTATTTGTACTATTTTTAGGACCCAAAACAATAGCCAAAAGTCTTAAATAATTTGAAATGCAAAATGGCTGTTTTCTTGCGTTATAAGTTACGTACTTTCCGAGTACCCGAAAAACTCGTTTCCAATCCCAACCACTTCCATAAATTAGTAAAAAGGGATTAGAAAGTTAAAAACCAAGTTTAGAAATCAGAATCCAAAATTTTAGTTTCCAGAGCTCGCCCTGGCGAGTTGGTGGCGAGTGAAGGCAGAGAGTACTGGTCTTACTCGCTCTGGAGCTCGCCCTGGCGTGTTGTCAGGACCTGTGACACTCGCCCTGGCGAGTAACCACTCGCTCAGCGAGTTTCAACTGTCATGACAGCAAAAGACAGCAACTCACACCACCTTTTTCCACCCAAGCCTAGTTTGATTCTATTAGTTCCCAACATCTTTTCAAGGCATAAAAGCAAACCATTTCCATAAGCAAGCAACACATTTCCGAAAGCATGTTGGTTGCTTCGAGTGCAAGTTATTTGATTTTCATTTCCAAAATCAAAACCAAATCCAAGCACAAGTTTTATTACGGGCCTTAACCGTCCGGTAATCATTTTCAAACATGTTTTCAAGGTAAAAAGTAACACCACGTGTCACAATAGTTTTAAACCACTTTGACCCCAAAATACTACCCAAAAACTCTTAGAAAATATTTTCATAAACCACAAAATATTTTTCATCGGATTTTCTAAAACAAAACCATACAACGCATTTCCCTTTCGCCCAAAGGTTCAAAGACAACTTTTCTTTTCAAAACCTTACAACTTAACCACATGTTATTGATCAATACATAACCAAACCAAAACCCTAACTTTTCTCATGAGATTTTTCACCAACTCATGGAAAACAAAAACAACAAAGCCTAGCATGCTTACTAAACTCTCATGAACAACTTTCATGAAACAAGAACTAGCAAGAACAACAATTCTCACCAAACCCTCATGAGAACATAAACCCAAAAGCTCTTAAACTCTATAAGTCTACCAACCTAAGAGATGAGAAGAGAGGGTTACCTTTAGAAAGTGATTCTCTACAACTTTCCTCAAAGCTCCAAAGCTTGAAATGGAGTGAAATGGTGAGAAATGGAAAATTTGTGAAGGTTAAGGTTAAGAAATGGAGTTCCACGTGAAAGAGAGAAAGAATGAGATGATTTGGTGATGTTTTTCTAAGTGACCAAGTGACCAAACCTCCTTACTATGCCATAGCTCTTGCTCACTCTTGGCCATTGGATCAAAAACAAAATGCCAAGACAAAACCCTAGCCATTGGATCAAACCAAACCAAATCCACTTGAGATAGAACTCAATACCTCATAGAAATACTCACACGTTCAGCTCTCGCACGCCGCGACAAACGAAACTCACCAAAACAGAAAACCTACGGAAAGAACGTCTAACGTTTCACATTTCCAAAACTTATCGCCGAATCTTTTTCCGCGACTGTAATTTTCTTCCATACCTCAGAAAATTATTATCAGAATATATCCTAACTCGCGCAGATATATAGAACTTCCGTCCGAAACCTCACTCAAAACAGATGCAATAAGATTTTACAACGACGGGTAAAATCCTATTCGTTTTTCCAAAAACAAGAATAATCCACGACTTATTATTCTGAAACCACAAATAACTTCTTATTCAAGCAACAGGATCACAAGACAAAAGTCTGTACAATTACAGTGCACGAGCACGAAACAGACTCGATTACAGCAAAAGCTAATAATTACACGATGTTTCGTCACACGAACACATCAAACCCTAATATTCCTTAAACCAACTATACAAGAAATCTTGGGTCTTACAATACTACCCCCCTAAAAGAAGTTTCGTCCTCGAAACTTAGACATCGTCAAACAAACTGGGGTATAATTCCTTCATCTTACTCTCGAGCTCCCAGGTGGTATCTCCTGTAGCTTCGTTCCATATTACCTTCACCAAAGGTATCTCTTTTGTCCTCAGACGCTTCATCTTCCTATCCGCAATCTTAATTGGCGGAACCTCAAATGACAAGTTATCCCTCAGCTGGATGTCATCTGGTGTGATCACATGTGATGGATCCGGTGTATACTTCCGCAATTGCGACACATGGAACACGTCATGAATCAAAGATAGTACCGGTGGCAACGCGATCCGATATGCTACCTTCCCAACCCGTTCCAAAATCTGATAAGGCCCTATAAACTTCAGAGTCAACTTCTTTGCTATCAAAGCCCTTCCAACACCAGTTGTTGGAGTAACACGGAGAAATACGTGATCCCCCTCCTCAAACTCTAAAGGCCTCCGACGCCTATCCGCATAACTCTTTTGTCGATCTTGAGCAACCTTCATCTTTGCCCTTATCTTTCGGACCTTGTCCGTCGTCTGTTGTACCATTTCCGGTCCTACTATCATACTTTCCCCATCTTGGTACCAACACAAAGGAGTCTGACATCTTCTCCCATACAAAGCCTCATATGGTGCCATTCCAATACTCGCGTGAAAACTGTTGTTGTATGTGAATTCTATCAAAGGTAACACATCATCCCAACTTCCACGATCATCCAATACACAAGCTCTCAACAAATCTTCCAAAGATTGATTTGTTCTCTCGGTCTGCCCATCTGTCTGGGGATGATAGGCGGAACTCAATCTCAGTTTCGTCCCCAACGCCTCATGCAAAGTCTTCCAAAAATGTGAAGTGAACTTTGGATCTCTATCCGACACTATACTCGACGGAATCCCATGTAACCTCACAATCTCAGCAATGTAAACATCGGTCAACTTTGCCGCTGTATCCGTAGTCCTTACCGGTAGAAAATGAGCGGACTTAGTCAAACGATCCACTATCACCCAAATGGAATCATGCTTCCTCCTGGTCTTAGGTAAACCAGTGATGAAATCCATAGAAATGCTATCCCACTTCCACTTGGGGATATCTAATGACTGCAGCATCCCTGCCGGTCTCTGATGTTCAATCTTCGCCTTCTGACAAGTCAGACACGACGCCACATACTCAGCCACATCCTTTTTCATACCCGGCCACCAGAAATCATGCCTCAGGTCTTGATACATCTTTGTTGCTCCGGGATGTATACTAAGTTTACTCTTGTGTGCCTCCCCTAGAATGATGTTTCTCAAGTTCATAGCATCGGGTACACACACCCTACCTTGACACCTCAAGATGTTGTCTGATCCCACCTTGAAATCTCGGTTGGTTCCTCGAACAATCAAAGCTCTTTTCTCCATGAGAAACTTGTCATCTTGACAATTAGCAATATCCTCCAACAACCCGCTTGAGATAGTAATCATACCCAGTCTCATATTCCCTAAAGCAAACTCTACCTCTAGGTGCAAATCACGAAACTCTCTCAACAACTCCTGTTGACTAGCCATTTGTGCCGAACAAACCGACACACTCTTCCTACTCAAAGCATCGGCTACCACATTAGCCTTTCCCGGATGGTATTCCAATGTGAAATCAAAATCTTTCAAAGTTTCCATCCACCTCCGTTGCCTCATATTAAGCTCTTTCTGATCGAACAGATACTTAAGGCTTTTATGGTCACTAAACACGACAAAAGTGCAACCATAAAGATGATGTCTCCAAATCTTCAATGCGAAAACAACAGCCGCAAGCTCTAGATCGTGCGTAGGATAATTCTTTTCATGCACTTTCAGTTGCCTTGACGCATAAGCCACTGCCCTCTTGTGTTGCATCAACACACAACCCAACCCTTGATGAGAAGCATCACAATAAACCTCATACGGTTCCTCCGACTGTGGTAACATCAAGACTGGTGAAGTCGTCAAACGCTCCTTCAACAACTGAAAACTAAGTTCACACTTCTCTGTCCACGCAAACGGTTGATCTTTCCGCGTAAGTTGTGTCATCGGTGCCACAATCTTAGCGAAACCTTCAATGAACCTTCGGTAATAACCGGCCAAACCCACAAAACTCCTCACATCAGTCACGGTTTGAGGCTGCTTCCATGAAAGTACCGCATCAATCTTGGCTGGATCCACGGCTATTCCCTCTTTTGATATAACATGGCCAAGGAAATTCACCTCTTCCAACCAAAAGTCACACTTCGACGGGTTTACATACAACTTACTTTCCCGCAAAACTTGCAATACCAAGCGAAGATGCTCTCCATGTTCCTCTTCACTCTTCGAATACACCAAAATGTCATCAATGAACACCACCACAAACTTGTCCAAAAATGAGTTGAATAACCGATTCATGTACGCCATAAAGATAGCAGGTGCATTCGTCACTCCGAACGGCATCACTAGAAACTCATAATGCCCATAACGCGTCCTAAACGCCGTTTTCTGAATATCCTCATCTCGTACTCTTATCTGGTGATAACCAGATTTCAAGTCGATCTTTGAAAACACTGAGGCTCCCCTCAACTGATCCATCAAATCATCGATACGCGGCAATGGATATCGGTTCTTGATAGTCACCTTATTAAGCTTCCGATAATCCACACACAAACGAGATTTACCATCCTTCTTCTTAACCAATAAGACCGGTGCTCCCCAAGGCGACACACTAGGCCTTATGAAACCCTTCTCTAACAAGTCCTCAATCTGACTTTTCAACTCTACCAACTCAACTGGAGCCATCCGATAAGCTGATTCCGAAATCGGACCCGTACCCGGTTGCAAATCAATAAAGAATTCCACCTCTCTACACGGAGGAAAAGCTGGAATCTCCGATGGAAACATATCTTGGAAATCCTGAACCACTCGAATTTCCTCAATTCGGATCTCCGACGTCACTCCTAAGCTAGCAAGTGAAACTATCTCCGGTTCTCCATTACACATAACCACAGAAAGCCGATTTGCAGACAAGTACCTTCGCACACCTGGCTCGGGAAAGAAAACCAATTTCCGAGCACAGTCTAGAATCACATAATGATAAGACAACCAATCCATCCCGAGGATGATCTCGAGAGATAACAGCGGTAGACAAACCAAATTGACCAGAAAATCCCTATTCTGGATTACTACCAAACAATGCAAACATGCAGTATTCACTACCAAATCCTTAGCAGGAGTCAAAACATTCAAATCAAACGGAAGCACAGAAACATTCAAACTCAAACGATTTGCACATGCCAAAGATATGAATGAGTGGGTTGCCCCCGTGTCAATCAAAGCAGTTAAAGAATTACCTGCGATGTGACAGCTCTCGTGGATAGCATTGCTAGCCTGCCCACTCAGTTCAGTGCCCATACAGTAAGCACGTGCCTTTGCCGCAGGTCTGGCACCCTGTGAACCTTGTGCCACATTTGCCGACGGCCCAGTCTTCGGGGCTCTGCAATCTCTAGCAAAGTGTCCCGGCTTCTTGCAATTATAGCAGGTGTTTCCCACCTTAGGTTGCGTGCACTCATTAGAAAAATGCCCCGCTTCTCCACAGTTGTAGCAAGTCCCCTTACTACCCTCTGACTTTCCCCGGGTTCCCTGATTCACCGATCGGCCCGGTCCTTTATTATGCTGAGGACGGTTATAAGGCTTACTCCCTTGCCTCCCACTATTCTGAGTCGAACCACGATCATTGGTGCGACTTGGTCCTCCGGCATTAGAATTCCCTTGGCGGTTCACCCGCTTATTCTTCATGTCTTCCACCTCCTGGCACTTTTCAACCAAGACCTGGAACTGTCGAATACCCAACGGCACAACCGCATCCTGCAGCTCGTACCTCAAACCATCTTGGAATCTACGGCACATATAAACCTCATCTATCCCATCCCTAAAGAAGCGGAAGAAACGGGATAGTGATTCAAACTTCTTGGCATATGCCTCAACATTCATGCCCGCTTGCCTTAGCCTCAGAAACTCTTCCCCATACCTTTCCCTAGCCGTCTCAGGGAAGTATTTGGCCAAGAACCTCCTTTTGAAGTTCTCCCAACTCAACTCTTCATGAACATTCTCCATGATCAGTCGGGTGTTCCTCCACCAATACTCAGAACCCCCGAGCAATTGATAGGTAGCTAAGACCACCTTCTCTCCTTCCGGACAATGAATTGCCCCGAATATCCTCTCCACAGATTGGAGCCATAGGTCAGCAGTTTCCGGACCTCCCTCTCCGTTAAACTTTGGAGGAGTCCGGTGGTTGAAATTTGAAAGAAGTCTAGAACCAGCAGCAAGTATTTCCCTTTCGCGCTTTTCCAGATCCCTTTGCGCCTTAGCATGGCTCTGGGCAGTCACAGCCGCTGCCATCGTATGCATGGCATAAGCCATCTGGTTTATATCAACATTATCCGTCATAGGTGCTGTAGGTGCCCTTCTTGGAGGCATTCTATTCTGCACAATACCAATTCTGATTAGATTCCTTATCCAAACATTTCTGAGTCTCAACAGAAATCTCATACAACGGTTACTACCACATAACCCGACACCGAACAACCACTAGAACTGACACTACTCTAGCTATGTTCTAACCGACTCTGGACTAACGACTCAAGTATACACTTTCCCTTTGAAGATTTAAAGCCGTGCTCTGATACCAAATTGTAACACCCCGTTTTTCAAAAGCCAAAAAGGGCATTATTTTTTTTTCTTTTTCAACTAACACTCAAAGTGCGCATAATAGTTCTTAAATGAACCGACATTCAAATATACAAAAGAACTCATTACCAAAAAGGTGCTTCGACAAGCAAAGTGTATTTTCCTGAATAATTACAATCCGAGTCTAAGTACCAAAACAAGTTAGAAATCCTATGCTAACCAAAAAGCACGGTGCACAAAACACACCGGCGCATAGTCTAACTATCCTAGGCTACAGCTCCAACCGCTCACTGGGGCCTGGAACAGCCACCGTCGTCACCACGACCTAACCCATCATCTGGGTGGGATGAGCCCGCAAATGAAAGAAAGGGTCACCACAAAATACAAGGTATATATATATAACCGGTGCGAAAGATTGTACACATAGCAATAATTCCACGAAACACAAGAGAAAGCTCTTTAACTCAAAAGTATTTCCCACCAACGGGTTTATATAAATAAATCACCAAGCCTAATGCAGACTTCTACAATGGGTGTGACAACCGATTACTGGTTCGTCACATGCATGATTTTCCGGAAATTAACCTCTCCTCGAAGAGTCGTGGGGTAGGCAAAGCCACACAGAAATATACGTACCCGCACTAAAAATTGCCACACAAGGCAGGTGAAGTCACACAGACAAACACCAGGCGAAGTCACACAGACAAACACCAACTCAATATAAATCCAGAGGGATTTGGCGAAGCCACACAGTCAAACGCCCGGTACGTAGGCAAAGTCACACAGACATACACCTAGGCACGCAACTATGAAATGCATGGCATATATTCTCTTCGGCATATACGGGATAGTCACACAAGACAAAATCCTCGCGTAGTCCTATCTGACGCACGCATTCATATATGCTCATGCAAACATTCACATAGCCTAAAGCCTATGCACAAGCATCACAACATACATACATTTTCTCAATCATATGTAAATTGCACATGTATTTATAACCACGTTCTCATCAACGAGAATACATAAGTACAAACATGCCAAGCACACAGCAAATGCATAAACAGCAAAAACAAGCATGTCGTAACCGTTTTAAAAGACGGAAATAAAGTGGAGCCCTTACCTCGTCAAGCACTCAACTATCACACGATCGCACAACACTTACTTGCTTCCTAAAACAAGCAAAGTATTCAATCAAAACCATAACCAATCAATCCTTAATGATTTGGACTCTAGAACCCCAAAACCCAAAGGTTTTCTAAGGTAAAATCCCTCTTTCGGATTCTCTACCAAAAACTACCGTATTGATCAACCCCCATGAGTTATTTGTACTATTTTTAGGACCCAAAACAATAGCCAAAAGTCTTAAATAATTTGAAATGCAAAATGGCTGTTTTCTTGCGTTATAAGTTACGTACTTTCCGAGTACCCGAAAAACTCGTTTCCAATCCCAACCACTTCCATAAATTAGTAAAAAGGGATTAGAAAGTTAAAAACCAAGTTTAGAAATCAGAATCCAAAATTTTAGTTTCCAGAGCTCGCCCTGGCGAGTTGGTGGCGAGTGAAGGCAGAGAGTACTGGTCTTACTCGCTCTGGAGCTCGCCCTGGCGTGTTGTCAGGACCTGTGACACTCGCCCTGGCGAGTAACCACTCGCTCAGCGAGTTTCAACTGTCATGACAGCAAAAGACAGCAACTCACACCACCTTTTTCCACCCAAGCCTAGTTTGATTCTATTAGTTCCCAACATCTTTTCAAGGCATAAAAGCAAACCATTTCCATAAGCAAGCAACACATTTCCGAAAGCATGTTGGTTGCTTCGAGTGCAAGTTATTTGATTTTCATTTCCAAAATCAAAACCAAATCCAAGCACAAGTTTTATTACGGGCCTTAACCGTCCGGTAATCATTTTCAAACATGTTTTCAAGGTAAAAAGTAACACCACGTGTCACAATAGTTTTAAACCACTTTGACCCCAAAATACTACCCAAAAACTCTTAGAAAATATTTTCATAAACCACAAAATATTTTTCATCGGATTTTCTAAAACAAAACCATACAACGCATTTCCCTTTCGCCCAAAGGTTCAAAGACAACTTTTCTTTTCAAAACCTTACAACTTAACCACATGTTATTGATCAATACATAACCAAACCAAAACCCTAACTTTTCTCATGAGATTTTTCACCAACTCATGGAAAACAAAAACAACAAAGCCTAGCATGCTTACTAAACTCTCATGAACAACTTTCATGAAACAAGAACTAGCAAGAACAACAATTCTCACCAAACCCTCATGAGAACATAAACCCAAAAGCTCTTAAACTCTATAAGTCTACCAACCTAAGAGATGAGAAGAGAGGGTTACCTTTAGAAAGTGATTCTCTACAACTTTCCTCAAAGCTCCAAAGCTTGAAATGGAGTGAAATGGTGAGAAATGGAAAATTTGTGAAGGTTAAGGTTAAGAAATGGAGTTCCACGTGAAAGAGAGAAAGAATGAGATGATTTGGTGATGTTTTTCTAAGTGACCAAGTGACCAAACCTCCTTACTATGCCATAGCTCTTGCTCACTCTTGGCCATTGGATCAAAAACAAAATGCCAAGACAAAACCCTAGCCATTGGATCAAACCAAACCAAATCCACTTGAGATAGAACTCAATACCTCATAGAAATACTCACACGTTCAGCTCTCGCACGCCGCGACAAACGAAACTCACCAAAACAGAAAACCTACGGAAAGAACGTCTAACGTTTCACATTTCCAAAACTTATCGCCGAATCTTTTTCCGCGACTGTAATTTTCTTCCATACCTCAGAAAATTATTATCAGAATATATCCTAACTCGCGCAGATATATAGAACTTCCGTCCGAAACCTCACTCAAAACAGATGCAATAAGATTTTACAACGACGGGTAAAATCCTATTCGTTTTTCCAAAAACAAGAATAATCCACGACTTATTATTCTAAAACCACAAATAACTTCTTATTCAAGCAACAGGATCACAAGACAAAAGTCTGTACAATTACAGTGCACGAGCACGAAACAGACTCGATTACAGCAAAAGCTAATAATTACACGATGTTTCGTCACACGAACACATCGAACCCTAATATTCCTTAAACCAACTATACAAGAAATCTTGGGTCTTACATCAACCCAGTTGCTTCAACTATACCCGAAAACCAATGCTGCTGTTCATCCGGTTTGTCGATATCTATCACCTTCTTCGCGCCAGCAATACAACGCAACTTTCTCTTTAAAAGCTGAAATATTTCCAACAATATAAACCATTATTAATTAAGCATAATTATAATATTGAACATGTTAAGCACAATGGTAATCTATACTTTATTATCACACAACAATGATTATTAACTTACAGCATGGTTATTAGGATTTGCCTCCCATATCGAAATTGTCCTGTGATTATAGTATTCCGTTAGCATCGACAAATCATGGGGTCCTCCTCCATAAACTTGCACTTCATTTTGAGGTGGTGCTTGTTGCGGAGGTGGTGGTTATTGTTGTGCTAAACCTTGGTCTTCAGCATAATCGACATCGTCATTAATATATTCATTTGTATCAAAATCAGGCTGGGCGACAGGCTCCTCAACACGTCGTGCACGTGATCGTGAACGCAACAATCAAAAGTTTATACTATTTTTATCAACCTAAAGAGTTTTTTAGGTAATTTTTTTTGAAGAAGCACTCAATTAGAGCTTCTTTAATATTATATTGTTTTTTTTAGAAACTCTAATATTATATAAATTTATAATATGAAATCTTTCAATGGTGTAGAAACGGAAAACACTTCTCTAATTTCATATAAATTGATAATATGAAATTTTAAATTTAAAATATGAAATATATTTTGACTAATTAAAATTTGAATTTCGACAGTGAAAGTAGCCATATTTTGTGTTCATCACTTCATCACGCTTTCATTATTGTAATTACCTCCAATTGATGAAATATATATAAACCCTAAAATAAATTACTATAATTTTTATTTTATATAATCTATGAAATTTTTGAATAATTTAAGCTTTAAAATTTCTATAAACTTTCGTTCAAAGTTTGTTAATATTCATTTGAAAAATAGTATGGAATTTACAATTATTTTTTATTGATGGAGTCGCTACAAAGTCTTGGGAGACGGGGAGAGAGAGAGAGATAATCTCTTAGTGTTTTTGAACGAGAAACAGGAAATGAGAGCGTACTTCCCACCCCACTATGTTCCTGTAACATCCTTAAACATATATCATATTTTCATACTCAAGTAAATTAAATAAAATCAATCTCATTAACAATTGAAAGAAAAACATAGACAACATTCAAAATAGTATAATGACATAGACAACCTTCAAAAGAAAAAAACATAAGCAAATAAATATCATTAAAATATGAAAATTATAGTGAACACTTTTCACCCCACTATTAAAATTAATGCACCTTGAATAATTAAATTTGAATTTTGATTGCGGGAGTTATCTATATTTTATGTCTGTCACACTTTCATTAGAATTACCATCAACTGATGAATCTATGGAAAACCTAAAATAATTTAATATAATTTTAGTTTTTTATAATCTTTGGAATTTTTTTATAATTACAATTTCAAACTTTCCATAAACTTTCGTTCAAGTCTTTTGAGGATGTTAATTTATCAATGTGAATGGATATTTACACATTTTATTTTTTCATTTGACACTCACGCGTGAAGATTACTTCTTTGTGTTACGTTGACAAGAAAAGTGTAAGAATTTACAATTATTTTATGTTGATGGAGTCCCTACAAAGTCTTGGGAGATGGAGAGAGAATCTATCAGCATTGTTGAACGGGGGAACGAGGGAGTACTTCACATCCCACTATGTTCATCTAACATTCTAAAACATACATTGTATTTTCATACTCAAATAAACTAAATAAAATTAACCTCATGGACATTGTGTTTACCCCGATTTTTAGTAAACAACCGCTAGTCTAATTATTACAAGAAGGATCAACTAGTGAATCCTGGGACATATGGATTGTGCGGAAGATGATGAAAACATATTCATATCTTTGGGTTAAATCGGATAAGTTGATAAAAAGTAAACAGCATTTGACGAAGTCAAATGATTTGGTTTAAAGTAAAATGCTTCAAAGTTTAAATTTGCAGAAAACTTGTAAATGAATTGCAAATAAAGTTTAAAGAAAAGACTTTGAAAAGTAAAACATGCAATGAAATAAATTGCAGAATGTTTAAAGTTGCAGAAAAGCTTTAAATTTGCAGAAAGCTTAAATGACAAATTTTAAAGGAAAGCAAGTAATCAGTACTTGAAAAGTAAATTGCATTTGACAATGTAAAAATGTTTACAAAGATTGGTTACACAGATTCGTACATGTTCCTTTTGGCATTCATTTCGCTCGTTGACATGGGTACTCTGAATATTCTAGGAATTTGCATGTGAATTGTGAACCCGTTTCTCATATGAGAAACTAATATTTATAGACAAACTAACATAACTGCTATAAAACTACAATCTGCCTAACTATGCTCCACGTGTCTTCTGAATTTGAATTCCTTGGACACCTGGCGAACCCTTCAAACGTTACTCACTTTTGAATATTTTGCTAAGTCCAGAGTACGCTTCTTTCGTTCTGCACAGTACGTTAGGCAAACAAACATACACACGTACATATATATACATATATATAGTTTTCGACCATTACCAGTTAGTGTCGAAAATATGCTTTTACACAAATAATATCTTGTCGAACTCGACAAGCTTATTCAGACAACACACGTTCTGTCGAATTCGACAGAACTCTAGGCTTTGACAAGCAACTTTGCACATTAAAAGTCTTTGATGTCAAATGCCTTGATTTTCTCTTGATTTATTGCCAGAATCAGTTTCCAAGAGAATATTAAAAGGCAATAATATACATTAAATGAGATTTCATCATCTCATTCCAATTCATTAATGCCTGTCGAAAATACAGGCTAACAAATTGCCCCCTCAAAAATGCCAGTTTCGACTGCGTGTCGGATACTAAAGGAAGAAATGGCAGTTTTGAAAATACTCACCTTTTCCAATTCGGCACGTTTATCAAAGACGGCGTAAACGTCACATCAAGTTATTGTTAATCATGACAATATTTATAACTGTCACCTCAATCCCCACAAACCATGATCTCCAACTTTTTAGCTTAGTAGTGGGACACGTGGCAGAATGTGAACAACTGAGATGGAAGAGCGGTGATGTTTCAGTTACTAGATACATGCCAAATTGGAGTGCCTATAAGTAGCAAACGTATTCCACACTTTCACTTTTCTGAAACTTCAACTCTTCACTTTCTCTCTAAAAACAGAGCTCTACGTATTCCTTCAGGAACCACCGTCAAACAATCCTCAAATCGTGCATTGTTCTTGCATTTTTGCTGAATCTAAACCAGCAAACGTGATCATCTAGTGATTCCGTTCATTACTGTGGTTCTTGTTCTCAGATTTGAGCAAGAAATAAGTTTGTTTTGAAGCTTTTTACTTTCTCTTTGCTGCTACTACCTGTTCATCACCATCAACCTCAAGAACATCAAGAACAACAAGAACAACAATGGCCTCCTCATCTTCTTCCAGAAACGTGATCATTTATGCTGTTGATGACAAGAAACCTGTTATCATTGATGATTCAGAGTTTGTGTCGGAACCGGATATGACCTCCGTCGAAGACAACATATGGGGAGAAGAGTTGGTGATTCCCCACAAGCTTGGAGGTAAAACTCTTGCCTTCGCAGGCCCTCTTCCTTCATCCGACAACTTCAATGAAGACATAGGTAACATTTTCCCTCTCTACTCTACTTGCGAACCAAAAATATTCGCCAACTCTTTCTTCGACATGAGCTTCTTCGAACCAGGCTATAGGGCTTTTAGATCTGCCCCTGTGGTTAGTGAGGGCTATTTGAAATGGCTCAACAAAATCGAAAAGCAATATGCTACTTTCTGGAAAGAGAGTGGTATCTTCGACTTGATTCAGCTGTCGAGAGAAGGACCCAAATACAATGCAGAAATGCTCATAGCTGCCCTTCACTTTTGGGAGAGCTCTACCAACACTTTTCACTTTAAAGCAGGAATGATGACCCCAACCTTATTCGACGTTGCTGCCATTACTGGCTTACGACCAACAGGACCCACTTTCGACCCCAAGTACACTACTGTCAACCACCAATTCGACTTCAAAGTTTTATCCTTTTCAGGCTTCCTCAAAAATCATCATGATCTTAGCAGTGAAGATGTGTCCTTTGAAGAACATATAGCTTTCCTCACTTATTGGCTATCACATTTTGTTCTTTGCACTAGTTCATTACAAGTGGTGAAGAGACTCGTTCCTCTCGCCATTATGCTTCACCAAGGATTAGATGTAGCTTTAGGAAGGTTCATCTTAGCTTCCCTTTATGACTCTTTGGGGCAAGCTAGTGATATGCTCAAGAAGATTGAAAAAGGGTCACAACTCGCTTTCTCTGGACCTGTATGGCTTCTGCAACTTTGGCTGAATGCCACATTTGAGTCAAACTTCAAACTCTTTCTCCCCTCTCATATGGAACCATCTGTTGCTTCTCGACAATCAGAAGGCGCTAGGTTAGCCTTATTGAGATATAGAGAGACAAATTTGTCGACTCGACAACTCTTCCTTCACTACTTCAAAACTCTCCTTGAGTTCGACGAAATTACCCCAAAGAATACTCCATTCGTCAAAAGGACTGTCGGGCCTGCTTGGTTTAAAAGGCCATTCCCTGCCACCAATCCAAATGAAGAAGAGGATACGAAAAACGTTTGGACCATGTTCTTGAACCCTACAATCTTATCCTCCAGACAAGGAATTGAAAGAAGGCATTTAGGTTTGGTTGGGTACCAACCTAACTTAGTTGCTCGCCAATTTGGCTTTAGTCAATTCGGGCCAAAAAGTTTGTTCAAGAACAAGGATGAGATCGTCTTGGGCAATTCTGGAATGTCTGTCGAATATTTTGAGCGTCGCTTGAAGCTGGCCGATGAAAAATCTTATAAGCTCACACCTGTTGCTTTTGAGATTTCTCAATTCTGCACTTACGAATTCGCCACCTGGTGGAGCTTACACTATGAGAAGCACGCTAAGAATACTGATGAGGTGCTTCTACAAGCAATAGAGGCGGGATTCGACGCTTTACAACAAAAGACTCCCAAAGGCAAAGGTAGCTTTGAGTGATTCAGAAGTATGGCTTTATAATGTTTGTAAATTTTGTGTTTTTTGTTGACGCTTAAACTCTCATTGTCTCGACATTAGGTGCTTCCAAAGCCAAGGAAACCACCACTTCGACAGACACCACTACTCCTGCTGCAACTCAAAAGAAATCACTGCCCAATACTGGGGCCAAGGTACCAAATTTCAAAGTAACTTAGTCTTTGAATCTCCATTTTCACAAACATATCTGTGACTCTCTTGATTTCAAATGCAGCTTCGAAAAAGGAATTTAATGGCGGCGAACGAGACTGGAGAGCCCACCAAGAAGAAGAAACAAAAAGCTCTTACCATTAATGAACCCACAGTAAGTCCTTTCGACATTCCCTTAGCACTTTGCCTTGGCTTCGAATAGAATTTTGTGTTAACAATTTCAAATTCTTTTCAGCCTGCTGATGATGTTCCCACCACAACAAATGCTGTTGCTCCTAGTGGAGAAAGCCAAGGAGACAAAGGAAAGGCCAATGTCGAAACTAGTGAGGCAAGCATGCCAACCAAGCCAAAGAAGAAGAAGAAGAAGGTTAAGTCTAAATCTAAACCTTCTGAAAGTCAAAAGAAAGAAGGTAAATCTCCTATCCCAACCGTTCCAGTCGAAAATCAACCACCACCAGCTGTCGAAGAACAGCTCATCACTGGTGTTCAGGTAAAATATCTTCTTCACCTTTTAAGACTTTGTGACATGAATAAATCTTCATTATAACTTCTAAGACTTGATTCTTTTTTTGTCTTTAAATAGGGTGGTAATGAAGAAAATTTAGCCCAAAGCATTGGAACCAATGATGCTGAGGCCAATCAAGATGGAAATGACGAGGAACCAGGCACTGAAGAAATTCCGATCATCAATCTTGATTCTGAAAAGACTATCACCATGGATCATACTGAATCCACTCATTCGTCAGAAAACACTGATGTCGAAATGGAGCTCGACAATGAAGATAATTCTATGCCTGAGGCTACTGAGGGAGGTTCTGAAATACTCCCAGTTTCATCAACATCAAAGTTATCTGCTGACATTGGAATATCAGAGATGCAATTCATTGCTATGAAGGATTCTGATCCTGCTGCAGCACTCAAGATGCTCCTTTCAAGCAAAGGTAACAAAGAACAAAGCAAAGGTGCTTCCCATCATAGCAGTTCGACGGCTTCTGATACAGAGATCAGTTCGACGGTGAGACAGGATTCTTTGCTTCTCAAGCTGCACACAGACTACATCAACCAAGATGTCTTTGCCCTAATTGAAGCGAACCCCAGTAGTGCATTTTCTCACTTGGGCTTCTTGAAAAAGCTTCACAACCCTTTGACTGATGGTGCCACTCTTAGCAAGGTCATCCAACTTGAAAATCTTATTGATGGCTTTACTCAAGCCATTCAGAAGAGGAAAGTCAATGCTCTGAAGCTGGAGGCTCAAACTGAAGCGCATGCTGCATTGGTCGAAAAGGCCAATACTGCTCAAGCTAATGTCGAACGCCTGGAAAAGGAGATAGAGTCGAATGCCGAGATCACTGAATGTAATGACAACATCACTGCTTGGGAGAATGAGATTGCAGAACTGACTTTGAAGATTCAAAGTCTCAATGTCAAAGTTGATGCAGAGAAGGTTAAGCGCGACGAAGCTAAGGCCAACCTCTCCAGTGCTGTCAAAGCCAAAATTGACAAAGAGGCTAACGAAGGCATTAAATTCTTTAGTGCTTCAGCAGCTGTGGATGAAGAGATTCAGGGTCTAGAGGAGTCGAACAAGGTTCTAGACAAAGAAATTTCCTCTTTCCAAAGCCTATATGAAGACCTGAAGAGACAATTTTAGACTTGTAATAATTTGCTCTTAGTTTTATTTCAACTTTCTGAACAATTTGTTAAGATTTTTTGGTTTGTACTTTTGACAATGCCCATTTTGTGGCGAACAAATTTATGATCACCATTGTTTCCTTATGTCTTAAGCTTTATTCTTCGTTAATTTTTATTTCTTGCAACGCTGGTTTATACTTTTTCAAGTATTTACCATTTATAATCAACGAACGTTGTTCTTCTGTTAATTCTTCAATTTCGTAAGCGCCATTTGAAAAAACTTGAACAACTTTAAAAGGGCCTTCCCAATTTGGAGACCATTTGCCTAAGACTCTATCTTTTTTATCCATTGGCAGAATAACTTTCCAAACCAAATTTCCAACATTAAAGGTTTTAGATTTAACCTTTTTGTTATAAGCTCTAGCAACTCTTTCTTTCTGTCGAGTTAACATCTCTAAAGCTTTTATTCTCTCTTCATCTAAATCAACTAGTTCGTCTAACATCATATCCCAGTAATGATCTCTTGGGATTTCTTCCTGCCTTTGGATTCTAACTGATTGCAGGTGTATTTCGACTGGCAAGACTGCATCATGCCCATATGTTAGTCGAAAAGGTGTAGTGTTAGTTGATTCCTTTGGAGAATTCCTACATGCCCATAAGACTTGATCTAAAGTCTTGTTCCAATTCCTAGGCTTTTGGGCAATATGCTTTTTAATCAGACCAATAATGATCTTATTAGCAGCTTCCACTTGACCATTTGCTTGTGCATAATATGGTGTAGAAGTCAAAAGTTTAAAACCAGTTTGTTGAGCAAACTCGACCATTTTTCGTCCAGTGAAAACTGAACCTTGATCTGTAGTAATAGACTCAGGTATACCAAATCTATAAATAATGTGACTTTGTATAAAACTAATCACTGCTTCTTGGTCAACATTTGGTAATGGAATTGCTTCTATCCATTTGGTAAAATAATCTATACCAACTAGAATATAGCGTTGGTTTTTGGACGAACTTGGTTTAATTTCACCAATTAAGTCTAAAGCCCATCCTCTAAAAGGCCAAGGTTTTACTATTGAATGGAGTTCACTTGCAGGTACATGTTGTATGCCTGAATGTCTTTGACATTCTTGACAACCTTTAGCAAACTCTATACAATCCTTTAAGATTGTTGGCCAATACATACCTTGTCGAAACAACAACCATTTCATTTTATGGCCTGCCTGATGGGATCCACATGCACCACTATGCACGTCAGATATAGCCAAGTAGGCTTCAGTTTCACTTAGACATTTTAGCAAAACTCCCTCAGGTGTTTTCTTCATTAGTTCATTTCCAATGATGACATAACTCAAGGCTCTATATTTTATCTTTCTATTGGTCGTTCCATTTGGATCTCGTAAATATTCAACAAGTTGTTTTCTCCAATCATTATCAGATAAATTGTCAATGGCAAAAATTTCAAAAATTTCTGAATTTTCGTCAGAGTTATAGGTGGTATCTTGACCATTATCTTGTGGTACATCTGCCCCCACAAGTTTTGGCATTGACAATTCCATAGAAGGAGGTTGATCAACAATGAGTTTATCTTTAATCTCAATCAACTCCTCTAGTTTTTCACTAGAAATTTTATAACCAGAAGCTATTTGAGCCAAATCATTGGCTTCTTGATTTTCTATGCGAGGTACATGTTCAAAAATAACTTGGTCGAAACGTTTTAACAAAGAAATTGCTATGACAAAATATTTCATCAAGTGCTCTTTTATGCACTTATATTCCTTTGTCAATTGTTTCAACACCAATTCTGAATCGCCTCTGATCAAAATATTTCTTGCCCCCAAGTCCAGTAAAATTTCTAAGCCTGTTATCAAAGCCTCATATTCTGCTTCGTTATTTGAGCAGAACCCATTAATTTTATATTTGAACTTGGTGGGAATTCTGGAGGGAGAAATGATTAAAATCCCAATTCCAACTCCATGTTTATGTTTAGAACCATCAAAATATAATTTCCAAGGTTCTGAATCTACATAGTTTTGTGGAGTTTCTAGTGCAGAATGATCTGCTATGAAATCAGCCACAATTTGGCCTTTAACTGCCTTTAAAGGCTTATAAGTTAATGAATATTCTGTTAAGGCTAAGGCCCATTTTCCAATTCGACTATGCAGAATAGGTTTGGATAACATATGTTTGATGATATCACAATGAGAATAAACAAAAACATCAACGGGCTTTATATAATGCTTGAGTTTCATACAAGAAAAATACAAACATAAGCATAATTTTTCAATACTACTATATCTAGTTTCAGCATCATTTAAAACCCTACTTAAGTAATAGATGGCTCTTTCTTCGCCATTTTCATCTTCTTGGGCAAGCATGCTGCCCAACGTCGAATCTGATGCTGAAATATACAACTTCATGAATTTGTTCCTTATTGGAGGCATTAACATTGGTGGCTTTGACAAATAACTCTTGATTTCGTCAAAAGCTTGTTGTTGTTCTTGCCCCCAAGTGAAAACGCTTTCTTTCTTGAGTCGAAGCAGTGGTGAGAATGGTTGAGCTTTACCACTTAAGTTTGAAATAAATCTTCTCAAGAAATTGATTTTCCCAAGTAAGGACTGAAGTTGCTTTTTTGTAGTTGGAGATTTGGTCTCCATAATAGCCTTCGTTTTGTTTTGATTTATTTCAATGCCCTTTTTGTGCACAACAAACCCAAGGAAATCTCCTGCATTAACACAAAAAGCACATTTTAATGGATTCATTTTTAATCCATATTTCCTCATCTTTTCAAAAGATTTTCTCAAATGATCTAAATGATCTTCATTTGATGAGGATTTGACAACTATGTCGTCAATATACACTTGCATGAAAGCATCTATGTATTCATGAAAAATTAAATTCATTGCTCTTTGATAAGTAGCCCCAGCATTTTTTAGACCAAAGGGCATAACTACCCATTCATATGTGCCTAATGCCCCTGGGCATCTAAAGGCAGTTTTGGGTACATCATTTTCAGCAATGAAAATTTGGTTATATCCAGAATAACCATCCAACATACTTAAATATTCAAATCCGGCTGCAGAATCAATTAACATTTCTGCCACAGGCATAGGATATTCATCTTTTGGTGTAGCATTATTTAAGTCTCTAAAGTCTATGCATACTCTAAGAGAACCATTTTTCTTAATTACTGGCACTATATTTGCTAACCATTCGACATACCTTGCAGTTCTGATGAATTTGCTCCTCCGCAGCCTTTCAATTTCTTCTTTGATCTTTGACATTATTTCTGGTGCGAACCTTCTAGGTAATTGTTTCACTGGTCTTTTATCTGGTCGAACTGGGAGTTCATGTTCCACCAACTTTCTGCTCAAACCTGGCATTCCATTGTAATCCCAAGCAAAACAATCCTTGAATTCCATCAAAAGTTGCACCACTTTTGCCTTCAGATCTGGAGGAATGTTTGCACTAATGTACGTTGGTCTTTTAATCAGACCATCTCCAAGGTCAATTTCTTGCAAAGGATCCTGTGCTTGCATCTTGTGACATTGATTGATTGGATCTTTCTCAAACCCTAAGGGTTCGTCATCATAGATACAATCCAGTTTTTGCAGTTCTGGCTTGTGTTGGCCAAGTCTCATGTCATTGGCTGCAATAGCCATATTTTCTGACACTGCATTGGCTTCCAAAGCCATTTTGATTCTGTTTTCAGCCATGTAGGCCGTAATCTTTGCCCAAGTTTGGGACTCAGACATAGTAATCCTCTTTGACATCCCACCCAGTTGGGTAGTTGTGGCCTTCATACTCGCCATCCTCGCTGTTTCCATCTTCTCTCTCCCACAAGAAACCATGTGTGGGATCCAGTTTGATTGCATGGTGACCATTTCCTGCTAGGCGATATGCAAAGTCTTTCTCAGTGCATGGTGCAATTGTCGCCAATTTCTTGTCGAAGGAGTGCTTCGTCAGATGATGGACTTCAGTCTTGAAGTAGCTTTGATCTGCTTCAACATTTTCGACTACTCCATCTTCTCGCCATATAATGAGGCGCTGGTGCAGGGTAGATGGAACTGCCCCCACTCCATGAATCCACTCTCGACCTAGAAGTAGATTGTAATTTGCCTTAGAGGCCACAACCAAGAACAAGGTTGGCCTTATAGTGCTTCCGACAACAACATCCAACTGGATTGCTCCTAAAGAGAAACCAGTCTCGCCCTCATAGTTTGACAGAACTATGTTGTGAGGATGAAGATCCACCAAAGATTTGCCAATCTTTCTTAGCAGAAATTCTGGCATGAGGTTAACAGCGGCACCACCATCTATCAGTACTTTGTTAATTCCGACATTATTCACCTTTGCCTGAATGAAGAGAGGCTTCAAGTGACTTTTCATGCCTTCATCTGGCCTTTCAAATGTGGCCATTTGGTCCTCCAAAGCGCCATTGCTTGTAACGTAGTAACAGACTGGCCTATGAAGGGCCATTTGCATTCCAGATTCTTCTTCTTCATCTGTTATTTCAGAACAGACGTCGAACTCCCTTGGCAGAATGGACACAACATTTACTATTATGTCGAGATCGGGTTCAGAATCTAAAAAGTCATCTGCCTCCATGTGCTCGTCTTCGACGTTGTTAGTAGTTGAAGACTCAGCTTTTGGTTCTCCTAACCTTTCTTTCATTGGCTTCTTAGCCAATTGCATAGGCTTTTCCTCATTATCATTAGTTGTAACTTGTGATTTTTGAGCAGCCACTTTTTTCTGGCGTTGATATCTACGCCATTGGGATCTTGTCATGGGATTTTTCCCTTTGTAATTATTCCTGTAATCATACTTCCTTGATTCAGGATCTTTTTTGGGATTGTTGTTACTGGAGTTCCCTTTCTCCATATTCCTCCGACCATAGCCCATATTCTTTCCATGGACCCATTGGTTGACAGGTGTCCTGTTTGAGGGGACAAATGATTTTTGTGGTCCCAACCTCTGATGTACAGGTGCTTGTTGGCTATTCAGAACATTGGAATAAGCTGGCCTCTGACTTGGCCAATTGTTTCTGTTCTGACTGTGAGGCAAAAACTTGTTAAGGCCTGCAGCAGCCTTCTTGTCGAACATGACACTACAATGAGGACACAGTGTAGCTTCGCCATCATTTTCCTTGCAGCGTTGAAGGAAATCTAGTAGAGTTTCTCCAGCTTGTGGATATACTTCCTCCACTTTGTTTTCATATTCCTCTTCAGGAATGGAAACTAATTGCCCCCCTTCAGTGAGGTTCAATGCTTCTATCATCAGGCACTCAAAAGGCTCTGTGTAAGCAGCATCAGCAATCTGCAATGGATTCTCGTCCACCTGCTGTTTGGATTTTGGCTTTTCGCCAAATTTGAGTCTCCCTTCCTGCAAGGCTTTCTGGACCAGATCCCTGAAAAGAACACATTGTGAGGTTTTATGTCCCAAGAAATTATGGTATTTACAAAAACCTCTTTTATTACGTTGTTCCAAAGGTGGAATTTTCAAACCCTTTGGTACAATTATTTGGCCGTCAGCGACCAATAAGTCAAAAATTTCATCACACTCAGTAATGTCAAAAGTATATGTCTTAGAAACAAATCTATCATTTTTTGGTTCGACGGGATTTTTCCCATTTGATGGTCTTAACATTTTACAAGTATAGGGAGGTCCTGGTTTCAATTCAGCAATATTAACCTCATTGTTTTCCATGTACTCCTGATCATCGTCGAACTCATTTTCACTTCCATAAGTTTCTATGTATGCCACTTTTTCTTTTTTGTGGAACTTAGAATTTCTGGCTTTTTCAGCCCTGAGGCGTTCGACCTGTCGAACACGATCTGCTAATTGAGCCATATCTCTTAAATGTTGAGTATCTAATTTCTTTCTAATGGAATAATCAAGGCCACCAGCAGCCATCTCAACCAATTCATGTTCAGGCACTTGAGTAAAGCACCTTGCCTTAAGGAGGCGAAACCTGTTCAGATAGTCATCAATGGCTTCTGCAGTTTTACGTTTCATACTGGCTAATTCTTTGAGGCTAATCCTAGATTGTCCCATGTAAAATTGTTCATGAAATAGCCTTTCTAATTGAGTCCAGGTATGAATTGAATGAGGGGGAAGTGTGGTAAACCACGTAAAGGCATTTTTAGTGAGGGAATTGGGAAAAAACTTCATTTTTAAATCTTCATTATTTGCCAAATTCCCTGCCTCTGCCAAATATCTGGCAATGTGTTCGACAGTAGATTCATTAGTATCACCAGCAAATTTTGTGAATTTGGGAATTTTCCATCCCCTTGGCAATTCTGCCTGCAATACATATTCAGACAAGGCTGACACAAAATTTGGCCTATGCAATCCTATATTCAAACCATTCTGGGCTAAGATATTTTCCACCAAATTGGCCAAGTTATTTTGCCCTGCGACATTTTCTTGTCGAACATTCCTAAGAACATTATCAGCATCTTGGTTTCTATTAACCAGAATTACTTCCGGTTCTGGCTGTTCTCTCTCAATGCGCACGGGTTGGGCTTGGACTTCTGTTTGAGTCTCCGGGTTTGCACGAGGAACTCTTTGGTTATTTGGAGCATCAGGGGCACCAAAAAAGTCTGCCATCCTTCCCATTTGATTGGCTAACAATAAATAATTGTCATTGGCTGTTTGTAACACAGGATTGAAAATTGTGCCAATCTGTTGGGTCAACGCGTTCACCATGTCATGGTTACTTTCGTCCATTTGTTGCCTAAGTACATTCATAGAATTATTTGTCAAGTTCAGAGAATTTCCCCTATTTCCCATCGCAGAAGAGGAGGGAGAACTTTCTATCGAAGGCCAATTATACAGGCTTGCCATCGTCGTTGTTGGCATTCCAAATTGTGGGTTTCTGGGCAACCATGGGGGTCTTGACGGTGTTCCACCAACTTGACTACCGTCTGTGTACCCATGCATGTGTGATACATTCGTTGGCATGGATGATGCATTCATTTGTGTCATCATTGCACCATTCGTATTTGGAGGAACAAACCCTCCTGCCATACTTGAAGTAATGGCAGACATTGTTGATCCACTGGCGCTTGCACCAACGGTTCCGGAATTTATCATAGGGTTTGTACCCCCACCATTAGGATTATTGCTTGGGATACTTTCAGAAGTTGTAAAATTCAGGGCAGGATTTGTTGACCCACCAGTAGGATTGGCGCCAGGATTGCCAGATACTGGTTGATTTGGTTGCCCTGTCGAATTTGGAACAGGATTGGTTTCTGCCCCATTATTGTTATTATTATTATTATTGTTGGGATTAGGATGGTTTGGTGGTCTCACCATTCTGGAACGAGGACGCTTTGGTATATTTGAAAAAACTGGAAGGGACTTACCACTCCTCAAACGCATATACAAATATACACACAATCAAAGTACAAACACCAAACAACAAATTTTGTAAGAAAAATTTTCAAAAACCACTAAATAAAAATACACAATCCAGAGGTCCCACTGGGCGTGCCAATTTGTTTACCCCGATTTTTAGTAAACAACCGCTAGTCTAATTATTACAAGAAGGATCAACTAGTGAATCCTGGGACATATGGATTGTGCGGAAGATGATGAAAACATATTCATATCTTTGGGTTAAATCGGATAAGTTGATAAAAAGTAAACAGCATTTGACGAAGTCAAATGATTTGGTTTAAAGTAAAATGCTTCAAAGTTTAAATTTGCAGAAAACTTGTAAATGAATTGCAAATAAAGTTTAAAGAAAAGACTTTGAAAAGTAAAACATGCAATTAAATAAATTGCAGAATGTTTAAAGTTGCAGAAAAGCTTTAAATTTGCAGAAAGCTTAAATGACAAATTTTAAAGGAAAGCAAGTAATCAGTACTTGAAAAGTAAATTGCATTTGACAATGTAAAAATGTTTACAAAGATTGGTTACACAGATTCGTACATGTTCCTTTTGGCATTCATTTCGCTCGTTGACATGGGTACTCTGAATATTCTAGGAATTTGCATGTGAATTGTGAACCCGTTTCTCATATGAGAAACTAATATTTATAGACAAACTAACATAACTGCTATAAAACTACAATCTGCCTAACTATGCTCCACGTGTCTTCTGAATTTGAATTCCTTGGACACCTGGCGAACCCTTCAAACGTTACTCACTTTTGAATATTTTGCTAAGTCCAGAGTACGCTTCTTTCGTTCTGCACAGTACGTTAGGCAAACAAACATACACACGTACATATATATACATATATATAGTTTTCGACCATTACCAGTTAGTGTCGAAAATATGCTTTTACACAAATAATATCTTGTCGAACTCGACAAGCTTATTCAGACAACACACGTTCTGTCGAATTCGACAGAACTCTAGGCTTTGACAAGCAACTTTGCACATTAAAAGTCTTTGATGTCAAATGCCTTGATTTTCTCTTGATTTATTGCCAGAATCAGTTTCCAAGAGAATATTAAAAGGCAATAATATACATTAAATGAGATTTCATCATCTCATTCCAATTCATTAATGCCTGTCGAAAATACAGGCTAACACATTGACAAAAAAATATAGACAACTTTCTAAATAATATAAAATGAAAAAAGGACATAGACAATGTAACATCCCATTTTATTTATTGGTCGTTTTAAGTTTAATTATTTATGTTTTAGTGAGGTAGAATATTTTATTAGACGATAGTGTAGAATAATTAGTTTTACCGCGAAATATTAGTTAACGAGCGAATGTACAGTGTTAATGAGCCTTAAGCCCATTGGGCCTAAGACCAATAGTGGGGCGCCACTTAATGGCTTGGTTAGTAAGAGAAACTCACATTTCTCTTGTTCTTGAAGAAGTAGAGAGAAGGAAGAGAAGAGAGAAAGCTAGGGCAAGAGAGAAGGAGAAGAGATTTCAAGAGGAAGGACTCGAGTTTTCAACCGATCTAAGGTAAGAGAGTAGATTCTTAATCATGAGTGATCAGAGAAAGGGGAGAGTGTCGATTTCTCCGTACCCAAACTTTCTCCACTCATTTTCGTTTTTGAGGGTGGGAGATTTTCTTAAAGAAAGTTGAAATTGTTGTTCCTAACATGTTTAATGAACTTATACCATGATGTATGTACGAATTTAAAGGGAAAAATGGGAATTTGTAGATGTTTGAATCAAGTTTTCTTGAGTTTTATGAGTTTTGAGTAAATGTGTAAAATCTTGCTTTATGGTATGAATTGGTGTAGATCTCTGTATCTATTGGTGTTTTTATGTGTATAATCATGTATGTTAACTTAAATGAAGCTCATTTATGAGTTATAGCATGAAAAATGGAATTTTGGGTCGATTTTGAGTTCAACCCGTAATGCTGATTTTTCATGAACTGGTGTTGCTCGCTGAGCGACCAGTAGCGACCAGTAGCGACCAGCTCGCTGATTTTCGCCAGAAGCTATTTCTGTCTGACTTCTCTTCGCCATGTCTTCGCTCAGCGACCAGTACTGGGTCAGACTTATTTTGTGGATGTTTTAAAGTGTAATTAGGCACTTGTAACATGGATTAATGGTATTCTAGCATGCAATTAAGTGTTTGTAACTATGATTGATTGCTTGTTGATGAATAATGATGTGTTGATGAATTGTTGATTATATTTGTGGAATATAATTGTTGTTGATTGTGTGGATGATGTTTGTTGAAAGGTCAAAGAAGTATATTAAGGTGTTAATCAACTTAATAAAGAAGGATATTAGAATTGTGTTAGTCTAATAAGAAGAATATTAAGATTACGTGAGATATCTTAATAAAGAAGTAAATTGGATTGTGTTCCACTTAAATTAAATGGAGATGTCTAATACCTTGTGTATTGACTATGTGTGTTGTATTTATGAACATCATGCATTCATATTTGTATGTGGAGCAGATACTTTAAGTGAACCTTAAAGTATAGTAGATATTTTAGTAGCTGCGGTTGACTAGAATATATTTGGGATACGTTTATCCTTGCAGAGTCCGTCATGACTTTAAAATGAACATTGGGGTATGTTTATCCTTGCAGAGTCCGTCATGACTTTAAAATGAACATTGGGGTATGTTTATCCTTGCAGAGTCCGTCATGACTTTAAAATGAACATTGGGGTATGTTTATCCTTGCAGAGTCCGTCATGACTTTAAAATGAACATTGGGGTATGTTTATCCTTGCAGAGTCCGTCATGACTTAAAAATGAACGAATGGTACCACATGCATTAGATATGTCTAGAGTGACATAGCATGATTTGTGGCATTAGATGCATTAGGATGATGTGCATATTGTGTGATAATTGATATGTGACATTAATCGGATTTGTTGATGAATTGTCTATATGTGTTAAGACTTAATTGAAGTGTTAGATGTTTATTAACTCTAAATGATACTTCTATTTGTTGATGCGTCATAAATCTCATAATTGAACTAAGATTGAGAATGTATTTTTGTGTGATTAATTGTCTTTGTTTGATAAGACTAGGGTGAATATAAATGTTTATGAATACTTATATTCTACTTTGATGTATTAAATCTTAAATCATATGTGTTGATTAATAATAGATTGGTATGCTAAGGTTAGATTATACTTGATAAACTCATGTGGTAGTAAGCGTACTTTATGCTTATGATTTTATTTGATTATGTAATCTAACTCTCCGTTTTGTGTGTTTTACTGGTTTGGGTCCAGATTTCTCAGGTTGTATGTTATCTTCGTATGAGTCATCGGTGAAGCTCCGCTCTGATTGTGACACGGGAAAAAGGGGTTTTATATTTATATAAAGTCTGCTTATCTAGGTTGTTTTGTATAATTAAAGAATACATTATTTGATTCAATAATTTGTATAATCAAGATTTTACTAAATTAAATACAATAGTATTAGTTTGTTAAGAGGAGTGTAATATCTCGAACCAACATTTTATCAATCAAGTGATCTAAGTCTATATCTTTATTACGTCTGCTGCGTCGTTTTTGAAAAAGAAATTTTAAAGCCAGAATAATGGCAATAATGGGTTTGGGTGTTACAGACAACAATTAAAAGAAAAAAAGAGTCGATTGGAGATGATTTTACACACAACCATCCTTGAAGGAATTTATCGTAATCAAAGAATCTTGGTATATTTTAATTTTATAAAAAACTATGCTGCCAAAAAGACTTAAGGCCATGAAGTTTATAATTATTTTATATTTATAGAGTCCATATATAGTTCCGGGGATGAAGATGAAAGAAAAAACTCCTCCTAATAGTGTAGAACGGGAAACGAATGAATACTCTTCATCTCGCTCTTTGGTGTAACATCTTTAAACCTATATAATTTAAAAACTAACTCAATTTTATCATATAATTTTAAACCAACTTACTCAAATAATATTTCAAAACAAATACATAAATAATATTTAAAAATAAAATTATCCTGTGCACGGCACGGGCTAACATACTAATTATATTTAAGGGTAGAATATTTGCAATATTATTATATTATATGAGAACAAATTAGATTTTTTAATAGTTGTTTCTTTTAATATATTGTTAGTAGATTAGTAGATGTACATTATACTCCCTCCGTTTCTTTTTAATTGTCTTTTATTATCATAATTAGCGTTTTTATTTAATTGTTCTTTTTGTATTTTGTGGGTATGATTTGTCAATTATACCCTTTTTCAATTGCTCTTATCTTTTTCCATAAAACCAATTAATGCTATATATTTGGAAAACTAAATCTTTTTTTTTTTAAATTTTTTTGTTGGTACATCTATACTAATATATAAAGGGGATACAAATTTTTGGGATGACTTTTTCATTATTCCTATTTTACCCTTAAAAAAACTACCAAAAAAAAAAACTAAGCACAACTTCCACATAAAAATAGGTTTTCAGTTTTTTTATAGTAAAAAACAAATATATATTTTTATTCTTAATAACTAGCCACAAAAAAAAAGTAGGTTAAGTAGTTATAATTAAATAAGTCCAATAAAAAAGGAGATTAAGTAGTTATTTATATTTGCACAATAGAGAATATTGATCACATCAAACCAAAAAAAAAGAATATCGATCACACAAACGGGCACGGGACGTGCCCGTTTGGCGGCTAGTAACATATTAATTTTTTTTTATTTTTACATAATATATTAAATTTATTGGAAAGAAAAAGTGTGGACAAAAAAATAGGAATTTATTGGTGGATTAAAATAAGAGTATAATAGGAAGATAACGTGCAAAAATACATTTTCTTAATTTGGTGTTATCATTCTAAAAGGACAATTAAAAAGAAACAGAGGGATTATTATTTTCAATAGATTCATTTTAGGGTTAATAGGCTTTTACCCCCTGCAAAATAGGTGAATTTTGCTTTACCCCCTATAAAAAATTTCCTTAAGATTTTCCCCTTGCAAAATAATTTTTTTTTGTTTACCCCTTTGGGTGCACTTTTTAAATCGGTAATTTTGTTCAACCGATTTAAAAAGTGTTGTTTTTTAAATCGGTTTTTTCTGTTCAGCCGATTTAAAAAGTGCACCCAAGGGGGTAAACCAAAAAAAAATATTTTGCAAGGGGGAAATCTTAAAGAAATTTTTTATAGGGGTAAAGCAAAATTCGCCTATTTTGCAGGGGGTTAAAAGCCTATTAACCCTTCATTTTATTATTCCTTCAAAACAAAAAAAAGATTTGTTATGAATTATTTTAATTAGTAGATGTCCACTAGGTTTTGACCCATATCATTGGCCCAATATATTATCTTATAAATAGGACTAATGTTACAATGTAAGGCACACTTGTGAATATACAATGCAAGAGTTCTATTCTTCTCTTTTCTCTCCTTCATCTACATTCATCTTTATTCTTATTATTGTTTACAAATAGTTTTATAACACGTTATCAACACGAAGCTTTAACCATTAATAATTTCAAAGTAACACGTTACCATTTCAAAGGTATGTATAGTCTCTCTTTTTTTCATTTCACTTTATTGCGTCACTGTTTGTTACTAAGGAATAATCATTACTATACTTTAACAAATGTTGCATCACTGTTACCTTTTATTTTGTTTAATTCATTTGTTTCATATATATTCCGGAAGAAATATATTTATGCGTCCTTGAAGGATTGCAAACAATACTTTTATTATATTATATAGTTCCTGAATAACATATAAATTTAATTTAGAAATTCCCGAAGAATTTGATAATATTAGTTCCGGAAGAACTTAAAAATAATTTATGAGTTCTCGAAGAATTCAATAAACTTAATTCCCGAAGAATTTAGAAAACTCAATTTTCCATCACGAATTCCGGAAGAATTCACTAATTTTAGTTCACTACAAGAAAAACAGCTATTTGCTACGGCCAAAAGCCCTCGCTAAGGGGGAAAAGCCGTCGCTAGGTAAGAAGGTGCTGGCGACCAGCTGGCGGCCACTGGGCGTCAGGAAAACTGGCGTCGCTAAATTTTGTGACGACCCAGGTCGTCAGTAACGAAGATGACGGATTTTGCGACGGCCAATGGCCGTCAGTAACGATATCTGGCAGATTTACAGACTGTGCAGTTAGCGACGGCTCAAGCCGTCGCAAAATCTGGGCGGATTTTAAAAAAAAAATTAATTTTTTTAAAAAATTAAAAAATAATTTTTTAAAACAAATTTATTTATTATTTTTTAAAAACAAATTTATTATTATTTTGAAAACTAAAAAGTACATCATATTACAAGTATTTTAAATATAATTTAAATCTAACTTATGTTAAGTATAATAAAAAGTACATTATATTTTGAATCTAATAGTCATTAAATAAACTAACTTATGTTATTTATATTAAAATTAAAAAATTAGATAATTAAAATTACTTAACAAAAGAAATTATATCCACAAACAATAATTTTTTCCATATATCATAATATTAAACAATAATATTAACATAAAAGTAGTAGAAAATATTTGCAATCTATTAAAAAAATCAAAGCTTTGAAGAAGAAAAAAAATATTATATAAATATGATAAAGATTTATAGAAAGATGTTGAAGAATTTTTAGACAGATGTTGGAGAAATTTTGAAAAAGAATGAATTGTGTGAATGAATGAAAATGAATGGAAGGAAGAAATATATGATATATATATATATATATATATATATATGATGAAGATAATAGAAAGATGTTGAAGAATTTTTAGAGAGATGTTGGAGAAATTTTGAAAGAGAATGAATTGTGTAAATGAATGAAAATGAATGTAAGGAAGAAATATATGAGATATATATGTGATGAAGATTATAGAAAGATGTTGAAGAATTTTTAGAGAGATGTTGGAGAAATATTGAAAGAGAATGAATTGTGTGACTGAATGAAAATGAATGGAAGGAAAAAATATATGGGAGTATAATCAAAACAATGCTGCAGAAACGAGGAGAAAAAATCGTCAAGAGTTAGCGACGGCCAAAGCCGTCGGTATGATCGTCTAGACTTTGTGGCGGCTGAAACCGTCAATAACTTGTAACTTTGCGACGGAAATAGCCGTCGGTAAGTGTTGGACGGATTTTCTTTCAAAATTTAATATTTTTTTAATTTTCTGACGACTTTTTAAAGCTTAGCGACGGACCAGGCCGTCACTAATGTATAGACAGCCCAGGCCGCCACTAATTTTCGCCATAAAAACTTGATTTTCTTGTAGTGGTTCCTGATGAACATACAAAGTATCACCATTTATTATGAATTCTTGAAGTGAAGAATTTCAATTATCATGCATCTCTGGTGGATCGCACATAGAAATGAATTTCTAATGTTTAAATTTATTATATAGTTCTTGAAGAACTTAAAAAGAAAATCTATTTTTTTTCTCTTTATGAATTCTAAGATGAATTCAATATTTTTACATCCTCGAAGGATTGTAAATTGATATTAATATATGTAGTTCTTGAAGAACTCAATAATGATGATAAGCTTTTGTTTTTCCATTACTAAATAAATTTCATAGAGAGCCAGTATCATAAATTGCAACATTTGTTTGTTCAGCATGAGGTAATAACGTTAAAAACAAAGGGGATACCAACTTACCTAATATTAAGGCATTTTCAAACAAAAAAAAAGGGAACACATGTGCAATTTTTTTTTTGACGGATACCAACCTAAATATCATGGTATTTTGAAACTAACAGTTTCTGACTTGGTTATTTACATGGTCAAACACATGTGCTATTTTTTAATCTAAGTTACCTAATATGATGGCATCTTATAACAAAACTATCTATTATTTAGGCCTATTTAAACATATAGTCATACACGAATTTTTGTGCGTTACTTATTCTATGCCATTCACTATTCATGTGCACATTTTAACATTCAATATTCATAATATGCTATTTTTTTCCGGTACTATAATGTGTCAAATATTCAAAACGTTACTAATGCATTTAATTTGTTGATAATATTATTGTAATGATCAATTATTATTCTTGTAAATACAAGAAACTGATTTTGTTTTCCTTAATTATTATTTATGGGCTAGTAATTTTTTACTATTATTTATGGCATGTGATAGTGATAGTTGTTGATTATACAATACAAATAAACTATGAGTCCTGGAGAACCATAGTATGATACAATATAGCTATGAATCAAGAAGATTCATAAATAGTTTTAAAAGAAAGAGTGTGCAAACATTGAAATGCACTAGAACATTATGAACATAGAACATGATTTATTTATTTATCTTTTCAATTAATTGATGTTATTATCTTTGTAAAATTAGATACAATATCCTGCATTATTCTACAACCATTATTGATTATAAATTAGTTGATGAATTATATGCACAATTGAGATATTTCCTGAAGCAAATATTTCATCTAAGTTGTGATCCTTTTATTAAAGCATGATTAAATTGTCCCAGAAGGACATGATAGTATATACGAAATTATATGGCGATTCTCCGGCAGAGATCTATGATGTGGTGGAAATCACACTTGAGAGGAAGAATATTGAGAATTCAAGTGTGATTTAGAAACTCTCATATTCAAGTATGAAGATAAAATGAGAAAATAAGAAAATCCCTTAAGGATTCAAATTGCGAGAAAATATTATTTGAAATATTGAAGTATCATTTTTTTAATGGCAAAGTTCTACTTTTGGAAAAGCGAATATAATTGGCATGACCGGTTAGACCATCCTGAGTCTTATGATGCAATCGAAGAGTATGAACATTCCTCAATATAATGAATTATCAGATGTTGTTCTCAAAGCCAATAATAAAAGGCGAAATAAAGGGTTTAAAATTCACATTATTTGATGTGATACATGTGCATAAATCCAATATTTTTGTGGGCCACTTGGATATGATATAAGTTTATCGATGCATCGACTAAATGACCAAGTAAATGTCACCAACCTTGATCAAGTAGGTGTGTGACATTATTTTGAATCTCGAGTTGCACATGTTCATATTTAGAATGGTCTGGGAAATATATTTAGCTAAATGCTTCATCATAATAAAAAGATCTCACTCGATTACATCTCTACCAGTTAAAACAAGGAACCAAGAACTTGAAATATTGTCGACAAATGAGGTAGCGCTAAATATTATAAGTGCGAGAACATTGAACCCAAATTAAGGGACGTGGTTAACCAAAATATAAAGAAGAAATATAGTGTTTTTTGGACTTGAAGTATATACCCGGAAGGTATAATTATATGAACTTCGTATTCAAGTGAAATGTGAAATATTCACCTGAAGTGAAATCAAAATATTTTCTTACTTGATTAAGTTTAGTAACACAAAAAGACTCAATTTATTTGAAAATTGTGTTACAATACATATTACAACAATCAAATGCTAATATGTTTTACTAATTATTTACTGAGAAATCATTTGCTATAAATATTATTAGAACTCCTGAAGAGCTTCTGGAATTTATAGATTAAAGAAATTTTTGAAATGATGTATGCTGATGCGCAAATTTTATTTGCAATTGTAAATTTATAATACAATTTTGCGCATCAATAAAACTATATAGCAAAAGTATCAAAACAGTTTGACATGAACAAATCTAATTTGTTGTGTACTAAAATGGATGTGGCGTCATTTGAAGTATGAAAAGATCTTGTAATGTCTCAAAGAAAATGATGAACAATTAGTCCTGAAGTATCATATCTTAACTCAATTAAGGATGCTAATATATTTTGCTATAGTTATACATACATGTTGTGGTATTTTATTTTTGTCAATTCAGCCAACGCTGATATTGGAACAAAGTCGAGCATATTATTTAAACCTTAAAGAAACAACAATATCATCAATTCATGCGAAACTTTTAGCACTACATGAGGCAAGTATAAAATATGTATGGTTGAGGTCCATGATTCAACACATACAAAAGAATTGTGGTTTATCTTCCGAAAGAAAGAATAGAACAATCATTTATGAAGACAATATTGCATGTATTGCTCAGTTAAAGGGGGGTAAATTAAAGGAGGCGGAACAAAACATATTTCTCCAAAATTCTTTTTCACCCATGATCTCCAGAAGAATGGTGAAATAAGCATTCAACAAATTCGTTCGTGTGATAATCTCGGAGACCTCTTTCCAAAGTCACTCCCAAGTAGAATTTTCGAAAAACTAGTACATAGGATTGGTCTTGATCGACTCGGAGATAATTGTCTAGTCGAGGGGGAGAAACAAATATATTGTAAAAGGAATGTACTCTTTTTCCTTCACTAGAATTTTTTCCCACTGAGTTTTTTTCTAGTAAGGTTTTAATGAGGCATATCCTCGATGGACATCTAAGGGGGAGTGTTATGAATTATTCTAATTAGTAGATGTCCACTAGGTTTTGGCCCATATCATTGGCCCAATATATTATCCTATAAATAGGACTAATGTTACAATGTAAGGCACACTTGTAAATATACAATGCAAGAGTTCTATTCTTCTCTTTTCTCTCCTTCATCTACATTCATCTTTATTCTTAATTATTGTTTACAAATAGTTTTATAACAAGATTCATTTTATTGATTTTTTTTTCTTTCTCTCTCTCTAAGATCTATTCTTTTACTTTGCACTATAAAATTTTTAACCATTACCCCTCATCTTATTTATAGAATATTATCAAGAAACGATTTTTTTTTATAAAATGAAAGACATTTTTTTGTAAAAAAAAACCTTTAACTCTCAAATAGAAACTTTGTTGTTTTTTTTTTATAAAAAAAACACAAACATTAAACTCTCAACTAGATTAAACCCTAGGAAGCACAAAACACCGACACGGACACCGGACACGGCGACACCGTTAATAATTCTGAAAAATAACATAATTCAGTGTAATCATAAGTGTTGTGTCGGTGTCGAAGTCCAAGTGTCGGACACAGACACGCCTAATCCGAGAAGTGTCCGTGCTTCATAGATTAAACCGTTAACTCAAAAATAGATAAGAAACAAAATTTAGTTTTTAGTTTTTGACAAAAAAACACAAGCTCTAGTTAAAATAGAAAACCAAGTAGATTCTAGAAGAAAAAAAGATTATAAGATAGAAATAACTCAACAAAATAATCCAATAAAAAGCTTAATGGCAACTCAAGTTTTCATTTTTACAACGCAATACAATTTTTCATTTTATGTGGATTTGGTTGTATCTTTTACGATGGATTTTCATTTGGTTGATTCATCTCTTTGCTACTCCTCTCTCACAGTTTGTTTGGTTTCGTTTGACTCGCGATTTGGTTGGCTTTTACTTAGTGAGCAAATCTTTATAGGTACTGGCAAGTTCATCATAGGACACATCCTCATCTTCATCAGATTCCTAATCCTCAACATTAACACATGTCCCAGTGAGCGCAGTCACATGTCTTGCTGATTCATTTTCTTCATCAGTATCTTCATCTGACCACGAAACAGTTAGCCCTTTCTTTTGTCTTTTCTGATATGTTCCACATTCTGACCTTATGTGTCCATATCCTTCACACTCATGACATTGAACCCCTTTGCCTTGACTCCCTTTTTCTCCAGGCTTGGTTTTCTTCAGACTATTATGTTGCTTGTTGATGTCGAACCGGATGCTCTGCCCATTCTGTCGATTCCTACGATCAACTCTTTTCAACACTTTGTTGAATTGTCTGCCAAGCATGGCAATAACATCAGCTATGCTATCTTCCTCTTCATCCTCACTCTGCTCATTACCATCCTCCGTGTTTGAAACAAAAGCAATGCTTTTGTTCTTCTTGTCACCACATTCATTCAAAACAATTTCAAAAGTTTGGAGGGATCCAACAAGCTCATCCATCTTCATAGTAAAGATGTCATGTGCTTCCTCAATTGCCGTTACCTTCATGTCGAACCTTTTGGGAAGAGATCTGAGAAGTTTCCTTGACAATTTCTCATCAGATATTTTTTCTCCTAACGCTTCAAAAGAATTTGCAATGTCTAGAAGACTCAGGTGGAAATCTTGGATGCTCTCATCATCTTTCATTCTCAAGGATTCAAACTTAGATGTGAGATGTTGAATCTTTGACTGTTTCACTTTGGTAGTCCCTTCATAGCACTTCTCTAATATTTCCCATGCTTCTTTGGCTGACACACAATTTTTGATGAGTTTGAAAACACTAGTGTCTACTCCATTAAACAGAGCATAAATGGCCTTGTGGTTGTAATGAGCTGCAGTTTCCTCTTCTGGAGTCCATTCTACTTCAGGTTTCAGTACCCCCGTTGAGGTACCTTCCTTGCTAGCATAAGTGGGACGTTCCCATCCAGTTAACACAACTTTCCAAACTTTGCTATCAATTGATCTAAAAAATGCTGTCATTTTGGATTTCCAATGATCATAGTTGCTGGATCCATTGAGCAAAGGTGGTCTGTTCATGTAACCTCCGTCTTTTTCCATGATGCCAGAGAACTCAGGTCCTGAATCTCACCCTAAAAACAGGCAGGGTGCCTGCTCTGATACCAATTGAAATTCCTGGCACGCTATGCACAATGCTCTACACGATGCTCTAACATTGTGTCCGGTCTCACGCGTAATTATTCAAAGCGTATAAAAGAAAACAAATAAAGGAGACAAGTTATTTGTTAACCCAGTTCGGCGCAAACAGCAACCTACGTCTGGGGGATACCAATCCAGGAAGGAATATCACTATAATAGTCCTAGTTCTAAGTTCTCAGCAAACGCCCCGTTTACAACTTACAACCTAGGCACTACCAATGACTCTTCTACCTAGGAACTCCTAGATATGAGATCCCATCTCACTCCCTTACAACCTTACAAACAACAAGGATTTCAATAACTCAAGACACAAAGGTTTTGGAGACACACTCCTAAAACTATACACTCGTACCTAAAGGCTTAGAGTGTAAAACACCAAAAGTCCTAACTCCGTGCTTCAAAGCTTATGAGAGGATCACACACAGTACAACACAAAGAAAAAATGTCCTAAGCTTGCATCAAGGTGACACAAGAAAGGCTCACAAAATAACACACGCAAAACCTAATTTCTTAGACTAAACACAAGACGGCGTGAACAACTGATGAATTAGGGTTTTGCTCCTTCTTTAAATACTTCAGGCAGATCAGACATACATGGGCTTGGTTAGATTGACCCAAGCAATTAATCCACATTAATTAAAAGAGATTCTCTAAAAATATATATTCTTCAAGGAGATACTCTTCAGAAGTATTCTTGGGAAGAATCTGAAGCATTAATAATATTCCTTATACAAAGCCTGATTAAACGCGCCATGCAAGATTCATGAGAGAGAAAACAAACATTCCAAAAATAGAACTTGTCATGAGCGCTCCTCGTGAGACACTACAATGCTCTACGCAATGCTTGAGGCATCGGATTGCACATCCTGCACTAAGTTTATTTTACCAAAAATGCAGCCAACACCAAAGACTCAACAAACTCCCCCTTTGGCAAATTTTTGGCTAAAACAAATTATGACCATACAGATATTACTTAAAGATATACTTCAACTACATTTCTTTTTCTCAACACAAACACCCAAGCATAAAAATCAGTAGAGGCTATTCTTCAAAACAGTTAGCATACTACTCCTTCATGGAGAACAGTAGAAAAGAGTAAGATGTATCTTTTAAGATTATCAGAGAGGCATGCAACAGCGGAACACACAAAAAAAAAACTACTTCGCCTTAAATGGTCAGGAAAATAAACTCTATAGGATGGGGATTAGAATGCTTCCACATTGTGTCCAACATTTCATACCATATCTCCCCTTGCACATATGCATGGGATGTTGGAGCCTCGTATCCAACATCTCACATAGCAGCTCCCCCTCAACACCTGCATATGTCAGAGCACAGCACACAACCACATGCTTCATTCAAGCTACACTACTAGCTACACTACAGATATATCATAACCAGAGCATGTGCAGATAATACCAACCAGGGCGGATCATAATTAAAACATACCAACCAAATTTTTACTCCCCCTTTTTGGCACAAATTTGACAAAAGTAGCAGTACGGAGAGTTAACAAGTATAGAACCTTAATACATACCAGCAGAAATAATATAGTTTATGCCTATTCTCAACAAAACAGAACAGAAACAGCTTAACAAACAACAAAACAGGGCATCATAACAATACATCAATCAAAAAGAAGTGCTGGATCCAGACACCTCCATCTCCTCTGTGTCACCACCATCTTCACCATCATCATTCACAGCTGCATCACCATCAGTAGCATTAACACCATCACCAGCATCATTAATACCTGCATTTTCACCAGCCAAACCCTCTTCTTCAGCTTCCTCTTGCTTCAAGGCAGAGATAACCTTTTCAAGCTCTATCTTCTGCTCATCCAAGGCTTTAATAGCAGCTTCCATGGATATGATCATAGTTTTTCTGTTCATGGAGGATGAAGCAACCTTTCCAGGATGAACTACTTTCTTGGGAGGTACCATTATATCAGCAACATGCTTACCCTCAAATAATTTATAAGAGAGGGTCATGGGAGATTCCCTCTTACTTGGCTTATCCTCAGAAAGCAGAATGTTAGGGTGTTGTGACAAAATAATACCACAGATAAGGGATGGATAGGCAATGGCAAGTTTGACAGCCCAAGATTTTCCATGTTCAACAATTTGATCAAATATTAGGGACCCAAAATCAGCATCAGCCCCAGTTCCAATAGCATAAATAAACTTAGCTAGACTAGTTGCTATAGTAGAAGTGTGAGTAGTGGGAACCCAATTTACTGCACCTATTCTATTTAAAATAGCATACTTCACAGATAACATCATAGAGGGAACCTTACCTTTTAGAGGCCACAGCTTAACCTGGTTTGCAGTGATAGTCTTGCATACTTGATTATTTGTTGGTTCCAACTCAAAGTAGCCATCCTCCCTTCTTCCAAGAAAACTATTTATCACAACAGGTGAGAATTCTACACACTTACCTCTGACAAAGACTTGATGAAATTCTTTGCTGAGACGATTGTCACAATCTTCACCAATGTTGACAATAAACTCCTTCACCAGCTTTTCATAACAATTTCCTATCCCACTCACAGTCTTCATTAAACTAGCTTTTTGTATCAGATCCATCACATCTTTACACTCTAGGGCTTCATCAGACAGTTCCCTTTCCAGAGCCAATCTCATTTGGTAAACAAACTTCCATTTAGCAGCACTTGCACTAAAGTGGAAGGACACATTGTCCATAGGTACATCAGGGACATTTGGTGGAATTGTTCTCCCAGCTACCTTCTTCTTTACAGACACGATGCTTGGAGCATGCTCTTCAGCATCGTCAACAGATGCATCAGCAACAATCTTTCTCTTCTTTGGTGTCTTTTGCTTTGAGGATGTAGGGATTGTTGGAGCATCCTCTTCAGCATCATACTCTGAATCACTCAATTCAATGGTCTTTCTCTTTGAAGCCTGCTTCTTTTGTTTGGCAGGTATCTCTACTCTGCTAGATCTCCTAACAGGACCATACATCTTTTTCTTTGTAGATTGGGTAGCCTCAGCTGCTACCTTCTTTTTCTTAGGAGACTTAGTTGCTTTAGCTGCAACATTCTTTTTCTTGGTTGACTTCGGTTACTCAGTCACAACCTCAGTCACTTTTTCTTTTCTTTCTCTCAACCCGCTACCAACACCAATCTTTCCACCCCTTTTCTTAGAGGCACCAGCAATCTTCATGATTGTCACATCTTCTTCAGTGCTGTCATCTTACATAACATCTTCCTCAACATCTTCATCTTCAATGACATCATCAACCTGATCAGTCTTATCAGCCATCACATCATCAGCAACATCCTTGTCTTGCTGTACATTAGAATCAGCCAGCACATCATCTTGTGGTTGATCTTGTGCCAAGGATGTTGAAGCATCCGACACAACTTTAACTCCAGAAACAGAGTCCACTAGAGATTTGAGAACACCTTCAGCAATTTTGATGTTCTGAGCATCTTCATCATCTCCTTCATCACTTGGAGTGTTAGGAACATCTTGTTCAGCCATCTCAGCAGTTTCCCCCTTTTTAGCACTTAGGGTTTGGGAGGAAACTTCCTTGTTTATTTCAATTTGAACATCAGAGCACGGTGTTGCGACATCAGATGCAACATTTGTGCTTGCATTACCCAGATCATCAAGGTACATCTTTTGCATGTCAAATTTAGAGGAATAACGAGATTTTGATTTTTGAGATTTAGGTTTCTTGGTAGTGGTAGATTTGGTTTTCTTTCTGGGTTTAGATTTGGAGGAAGGTGAGGAGTTGGAAGGTTTGGGATTAAGAATAGAAGAAAAGGAGGGGTGAATCATGGTGAGGGGTAATGCGTTGGTGATGATATCAGAAGGTTGAGACAAAGGAACGGAGGGGTTTTCAGTGACGTTGGGAGTGGTGGTGGTTGTTTTCGATGGTGAGGATTTTTGTGGAGAGGTCTTAGTTGGTGAGGTTTGAGTGGATGGTTGATACATTGTCGTAGTGAGAGCTTTGAGAAAGTAGGATTGAGAGGGAGATGCGGTTTTGAGTTTGATGGAGAAATTTGGAGTGGGAGTTGAGAGGTTATGTGAGTGAGAAGATATATTTGGAAAGTAAATATGTTGAGAAGATTTGAAATAAAAATAATCGGTATTAGGGGATGGCGTGTGTGTAGGTAGTTTAAACCCATGATTACCTTGATCAACGTGCACCACTAGAGTAGGAAGAAGTGCAATAACTGCTGCACGCCACGCCATTACCAACGATAATTGCTACAACTCCACATAAAGGCAAATGCCCAACTTGCCCCTCAATTTCTCAAACTGGACTGCATCAAGAGCCTTAGTGAATATATCTGCAAGTTGTTCCTTTGTGCCCACATGTTCAAGAGTTACAATTTTGTTCTCAACAAGATCCCTTATATTGTGATGACGAATGTCAATATGTTTTGTCTGAAGGAAAATAGCGTTATTTTAAGCAGCGGAATTCAAAAATTTTCTTTGGTTTGATCCTTACGAATTGGGCATGATATGTGTTTTAGGGTTTTTACCTCTTGAAGGGAAGAACCTTTGAATCACGATCTCTTGTAGGGAAGAACCTTTGAATCACGAACAAGACGATCACGAGCGTTGATGAAGATCACTGACGCCTCTAACTAGTCCACACGAACAGTCACCTTCAATAGAGTGCTAGCCCTTTATGTTTGAAGGCTATGCAAGAATATTGAGAGAGAGAGAGAATTATTTTAGGATTTTAAATTCTAAAATATTCTTGTGCTTTTTGTTGTGTATTGAGCAATGACAAGAGGTCTCTATTTATAGATATTTGTTGTCTTGTACATCAAGACAACTCTTGTCTTGTGCACCAAGATATCTCTTATTGGGCAAAGCCCAACAAGAAACAAAACTAGGGCGCGCGCCCCCCATGAGTGGTAGTACTCATGTGCGCGCCCTCCCACCATAACCTATGGTGTTCTTTCTCGTTTAAATTACCGTGATACCCTTATCACATTGCACATACACCGTACCTTACGGTGTTCCTTAATTATCTCAATATTAGACTGTCCTTATGTGTGTGACCCTTGTAGGTTTCAATAACGTTGGCAATTATATTAAATCCTTTATTTAATATAATAAACAATGAGCGGTATCTAGCAACACATCATTGCTACCCAAGTTATGAGAAATTAACATGTGATCATAACATAACCTTTAGTGATAATATATGCGTGTATAATTACCCCTTTGCCCTTTATGTCTATATTGAACACAAAGCATACTTGGTGTCATCTTTATTCAGTTCAATATTGGGCCCATGACATTTATCCTGTTATGCAGGATTGGCAAATTCCATCTTGGTCACTACTGTCCCTCAGCATGCTTTGTGAAGTACCCATCAACTGCCTTTATGGTTATCCTGTTACGGACAACGTTAGATCAGCAACAAAGTACTTGACTCCACATCAAGGGTACAAAGTGGTTTCAGGTCTAAGGGCGGTTTACACCATTATCACCATGAGAGTAACTTATGACACTTTGCATAACTTTGCATGTAGTACTCTCATAGCGGATCAATCCGGTATAAATATTACTCCTAATATTTCTTATACATATGTCAAGACTTGATAACTCCTTATCCCATGATCCATGAGATGCGATCATCAGTCTATCTTCATAATAGTTTTCATGCTTTAAGGTTATGCCTTTTCACCTTAAAGCTTGACTATGGATACTTTAAGAATAGCGTCTTTATGTTTAATGCAATCTCATGATTAAGTCACACTTAATATTAAATGGACTTTCTATTCTAGGGACTTCATTATTTTGAACGTCACAAACATAATAAAGAAAACACCTTTGATTATTAATAAAAGAAACAAAATATTATTAATAATTAATTCGATACAAGTACTAAAGTCATTGGCCTCTAGGGCTTACACCAACAATCTCCCACTAGCACTAGAGCCAATCTGGAATTACTTTAATACCCATAGACCTAGTATGCCCATCATGCTTCAATTGCGCAAGAGGCTTTGTTAGCGGGTCAGCAATATTGTCAAGTGTAGGTACTTTGCATATTTTCACATCTCCTCCATCTATTATCTCTCAAATAAGATGGAATCGCCTAAGTATGTGTTTGGATCGTTGGTGAGATCTAGGTTCCTTAGCTTGTGCAATTGCACCATTGTTATCACAATACAGACTAATGGGATCAACAATGCTAGGGACTACTTCAAGTTCAGTTGTGAACGTCTTGATCCAAACAACTTCCTTTGCAGCACTTGAGGCGGCAATATACTCGGCTTCGGTTGTAGAATCAGCAACTGTCTCTTGCTTTGAACTCTTCCAGCTTACAGCGCCACCATTTAGGCAAAACACAAAACCAGATTGCGATCTAAAATCATCCTTGTCGGTTTGGAAACTAGCATCGGTGTACCATACAACCGCAAGTTCTTCCTCACCTCCATATACCAAGAATGTTTCCTTAGTTCTTCTCAAGTACTTAAGGATATTCTTGACAACTATCCAATGAGCTTCACCGGGATTAGATTGGTACCTACTCGTTGTGCTTAAAGCATACGAGACATCTGGTCGAGTACATAACATGGCATACATAATAGATCTGATTGCTGATGCATACGGAATCTCATTCATGCGTTCCCTTTCTTCTTTAGATGAAGGGGATTGTGTCTTCGAAAGACATATTCCATGTTGCATTGGTATGAATCCTTTCTTGGAATCATGCATGCTAAAGCGTCTTAACACTTTATCTATATATGTACTCTGACTTAGGCCAAGCAGTTTTCGTGATCTATCTCTATATATTCTTATTCCTAATATATAGGCTGCTTCACCAAGATCTTTCATAGAAAAGCATTTCCCTAACCAAGTCTTTACTTGTTGTAAGGTAGGGACATCGTTTCCTATTAGTAATATGTCATCTACATATAACACTAGGAAAACGATCATGCTCCCACTAACCTTCTTGTAGACACAAGGTTCATCTTCATTTTTAACGAATCCATATTTTGTTACAGTTTCATCAAAACGAAGATTCCAGCTTCTGGAAGCTTGCTTCAATCCATAGATTGATCGCTGTAACTTGCATATCTTATGAGCTTCATTTGGTATGTCAAATCCTTCAAGTTGTGTCATGTACACATCCTCAAGGAGATTTCCATTAAGGAAAGCAGTTTTGACATCCATTTGCCATATTTCATAATCGTGATATGCAGCGATAGCAAGTAAAATCCGAACAGATTTAAGCATTGCAACTGGTGAAAAAGTTTCATCATAGTCAACGCCATGAATTTGTTTATATCCTTTAGCAACCAGTCTTGCTTTGTAGGTATGTACTTTACCATCCATGTCAGTCTTCTTTTTGAAGACCCACTTGCATCCTATAGGACGAATTCCTACAAGAGGCTCTACCAAGTTCCAAACTTGGTTTGTGTACATGGAATCTATTTCAGATTTCATGGCTTCTAGCCACTTCTCAGATTCAGGACCAGTTATGGCCTCTTGGTAGGTTACAAGCTCATCTTGATCCATGAGTAATACGTTACCTTGTTCAGTTATGAGATACCCTTATCTTTCAGGTTCGTGACGTATCCTGGTTGACCTACGTTGGACTTGTTCTACTTGAGCAGGTTGTTCTTCCACAACATCTTGTGGCTGCTGCTCATGTTCCTCCATAGTTTGCCCAATATTTGGTGGTTCTTGAGTTTCTTCAAGTTCCACATTTCTCCCACTGATTCCTTTGGAAATAAATTCTTTTTCCAAGAAGACTCTAAGATCGAGCGACAAACACTTTGCCCTCGGAAGGATTATAAAAGTAGTATCCTCTTGTTTCTTTAGGATATCCTACAAATAGGCATTTGTTAGATTTGAGTTCAAGTTTAGTTGTAATTTGTCGCTTTACATAGACTTCACAACCCCAAACCTTCATGAAAGACAAATGTGGTTTCTTTCCACTCCATATCTCATATGGTGCCTTTTCAACCTTTTTGGATGGAACGTGGTTAAGTGTATAAGCTGCTGTTAATGGGGCATGTCCCCAAAAGGAGTTTGGAAGATTCGCATGACTCATCATTGATCGCACCATGTCTAACAAGGTTCGATTTCTTCTCTCAGATACACCATTCCATTGTGGTGTTCTGGGAGGAGTTAGTTGTGATACTATACCACATTCTTTAAGATGGTCATTAAATTCTAGGATTAAATATTCACCACCTCGATCTGATCGAAGAGTTTTAATATTCTTACCTAATTGGTTTTGCACTTCATTCTTAAATTCTTTGAACTTTTCAAAGGATTCGGATTTGTGTTTCATTAGATACACATATCCATATCTACTAAAATCACCGGTAAATGTTATGAAGTATGAAAAACCACCTCTAGCAGGTATGTTCAATGGTCCACATACATCAGTATGTATGAGTGCCAAAAGATCATCAGCCCTTTCACCTTTTCCTGTGAATGGGGTTTTTGTCATCTTTCCAATTAAACAAGATCTACATGTATCATATGATTCATAATCAAAAGAATCCAAAAGTCCATCTTTGTGGAGTTTGGAGATGCGTCTCTCATTTATATGGCCTAAACCACAATGCCAAAGGTAGCTTGGATTCAACTCATTAGGTTTCATCCTTTTAGTATTAATGTTATAGACTGGTGTTTCAAGATCAAGGACATATAGTCCATTATACATTTGAGCACTAGCATAGAATATATCATTTAAATAAATAGAGCAACAATTGTTCTTTATTATAAATGAAAAACCAAACTTGTCCAAACAAGAAACAGAAATAATATTCCTGCTAATGGCAGGTACATAATAGCAATTCTTTAACTGAATTATTAAACCACTAGGTAAAGCTAAATCATAAGTCCCTACAGCTAAAGCAGCAACTCTTGCTCCATTGCCAACTCGTAGGTCCACTTCACCTTTTGCCAATTCTCTACTCTCTTTTAGATCCTGCACATTGGTACAAATGTGAGAACCACATCCAGTATCTAATACCCATGATGTAGAAGTAGATAAATTAATTTTTATAACAAAAATACCTGAAGTTGTAGGAGCTACTCCTTTCTTCTTATCTTCCAGGTACTTTGGGCAATTCCTCTTCCAATGTCCGGTCTTACCGCAATAGAAACAATTGCCTTCTTTTGCTATGCCTCCATTAGGTTTTAAAGCAGGGGCAGTTTGTTTTGGTTTGGCAACTCCCTTGCCTTTCCACTTACCACCTTGCTTATTGGGCTTCTTGTGATGCTTATTGCCATTACTAACCATTAGAATGAATTTCCCTTTAGTCTTCAGATTTTGCTCGGCAGTTCTCAACATGCTTAGCAATTCAGGAAGAGTCTTATCCAAATCATTCATATTGAAGTTTAGGATAAACTATCTGAAACTATCCGGCAACGATTGCAGAATGAGATCAGTTGCAAGTTCTTTCTCAAGAGGGAATCCTAACCTTTCAAGGTTTCCCACATACCCAATCATCTTGAGCACATGAGGACCTACCGGAGATCCATCACTTAACTTGCATTGAAAAAGGGATTTTGAAACTTCGAACCTCTCATGACGGGGCTTGCTCCGCATATAGAGTTTTCAAGTGTTCGATCATTTCAACAGCATTCATGTTTTCATGTTGCTTTTGTAGCTCAGAATTCATGGTAGCCAACATGAGGCAAGCAGCCTCATTAGCATCTTCAACATGCTTCTTGTAATCGTCCTTTTCAGCCCTAGGAGCATTATTAGCAGACTCCTCCTCAGGAACAAGTTCCTCTAAGGCATACAACTTATTATCATGCTTGAGGACAATCCTCAGATTACGGTGCCAATCAAGAAAATTTGAACCATTCAATTTCTCTTTGTCAAGGATTGATCGCAAAATGTTGTTTGATGTGTTTGATGACATGGTTATCCACATAAAGAAGTGAAAATATAAGTATCATTTAATTTAATTAGGTCTTTAATTAAATATGCTCCCACTATGTCATAAACTTTTGTTTGAGTCAAATTGATTCATTGGGTTGGCCTCATTCTCTCAAAGACTTTTTGCTCTGCCCTCTTTCTACAAACCCTAAACCCGCCGCCTCCCTAACATCCAAATCATCATCTCTCACAATGTAATTGCCATGGCTGGTGGTGTGTGGGTTCACCGCTCCACACCTCCACGTTACCCACCTTCCTTTTCGGCGTGTTTGTAGTTGTCGGTCGGAGCTTGTTCTGTCCTTCACTGCGCCGGGGAGATGAAGGTTTGTTTATGTTGGTGCTCGCTAAACCCATTTTGGGTCGTTAAAACCTCCGTCGGCGCTGTCGCGGTGGTCGTCGGTTTAGATCTGCAACGTGGAGTACGACTGCTTCCTTCGGGCTCTGTTTCCGTTCGACTGGGTTTGTATTTCTTGGTTCAGATCTGTTTCTTTAAACACCATCTCTGATTGCGGCGGTGGGTGTCTGTCTTTTCGCTTACAGTTACAGCGTTTCTACTGTGTTTCGGTAGTTCTGGCTGTTGGTTCTGTTAATACTTCTTTATCCTCAAGCTCTCCTATTTCATTTATGGGTTTGCTGTGTTTGGAAAGTTTGACTCGAAAGGGTCTTTGTTGCTTGCTGTGTTTTCTCGCAGGGAGTTGTTGGTACGTGAATCGGTTCGTGTTGGCGGCCGGCTCATTCGCCGTTCTGAGTTGTGAAGGTTCACACAACATTTCTTTTGCCATTTGGTTTCGTGCCCCTATGCGGGTTCGCTGGATGGTGCCTGTTGTGTGTGCTTTTGCTTCTTTTTTACTTCAACCACTTTTGTTGTATTTTGAACTGTTGTATGCCCTTTTGGGCTGATATGTGGTTTGACTGGGTTTTGGTTGTTGTCCCCCCAGTTTTATGTATCTTATTTTATTTTAATTTATCTCGGTGTTGCAGAGGTTTCCCTTTTGCACACCATTTGCTTAAAAAAAATAAATAAATAAATAAATATGCTCCCACTATTTTACTCAAAACAAATGACCCTCATCATTTGATTCGGAAAATCCCGTTGGAAGATTTTCTAGTGGTTCAAGATCCATATTTCACTTTGTCTTAAGTCCGCGGTGGGCGGATTACACAAGACTTAGTTATTTAGGTAGGAACTCCTTCCAATTGTATCTCATACAATTCTTGAGTATATCAATTGGGTGAATAACTCCTTATTCTAATTCATCTTATAAATTATTCCCAACCATTGCTTCTTAAACTCATATAATCTCATTATATTTGTTAAGTTAAGTTTGACCCTTACTTTAGAAGTTGGATATTACAATTATTATATTTGTCTAAAGGAAAATAGCGTTATTTTAAGCAGCGGAATTCAAAAAATTTCCTTAGTTTGATCCTTACGAATTGGGCATGATATGTGTTTTAGGGTTTTTACCTCTTGAAGGGAAGAATCTTTGAATCACGATCTCTTGTAGGGAAGAACCTTTGAATCACGAACAAGACGATCACGAGCGTTGATGAAGATCACCGACGCCTCTAACTAGTCCACACGGACAGTCACCTACAATAGAGTGCTAGCCCTTTATGTTTGAAGGCTATGCAAGAATATTGAGAGAGAGAGAATTATTTTAGGATTTTAAATTCTAAAATATTCTTGTGCTTTTTGTTGTGTATTGAGCAATGACAAGAGGTCTCTATTTATAGAAATTTGTTGTCTTGTACATCAAGACAACTCTTGTCTTGTGCACCAAGATATCTCTTATTGGGCAAAGCCCAACAAGAAACAAAACTAGGGCGCGCGCCCCCCATGAGTGGTAGTACTCATGTGCGCGCCCTCCCACCATAACCTATGGTGTTCTTTCTCGTTTAAATTACCGTGATACCCTTATCACATTGCACATACATCGTACCTTACGGTGTTCCTTAATTATCTCAATATTAGACTGTCCTTATGTGTGTGACCCTTGTAGGTTTCCATAACGTTGGCAATTATATTAAATCCTTTATTTAATATAATAAACAATGAGCGGTATCTAGCAACACATCATTGCTACCCAAGTTATGAGAAATTAACATGTGTTCATAACATAACCTTTAGTGATAATATATGCGTGTATAATTACCCCTTTGCCCTTTATGTCTATATTGAACACAAAGAACACTTGGTGTCATCTTTGTCCAGTTCAATATTGGGCCCATGACATTTATCCTGTTATGCAGGATTGGCAAATTCCATCTAGGTCACTACTGTCCCACAGCATGCTTTGTGACGTACCCATCAACTGCCTTTATGGTTATCCTGTTACGGACAACGTTAGATCAGCAACAAAGTACTTGACTCCACATCTAGGGTACAAAGTGGTTTCAGGTCTAAGGGCGGTTTACACCATTATCACCATGAGAGTAACTTATGACACTTTGCATAACTTTGCATGTAGTACTCTCATAGCCGATCAATCCGGTATAAATATTACTCCTAATATTTCTTATACCTATGTCAAGACTTGATAACTCCTTATCCCATGATCCATGAGATGCGATCATCAGTCTATCTTCATAATTGTCTTCATGCTTTAAGGTTATCCCTTTTCACCTTAAAGCTTGACTATGGATACTTTAGGAATAATGTCTTTATGTTTAATGTAATCTCATGATTAAGTCACACTTAATATTAAACAGACTTTCTATTCTAGGGACTTCATTATTTTGAACGTCACAAACATAATAAAGAAAACGCCTTTGATTATTAATAAAAGAAACAAAATATTATTAATAATTAATTCGATACAAGTACTATAGTCATTGGCCTCTAGGGCTTACACCAACATTGTCTTGCTATGCTGAACTGGATTCTTTGAGATGTTTATGGCGCTCATGTTGTCACAATACAATGTTAGAGCATCTTGTTCGACATCATATTCCTTCAGCATTTGTTTCATCCACACAAGTTGAGAGCAATTGCTTCCAGCTGCCACATACTCAGCCTCAGCTGTAGATAATGAAGGTGGAAAAACACAAGAAGTTCTAACTTAAAACTAGTTTGCAGCGGATAATAAACACAAAGAATGTAAAGGGTGCTGAGAGAGAGAGAAAGACACAAAGATTTATCCTGGTTCCCCTCACAACTTGAGAGTACGTCCAGTCCCCTTGTTACTAACAAGAGATTTCCACTATAATCTATTCAAGATTACAACTTGCTCAAGCACTCTTGCAAGAGACTTCTCAGACGCTCAAGTTTCACTAAACAAGAGACTTCACAAACAAACTTAAAATCTAAGAATGAATGTTAATGGACACTTGATATACTATCAGAGGTGTTTACAAAATACAACTCAAATTGCTTTAAGACTTTGAATGACAGATTAAACAAATGGTGCCAGATTGCTTCAGAGCCTTAAACGCAGTAATATAACAGTAGTAACAGTTGTCATTTCTTCCATTTAAGTCTTCTATTTATACTTGAAGGAAGATGATGACCATTGCAGAGAGATAACGTGCCAGGTGGAATTTACTCGTACAATTGTGATAGCTGTAGTTGCCTTCTTTAGCAAAGAAAATCAATTCCACTACCTTGCTATTTGAATTATCACTCATCCATTTTGAGTAATAATAGTACAATAGTACGATCCTCAAATGCGCTCCACTTATGGATAAGGTTAAAGTTGTACATTCCTTCCTGTGGATATGACAGAGCCTTGAAGTAGATTGTTCTTCAATCATTGGTTCTGATTCTGTCAGTTCTTGAGTGACGTAAATTCCTTTTGCTTCAGGTGCTGTTGTCATAGCTTCTTGAGGTCTTCAGCTTCCGAGTCCTTCAGAGCCTTGTTTTTATCCCCAGAGTCACTTTCTTCAGCACGCAAAATTTAAGCTTCTGATGAACAGTGATGTGCTTTCAGAGCTTGTTTAACTGGCTTCTCTGCTATTATTCATAGTGCTTCTGAACGAATTTTAACTTGTAATTCTGCACACTAGAATAATCATTAGTAATTCCAATTGCAATTTTAATACTTTGTTATCATCAAAACCACTTCAAATATTAGAGGTTCATGTCAGACCCACTTTGTTCCAACAGATAAGGCCACACAATTCTGCTTCTTACTGAACCAAGATATCAGATTAGTGCCTAAGAAGAAACAACCTCCTGAGGTGCTTTTTCTATCATCTGCACTTCCAGCCCAATCAGCATCACAATATCCATACAAGGTAGAATTTTCACAATGGGAATACGTTATCCCATAATCACTAGTTCCATTCACATACTTCAATATTCTCTTAACTTGAGTCAAGTGACTTACCTTAGGATCTGCTTGATATGTAGCACACACTCCAACAACATAAGTTATGTCAGGTCTACTTGCAGTCAAGTATAACAAGCTCCCAATCATGCTTCTATAAAGACTTTGATCAACACTTATTCCCTTCTCATCTTTGGTAAGTTTCAAATGAGTAGGTGCTGGTGTTCTCTTGTGTGTAGCATTGTCCATCCCAAATTTTTTGACGATGTTTCTGGCATACTTGCTTTGAGATATAAAGATAGTGTCTTCCATTTGTTTAATCTGAAGACCAAGAAAGTAAGTCAATTCCCCAACAAGACTCATTTCAAACTCTGACTGCATTTGCTTGACAAAATGCTGGACCATCGTGTTCGACATTCCACCAAACACAATGTCATCAACATAGATTTGAGCTATTATGAATTTTCCTTTTTCTTCTTTAACAAACAGAGTTTTGTCTGATCCTCCCTTTCTGTATCCTTGCTCTTCCAAGAATTGAGTCAACCTTTCATACCATGCCCTAGGTGCCTGTTTTAGACCGTACAAGGCTTTCTTCAATTTGAAGACATAGTTGGGATGTTCTGAATCCATAAACCCTTTAGGTTGCTCAACATACACCTCTTCCTGTAGGTATCCATTTAGAAATTCACTCTTCACGTCCATTTGGTATAATTTGAACTTGAGAATGCAAGCCACTCCTAGAAGCAATCTGATGGATTCTAGTCTGGCCACAGGTGCAAAAGTTTCATCAAAGTCAAGCCCTTCAATCTGGGAATATCCTTGTGCCACAAGCCTTGCTTTATTTCTGGTAACCGTACCATTCTCATCTGACTTGTTTTTATACACCCATTTTGTTCCAATTACATTCACATCTTCAAGCCGTAGGGATGTCAATTTGCATCCGTTAGTGGGGATCTCCGTGGAGATTGTCCCGTTCGGAGCTCCGAAAATGGGGATTTTTTCCCCGTGGGGACGGGGATGGAGGCAAAATCTCCCCCGTTGGCAATTCGGGGCGGGGATCGGGGAAGGCACATCCGTCCCCGCGGATTCCCCAAATCCGCCCATATACTTAACTATTATATATATATAGCAATAATATTAAATATTGATTCTTTGTAAAAACAAGGAAACTCAAAAAGCTGGACATGATTTTTTTCTTTGGATAATTGCTTAATACTTTTGTTAGAAATGACTTTATTTGTCTAATTTGGTTGGATATTTACCAACGGATTTTGTCATATACATTTGACAATTTTAAGTATCTATTTTTCTATGTATTATCATATTATGGGATATTATAGTTACGAGTTTTTGTATGATTATGCATATTTTGCTATAAGATTTTGGCTATCGGTTTTTGATGATTATTAGTAGCCAAATGCTTTTGCATTTGTTTTTGCTTATGAATGAATTATGTGTTGTTTCTTTTTTTAAAATAAAATAAAGATGCAAAATATTTGTTTTTTTTAAATAAAAAAAGAAAAAAATAACGTCATATTACTATCATAATTTTGACAAAAAAATATAATTTTTTGTTAATATTCGATATCCGTAGATCCCCGCAGGAACCGTGGAGATCTGTGGGGATGGGGATGGGGATAAATATTCCCCCGTGGGGACGGGGATGGAGGCAAAAATTCCCCCGAAAGCAGTTCGGGGCGGGGAACGGGGATAGCTTCCTCCGCACATTCCCCGCCCCGTTGACATCCCTACTTGGAACTAAGTCCCACACTTCACTTCTCTTAAATTGGTTTAGCTCTTCCTGCATAGCCTCAATCCAGGCTTCATCAGTCAAAGCTTCTTTGACATTCTTTGGCTCATATAAGGACACAAAACAAGAATTTGCAACAACATCATTTGTCCTTCTTGTGGTTATACCTTGTTCAGGGTTCCCTATAATCAGGTCTTTGGGATGAGTTTTCTGAACACGTACAGAGGGACCTTTACTCTGGGCTTGAGGACCTGCAATTGCCTCACTTTCCTTTTCAAGAGTCTCTTCATCATAATCTGCATTACTGGGTTGTCCTGATGCTCCAACTTCTTGTTCGGCATCAGCACTAACAGGAGTACCTTGATCTATCCCTTCATTTTCTTTCACATGAGATTCCTTTACAACAACATTTACAGATTCCATCACAACTTGGGTCTTTGAGTTATAGACCCTGTAGGCTCTACTATTTGTGGAGTACCCAAGGAACATCCCCTCATCACTTTTAGGGTCAAGCTTCCTTCTAGGTTCTCTATCAGCTAGAATGTAACACTCACTTCCAAAGATATGAAAGTGCTTGACAGTTGGTTTTCTATCTTTCCATAGTTCATATAAAGTAGAGTTTGTACCTTTTCTCAGGGTGACTTTGTTGTGTATATAGCAGGCAGTGTTCATGGCTTCAGCCCAGAAATGATAAGGGATATTTTTGGCATGAAGCATGACTCTAGCTGATTCCTGAATAGTTCTATTCTTCCTTTCTACTACGCCATTCTGTTGTGGAGTTATTGGAGAAGAGTATTCATGTTTAATTCCTTCAGTGGAACAGAATTCATCAAACTTGGAGTTCTCAAACTCTCTACCATGATCATTTCTTATTCTCACAACATTGCTTCCCTTTTCTCTTTGGATCTGGACGCACAACTCCTTGAAAACATCAAACGCATCTGATTTTTCTCTAATGAAACTCACCCATGTGTATCTAGAGTAATCATCTACCACTACAAGAGCATACCTCTTTCCTCCCAAGCTTTCAACCTGCATGGGTCCCATGAGATCCATGTGTAATAATTCAAGAACCTTGGAGGTTGTCTGATGCTCCAGCATTGGATGCGACATTCTGATTTGCTTTCCAATTTGACATTCACCATACGCCTTTCCCTCAATGATCTTGAGTTTGGGAAGACCTCTAATGGCTTCAGCTGACATAGCTTTCTTCATCCCTTTCAAATTGAGATGTCCCAATTTCTAGTGCCATAGTTGAACTTCATCTTCTGTAGTGACTAGGCAGGTGGATGTGAGGGCTTCTTCCTGAGGCATCCACAAGTAGCAGTTGTCTTTAGATCTAGTACCTCTCAGCATTAGTTGTCCTTCTTCATTGTTAACAAGACATTCAGATTTAGTGAAGTTAACTTTCATGCCTTGATCAACCAGCTGGCTAATGCTAATCAGATTTGCTGTGAGGCCTTTAACCAAAAGTACATTCTCAAGGTTGGGCAATCCATGGCTGATCAGATCCCCAATTCCTATTATTTCTCCTTTTGCACCATCTCCAAAAGTTACAAAGCTAGCCTTATAAGATCTTACATTTATGAGATACTTCTCTTCACCAGCCATATGTCTAGAACACCCGCTATCAAAATATCAATCTTCTCTAGAAGAAGCTCTTAGGGATGTGTGAGCAATTAACCCAACATTTTCTTCTTTAGGCAATCCAACATTTTCTTCTTTAGGTCTCCATTCCTTCTTAATAACATTCTCTTCTTGTACCACATTTGGTTGAGTCTCCTGGTTGGGGTATCCATACAACTTGTAGCAAAAAGGTCTAATGTGTCCTCTTTTTCCACAATGGTGACACACCCACCTACGATATTTCCTTTGGTTTTTAGGCCTTTGATGAACAAAAGGTCTTGGTCTTTGATGAACTGAAGATTTGGGATCAAGAGCGAACATAGGGACTAGGTAGGCTTTAAAATGTCGAATCTGATGCTTCAGCATTACTGATCACGGTCGTTTTCGTGATCAAAAATAAGTAATTAAAAAGTAGTAACAAGGTAGTTAACCTTGGTCGTCTCACAAGGACCTCTAAATTAATAATTAGTAAAAATAAGAACGATGAATAACACAACTAAAAGGGGGGTTTGGTTTCGGATTAGGAAATTGAATAGAATTGTGGTGAAAACAGAATTTATAAACAAGCGGATCTACTGTATCGATTTCCAACTTTTCATCGGTTCTTATAGTTTCAGTATCCTAAGCGGTTTCAATCCTATTCGATAATAATACCTACTGACAAGCGCATTAGATATTATGTATGTTCCTAATATTTGAATTAAACAAACGAATTAGACACTCTCACGAATTAAGCAAACGCGAGAGATCAAACGTAATAACGAATTAAGCAAACGTTACGCGGTTATAATTAAGAACATGCATTAATCGAATTAAATCAACTTTATCCTATGAATAACTAACGAATTAAGCAAACGAAAGTAATTCAATTAAGCATTGAATTCATAGGAAGAATTGAAAAGGAATTGAAATAAAACTGAAATTAATAAAAACCTCAAAGTGGAGTACGATTACAATAGATCGGCTCCAATGGATTAGTTCTCCATGGAAACTTGTAAATCCTTATTCTATTTTCGTGGTTGCTGACTGCCTAACCCTAGGCTGCGTTTTTCTATTTAAAGTGCAAGGAAAAACAGGCCTCAAAACAATTGGGCTGAAAACATAAGTTTGGGTCGTAAATAGTTAAAATATATAAAGTCTGGAACATTGACGCAATTATTCGACACATTTGCGCTCCGAACTGATCTTTGGCTTCAACATAAAAGTTGTAGCTCTTTCTCTTAGCTTTCTAACGCAACTGGCAGCGTCTCAATCCGATATTCCTAGCTCCAGTTATGGTCTGCGCAATGAGAAGGTGTCATTTAGTCATTAAATCCGAAAATTAAGCAAATAAATTCATTAAGGCTCAATTGTGATCCAAGACTTAGAAACATAGTAAAAACATAATATTATAGTAGAAAGGCTATTAAAATGCTAAATTATAATGCTAGAAAATATGTGCTAAAATGCACTGATCAAATTCCCCCACACTTATTTTGTTGCTCTCCGAGCAAAACTCGAGTTGAAAACTTGAAATAAAATTTAAATAGTCACAAGCATTCGACATATTCCAGATTCAAAGCTTCAAGCCTTAGGTTAAAACTCAAAAATTGGCATAACTCTCATCTATCAACCTTCCATGATAATCTTGCGTGTCTGTACTGTCTCCTACTGTCAACCAAAGTAATGTCAAGATCCCTCTCCGAAATACCCAATCTAAATGCTAAGCTGTCATCCTCTTCCTATAATTTTAGATTTAACCAGGATTTCAGTCTAGGGGTGCTGTTTCTTTTCAAGAGATCCAAAGCTTTTCAATTTCAACACAGGGGAAACTTCCTTCGAGTTTTATTACTTATTATTATAATTATTATTATTATTTCAAAGCTTTAGGTACTACTCCACCTTTTCACCTGACGGGATCCTACTTGTAATAGGTCCAACCAGTTACTCAGAGTAGAGCATCCTACACATCACTTGTTCCTCCAGTTTCGGGCACAGGAACTTATTATCATCATTTTTTTTTGTATTATTATTATTTTTAGCTCTCAAGAAGTTTCCCTTTTTCTTTATTAATAGCAATGATCAGTCTATCCTTTATTTCAGCCTTACCCCCACACTTAGTTCTAGTCGTACCTTCCATTATATTCAAATTCAGAGAACTTAGTCTAGAGAATGTGTATTTCAGAAATTTATCTAGACATTACTAAGTTTAACAGTGTTCAAGCAGTTGTGCATTAAGGTTGCAAAGACTATCATGTCAAGTATCAAAACAAGAATTTCCAAAGATTTTACCAACCTTACAACTATCTGCTCTTAGCCTTAGAACATGTGACTACTCATGACATTTATTATATTTTTGTATTTTTCAAATTTTTATTTATTTATTTATTTTAATTTTTTAAACATAAAGTAAAATGTAAAGTAAGTAATCATAAAGTAAAATGTCCCTCCCTCACACTTAAATCAGACAGTGTCCGCTATGTCATAATAAACATAAAGTGAGAGTAAAGGAAGGAACACACAAGAGAGGTCAAGGTGGAATTATATCTTTCATATGTCTGGTGATTTTCTTGGAGGCCTTTCCAAGCTACGAACACGTGGGATGAGGAAAAGAAGATAACAAGTGAACTTGGATATTAATGAAAAATCTGGTGGCTTAGGAGGAATAGCATGAACATATGGTAAACCTGCAATAGCAAAAACATGGAAATCACAAAGTTCAGAGTTAGCTTGTGAGTCAGATAAAATAGGTGGAAGAGATGCACAAATGGTGAATGGCAGCTGCAAGTGGCGTGGCTTAATCAGATGCTCAACAAAAACTTTCTCTGCTATAGGCAATGATTGCTTATGGTTAAAATCCACATGTTTAGTGTCAAATTCAACAACTATTGGATTTTCTTGAATTTCTGCACAAGTGGTTGTCGGCATCAAAATATCTTCACCTAAAATAGCTGCATTAATCTCACAACAAACATTACAAACACCACATTCACAAGGAAAAATTTCAAGAGATTTATCTACTTCAAGCGAAGTATATAATTCATCCAGATCAGATTTCAAGAAATTTTGTGGTGTAATCTCTTTCATGCATTCACTTGAATTCAAGTTATTTATGCTTTGTTCATCAATGGACACAAGTATTGTTTCAATGGGCTCACCTGGAGTTTCATCAAGACTTGTATCACATTGCATTACCTCTAATAGTGCAACAGGTTGTACATCATCATGGAACATCTTCTTCTCTTGAAGTTGATGAGCAGTGGAGACTATTTGCTCAACTTGGACTGCTAAACTTTGAAGAGAGGATTGAATCTGTTCATCCCTTTGCTTATGATTTTCATCCATCTGCTTTATCATTTCTTCCAAACTAAGTTGTGGCTCAACCACCAATGAATCAATTTGTTGAAACTGTGGATGTGACCAAATAGACTGCTCAGGATATGAATTTTGTTCTTGATAGTAGTGTCCTTGAAAATTACCTACAAATTGGGTCTCACCACAAAAAGCAGTATCTAACAATATAGGACATGCATCACTAATATGAAAACTCGAAGAACAAATATTACACATCACCGTTGGAATTTGATTTTGATAGCATGATTTTTGTTTCCTTGCATCTAAGCAATTAATGATATAAGTCAATTCATCCCATGAGTTACCCATTTTTTTTCTTAAGGAAAAAAATTAAAACTTTTTTTTTGGTTTAGAAAAAAAATGAATAGAAAAATGAAAAATCGTGTCACAAAAAATCTAAAAAAAATAACAATACCACCTAAAATCTCTAAAAATCAAACAAACCTAAATATAATTTTTTGGGATTTTTTTAAATATATGGAAAATTGAAAAAAAATAAAAAGTGGTCCAAACGAAGGCATTTCGCAATTTCAGCCTGAATTTTCGTATCAAAGATACGAAAGTTTTGTTCCTTGATTTTTTTCGGATTTGTGAACCCAATTTCGGATCAATCTGAAATATCAACCAAAAATCAATTATTTTTCAGCTTCACTGCAAAATTCAACGTCAGAACCTGAAACACGACAAAAACTCACAAAACAAAATTGTTAGTAATGTTAGTTAGTTCTCAATTTTACTAATCCTAATCAGAGATCCCCGGCAACGGCGCCAATTTGATCACGGTCGTTTTCGTGATCAAAAATAAGTAATTAAAAAGTAGTAACAAGGTAGTTAACCTTGGTCGTCTCACAAGGACCTCTAAATTAATAATTAGTAAAAATAAGAACGATGAATAACACAACTAAAAGGGGGGTTTGGTTTCGGATTAGGAAATTGAATAGAATTGTGGTGAAAACAGAATTTATAAACAAGCGGATCTACTGTATCGATTTCCAACTTTTCATCGGTTCTTATAGTTTCAGTATCCTAAGCGGTTTCAATCCTATTCGATAATAATACCTACTGACAAGCGCATTAGATATTATGTATGTTCCTAATATTTGAATTAAACAAACGAATTAGACACTCTCACGAATTAAGCAAACGCGAGAGATCAAACGTAATAACGAATTAAGCAAACGTTACGCGGTTATAATTAAGAACATGCATTAATCGAATTAAATCAACTTTATCCTATGAATAACTAACGAATTAAGCAACCGAAAGTAATTCAATTAAGCATTGAATTCATAGGAAGAATTGAAAAGGAATTGAAATAAAACTGAAATTAATAAAAACCTCAAAGTGGAGTACGATTACAATAGATCGGCTCTAATGGATTAGTTCTCCATGGAAACTTGTAAATCCTTATTCTATTTTCGTGGTTGCTGACTGCCTAACCCTAGGCTGCGTTTTTCTATTTAAAGTGCAAGGAAAAACAGGCCTCAAAACAATTGGGCCGAAAACATAAGTTTGGGTCGTAAATAGTTAAAATGCATAAAGTCTGGAACATTGACGCAATTATTCGACACATTTTCGCTCCGAACTGATCTTTGGCTTCAACATAAAAGTTGTAGCTCTTTCTCTTAGCTTTCTAACGCAACTGGCAGCGTCTCAATCCGATATTCCTAGCCCCATTTATGGTCTGCGCAATGAGAAGGTGTCATTTAGTCATTAAATCCGAAAATTAAGCAAATAAATTCATTAAGGCTCAATTGTGATCCAAGACTTAGAAACATAGTAAAAACATAATATTATAGTAGAAAGGCTATTAAAATGCTAAATTATAATGCTAGAAAATATGTGCTAAAATGCACTGATCAATTACCTTTCCAGTACATGGATCAAAAACATTTTCTCCTGATGTGAACTTGGTTTCAGGGTCCTGTTGGTACTGATTCAGACTTGAGTAGTTGTATCCTACATGTTACACCCCGAATTTTCAAAGACCAAAAAGGGCATTTAATTTATTTTTTTTTATACACATCAGAGTTACGCATAAAAGATTTTAAATGAGCCGGCATTCAAATATACAAAGGAACTCATTACCATAAGGTGCTTCGACAAGCAAAGTGTATTCCTGAATAATTACAATCCAAGTCAAAGTATTAAAAGTACTCCAAGCACTACAACCCAAAACAAACCAAGCTAGAAACCTATGCCTAAACAAAAGGCACGATGTACAACCACACCGGCGCAGAGTCTAATTCTAAACTATAGCTCCAACACGAGCTCACTGAGGCCCAGAGCAGCCGCCGCCCTCGCGACCTACAGCATCATCTGGGGTGGGAGGAGCCCGCAAATGAATATTGAAAGGGTCACCACAAAATAAAAGTATATATATATATATATATATATATATATATATAACCGGTGCGAAAGATGTACACATAACAAATTTCCACATACACGAGAAAAACTCTTTAACACAAAAGCAATTCCCACCAACGGGCTTATATAAACCAATGCACACATAGCCTATCAATGCAGACTCTACATGATCGTGACACCAATCACTGGCTGCCACATGCATGAATTCCGGAATTTAACCTCTCCGCAGAGAGTCGTGATCTTCTAATCACTAAAATCAATACAATCACGACGATCTTCTAATCGAAGGATTAGGGTGGATCTTCTAATCAAACCCCGTGATCTTCTAATCACAATATTGTACTCAATAAAATCCCGCAGGATTCAAGGTGGATCTTCTAATCGCACCCGGTGGTCTTCTAACCACTACCATGAATGCATGAGCATACGATCTTCAAATCTATGCTAATGCAATCAGTTATATATATTCCTACAATCATATATAACGTACCACATGCTCATACATATATTCTCACAAATCATATGTAAATAACGCATGTATCATAAACACTTTCTCATCAACGAGAATACATAATACAAACATGCCCAAAGCATTCAAAACACGTCACAGAAAATAACCAAGCATGTTATTAACCAGTGAAAAGACGGAAAATAAATGGTGCCCTTACCTCAGCAAGCATTCCAACACGCACAACTTACATTACGCGAGCAATAACCGTCCCTCTCGACGAAAACTCCAATTCGGCTAATCCTCTTAACCTTTTACAAAACATAACTTATCTAAGTTAATACCACATTCTAATTGGTTACTCAAATAAGTCCTAGATCGGCTACTAATGGATCAAGACTTATGGTTGTTCCCTCACAACTAACTAGGCTTAAATCCACTATTCACGCTACCAAAAATTTAAGCAGCGTAATGTCAATAAAATACTCATCGTACATCCTATCGGAACGAAACTTGCTCTCAAAAGTCTAGGGGGTTTAAGGTACTTTCTAACTCTCTCACTTAGCGATTCCAAGTTCTTCCCATGGTGATAAAAATTCACGAAGTTAAAGACACTATTTTCGCTACACGAAATTCATTTTGTTTTCAAAGCATACCAAGAACCACTATTGTTTTCAACCTCAAAGAAATCATTTTCACACTACAAAAAAAACATTTGAAAACAAACCAAAAACTCTTCAAAAATAATTTAAAGAAAACTAGAGTTTACTTGCGTCGCCAGTTACAAGTTTTCTCTCCAACTAAAAACTCTATACTCATTCTTTTAAAGCCTATGATCATTCACCAATACAAGGATCATTTTCTTATCAACGTGGACTTAGAAAATTTTGAAATCCCATAACCATTTTCTCTCAATATGCCTCGGCCAAAAATAAACAAAACATGCTACCACTCAATTTTTTTCATTTTCAAAAGCATAGTAATATCCCATAATATCCCAAAATCAATTATCCTAGCAATCAAAACCAATTCAAACAAACCCACACTTTTGACAATTTTTAAATTTGTTTTCTTAAGACATAATCAATTAATTTTCTTCCCCAACCAAGACCATAATTGATCATTCTTCTAAACCATGATTAAGTCCTCCTAAATAATGACTCAACAAAATTTGAAATCTCTTCCTCCTCCCTTCATATGGTGCCACGGCCAAACTAGGAAACATAAGGCCAACACCTAAAATTTTTCATTACAAAACCCTAGTAATCATCTACTAGTTCTTAAAGTCGTTGAATTGGTCAATCACACTACTTTAAGAATCAAATCAAAAGTTTCTAAAATTTGTTCATCAATTCCTCAAGAACACAAAAAAAAAACACTCATGCTTCAAAAATAAACAACTTCAAAAATAAAATCACAAAACAAACACTCATGCTTATGATCATTTTAAAATTTCACAACAAAACCCTAACTCAAAATTTTGTGAGAACTCAATCACCATGGAAATCAACACATACTTAACTTAAACAAGTTAGTCTACTACTCATAAACCCTTCTATGAAACCAAAAACTAATTAAAACTAAATTCTAGAATTTTTTGTGCTCAAGAACACCATGATCATATACTTAATCTATAAGGAATTTAATCAACAACAAGAAGAAATAAGCTAGTTACCTTAAGAGAAGAGATGATCCTTGGCAAATTCTATGATCCAATCACAAGAAAATCTAAAGCTTGGTGATGAAAGAATGAAAATTTGAATGGGGAGTGAAGGGGTGGAAGAGTCGGCCGAGTGAGAGAGAGAGAAGAGAGAGTTTTTGATTTTTTTGTTCCTTTGATGCAATGAGACATAAGCCCCCTATATTTTGGTCTTGGAAAATTAGTAGCCCTTGGATCAACTAGTAAAACTTTCTAGACTAATCCCTAGCCTTTGGATCAAAAACTCATGATTGCTTTCTTTGTGAAAATATCTAGATATTTTTACTTTACGCTACTCAGCTCTCGCGTCCGCTCTCGGCGAGTCGTACTTCGCTAACGGTCCAACTTGCGGAAAATAGAAAATCTACGAGGTAAAAGTTCATCGTAAACCATTTCTAAAAACTATCGCTAAACTTTATTCTCCGACTGAAATTTATTTTCTTAGCTCCAAAAAATATTCTGAAACCAGATTCTAACTCGCGCCGATATATAAAGTCTCTAATTAAAATTCGACGGAAAATAGAAACCGTAAAATTTTAAGCAGCGGGTAAAATTCCTACTCGTTTTTCCAAAGACGAGAATAACCCAAAACTCGGATTTCTGGCTTCACAGAAATCTCCTCATACTTACAAGAGGATCACGACCCGAAAGTCTGTGCCTTTCCAGCGCACGAGCACAAAACATGCTCAAATACAACAAAAATTCCATTAATGCGACGGTACTCACAAAACCGCTTCACCAAAAACCCTAAAAACTTAGCCGACACTAAAGTTCCTTAGAAAAACTGTACAGTGGAATCGTGGGTCTTACATTACAGACCTAAGCTTCCCACTTGGCACATTATCCAGAATTTCTTCAAGAAGATCTGCTCCTGAGTTCAGCTAACTAACATGTTTCCTTATATCATTCATTTGAACATTAACTTGGATGACCTTTTCTTCTGCTTGAGTAGCTTTTTGAACCTGGATGTTTACTTCAGCTTAAAGTTTGTTGATGGTCTTCTTTTGCTTCTCAAGAATCCTACACATCTCTTCATATCTAGTGAGCAAATCTTTATAGGTACTGGCAAGTTCATCATAGGACACATCCTCATCTTCATCAGATTCCCAATCCTCAACATTAACACATGTCCCAGTGAGGGCAGTCACATGTCTTGCTGATTTATTTTCTTCATCAGTATCTTCATCTGACCACGAAACAGTTAGCCCTTTCTTTTGTCTTTTCTGATATGTTCCACATTCCGACCTTATGTGTCCATATCCTTCACACTCATGACATTGAACCCCTTTGCCTTGACTCCCTTTTTCTCCAGGCTTGGTTTTCTTCAGACTATTCAGATGCTTGTTGATGTCGAACCAGATGCTCTGCCCATGCTGTCGATTCCTACAATCAACTCTTTTCAACACTTTGTTGAATTGTCTGTCAAGCATGGCAATAGCATCAGCTATGATATCTTCCTCTTCATCCTCACTCTGCTCATTACCATCCTCCGTGTTTGAAACAAAAGCAATGCTTTTGTTCTTCTTGTCACCACGTTCATTCAAAACAATTTCAAAAGTTTAGAGGGATCCAACAAGCTCATCCATCTTCATAGTAGAGATGTCATGTGCTTCCTCAATTGCCGTTACCTTCATGTCGAACCTTTTGGGAAGAGATCTGAGAAGTTTCCTTGACAATTTCTCATCAGATATTTTTTCTCCTAAGGCTTCAAAAGAATTTGCAATGTCTAGAAGACTCAGGTGGAAATCTTGGATGCTCTCATCATCTTTCATTCTCAAGGATTCAAACTTAGATGTGAGATGTTGAATCTTTGACTGTTTCACTTTGGTAGTCCCTTCATAGCACTTCTCCAATATTTCCCATGCTTCTTTGGCTGACACACAATTTTTGATGAGTTTGAAAACACTAGTGTCTACTCCATTAAACAGAGCATAAATGGCCTTGTGGTTGTAATGAGCTGCAGTTTCCTCTTCTGGAGTCCATTCTACTTCAGGTTTCAGTACCCCCGTTGAGGTACCTTCCTTGCTAGCATAAGTGGGACGTTCCCATCCAGTTGACACAACTTTCCAAACTTTGCTATCAATTGATCTCAAAAATGCTGTCATTTTGGATTTCCAATGATCATAGTTGCTGGATCCATTGAGCAAAGGTGGTCTGTTCATGTAACCTCCGTCTTTTTCCATGATGCCAGAGAACTCAAGTCCTGAATCTCACCCTAAAAAAGGCAGAGTGCCTGCTCTGATACCAATTGAAATTCCTGGCACGCTATGCACGATGCTCTACACGATGCTCTAACATTGAGTCCGGTCTCACGCATAATTATTCAAAGCGTATAAAAGAAAACAAATAAAGGAGACAAGTTATTTGTTAACCCAGTTCGGCGCAAATAGCAACCTTCGTCTGGGGATACCAATCCAGGAAGGAATATCACTAAAATAGTCCTAGTTCTAAGTTCTCAGCAAACGCCCCGTTTACAACTTACAACCTAGGCACTACCAATGACTCTTCTACCCAGGAACTCCTAGATATGAGATCCCATCTCACTCCCTTACAACCTTACAAACAGCAAGGATTTCAATAACTTAAGACACAAAGGTTTTGGAGACACACTCCTAAAACTATACACTCGTACCTAAAGGCTTAGAGTGTAAAACACCAAAAGTCCTAACTCTGTGCTTCAAAGCTTAGGAGAGGATCACACACAGTACAACACAAAGAAAAAACGTCCTAAGCTTGCATCAAGGTGACACAAGAAAGGCTCACAAAATAACACACGCAAAACCTAATTTCTTAGACTAAACACAAGACGGCGTGAACAATTGATGAATTAGGGTTTTGCTCCTTCTTTAAATACTTCAGGCAGATCAGACATACATGGGCTTGGTTAGATTGACCCAAGCAATTAATCCACATTAATTAAAAGAGATTCTCTAAAAATATATATTCTTCAAAGAGATACTCTTCAGAAGTATTTTTGAGAAGAATCTGAAGCATTAATAATATTCCTTATACAAAGCCTGATTAAACGCGCCATGCAAGATTCATGAGAGAGAAAACAAACATTCCAAAAATAGAACTTGTCATGAGCGCTCCTCGTGAGACACTACAATGCTCTACGCAATGCTTGAGGCATCGGATTGCACATCCTGCACTAAGTTTATTTTACCAAAAATGCAGCCAACACCAAAGACTCAACATTTCTCATTGCACTAATATAAATAAATATAGGTGAATGTAGAATTTTTGAACATAAAGAATTCAAATCAATATATTTCACCTAAAAAAAAACTAGCTCTTATCAAATTTGAACAAGAACAAACTCTAATACTGTTACAAGCTAGTGTCATAAAGTATCTGACCAAGAAAAACCCCAAACTCTAATACTGTTACAAGCCAGTGTCATAAAGTATTTTTAAGCTCATAAATAAGTATTTTTTTTATTAGGTTATTCTATTTTTATTTTTTATATATAAGTTTTTATATGTTAGATTGAGTTACTATTTTTTCATTAAAAAAAGTTATTATTTTTGAAGTATATCTTTTATAGTGATTTTTGTTCATACTTTTATGTGTAAATTTATTTTAATTAAATTTTTATGGGACGATATATTTGATGCTTATATTCCTTTTTTCCTATTTTTGAACATAAACAATTCAAATCCATTTATGAGCTTAAAATTTAGAGATCGACATATTATATGAAATTAGAACACATTTACTTCTGTCTGATCACATGCTCCAGATTTGAGGTTCTCAATAGGACAAACCACAAACGAGCGTACTTAGCGTGACGGAAAATGGGACCTATAGCCTATCTATTTGTAAGATAACAACCTAGTCAAGTACCACCCATCACATACACTAGAGGTTGGGCCTACCTTTTATTTCTACACAAATCAGAATTAGTGTTCAAGGCCATTATTACTAATCACAAATATTGGGTCTAAGTATTATCAAATGGATCACAACAATATCAACCCGTTTTTATTAAAATCAAAACCCACAATTAATCGTAGCCTATAAAATATTAGAAAATATTCTAGCAGTATATACATATTTATTGAATTTGAAAGGATATTTTATATCTAGCTTATGTTGTTTCATCCAAATAATAATATCTAGCTTATGTTTAAAATGTTTTGACTTTTGGGCAAGTGAGGAAGCTAGCTACTATTTGTAAAATGTGATGCGCACTAATAGTCTAATACATAGTTTGTTATATATATCTCACATCACATGCATATCACATGAATATCACATGGCACTGTTAAAAATTTGCCCTGCATCTACCCCTTATAAAAGTGTTTTGTTTCCCTTTTTTGTAACCTTGTGCCATTTGCATGGTTGTTAGAACTTAGAACTGATATCAGTATATGCCACTTGAAATTGAAATGGTGCAAATAGTGCTTATGAGTAGCAAGCACATCAGTTCTGTTGTTTTTCGACTATGACATCGTTGTTGTCACTGCATGCATTATGGATGCTAACCCCATGACTAGATGCCAAAATACACTATTACTATATACTAAGGATTTTATTATTTGGACACCTCTAACTCATCAACATTCATACATACGTCTATTTATGTAATATATATCATATTTATCGCATTTCTCTTTCTATTTTTTTATCTCTCAAGAAGTGGATATGAAAGTCAAAAGATTATTTTCTATATACCATCTCCGACCTTAATTATAATCAAAAGTTTATTTTGAATCAGATTCATCAATTATTTAATGAATCTAAAAAATGAAATTATACTTATTATTATAACCGGAAGGGAGTAGTACAATTTTGTCAAGTCGTCCTGTACCTTTTCTAGAAAAACAATCATTTATTTAGAAAAACAACCTTTGATAGAAATTCACCTTATATATATTAGTAAAATTTGTTAGGACTTCTAACAGCCAGCAACTATGGTTAGTCCTCATAACTAGAAGTTTGTTATTCTCTTTGATGTAACATGTGAAAATGAAATAGTGACTTGATCCATGTTGGTTTGGTAAATATAAGTGAAAACATAAAGATTGCGGGATAATATTATTGTGTTTGAGAATCTTGCAAATGCTTAAACAAAAAAAATATTAATATGATAATAGTTGCACAAATAGATTTCCAAAGCGTGTGGACACATTAAGGTTTAGGTTTGATTTGATCTCATTAACTTATGCAAACTACTTACAATAAAAATAATTTACTGAATAAAGTTTTCTAAATTATTTTCGTTCACTAGAGAAAAGAAAAAATAATTTAAAAGATATTTGACATAAATTTGGCCAAAAAAATATATGACAATGTTACAACTTTTAGACTAAATTTACCATCCATTTAGATCCTACAAGATTTAAGAAATTAATCTCCACAGTTGTACGCAAAATATATTAAATTTACACCAATACAAATGACTATATTTATTTAAAAAAAACTTATATCACTTTTCATATTACTGTTCTTAGTTCAAATCCCAGTCAGCATGCAGAAACTTGGATTCCTTTGCTAAATCTAAAGGGACACAACCATACCTGATCAAATGTAACTGTTGCTATACGTTCCAAAGATATTTTGAAAATTATTTCATCTCATATTAGTACTAGTTGATTTAACCAAGCAGAAGAATACATAAGAAATTATCATAGTAAGCCAGCTAAGCTCACTCTTGAGATTCCTTAGTTACCATATCGAAACCAAACATTATTGTTTGCTGGCTTGTTTAGATCTTTGTCACAGAATGCTTGATGTTGATACTATGATGTGATTTTGACCCTCTATGCACATACCAGCCAATAGCAAGTACTAACCATAATTATCAAAAAGGTAAGGAGAAAGGTAGTTTGGCCCTTAGCAAAATTTATCGTTATGTGTGTGTATATACACATAATACGGGTCTCGTTAATATTTATCTTTAGGGCACATGCGGAAACAACATAAGTGGAACTAGGGATGGAAAAAAACCCGTAAACTAATTCAAACCGAACAATTGAACCGAAAATTGGTCAAGTAGACGGGTCAATGTGGGTTGTCGGGTTGTCATTCACACATTTTCGGTTTTATACGGTTGAAATGGACGAGTTCGGTTTTCTAAAATCAACCGAACAGTAATCGAACCCGTCCGAGTTATATAAACTATCAGCTTTTGTTTTATTCAATATATAAAATATGATGAAGTGACTGGACATATCTCGAAACCCACAATATCAAAACTTGTTTCAGTTTGTTTCCTTGGAAAATGAAAACAGGAAACCATTAACTAGTAGTTGAAAACCACTAGCTTTCTCTAGCTCAAATACTAATACAATCATACATTTGTTGTTACTATTTTATTTTACTTTATACTCTTTCACTTGCACTCATGTTCCCTTCACATCACACAATTAAAGGGCTTTGCGCTATTTAGCATGAATAAATCAATTTATAACTTATACGACAAGGACTAAAATCTAAATTAAAATATATTTAGTGTTTATTAATTATCTCTAATATAAAAATACGGAGAAAATATCAATTCATAGCTCCAACTAAATCTCTATGTCTATAAAAAAAAACTAGACTCTGTTTGGATTGATGAAATATAACGGAATGGAACGGAGCGGAATAGAATAAAATAATGTTTCATTGTTTGAATTTGAAAAAAAAAATAATAGAATGGAGCGGAACGGAGTAAGATATAGAATTGAATAAATTACATCTCATACCATCACATATCTTTAATTGTTCTTCTCTTTTTTAAAAATATCCAAACAATGGAATGAAATATTTATTCCATTTCGCTCCATCTCATTCCACTCCACTCTATTCCGTTCCGCTCAATTCCATTATATTCCATCAATCCGAACGGAGCCTTAAATCTCTACGTATATATTGTTTCTAAAAGTTAGCTATTTTTCAACCACCATAAAAATAAAATAAAAAAACCTTAGCTATTTTCCAATTTGTTGTTGTTTTGTAGTATTGAATTCACTGCAAACAAATGAGAAGAAGCCAAGATATTTGGTCTAAATGGGTAGTTTAGCCATTTAAGTTAAATGTGTTTTTAGTTCCTTAAACAAATTAAATTAATTTTTTTTTTAAATTATCTAAAACTCGTGGTCCACTGAATTTATTATTGTCAATTTTAGTCTCTATATTTTTACAAGTTCACATCACGTGTATTTCAAATATTATTTTAAAATATATTATTGTTACAATATTAAAGTATTATTAATTTTATAATTTAACCATATAATATTTAATTTAAAATTAAATAAAAATTATGAAATCAAATGATGTACCAAGACAACCAAAATAAAAATTCATGAATCCGCCAATCGACAAACTACTAAAAACATGAGTAAAATCATAAAATCAACATGATTAAAATAAATGACTTTCTTATCTCTACATTATAGAGTAATGAAGGAGAAAATAAATAAAAAATGTATTGACTTAATTATAAATTTTTTTGAAAAAAAAAGGTTTCTTTTTTTACTTATGTAATGGATCAAACGACTCAAACTATCCTTCTCGATCTCTCGACCCTTCTTTTTATAGCTGGTTTGATTAAAGGACCACAACTAATCCCACCAGAAGAAACGGGATAAGTGGTCAATATATATCGTCCAAGCCGCTTTGTCACCCTAATTATATTGTAGCATTATCCAAAATTATCACATGCACCGGAGTACTTAAAGAGATAAAACACAGATTTCTTTTCGGTAAATTTAGAGCCTTTTCTGATGACGACCTTTTAATACATGTTTCTTTTTTGAAAGTCGTTCGTGATCTTCTTAAAAATAATATAACTAGAGTTATTTTTTCTTTGTGAATAATTTTCTATTTTAATTTTTTTCTTTCATTTTTTTAGCTTCCTAACAAAACAAAATCTTCAAAATCACAATTTGCTTTCATCATTTCATAGCATTGAGAAAAAAATAAAATAAAATCATTAGTAGAAAGATTATGACTTCTAAGTATATGTTTGGTTTCAATTCTGAAGTAGTCAAAATTGATTCTGGACGTGTAGAATTGATTCTGAATTGTTTGGTTTCTCAAAAGTAGAACTGATTCTACTTGAAGCTAGAAATCGTAGATTCAGATTCTAGAAATGAATTTTACACTTAAATTTTTTGTTCAACTCACTTTTGCATAAATATATCGAAACATAAACCACTTCAACTTAAAATTAATTTTGACCAAAATCAATTCTATCAAAATCAATTCTCGCACAACCAAACATCCACTAAAAATTAAACAAGTGGTAGTCTTGATCTCAAGTGTGCATTGAGGGACCTAGGCTAGTTAGTAGTTACAACTAGACGCCACAAACCGTCATATCTAGAAAGAAACTGATTTAAAAACTCAAGAATTATTTTCCTCAACTTTTTCACCCCATTATCGACATACTTTTGGCAACATTTTTCCCAAAAATAAAAATATCTAACTATTGCTACTCAGCTCTGAAGCCCCGATACTCTAAAATTGGTGAAGTATCGTGTCTGATACGCACCCGATACCGATACTCTTCCGATACGTCCCGATACTCGTATCGGAAGAGTATCGGTTAAATCTTTATTTTTAAATAAAAAAATAATATCTGATACGCGTTCGATACTTCCCGATACTCGTATCAGAAAAGTATCGGTTAAATATTTATTTTTAAATAAAAAATAATATCCGATAGAATCCGTGTTTCCTAGTGAATGTCAAACTATTATGTTGTTACACGGGTAACTAACAATGTCTTTTTTTGGATAGTACTAATGATGATGTATAATACTTAACTTAAGATGTATAACTTAAAATGTACCGGTGATCATTATTTTTAGGACAATATTAATGAAACACAAATACTTAACTTAGTATTAATGATTTTAATTTATTATAATTAGTATTTTTTGTCTTTGTCACTGTTCTGAAGTCACTATGGTGTTCTACTATATAACATGTTGTTTAAGTATTTAGGCTTGTCCCAAAATTCTAGTATAAGAATAAATGTTTTATGCTTTTAATTGGTCAGCTGCAGAACCTATCTAATTGTCTGATATTGCTACAAGATGAACTTGTTGAAGAGGCTTGATGTCATGACTATTTTTTGTTTTTTGAGCTATTATATGTCTTTAGTTAGGACTGATGAGCCTTTGTATGTTGAGCCTCAAACTGTTTTGCACTTGTGCAAGCTAATTGACTTATGTGTACTCTTTGTACAATGAACTATTGACGTTTATAATAATAATAATTATAATAATTTTTTGTCTTTAAAAAAAAAATTATCATTATTAATATTATTGTGCATTTATATATTTAATTTTAAAATTAATTTTTAAATAACGTATCGCGCCAGTATCGAATATGAATTTTTTAAAATTTTCACGTATCGGCGTATCGGTATCGTATCGTATCCGTATCGTGTCGCGTATCGGGGCTTCATAGCTACTCAGACATTAATCAAGGACTCAAATATGATAAAATGATTTTGTAATTTAAATAATTAATCTTTTAAAAATATGAAAATATAACTTTTAATACAAACTACTTATTTAGTTTTCTTAACTAATATTCTAAAAACAGTATTTAACGTTACTTATTTTATTACTTTGCAAATCTTTAGAAATTTTAACTTCTAAAATAGGAGTTTTTGCATTATTAACAATAAAATAGGAGTATTATTTAGGCTTTTATAAAAATATCGGATCAGTTTATAGTTGAGAATTAATAATTGATAGTCTATATAGTATATGTAGCTAATAAATTAATTAAATTATTTGGTGAAATCAATTAATAAATACAAAATGACATGAAAATATATTCTTAATTAATAATAAAATTTATATTTAAAATAATAATCTAAGTTATTAATGTAATCTTTTATATATACTGAAATTTTTATTAATAATCTAAGTTATTAATTTTTATATACTGAAATTTTATTTTAAATTTATTTTTTCTTGTAATGTAATATATCTCATATTAAAGTGTACAATATATACTAGCCAACTTGTGATATTTAAAAATTGACTTAATGCTCACAATTTTTAACGAGTTTTTTTGATTCATGTTTATAATATTATAAGAATTTCTATCGTAAAAGTTTAGAATTTTTTAACATGAATTAAATATGAATTGTTAACTGCCAAAAACTTAAAAATATATTCATATATGATTCATCCTTGTTATAAAAAATGCAAAAGATATTTGTATAACTTACTAAACATGGCCACAGAAAAAATTCAAAATTTTAAACGACATATATGAATTGACTTAAAAGCTGGAACCAAAAATTGTGACGTAAATTTAAGAGATCAAAACTTGCTGAAATTTCTTATATGGACTAAAAACAGAATTTGAGATATTTATACGGACATAATACTTCTTTAAGCCTGATAAAAATTAAGAAATTCTTAACTATGCTTGCTAAAAAAATAAAATCTTATTTTAAATTATAAAAAGTAAAAGTGAGTTTTAGTTAAATAATAAGAATACAAGCGAAAGAAAAATGATAAACTATAAGTTTAAAAGTTATTTAAAAGTGTCTGAAACATAAATTATAAGTTAGTAATAAAACAAGGTATAAACTCCAAATGAAAATAATATTATCCAAGTCTTTTAGTTTATAAATTATAAACTAACTTATTAGTGTTGCCAAATAGACTCTCATGTATTTAAAGTCATTTTCTAATATTGAGAATAGAGATTGCTGTTTCTTGTAATAAAAAAATAGAGTTTGCTTTTTCATGTTAATGTGCCCTGTTTCACTATAAACAACAAAATAAAGTCCATCTTTTGTCTTGGATGGACCATACTGTGGCCAATCCAACATCTACTGTACCCATTATGCCAATATATTTGTGTATGCATGTAGCTAGGTTGTTCCTACACAAACTTGTTCTTCTCCATATCAAATTTGTGGCTCCTAAATCACCAAGATCGATTAATAATGAAGTAATCTAGCAGTGTTTGACAGTTGTTCAGTGTCCATTATGGCATCCTATAAAGTTTATTTATTTATTTATTTATAAATATCTCATTTTATTGATCAATCGATCGATCAATAATGGAAATTAAACTATGTGATTGTACCATGCCACATATTTTACACCCAAAAATTATATTATATAGTTAACAATATACTATGCAATACACTCTCAACAATATGACAATATAATAGCCTAGCCTATTGTTCCTTACACGTACTTGAACTCTTGATGTATTAAATGCAATCATGTACCCAAAAAAATGGAGGGAGATGTACCAAAATAAAGTATAAAAGGCATTCTCAATAGTACACGACGCTTTCAAGGGTCAATTCTATGTCCACGAGTATCAGAGCCTATTGAGATGATTTAATAACAAGTGCAAACCACAAAACTAATAATAAAAGTTCTAGAAGCCATAAATTTCCAAGATGATAGAATGCGTCCGAGTTTGCTGTCGTCAATTATTGACGCAGTAGTCAATCCTGACAATTGATTTCAGATTGGACTATTCAGATTTAAAATACAGTTTTATAAGCAAAATAATCTCGGCCCTCGATTAGATATCGGACGACCAAGATCTGTTACAGCACCTTGCTGTAACAACAGGAAATCTGATTCGATAGAATAAACTAGGATTCACTATTGTAGCAGTTTCCCATAGTTTTTCATATTATCAATCTCAATCATTGAATTTAGATCGGACGGTTTAAATTATATACACAATTAAATAATTTTATCCGTTGATTCAAATTGAACGATACACATAATAGTTGTAACTGCTTATACACATATGATATCTATTTTCACATAATGGGTGAGTTTGTTTTGGATTTTTTTGAAAATAGATTTTATAGTGTTATATAATTTTGTGAAAAAAAATTTACAAAGAATTTTTTAATAAAAGTTTCAAATCAAAATTTGGTTTGAATAGTTATTCTTAAAATGTCGTTTTAGGCATTTCATCATTTTATTGAAATTTTTTTTTGGATATCAAAATTTCAAAAAAATCATTTAATTTGAAGCTATTTCAAATAGATTTTCATAAAAATCATTTTTGAAATACAACTTTTTTAAAAAATTGTGATTTTGACTATGTTTTGTTTTTCAATAATGTATGTTTATGTTATATGATGTCAAAATTAGTGTTTTAATTTAGAAAAAATGAATATAAAAAAACTTGTAATATTTTGAAAAACGATTTTACAAAATCAATTTTCAAAAATACAAAGAAAAAATCCATTTTTTTAAATCTAAAACAAACGCACCAAATATGACAATAGCTTTGTCCCAATTCACATCAAAGGTACGTATATGCAAATATCAGTGGAAACACATAACATGTCGTTTGCTGAGATCATAAATTCTCCAAATAATTAATATTTCAGCCCCCACCCTCAATCATTCCACACCCTTTTTTTCTTCTTTTCTTAATCCTTATTTAAGCTATTTCTATTCCCATATTCCTATACCACAAACTAAGTCTCACTAAACCATTGTAATCTGAAAGATTGTTACTATGATCTGCAAATACAATGATAAAGCCTCAAGCAATAAACAAAACCTTGATGATGAACCACAAAACAATATTAACATAGGAGAATGGTTGAGTTTAGGAACCAAACAAGACATGTCTATGAAAATAGCTCATCAAAACCAAAATGCTCAATCATCAAAACCTCTTCACAAAAAGGCATACTCATGCAACTTCTGCATGAGAAAGTTTTACAGTTCACAAGCCTTAGGGGGACACCAAAATGCACACAAAAGGGAAAGAGAAGCAGCTAGAAAATTCAAATTATCTCATAATTCTTTGGTAGCAAGGTCACTAGGAATCCAGACTCACTCTCTTGTGCACAAACAAAGCAGAGAAAGAGCTGCTACTATGGTGGCTCAATTCAATGTTAATGATGCAAGTTCTAGAATTGGAATGGCATGGACACCCCCCCTTGTTCTTGAACATGGTGTTGATTTTGTATGGCATGGAAGCTTTCGAATGGACTTGCCAAAGCAAGAATCAGATATACATAATAAGCTGGACTTAGATCTTAGGCTTTGATGCATATTGTCCAACTTCGGAGTCCTCATTTACTGAGCTACACTTGTGCGGTCACAACTTTGTAGCTGCATATGCACTCAGTCACATTTGGATCATCCGATTAAGTTTGGATGACTCATATTTAAAACTTAATATTTTATATTTACCAAAATTGGCAATAAATTGTGTACCATGCAATCTTAATTGGAGGATTCATATGTGGCTCAATGCATGCAGTTATGCAGCATATAGTTCAAAAATCTTTGTTTAAACTAGTATTTTGTTATAATTAATTGCTTAATGCAAAGTTTTAAATGTCCATGTTGTTACACCGCGATCCTTAATATATTATAGAGAATTGTAGTTAAATGTAGTAGATGCAGCTGTTGGGGAGTCTGGGGAAGTTCCAAAAAAATATCGGGTCAAATGCTCCAGGATTACAAGAGAGAGTGACGCCACATCTCAACCCAAAATTTTAAGCATAAGGTTAATGAGTCACCTCTCTTATAAATTCAATATTCTTCTCATTCATAATCAATGTGAGGCTTACCCACTCACACTTGAAATCCAACAATCTCTCCTCAAGTGTGAGCTCCCACATTCTATAGTTCATTCAATACCATTAACCACCCCCGCTCCCCCAACCAAGTCAAATCACGACTTTGATACCACTATTAGGAAATAACATATATAGCGGAAAAGAAAAATAAACACAACTCCAAAACTAGATAAAAAAAAACCACGATCGTTGTCTAAGCCGACAATTACAGAATTATTACTATGTGAAAAAAATTTACAACACAGACTTCTCTCAACCATCACCCGACCCCCAGTACACCCAAACTTTCCAAAGCAAATATTTAAATTAAGTCAGATATAAGCTTAAAGTGTTACTAACTGGTAAACAAAGAAACTAGGTCCAATATATAGCCTTGGGTTCCCTCTTGCTTCACCACACTAAGCAATGTGAGACTTCTCCAATAACTAATTTTTTAACCTTCTTCTTTATTTAGGAGACAATGCAATGTGGGACTTGACAATTAACTCCAACAATCTCAGCCTTGATTTTAAGAGTTTCATCTTCCGATTTCATTGTTTATTCGACAATCATATTCCACCATAAAGAGTACATTTCACTTGGATCTAAACCATTCCAAGAATTTCTTCACATTGAAACCTTGCTCAAATATTATGGTGCAACACTCCCATGCTAACTTTCAAGAAGTTCTTCGGCCATCGACACATCTCACCACACACTTTGCATAAATGTGAACCAATGCATGTGTGTTGTTTTGAATCTACTAGCAATAACTTGTCATTTTGCATGGTATAGATGAAATAGCATAAGGACACACTTTATCTTCTAGATAACATCACAATTATCTCCCAAAAAAAAGGAGACCACTTGCCACAGAGTCTTTTTCAGATATTGCTCCACCCGGACAATTTTTCTTTACATGTCCAAATTTTGACACTTCCAGCACGCCTTGTGTAAACTGATTATATCAACACGTCCTTGACTTGTACTTTCCACAAGGCAAAGTTGATTCTTCCATTAAAATTCTCTATATCAAACTTCATAACGGACACGCTTAAATATCAAGTCTTTTCTTAACTAAAACTTCTATAAACAACACTTTCACATAATAAATGTAAATTATATTATGTACTTTTTAACCTAAAATCATCTGTACTTATTAGGAAAAAAAAATCTCTGTTAGACTGGGGCAATATCATCTGACCTTAAATTTCTTTTAGCAAAAAAATTAATATCAATTTCTTTTTTACACCTCTCAAGCTCCCAAAATTGAATATAGGAGTTTCAATTGCCTTTTTCTTGGTCGAATGGAGTTTGAATTGATGAGTGCCGATTTTGCTATCTTGGGCTTACAAACAAAATACTATTCAATTTTAGTTGGGTCCAATTTCCCATTTGCTCTTATGGTCACATACACGGGAGCTTCTTTTGACACCCTATCATCTTCTCGCGCGTTGTACTAGTTTTTTATTTTACGCTTCTATTATTTAAGCGGCGGATATATTAAGTAACATACAGGGGTATTTTAGTAATTTTATAGGACGCAGATGAAAATTATTAGGATGGAAAAAGAAAATTCCAACATACACTTCGCTCCACACAAAAACCATAGAGGGAAGTGGATTTATATCTAAATCATCTTCTAAAATAATTTTTTTTGTTACATAGATAAAATGATAAAGTCATTATAAACTCATACATTAAAGTAAAGGAGTCAGGATTCAAACTCTAATCATGGCATACGACCTAATAATTTTAACATTATTTTGTCAGTTGAACTGGAAAAAAAAAAGAAGATAAATATCTTATTTAGATGCTCAATAAAAAACCTAAGTTACCTATAGGTGTAATAAAATCAAATGAAAAATACTAATTGGAACACTATTCATAATCACATCAACATTAATGTTATCCAACATATAATTCTCAATTGACAAAATTGTCAAACTGTTAAATCTCTCTTGTCACATTGATGATCTTAAGGAGAGTTTTTTTATAACACTATTATAAAATAAAGTGAGTATAAGAAAATTTTGGGCCTCTAAAATCTTGGGTCCTAAGTGACACTCTTGACCTAAGCCCAGGGCTGGCTATGCTTGCTCTTTCACCTTCCAATGCCATTGTACCACCCTTCCACTTCAAGTCTTCAACTATCGCACCCTATGACATTGACACCTTTAAATTGTAACGCCCTTATCTACGATCTAATGCTTCATTTGTGTCTGATAATAATTTTATTATTAAATGAAGTGTGAAATGTATGCATATTTTTATAACTTTAAAAGAGAATATATGGAGCTGAAATTCAAGATAGTTACAAAAAATTTTAATTTTTTTTGAAGAAAATCGATCCCTATTTTTCTAAAATATATTATCTATGAATATATACATTATTATCAACAAATAAATACCTTAAAATTCACAAACTATGCATTTAACAATAACAAATATCCAGTTATATGAATTTGAAGCAATATAAATATTATTTTTATCCAACAGAACAAATCATATAATCGATGCACATCGATTCGTCCTACTTTTTTTTTACAATGACATTGTCTTATCTATTTCTTTTCACAAACGGAAAAATATAAACCTATGATGCATGGGTACTCCATTTTTGGGAGAGTACCGGTACCGGATACGTACCGGGTACCGGTACGCGTATGGTACTCCTTGGGTACGCACCGATGACGTACCTATTTTTTTTTTTTTTTTTATTTTGCAATGGGTACACGCATGGTACTCCTATGGTACGCGCGTGGTACTCCTGTGGTACACGAATCCAAAAAAATACAAATTTTTTTCTTTTCTTTTATTCATTTTTTTGTTTATAGGAAGATTTATGTTTTTTATTTGTTTAATATAAAAGTAGCAGCTTTACTGATAAGCAATAATAAAGTAGTAGTTGAATTTATTCACTCGTTTATTGGAAAGAAATAGGCTCAATCGAATTTTATTCATACAAATCTTGATGTTTTGATGTTTTTGAATAATTTGAATTACTTATTTGATATTTTTTATGTTTAATTATTTGTTTTAACAATATTGTTCTATTATTTTATTTATATAATTAAATTAAAAAAAATATTTACAGACGTACCCGTACCTTGATTTTTTTTAAAATGTCGTACCCCGTACCAGTACCGATACCGGATACCAGTACCGTACCCGTACCTAGGCATCATAGATATAAACCCACATGAATATTACTCCATTCGGTTTTAATTATAAAAAATTAAACTTTTAAATATATTGAATAATGGTGTATTTGATCTATAATTTCAAAATTATTAAACTAAATATATTAGTTATTAAATAAATCTAAAAAATTAACTTTTTTACCGTTATTCAATAAATATGAATTTTATTTATTTATTTTATAACTAAGGCTGGAAAATACTTATATAGGCACAAATATAAATAAAATGTGTTACGAATACTCATAAGAAATAAAAAAATAAAAAGAGTTGAAATGATATGACAATTTTATTTTTGTTTTAATTTTATTAATTTATATGAGGGTGTCTAAATTTTGTGCCTAAATAGTTGTCTCTACTGCCACTTTCTCTGTCATACAACAATAACTATTTCCAAAAGCTGACGTGTGACAAAGGCGTGAAATTGCACGCACAGATGGAGTGAACCGCACACGCAGAAAAGAGCTTTGCACACTTCACAATCACAAACCATCCATCAAGAGCATCCCTCCATAAATAAACAAACAACTTTATTCTCATAAAAACAAGAACACAAGCATCTTCAAAAATTGTACAACCACTAATCACGTGTCATGTGACACTACAACACATGTCACACAATATATTAAAACAAACATTAAGCAATTGACTTGTTCATAGTACATTTCAAGAGTTTGAATCAAAAAAATTGAACAAACAAAACAACCCCATTATGTATCCAAACCCACAAGAACAATCACTTCCACTATTAGTGGAACGCCAAGAAGATGAAGAGCTTCAAGAAACAGCTTATGATTCATCTGAAAAGATTGTTGTAGTTGGAATTGACGAATCAACAAACTGGGGTACCTCAGTTCCACCATTTTCATGGAAAAAGCTATGGAGATTCACAGGTCCTGGTTTTCTAATGAGCATAGCTTTTTTGGATCCAGGGAATTTAGAAGGAGACCTTCAAGCTGGTGCCATTGCTGGGTATTCTTTGTTATGGCTTCTTATGTGGGCTACAGCAATGGGGCTTTTGATTCAGCTTTTGGCAGCTAGACTTGGTGTTGCTACAGGGAAACATTTGGCTGAGCTTTGTAGGGAGGAGTATCCTAGATGGGCTAGGAATGTGCTTTGGGTTATGGCTGAGTTTGCTCTTATTGGTTCTGATATACAAGAGGTTATTGGTAGTGCTATTGCTATTAGGATTCTTAGTAATGGGGTTGTTCCTCTTTGGGGTGGTGTTATCATTACTGCTCTTGATTGGTAAGTCTAATTCATTAATTACCCTTTTGTTCCCTTTTTTACTTTAGGTAATTTTGTTGTTTTTTTAGTGATGGTTCGTTCTCAAAGTTTATGTTTTTATGCTTAGGTAATTAATTGATTTAATTGTGTGTATTAGTGTATGTTTGGTTCCGGTTTTTCTAGAGGTGTATAATTGATTTTGACATGTTAGTTAGTTGTTTATGTCTATAATTGATTTCTGTCAAAAAAATGTCTATAATTGATTTTGTCTCTAGAGCTGATTCTAATTTGGACCTTTTGCCATAGCAAATGGTTTTTTAGCCTTGAATTTATTGTTCAACTCGGTTTTACATGTAAAAATCCAAATAAAAAACAAATTTACATTCAACTCAATTTTTGCCACGGCATAATCAAACACACATTGCAATAGGTTGTCTTGTCTTGTGAGAAGAACCATTTCCCTTTTGTTATTTTCTAAACGGAAATGATTGAAAAAGTGCTGGAGTATTTTCTGTAACTAACAGCATTTTGGATGTTATGGTAACTAAACTCCAAATAAACCTTTGACATGTGTGTGTTTTATTGCCTTGTTTGTTACAGTTTTATTTTTCTCTTTCTTGAGAACTATGGTGTGAGATCATTGGAAGCTTTTTTTGCTGTTCTCATTGGCATAATGGCAGTAGCTTTTGGTTGGATGTTTAGTGAGGCAAAGCCAAGTGGCAAGGAACTTCTAGTTGGTAAGTTTTTATTTTTATTTTTTATTTCACTGATGTAGGACTTGTGAAAAATTAAAATCACTATAACCTGTTGGGTATGGCTCATAATAGTTTCCTGATAAGTGGCTCGGCTGGCAAGCGACCGGGGGTTGCAGTTGTTTTTCCCTGTAGTACAGTTCAGGGGTATGGTAAATTGAAACCTTGGTATTGCAATGTGTACTGCAGTCGGAGATGTAGGCACAATTGATTGAACTCCGTGATCAAATATTGTGATTATCTGTTTGCATTTTTCGTATCTGTTTACTTTAAAACCAATGGTTGTTATTTATTTTTGTATTAACTCTCTGGTTCCTAGGGGCCCTGGTAATCCAGAGTTCGGCCGCGAGGTTATGAAAGCTTGGCCAAGAATTCCACTAGGAATCGAACTCGGGTTCTCCCAAACGATCCGTCCTAGGGGGATGATTGTTATTCTAATACAAGTAACTTGTTAGTTTGGTTGTACCTCTTGCTTTGGATATGATTTTGAGTCTGATTTTATCTTTGTAGGCATTCTTGTTCCAAAACTCAGCTCCAGAACTATACAACAAGCTGTTGGAGTTGTGGGCTGTCTTATAATGCCTCACAATGTATTCTTGCATTCTGCTCTTGTTCAATCAAGGCAAGTTGATCACAGCAACAAAGGCCGAGTTCAAGAAGCGCTTAATTATTTCTCAATAGAGTCTACGCTTGCCTTGATAGTCTCCTTTATCATCAACATATTTGTCACAGCTGTGTTTGCTAAAGGATTTTATGGTAAAGAAACGGCAAATAGTATTGGCCTTGTAAATGCGGGACAGTATCTTCAGGATACTTATGGAGGTGGAATGTTTCCGATATTGTACATATGGGGTATTGGATTGTTAGCAGCTGGTCAAAGTAGCACTATAACCGGTACTTATGCTGGACAATTTATCATGGGAGGTTTTCTAAATTTAAGGTTGAAGAAATGGATAAGGGCGTTGATTACTCGAAGTTTTGCAATAGTCCCAACTATGATAGTTGCTCTTATATTTGATGCTACAGAGGATTCACTAGATGTTCTGAATGAGTGGCTTAATGTTCTTCAGTCGGTACAAATCCCCTTTGCACTTATTCCTTTGCTTTGTTTGGTATCAAAGGAACAGATAATGGGAACTTTCAAAATTGGCACTGTCCTCAAGGTATATTGTGTTTTTAATCCGCATTTTATTTAAGTTTTTGTTATATCAATAAATTTGAACTCCCATATTATACTATCACATTAAGGAAAATGCTAATTGGCTTATGTTATTATGGATTCAGATTATTTCTTGGTCTGTGGCTGCTCTTGTGACAGTGATCAATGGCTATCTTTTGATGGAATTCTTCTCAGCTGAAGTGAATGGAATAATGGTTGGAGCTATAGTGTGTATAGTAACTGCTGCATATGTTGCATTCATAATATATCTTATTTTGAGGGCTACTAGGAAGTAATATAATTCTGTCAATGACTTGTAATCTTGTATAATGCAATAGGCTGAGGCCATCTCAGTGTTTTCCCTGTAAATTATAAAATAATTTAGAGTAGATTTTAGTGTTGTACTGCTTTCAAATTTTATTGTCTTTGATGATTTGGAAGCAGATGTAGTGCTTAAACTTTGCTGTAGTAATATCTTTAGGCTACTCTACTTTCTGGCTAGAAGCTCCATGTGTCTTTCTCAAATTCTTTTTTTTTTTTTTTAAACCAGAGGTATCTTCCGCGCGCAACTGCAGAGACTAATCTCCTCGAGGTAACTGAGATCCTTTCTCAAATTCTTTTGATTCTTTTAATCTAGAAATTTAAGTGTTATGAAAATTAATTAAATACAATTTAAAATAAAAAAATTAAACTAAAAAATTAATTTTGAATATTAGATAATTCGTACTCAACTGATTTTCTCTCACTCTCATTCTCATGAATTAAATATGACTATATATTCATGCATTTCAATAACAAATATTAATTGTTGGTGTTGGTTGAAAATATACATAATAAAAAGTCTTGATTTTTTCAACGAATAGCACCAACAACTATATATCCATTAATATATTTTATAAAGAATAATATCTCTTTTTTTCTATCAAAAATGTCTTTTTTTCTATGAATTTAATATGATATGACTCTTCAAATCATGCATATCATGTGAGAATTAATATCATATATGATTGAAATATAAAGTGATTATAAATTTTAACTCATATTATTTTATTTTTACGAAACCCTGTTACATTTATGTATTTATTGTTTATTGAATAACATATTATATTTGAATAATTGTATAATTTTTTTTAATAATTTATTATTTTATCAAAATATAATATTTATATGTTTCGTCTCTGATCACATATTTTCATCAAATCTTTTGTATATCTTTTTATTTATATTTTTGCGCACGTGCATAAAAATAAGAAACATCGTTTAAAATCCACAGGTGCTAAAAATTATTATCTCTCTAACTATTAAAGTACTCCCTCTATTTCATTTTTTAGGATAGTTGAATAATTAATATACTTGATCTATAATATAGACTAGGTACATTGATTATTCAATGAACCTCGTAGAAAAGAAACATGTGGAGTATATTATTATAAAGAATACTCATGAGTGTTAAAAATGGTTACACTTCTAATTATTAATTTATATTGTTATTAAAAAAATCAAGTGTTTCTCTAAATACTTGAAGATATGATATTGTACTAGTGTCCGGACCCGTGCCAAGCACGCGTAAAAAAGTGACTATAAACATTAATATTTTAATATTTAAAATTTCATAATTGTCAAATATATAAAATGAAAAATTATAAATTGCACTAATATCCTTAATAAGTCGCAACAAATACTTTTGTCTTTAAAAATGTGCTAACAAATTACGGTACATAAAAAAAATAAAATGTGAATAATTAAATAATGACTAAAAATAAAATAAAAATAATATGAAAAATTAAATAACGACTAGAAAATATTAAGTCTAAAATATCATTTTTGTAATAGGGGGCCTAAATTTTACTTTAATGATAGAAAATATGAAAGCAAAATATACATTTAATTAACCTTATTTTAATTATAAAATAAATTAGAATAGTTAATTGTGAAGATCATCTTCTTCTTTTTTCAACCTTTTGACTTTCTACATTTTATTTAAAGTAAAATAGTTACATACTTATATGCGAAGATCTTCTTTTTCTTTTGGTTAGCCTGTCACAATTTGGTTCCTACTTCATTCTTACTCAATCATCGGAAGTTGGATACTTTCTCTTTTTGTACTTGATGTGGTCTCTAGGAAGCGACTTTTCATCATTGTGTTCGGGAATTGGGACATACCTTCTCTAGAACCTTCGACACCACATTGAATTCAATGACCCGACCTTCTTCTCTTTAATTGACGCACATGATTGGCTCAAGGTCGGCTCCATGAGTCCCCAAGCCAATTCCATCTCGGCTGTTGTCTGGTGGACATGGAGATATCATAATTTAATGTGTTTAAACAATGAATCTTTCTCCCTAAATAGGCAATCCTTCAACATCCAGAGCTTGGTCAAAGTTTCATAGGATTTTTTTTTTACCCCAATAATTTAACCTTTTACCCCTACATATTTTAAAATATTCCTATTTTACCCCTATTTTACTATAGTATATTTTATTATTTTTAAAATATGGTTTTGAATTTAATGGAAAACAATGACTCAACGGTGTTTTCATCACCTTAGTCGAAATACGGTTTTGAGGTGATTGTTTGTTGTACTTTTTAACTGGTTTAAGGTGTTTTCATCATCTTACCTTTCTTTGTATGTTTTCCGACAATTTCTTGTACTTCTTGTTAAGAGGATTGTCTTTTTAATAAAATTTAGCCGATTAAAAAAGAAAACTCAATGGCCCCTAATGTTGTAACATAATAATGAGGTTGTTCCATATTCACTTTTCAAATACTGAAGCTACACGTTTTGTTGTTGATGAGTGGCTAAAGGAAACAATGAGAAGGTCATTGAAAAAGATGTTGTTTCCACTATATGCAAAATTGATTGGGAGATTCAAGGATGTTATTGGTATGGATGTTGGTGATCAGCACATTAAGTACAAATTGTCAGACCTTGAAGATCGTCTCACACTTTACTTCCAAGCTTACCTATAGTAAAATAAAGGCTTAATTAGTCTGCAGGTCCCTTAAAGACATTTTTGGTTTCATTTTGGTCCCTTAAAGAAAATAAGTTTCACTTTAATCCCTTATTGATATCTCCGGCAGTCAATATGGTCCTTTTTGTCCGTTTTTTCTCAGAAAATGTTAACTTCTGTACATGTAGTAAAATAGGTTGTTACGTGACACATGTACTGAAGTTAACGGTATTTGAAAAAAATGGACGGAAATTACCATATTGACTGATGGAGATATCAATAAGGACCAAAGTGAAACTTATTTTCTTTAAGGGACCAAAGTGAAACAAAAAAAGTCTTTAAGGGACTTACAGATATTTTAAAATATATAAAGGTAAAAAATTAAATGTAGACGTAGAAAGAACTTTTTCAGTTTCATATCGTCTTTTTAAGGTTATACTATTATACATAAAAATAGTTTTTTTAGGAAATTAAAAAAATGTATTAAAATTTGGAGAAAATAATTACATAATTAATTTTTAGAAAAACATGTTTTAAGTAAAAAAAAAAAACTTCTTACGTACTATACCTATTTGAATTCATGTGCACTTTTAATTGATTAGTACTTAAAATTTGTTTGAATTAGTGGTATAGTAAATATTTGTCTTTGGATTTTTTAAGAAGATCGTCAACAGCTCGATCTTTGTCTTTTATATACAGACTATGTTTGGTAAACCAAATAAGTTAGCTTATAGCTTTTAGCTTTTAGCTTATAAGCTAAAAGCTCTGTTTGGTAACAGTTTTTAAAAAAGAGCTTATAGCTTATTTTACTAGTTTATAGCTTATTTTCCAAATGTTATTTCAAGTAGCTTATGAGCTTATAGCTTATTATATTTTCTTCCAATTTTACCGCTATCATCTTACTTGAAAAGAATTAAATATTAATTAAACATATCATTTTTATGTCATTTCATACTTATAAGCTAGTCCAACCGCTAATTTTACCAAACACTACAAATTCAATCAGCTAGCTTATTCGCTATAATTTGGAATTATATTAAGAACGTTTGAAATCATAAAGAATATTGTTCTTATAAAAAAAATTATATGGAAAAATACTTGTTAGGAAATATTTGTCTTTGGATTTTTTAAGAAGATCGTCAACAGCTCGATCTTTGTCTTTTATATACAGACTCTGTTTGGTAAACCAAATAAGTTAGCTTATAGCTTTTAGCTTATAAGCTAAAAGCTCTGTTTGTCTTTGGATTTTTTAAGAAGATAGTGGTATAGTAAATATTTGTCTTTGGATTTTTTAAGAAGATCGTCAACAGCTCGATCTTTGTCTTTTATATACAGACTCTGTTTGGTAAACCAAATAAGTTAGCTTATAGCTTATAGCTTTTAGCTTATAAGCTAAAAGCTCTGTTTGGTAACAGTTTTTAGAAAAGAGCTTATAGCTTATTTTACTAGTTTATAGCTTATTTTCCAAATGTTATTTCAAGTAGCTTATGAGCTTATAGCTTATTATAATTTCTTCCAATTTTACCGCTATCATCTTACTTAAAAAGAATTAAATATTAATTAAACATATCATTTTTATGTCATTTCATACTTATAAGCTAGTCCAACCGCTAATTTTACCAAACACTACAAATTCAATCAGCTAGCTTATTCGCTATAATTTGGAATTATATTAAGAACGTTTGAAATCATAAAGAATATTGTTCTTATAAAAAAAATTATATGGAAAAATACTTGTTAGGAAATATTTGTCTTTGGATTTTTTAAGAAGATCGTCAACAGCTCGATCTTTGTCTTTTATATACAGACTCTGTTTGGTAAACCAAATAAGTTAGCTTATAGCTTATAGCTTTTAGCTTATAAGCTAAAAGCTCTGTTTGTCTTTGGATTTTTTAAGAAGATAGTGGTATAGTAAATATTTGTCTTTGGATTTTTTAAGAAGATCGTCAACAGCTCGATCTTTGTCTTTTATATACAGACTCTGTTTGGTAAACCAAATAAGTTAGCTTATAGCTTATAGCTTTTAGCTTATAAGCTAAAAGCTCTGTTTGGTAACAGTTTTTAAAAAAGAGCTTATAGCTTATTTTACTAGTTTATAGCTTATTTTCCAAATGTTATTTCAAGTAGCTTATGAGCTTATAGCTTATTATAATTTCTTCCAATTTTACCGCTATCATCTTACTTAAAAAGAATTAAATATTAATTAAACATATCATTTTTATGTCATTTCATACTTATAAGCTAGTCCAACCGCTAATTTTACCAAACACTACAAATTCAATCAGCTAGCTTATTCGCTATAATTTGGAATTATATTAAGAACGTTTGAAATCATAAAGAATATTGTTCTTATAAAAAAAATTATATGGAAAAATACTTGTTAGGAAATGTCGATCCCTTAAATGAATCTCATTACACACAGAAAATACCTTTGATTTTTAAAAAAATTATATGCATGGATAATGTTGGCTATTTTAAGTAATTGATTATTAAATGCTTCTTTATGGCAATTAAATTTATTACGGGGTAAGCTGACATAATTTGTAGGAGGTAGATTTAATTTTATATTGAATAATTGCTGAGAGAAAGGTAATAATTATATTGATTTGTGCTATAAAAATTGTGATCACGAAATTAATGTATTACTCCCTCTATCATCCTTATATTTGATAAAGCATATGGTTTTTAGCAATTTTCATAGTGTGTATCTTGAAATTAGAATGTTATTTTATTTTATATATAACACATTGTAGTTCTTCTGAGATTGACTGCATCATAAGACTAAAACAACTTGGTCAGAGTGACTTAACTGAAGCACCAATGCTAAAGTAATTAAGTCTAAACCACTTGTGCATATTGAAGATGTGCAGATGCAACATGTTGAACAAGATGTCCTAGACATCTTGTCACTGGGTTCAGAGCATGTTAAGGCAACATGTCAAACAAGATGTTTCAAGACATGTGGGCAGGACATCTTGACCCAGTTCAGCTTAAAAGGTAATGCTTATCCATTAAGCACGCGTGTTTGTTCAAATTTGAATAAGGCGCGAATCTTTAAGTAACAAGCTGAGATTAGGATTAATGATAAAGTTTGTTATTTTTTTTTTTTTTGTCTTAGTTGAAGTGGTAATCCACTGGAAAATAAACTCACATAATTGTGAGATCCCGGGTTCGAACCCGGGTCATGACGTTCGGCCTAACAATTTCGGTATATTTTACCAGTTGAGCTAGGACTTATGGGACGATAAAGTTTGTTATTAATTCTAAGTGTTAGATACGATCGGATTCGTATTTAATTTGTGGATAAAGATTGACTCTTTTATCTTATGGAGTTTGTTTTAAAACAAGTTTATTTTAAAACTAATTCTTATTGTAGTGCATCTGAAAGATTGAAGATTATCTGAAGACTTGCACGACTATATAAATGACTCAACATAGAGCTTAAAACTCAACCCACAATAACCAAAGATTGTGAGTCCAAAGCTTTGCGCCCACTGTGCAAAGCATTAGTAGCTCTTAGTATCGTTCTTGATACTTTATAGCTTTGTGTCGTTGAATGTTGTCATTCAACTAAGTCTTTAAACTGAAAAGTTTAAGTGTCGTCACTTGGGATTAGTGATCAGAGGGAGTTGGGTAGGTTCTCATATTCAGGGGGAGCCCTTGAGTAGAAGATTACTAAGATTAAGAAAAGGCATACATGCCAAAAGCTGTTTGGTGTGGTTGTAAGACTAAGTATTGATTCAGAGTAGTAGTGTTCACTTCATGGATTTGTATCCCACATAGTAGGGTTGTTTAGCGTCGAACTGGGTTAACAAATAACTGGTATTCTTTATTGCTTTTATTTACTTCAGTAAAAACCAGTTGTCTAAGACATCTGGACTGTAGACACATTGTCCTAAATATTGTGTACGACATCTGTCCTGCCAGAGAACAGAATTTCACACTTGATGTCTAGTGAAAATTGTTATTTTATTTTCTTTAAGCATATAGTGTCCATATTAAAAATAGGATAATCCAATTTTGTTTTATGCTAATTAATTTTTTATTAAAACTTGAATTGTTGGATGAGTTCAACGACCGATACTTTTGCAGCGGAACTTGACATTAGGAAATTTTGCAGTGAAGGATCTCCATCTTTTTTTTGTTTGTCTTTCTTAAATTCACTCTTTCACGGGTCTTAAAAGGATGATATGATCGATGAGTAAATAATTTTTCCTTACATCATTAATTGTTCTCTGTACAAAAATCAAGTCATCCATCATTATTATAATACTAACATTTATGAAAAAATAAAGAGTCAACGACGAAATTCACAATAGAGTAAATCCTACTTATATGATGAAATAATTTTGTAATGAACTTACTCATTGTATTGGTTATATATATTGACCAAAAAATTTCTTCACCTCACTAATCCTGTCAACGAAGTCAAGAAAGACATAACAAAAATGTTACACATAAAAATAAATCTTTTTAATAAAACAGAAGAATAAATAAGAGAGGTATACAAAGAAGAAAAGAAAATAAGAACTTAGAGAAGAATTTCAAAATTTGATAATGCGTTTTCAAATGGTGTGAAAATTTTGAAACTCAATAACACTATTTATAGTAAAAAAGAGCAAATAATCACATTAACTATTTGCTTAATTTAGGGATCTATATATTGATAGAAAAATAATGTTTATTTTAAGCAACTAATAGGGAAACACTTTTCACATATAGAAGGTGTATGCCAAATTATTTCCGCAATTCAGTTGTGATTTGCAACTTGAATGCATAATTTTTTTTTTGAAAATTTAAAATTTCCTTATTAATATTAATTAGTTGCCTTTGCTTCAAAAAAAAAAAATATTAGTTGCCTTATATGCTTAATTACTTGCCTTACAACGCAAATGTCAACTTTGATTTGTTAATAAATATAATTAGGCTCTTTGGTTTATAGGAAATGGTCCTAACAGGTTGCCCTATAGAGACAACATGTTTTAAAATAATAAATAAAATAAGGTTGCCCTTTAGAATTTTGAAAAAAAAAAAGAATTTGAAAATTGGAAGGAAGGCATATGATATGAGGCGTGAACCAAATACTCCATGTTTCTAGAATTAATTTCTTTTTATTACTTATTGATAGTACCATTTAACATGAGAAAAAAAAACCATTTAAAACATGAATTATAGGAGGCCATTTGTGTAGAGAGGGTTTGAAATTGTTGGCGTTTATTATAGAAAAAATGTATTAATTGTCAAATGCACCACAAAAAAAGAATGCATGAAAAGCAAGAGTTTTGAAGAAAGAGAAGATAAATCGTTATTGCTTATTAATATTATATATTTATTTCAGATGCTACCATTTTTTTGTTTAGCAATAATTTAAGCAAATATATTAGCCATAAATACAGAATGTTATGTTTAATTCTTTTGTTTATCATTTCTTGATTCATTTTTTATTTTGAGACAAGAAAGTTGTATTATTTAATTGGTTGCAATGTATACATACTATACATATAATTAAATTGAAAAGATTTTTTGTGATTTTATTGTCTATCATTAAACTCACGTTGCAATGTATACATATTTTATTTAATTGGCTAGGTGAATATATATATATATATATATATATATATATATATATATATATATATGGAATTAATATATATATTCCATCGTACTCTTTTTATTGTGTTCAATTGTATATTTTATTGTGTTCAATTGTATGAAAATAATTAGCAATTAATGGAATTTGGGAACAATATCAATTAGTGAATAGAAATACATTTATTTTATATAAAAAAAAAAAGAAATACATTTACACTGATATAAAATAAATATGGAATACTTGACAAAAATACATTATAATAAAAAAGGAACACAATAAACTACTCCCTCCGTACCAAAATGTAAGTCGCTTTTGACCAAAATTTTGTACCAAAATGTAAGTCGCTTTACAATATCAATGTATAATTAATGTTAATCTTCCTAAATTGCCCTTGCTAATTCACTTTTTGCTTATTTTTTTTAGCTTTTCCATGCCAATAAAAAGTCATCCTTTGAATTGATTCATACGAGAGGAATAACTACACTTTGAATGCCAAATCGCTATGAGAGTAGGGTTGCTGTGAGTGCGCCACGTGGCAAGAGAGAAAAATGAAAACGTCCTCGCTTATTACATATAATAGATTTATAGATTTATTACTTTTTGGTTTTGAATGATATATTGTATTTATTACCAATATGATTAATATGATATTATATGTATTTTTTGTAATATCCCAACTCCTAATTTGTCTAACTAATTTTAATTAGAGATGGTCTAATAAAATTAGTAACTCTTGAAAGTGGTTAATTAATTTAATCGTGGAATTAAGGGTATTATGTGTTGATTGGTAAGTTTAATTAAATCCAAGTTGCACCAATAATACATAAGTCCAACAATTGGGATTAATTAACATGAACAATTTCAAACTCCTTCCCCTCTTTTCTCTTGCCCATGACTCACTAAACCACTCACAAGACTTTGCCTCACTAGCCAACACCTCACCAAGTATTATGACTCATGCTTCCACTCACCACTAACCCACCCACTTTGCATGCAAACAAGCTCTCTCTTCCCACTTGCACACTTCAGAAAATCAGTAGTGACCCTCTCATTTCTCTTCCTCTTTCACGAGCCAAACAACAACATTAAGCTCCAAAATTCTCAATTTTTGCTTAACCATAAAGTTTGGCACTTTCTCACTACAAACCTACCACCAAACAACAATTAACTATCAGAGATTCCTCACATGAAGCTCCACTCCAAAGTCAGTTCTGAATCTCCACCTTCCCAAGCTTCACATGAAACAAAAAGACAACAACCCCATTCTCACCATCTTTCTATCCAATGAGGATGCATGCATGAGTATCTTATACCAAAGCAAATCTGTTTCTATTCAGACCCTAAGCACTATAAATACCTCCCTAACTTCAGAATCCAATCATCAATTCAACAACATTTCACATTTCACAAATTCAAGTGTTAGAGTTTTCAAGTGTCAAGTTTCAAATTCTGATCTGGGGGTTCGTGGGGCTAGCTGTGAGGTTCAGTAGCTGTTAGAAAGCTCATATTCAAGTTCAGAGCTTCATTTCCAGGTGGATTCTTAAGTTTAGATAGTTAGTTTCCCAAAATTATAAAACTTTGCATGTTAACTTAAGATTAGGGAAATAGTTGTGTGAGAGGAATTAACTCCCAAATTCCTCTCCATTCTGTTCTATATTATATACATTGTGTAATAGCATGACTTAGAATGAGGATTGTAGGTGTTAAAACTGTTAAAATGTGATTTTTCGTAAAACAGGGCAGGTTCTGAGTGAACTCGCCACAGCGAGCCCAGGGCGAGCAATCATGGCGAGCTGGGTTCTTCAGGCTGATGAACCTCGCCCTGGCGAGTAATAACTCGCCGGGCGAGCGGATTTGGTCAGGACCTAAATTCTCGCCATGGCGAGCTTCCCTTCGCTGCAGCGAGCTTACCCAGAATATGACCTGTAACAACTCGCCAGGCGAGTGACAACTCGCCAAGCGAGCTTGTCAGAACAACATCCTTTCTATCTTTTTGTAAATTACCTTCAACACTCGTTTTAGATCCTCATTTAAGTTAAATACACTTGCAGTAACACAATTTTATAATGTTATACAGCATGTTAATCACAGATAACCTTAGGGTATAACTTAGGGAATTTAAAAATGCATGTTCCCCCGGGATTTTGGTAAACTCATGGTAGAATAACTCAATTTAGTATCAGTCAATTAAGAGCGAATTATATCGCACTATGGACTCCCAATGGGATAATCCATTAGGTTATGACTATGTGAGCTTCATGCCGTGACCGAATCGGTTGACGGATATGGCAGGCCTCTGAGACCTGCTCACCTCAGAGTGTCCTAGTGTTAAAATGAATAAGATATGTTTTCTGTGTTACACATTTATTTATGCTTATGATTTATGAAAATATGTTAGTATGTATGACTGATTAGGATTCCCCGGTGTAGTCACCTTAGGAGGGTAGTAGGACTCACTGAGGCTTAGTTGTCTCACCCCATTCCAAACAATTATTTTTCAGATAAGCAGGTTGGTTAAGGTATGCTGATCGGTGTGCTTGCAGCTGTGCTTGGAGATGTCATTTCTTTCATGCATTTCTAATCGTCTGTGTTGCTTAATTCTAATCAATAAATGTTTTGTTGTTTCTTTTCCGATAATTCCGCTGTATTTGAATCTTTGTTGTACTTAGCACCTGCGTGTGCTTGAGCTTTTCAAGTTGTAATAATAATGACTCGGTATTCAATAATAATATTTCACGTTTTATTCTAGATTTAGACGTGGGGTGTTATAATTGGTATCAGAGCAGGTCGATTCAGATCGTGCCAGAGTTCATTAGTATTACTATCCGAATCCCAGTATTTGTCTGGATTTCTAACATCTGTTCTAGGTGTCATGTCACTTTAAGCCTAGCTAACTTGACTTGATATTGGCAGTTAGAGCACTATGTCAGGAGCAAGACGAGGACCTGGAAGGCCTAGGAGGAACGTTGCTGATGATGATGATGAGCCCGAGATGTATGGAGATGCTAATGCGAACATGTGGGCGGAGATGATGCATCAGCAGCAACAGTTCCAAGCTCAACAGGCCCAGCAGCATCAAGAATTCATGAATATGTTTCAACAACATATGAACAATCCTCCCCCTCAGCAGCAAGGATCTAGCGCTGCCTTCAGAGAGTTCTGCCGAATGAGTCCGCCGGAGTTCTACGGAGAATACAATCCAGCGAAAGCCAGGGAATGGATTCAACGAATGAGTGGTATCCTTGATTCCATGGATTGCACCGAAGTTGACAAAGTAACATTCGTCTCCCGCTTCTTTAGGGGCGATGCGTGTAACTGGTGGGATGGAACCAAGGCGTATATGGAAGTCAGTCAGATGGAGGTGAATTGGGAAAATTTCCGACGTCTCTTCGTTGGACATTATATCCCAGAGAGTTACCAATTCCAGATGGAACGTGAGTTGACGGAGCTAAAGCAGGGAAGCATGTCAGTGGCGGAATATACCATGAAGTTCAATGAGTTGGTCAGATATGTGATGGATGGAAATGATGCTCCCTCAGAATCTTGGAAAATGAAGAAATATCGGTTCGGGCTGAGAGCTGATATAGCCCACGATGTCTCTATGCAACACATCACTACATTTGGTGATCTGGTGCAGAAGAGCTATCATGCGGAGGTTGATCTTGGTAACATTCATAAGGAGCGTAGTGAAGCAGTTCAGAAGAGGAAGGATTCTGGAAAGTTCAACCTACAAGTGAGAACCAAGGGCACCACAAGCAAAGGGAAACAGAGCTATTCCCAGCGCTCACCGAGAAACTGTGCTGAATGTGGCTTCCCTCACAGTGGAGAATGTATGAAAGGGAAGAACATGTGTTACTATTGTAAGCAGCCTGGCCATTACAAGCACGAGTGCCCTAAGCTGAGGAGACAGGGCGATTCCAGCGGCGCTTCCAAAAGCAAAGGTCGGGTATTTTCACTTGATGGTGAGAAAGTCAAATCTAATAATGCCTTGATTATGGATGTATGCATGTTAGGACAGTCTGAAGTGTTAGTTTTGTTTGATTGTGGAGCTACTAATTCCTTTATAGCCGTTGACTGTGTTCAGCGACTTCAACTACCCTCTGTGCCTTTAATTCCTCCAATGACTGTGGCTGTTGCCACAGGAGGCAAGGTTACTTCTAAACGTGTTTGTCAGAATTGTCCTGTTCTTGTGGGCAGTAAAGTCTATAACATAGATTTGATCTGTCTACCCTTGAAAGATATTGATGTGGTCCTAGGCATGGATTGGCTATCCGCCAATACTGTGTACATTGGATGTGCTGAGAAGAACTTGTTCATTCCAACAGAAACTTCAGCTGAGAGCAGAGCTCTTACCGCTTTACTCCAGAATACTCATCAAATGATCCAGTACTTAGGTGCCAGTACAAAATGTTTCAGTGTTCTATTCACCATCGATCCGGAGCCCAGTTTGTGTCCTAGTGACATTCCAGTTGTTAGTGAGTTTTTAGATGTTTTTCCTGATGATGTTATGAGTCTACCTCCTGAAAGGGAAGTTGAGTTTTCTATCGATCTAGTTTCTGGATCCCAGCCTATCTCAGTTGCCCCTTATAGGATGTCTCCCTTAGAGCTTCATGAACTGAAATCCCAACTAGAAGAGTTGCTTCAGAAACACTTCATTCGACCCATTGTATCACCTTGGGGAGCACCGGTGTTACTTGTCAAAAGAAAGACGGTACGATGCGTCTGTGCATCGATTATCGCCAACTCAACAAGGTCACAATCAAGAACAAGTATCCCTTACCGAGAATTGATGACCTGTTAGATCAACTCAGAGGTGCTACTATCTTCTCCAAGATTGATCTTCGTTCCGGATATCATCAGATCCGTATCAAGTCCTCGGATGTTTCCAAGACAGCATTCAGGACTCGTTATGGACATTATGAATTCTTGGTCATGCCGTTTGGTCTGACTAATGCTCCAGCCATTTTTATGGACTACATGAATCGGATTTTCCAGCCGTACCTTGATCAGTTTGTTGTTATCTTCATTGATGACATTCTGATCTATTCCAAGGATTCACATGAGCATGCGGAGCACCTGAGAATTGTGTTGAGCATCCTTAGAGAGAAGCAACTGTATGCCAAGTTCAGCAAGTGTGAATTTTGGCTATCTGAAGTTAAATTCTTGGGTCATGTCATATCACAAGGCGGTGTGTCTGTTGATCCATCCAAGGTAGAAGCAGTATTGAATTGGGAAAGACCCAGAAGTGTTACCGAAGTCAGAAGTTTCCTTGGTTTGGCAGGCTATTACCGGAGATTCATCTTAGGATTTTCGGAGATTGCTTTGCCATTAACTCGTCTAACCCGAAAGGGTGCAGACTTTGATTGGGATGCTGCTTGTGAATGGAGTTTCAGAACCCTCAAGGAAAAGCTAACAACAGCACCAGTGTTAGTGATTCCTGACCCAACCCGCAAGTATGTGGTATACTGTGATGCGTCCAACAAGGGACTTGGATGTGTATTGATGCAAGATGGAGCAGTTGTAGCGTATGCATCCAGGCAGTTAAAGCCTCACGAGCAGAACTACCCTACTCATGATCTGGAGTTAGCAGCCATTATCTTTGCACTCAAAATCTGGAGACATCATCTGTATGGAGTGCAGTTTGATCTGTTCAGTGATCACAAGAGTCTGAAGTACTTGTTTGATCAAAAGGAACTGAATATGAGGCAGCGGCGTTGGATGGAGTACCTCAAAGATTTTGATTTCAATCTCAACTACCATCCAGGAAAGGCCAATGTGGTGGCAGATGCCCTGAGCAGGAAAACATTGTATGCATCAGAGTTGTTGATGCAACAGTGCGGTCTGTATGAAAAGTTCAGGGATCTCAATCTGAATGTGATATATCGTAAGAGCGGTATTCGCATCAGCAGAATCGAAGTGTCTTGCGAGCTACGCCCAAGTATTGTGCAGGCTCAGCAGGATGATGTAGAGTTGCAGAAGAGAGTGAACCATCCGGAGTTCTCAGTAGCCACGGACGGTGCTATTCTCTATGAAGGCAGACTTTGTGTACCTCAGAATGATGAGTTGAAGCGGTTGATTCTAGAAGAGGCACACAAGAGTGGATTTTCAATTCACCCTGGATCCACCAAGATGTATCATGATTTGAAGGAGAACTATTGGTGGCCCAACATGAAGGCAGAGATTGCTGAATTCGTGTCCAGGTGTATTGTTTGTCAACAGGTGAAGATTGAACATCAGAAACCTGGAGGACCGTTGCAACCGTTGGATATTCCTGAGTGGAAATGGGAACACATCACGATGGATTTTGTAGGAGGACTACCACGTAACCAGAGAGGTCAAGATTCGATCTGGGTAATCGTGGACCGGTTGACTAAATCAGCTCATTTCATTCCAGTAAAATCCACCTACAAGGCCCCGCAATATGCAGCCATCTTCATGGAGCAGATTGTAAGGCTGCATGGTGTACCTTTGAGCATCGTATCGGATAGAGACCCGATTTTCACTTCAAGGTTTTGGAAAGCATTTCAGAATGCGATGGGGACTCTGTTGGAACAAAAGAGGTTCTGACATGATCCAATTAAGTTTTGATGATAACAAAAGTATTAATATACAATAGGGTATACTAATTATTTAATCCAAGTGTGCAGATATTCAAGTTAATTTTTATATTCATTTAAAGCACATTGGAAGCTCTGATATGGCAAAGCAAACTCTGATCAGAACTTGAAGACATCAGAAGATGCATATTTGGTTCATCAGAAGATGCAAATTTTTATTCATCAGAAGATGCATATCAGACTCTGATAAAGAGCAGTGAGAGCCGTTTTAGTCAGAAGAACATTCTCTGCATCAATGATTATACTCTGACATTCCAAAAGCTGATGGAATCAATCTTATCCACAGAAAAGTGACGTTAGTACTATTGTACGAACTCTTTACCTGATTTGGATAAAACTTTCTCTCCAAGATTGATCACATACAAGGTTACCTGATTTGGATATCAAGGTACTATCTACAGCTGGCGCAATCTCACCGCATCAAATTCAAATCAAACACGCTCCACCTTCATCTATAAATTGGAGCGAGTTTGAAGCTTTGGGATATGACACTTGAACAATTTGAAAAGAGCTGTTACTCTGCCGAATTCATCCTAAAGCGCAAAACTGCAAATACAACTTGAACTCATATTCAAAATCCAAGACTCCAGTTTCAGCTTCTGTTAATTCATTAGTTGAACCTTAGAATTTTGTATTAAGATTCTAAGTTTAGTCTTGTATCAAAAGTTGTATTTAATTTGTAACTGAACATTGATCTTCATATCAATTGTTCAGACTCTGTTTTTCTAAACTTGTGTATTGAAGTCTCTTGCCTGCGTGCTTGAGCATTAGGAAGTCTCTTGTTTGTTTACTTGAGCATTGGAAGTCTCTTGCTTGTGTGCTTGAGCAATTGTAATCTTTGGTGATTATAGTGAACTCTCTTGTAAGTACAAGAGGACTGGACGTACTCTCGGTTTGTGAGGGGAACCAGTATAAAAATCTCTGTCTCTTTCTTTCTCTCCTTCTCTCTACCTTCAAAGTTATTCTTGATTGTGTTTTGTTTTCTAAACCGCTGCAAACTCTGATAAGTTCTCTGTAACTTAGAAGAAATTTTTAAATTACCAAAAACACAATTCAACCCCCCCTTCTTGTGTTTTTTCACACCTTCAATTGGCATCAAGAGCCTGGTTCTGTTGTTTAATGACCTAACAGTGAGACAGTTTCCTGTTGAAAGACACTATGACTGAAACTCCAAGTGGTAGCTTGAAATCAGTTCCACATGACTATGATGTTGAAGAAAAGTCAAGCAACAAAGCACCAAAGTTCAATGGAGATGCATCTACTTTTTCCTGGTGGAAAGATAGAATCTACAGTCATCTTATTGGTTTAGATGATGAACTTTGGGACTTGGTTGAAGAAGGGGTAACTTTCCAAGGACTAGATGAAAAGGGAAGGCTATCTGTTGAAGAAAGAAAGAAGTTCACTCCTACAGACAAGAAACTTTACAAGAAGCATCACAAAGTTAAGGATCTTCTCATTGGATGTATAACTCATGATGAGTACCTCAAGATTACAGACAAATCCACTGCCAAGAGCATCTATGACTCCTTGTGTTCCACATATGAAGGGAACAAACAGGTTCAAGAAGCAAAGGCTACTCTTTTGATCCAACAGTATGAACTCTTTAGAATGAAGGATGATGAGACAATTGAATCAATGTATTCTAGATTCAAAATTCTTGTGGCTGGTCTCCAAGTTCTAAAGAGAAGTTATACAACCTCTGATCATGTAAGGAAGATTTTGAGAAGCTTACCTTCAAGGTGGAGGCCTAAGGTAACAGCTATCCAAGAAGCTAAAGATTTGGACAAACTTGGCTTGGAAGAATTGATAAGTTCACTCATGAGTCATGAGATTGAATTATCTTCTGATGAGCCTCAGAAGAAGCTAAAATCTGTGGCCTTGCCATCTATTTCAGTTTCATCTAAGGCTCTGAAAGCCAAAGTTGTAGAATCTGAAGCAGAGGAATCTTCCATAGATAATCAAGAGGAAGGATCAGATGATGATTTCTTTGCACTCTTGTCCAAAAGCTTTCAAAAGTGGTCACTAAGGAAGGGCAAAAATTTTCAAGGCAGGGGATCTGGATCAAGAAACAACACCAACAAAGAGAAGAAGGATGACACAAAAAATTGTTTCAATTGTCATAAGCCTGGACACTTCATGGCTGATTGTCCTGAACTCAACTCCAAAGGTAAAGGAAGAAAGAGTATGATCAAGAACAAAGCCAAGAAGAGTCTGATGGCAACATGGGAGGATATTAATGAACTATCTGAGGATGAAGACTCTGAGGAAGCAAACCTAGCGCTTATGGCCATTGGTGAGTCAGACAATGAAGATGATTCAGAGTCTGATACTGACGACATTGATGAGGTAATATCTAAAATGTCTAATACTCAAATGACCAAAGCTTTGAAAGATGTAATGGTGAAGTACATGGAAAAATTGAGTGAGTTAGATTTTTGCAAACAAAAAATGAAACTTCTCAATGATAATCTCACCCAGACTCAAGCAAACTATCAAAAATCTCTTAAAACAATTAAGGTGCTTGAGACTGGATGCAGAACATGTCACAAACCTTATGACGAGTATGAAATCTCTCTACAAGAGTTTGTGCACCATAACATAGATAAGACTAGGGTAACTTCTATAATTCATGGTGGACTCAGCAACTATTATAAAAGGCAAGGACTTGGTTCTCTTACATGTCCTGATGTAGGAAAATCAAGTAAACCTGTCGTGTTGAGCAAGTCACCATCAGAATCTTATTCAAACTTCACTAAGGGTACATCAGAACCTCTGACTGTGTCTGGTACTCTTGCGAGCTTGGAACCACAAGATAAGGTACCAGAAGATAACTCATCTTCTGAACCTAAGTCTTCTAAAACTAAGGTTCCCCTCACATCAGTACCCATGTCTACTCAAGTTAAAGCTGTCAAAGTACCAAAGCCTGTTAATAAGCGGGGCACTAGTACTTCTAAGGCAAACTTGGTAACTGGTTCTCTGACACACTCAAGAGGAAAGTCTCAGAGACAACATAAGCCTAAACAATTTTCTAAAGGCTCAGTTGACTCCAGATCTTCTGATTATTCTAACAAGAAGGATAAGATTCTCAAAACTAACCAAAAAGGACCCATCAGAGTATGGGTACCAAAATCTGAAATAGTGTATGCTGCAGGTATGCACCCAAAGAAGAAAAGAAAGCTCATGGTATCTGGACTCTGGCTGCTCACATCACATGACAGGAGACAAGCTCTTATTCCACACCCTGAATCAGCAAGAGGGAGGAACAATAGGGTTTGGTGGCAACCAGAAGGGAAGGATCATTGGTATAGGTACAGTTGGTAATTCTTCTTTGTCAATTTCTAATGTTTGGTTAGTAGATGGACTACATCATAACTTACTTAGCATAAGTCAATTGTGTGATAGTAATTATGATGTTGTGTTTAATAAGGATTCATGTACTGTAATTAGAAACTCTGATCAATCCATTGTTTTCAAGGGAAATAGAAAAGGCAATGTGTACAAAGTCAATTTTTCTGATTTAAAGGAACAACAAGTGCTTTGTCTTTTGACACTGAGTGATGAAAAATGGATCTGGCATAAAAGATTGGGTCATGCTAACTGGAGATTAATTTCTAAGCTTAGCAAGGACAATCTTGTCAGAGGCCTTCCAAAAATAAAATATCACTCAGACTCACTCTGTGGTTCTTATCAAAAAGGAAAAATTGTCAAAAGTTCTTTTAAGAATAAGAACATTGTCTCTACTACTAGACCTTTGGAACTCTTACACATTGATCTTTTTGGACCAGTTAGCACTGCCTCAATCAATGGTAAGAAATATGGATTAGTCATTGTGGATGATTATAGTAGATGGACTTGGGTAAAATTTCTTAGAAATAAAGATGATACATATGAAGTGTTCAGCATCTTCTGCACTCAGATTCAAAATGAAAAGAAGTCAAAAATTTTGAAAATGAGAAGTGATCATGGTGGTGAATTTGAAAATGAACCTTTTGAAAAATTCTGTGAAGAACATGGAATTCTCCATGAATTCTCTTCTCCCAGAACTCCACAACAAAATGGAGTTGTTGAGAGAAAGAATAGATCTTTACAAGAAATGGCACGCACCATGATGCATGAAAATAATTTAGCAAAATTCTTTTGGGCAGAAGCTGTTAACACTGCTTGTTATATTCAGAATAGAATCTATATAAGACCTATTTTGAACAAAACAACATATGAACTCTTTAAGGGAAGAAAACCAAATATTTCTTATTTTCATCAATTTGGGTGTACATGTTACATTCTGAATAACAAAGTCCATCTTAAGAAATTTGACTCTAAAGCCTGTAAGGGTATCTTCATTGGATACTCTGAACGCTCTAAGTCATACAGGGTGTATAATTCTGAAACTAATATAGTGGAAGAATCAATGCACGTAAAGTTTGATGACAAAGAGCCTGATGATAAAAAGTCAGAGCCTGTTAAAGATTTGTCAGGATCTGATGAGTCAGAAGATGAAGCTCCAGAGTATGATAACAACATAGAATCTATAGAAGACTCTGAAGCTCAAGAAGATGTACCTTCTGATGCTGCTCAAGAACATCAAACTATTGATGATAACCCTGAAGAATATGATATTCCAAGGAACACATTCAAATATAAATCATCACATCCTGAAGAGCTCATCTTAGGAAACAAGAATAGTCCAAGAAAAACAAGGTCAAACTTCAGAGTTGAAGAATCATTATTTGGATTAGTTTCCTTAATTGAACCCAAGACAACAAGTGAAGCTCTGTCAGATGATGCTTGGATAGTCGCAATGGAAGAAGAGTTAAATCAATTTAAGAGAAATGATGTATGGGATCTGGTACCCAAACCAAAGCATAAGAACATTATTGGAACAAAATGGGTATACAGAAACAAGCTGAATGAACAAGGTGAAGTCACAAGAAACAAAGCTAGACTTGTTGCACAAGGATATAGTCAACAAGAAGGAATTGACTTCACTGAAACATATGCTCCAGTAGCAAGACTGGAAGCAATCAGGTTACTTTTATCTTATGCAGTCAATAATGGTATTACTCTATATCAAATGGATGTGAAAAGTGCATTTCTAAATGGTGTCATATCTGAAGAAGTGTATGTCAAACAACCTCCTGGTTTTGAAGATTTGTCAAACCCTGATCATGTGTTTAGACTAAAGAAGTCACTCTATGGACTCAAACAAGCTCCCAGAGCTTGGTATGAGAGATTGAGTACTTTTTTGGTTGACAATGGTTTTGAAAAAGGGCAAGTTGACAACACTCTTTTCAAAAAGACCCTTAAGAAAGACATTTTAATCATTCAAATATATGTTGATGATATCATTTTTGGATCAACTAATGCCACTCTATGCAAGAACTTTTCTAAGATGATGCAGGATGAGTTTGAAATGAGCATGATGGGAGAATTGAAGTTCTTTCTTGGAATTCAAATAAATCAAACAGAGAAAGGAACATTCATTCATCAATCCAAATATATAAAGGATCTTCTGAAGAAGTTCAACTTAGAAGATTGCAAACCCATGAATACTCCAATGCATCCTACATCAAGTCTAGGCAAAGAAGAGTCTGAAGGCAAGGTTGATCAGAAGCTGTATAGAGGTATGATTGGATCTCTTCTTTATCTAACTGCCTCAAGACCTGACATTTTATTCAGTGTCTGTTTGTGTGCAAGATTTCAATCAGATCCTAGAGAATCTCATCTCACTGCTGTGAAGAGAATCTTTAGGTATTTGAAAGCTACTTGTAACATTGGATTACTGTATCAGAAATCCAATGACTACAAGCTGATTGGATTCTGTGATGCTGACTATGCTGGTGATAGAATTGAAAGAAAATCCACCAGTGGTAACTGCCAGTTTATTGGTGAGAATTTGATTTCATGGGCTAGTAAAAGGCAAACCACCATAGCTATGTCAACAGCAGAAGCTGAATACATATCAGCAGCTAAATGTTGCACACAACTACTCTGGATGAAATATCAATTGGAAGATTATCAAATCAGCAGTAACAATATTCCTTTATATTGTGACAATACTGCAGCTATTCACCTCTCTAAAAACCCTATTTTACATTCAAGAGCTAAGCATATTGAGATTAAACATCATTTCATCAGAGACTATGTTCAAAAAGGTGTAATTGATCTCAAGTTCATTGAAACTGAAAATCAATGGGCTGATATCTTTACAAAACCTTTAGCTGCTGAACGTTTTGATTTTATCAAAAAGAATCTGAACATGATGGAAATCTCTGATTAACTTAGACTCTGATGAAAAATTGAGTTTGTGAGAATCTAATAGTAATCAGAAGATGAAGTCATCAGAACCTTCTGTATCAGAAGTTGTGATGAGAGTATCTTCTGACATACTATCAGAATCTGATTAGAAGGTAAATAGTTCTGGCGCGTAAGTAAAAATCTTTTGTAAAAACCCTTTCGTTTTCTCAAACTTACGTGTCAGTTACTTAACAATCTACTAATACACATGTCTTGTTGCAAGAGGGTAAAGAAGTTGGTTAATGATGATTAGCATTTCATATTCCCAATTATGGTAAAATACTCTACTACCCCTGTGTATGTGTACTTGTTTTTTTTTTGCGCGTAAGTTTCTATTTAAACACACTAACTGTTCACATTCACACTTTTGCACTCTCACAACCTACACTTTCATTCTTCTAAAACACAGAGAAATTTCTTTCTTCCTCTTTAGAAACCCTAAATTCCATATTTCATCCATGGCATCCTCATCAACATTCTTGAATAGAACTTGTATGATCCTACCAAATGAATCCAACCCTACTGAGTTCGCAAAAGATCAACGACCGTACAAATATGACGAAATCAATGTGGCTATTGAGAGTCCCGTTGATCTTGAGAGCATTAGGGTAAACGGTTTCGCTGATGTTGTTAACCTCTACAAAAAGCAAGGTTGTGAATATTACTTTGATCTTCTCAATGGACCAACCTATACTGAATTGGTAAAGGAATTTTGGATGAAAGCGTCTGTCATAACAAGAGATATCTATGATAAGAAAGTCAAGGAAACGATGGAGAAACACCCTGAATGGAAAGAAAGAACCCCAGAAGAAATGGGTTTGAGATCGTTTTACTCTACTGAGATTGAATCCTTCGTGGCTGGATTCAGAATCTCCATCAGACTCTGCCACATTCTTGAGGCTCTGAAGCTCAAGCGTGATGGTGTGATAATCAGACAGTCTGATGAAGTAGGTCCTGATGTGGAGGAATATCTGTTCAAACCTAAGACCGACCCTAAGGATAAGTTTGAATGGACAAACAATTGTAAGATAATCTACAGGATCCTGATTGATAGTGTTCTGCCCAAGTTAGGAGGCACTGATCAAATATCAAGTGTTCAGAAGCTGTTCACCTACAATGTTGCTAAAGGGAACATAGTTGATATTGGAAGGCTGATTTTTGATAACTTGTGCATATCTATTGTCTCTAGCAAAGCTATTGTTAGACACTCAAGACTACTGAGCCACATGTTTGCACAGTGTGGTTTGTTGGATGCTGTTACTCCATATCTTCCTGGATTAGGTACCTTTCTGCTTGGTTCCAAGATTGTGAACAGTACTTCACTAAGGTATTTAAAGCTGGTGAAGAATAATGAGATAATTCATCCAACACATCCTCTGTTACTCAGAAACTCTGAGAAAGGCATTGGTGAAAGTTGGCTTGTGCATGTCAGAGATAGTGAAGCAAAGAGAGTAATAGAAGCACATGCAGATTACATGAAAAAGCTAGGTGCCGATATAGGTGATGGACAACCTACAAGACTGACAGTTCGTCAATCAAGGCTCTTGGAACAGCCTCTTAAGCTAGCACCAGTTAAGAGAAAGGCTGCCAAAAGTCCTGCTGGAAGAAAAGCTGCTAAGGCTCCAAAGACCACAGCTCCAAGAACATCAAGGAAACCAAAGGTCAAGAAGTTGTTGTTGGATCTAACAGAAGAAGAAAAGGAAGAAGCTAAGATACAGGAGGCTCTGGCAAAGGTTGCAGAGCTTAATAAGAAAGAAGAGGCTCTCAAGGATAGTTATGACTGTGGTATAGAAGCATCTGCTTTTGATAATATGCACAAGAAGCTGCCACAAAGGGATGATCCTCATAATCCACTGGAGCAACAGACTCTGTATGGTCCAGCATTTGGTAAGTATTCTAATTTTATTGGAGGCAGCTCAGCATTTAGGGATTATTTTAGAAGGCTTCAATTTCCTTCTCAAATCAGTGTTAAACATGCTTTTGATAAGATTTTAAAAGGAGTTAATTCTGAGAAAGTCAATGACATTTCTGAGAATCAACCACCATCAGAGCAGTTTAACCCCATCCTATCCTACCCATCAGAATCTCAAATTAATAGTATATACTATGCTGCAGAACACGCTTCAACAAGCTCTGCACAAGTGATGTTAGATGAAGATTCTGATAAGACACCTTCACCACCTCCTCAAATAACCATTACTCACAAAGAAATTCCTACCAAAACAACACCAAAACAAACTGAACCACAAAATGACCCCCAACCTAGCTCTGAGAAAGTTCAACCTGAGAACACTCAAGAGAAAACAACAACACCTCCATCAGAACATGAACCAAAAAATCAACCCCAACCAGAAAATACTGAACCAGAGACTACCCAATCAGAACCTGAACAACAAAAATCATCAGAACCTGATCACGGTCAAGCATCAGAAACTCATCATGCTGATGAACATGGCCATGAGAAATCTCCACAACATGTGGCTATGGATAACTCATTTGAGTTACCGACACCAATCAAGGCACATGTTCAACAGATAAATGAGTCTATGAATCTTGAAGTCTTACAACGAACTCCTCCTAACCAATCACAACATCTCCAACACCTTCTGCAGGATCTATCTATGGACTGCATATTTTTCCCACCTCGCCTACCCTCAAGAATCCTCAATGAACCTCTTGACCAAACACAAGATGGTATCTCTAGTTTGCTGCAAGCTGTTGACAAGAATCATAGGAGAATGTCAAGTGCAATTCCAACAAGGTCTATTAATTCAACTCATATTGACAAAGAGTGTGACCTTATGGAAGAGCATCTTGTGCTTATGATTCGTGCTGCTAGGAAGGCTTATACCACTGATTTGGAATTAAGGAATGAGATTGCTAGGAAGGAAGAGGAAGAGAGGCGTGAAAGGGAGAGATTGGAAGCTGAGGAAAGGGAGAGAAAAAGGTTGGAAGATGAGCGTATAGAAAGGGAAAGGCAAGCTGCTGAACAAGCTAGGCTAGCAGAGGAAGCTAGAAGAGCTGCTGAACAAGCAAGGCTTGAGCAACTGGCTAGAAATGCACCAGAGTATGCTCAGCATGTATTGGAAAATCAGGAAAATTTTCAGAGAAGACTTGATGAGCATTCCTCCATGTTGGCTGCTATTATGACTTGAAAAAGGTTGGAAGATGAGCGTATAGAAAGGGAAAGGCAAGCTGCTGAACAAGCTAGGCTAGCAGAGGAAGCTAGAAGAGCTGCTGAACAAGCAAGGCTTGAGCAACTGGCTAGAAATGCACCAGAGTATGCTCAGCATGTATTGGAAAATCAGGAAAATTTTCAGAGAAGACTTGATGAGCATTCCTCCATGTTGGCTGCTATTATGACTACTCTTCAGAGCATCAATGCAAGATTGCCTCAGCAACCTGATCAACCTTAACCCCTAGGATTCTAAGCACATGTTCTGATTATTTGCTTAATGTCTATCATGTTCTGAAATCTATTTTGTAACTTGTTGAATATTTTCTTTTAAGTACTCTATTGTTTATTCAATTATCTTCTGTGTTCATTATTTATTCATATGATTATTATTTGTTGTCTATTTCTTTTATGCTTTCATAAATAATTTTGAGACAAAAATCAACACAAAGATTTCAAAACTAAATAATGAGTTTATTCAATTGAAAATTGTTGATTACATAAGTTTCTATCCAACTTTTCACTTGGATCCTACATAAAACAGCTAGTCCTAAATCTAGCTTATTTGAATCTAAGGGAAATGGAAGAGTTCACGACATTCTCTTCATTTCCTTATTGGGAAATCAATGAAAAGTGATCTCATTGATTATGAAGAGAATTATTCTTCCTTGGGAGGAACGTATGTACTCAAGAATTCCTTCCAATCAGAATCCCATTCAGATTCTGACTCAGATAAGGACTCTTGTTGTTTAGCCTTGGATCTCGTTTGATATTTGACTCTGACAGGAGCAGAAGTTGATGCCCTCATCTTCTGAAGTTTCTTCTTAGACTCTGAGTCATGTTGAATCTTCACTTTCTTCTTCTTCTCCTGCACTCTCTTACTTTTGATCACTTTTCTATCCTTCTCCATTGTTGATTTTTCACAATGAAATGGAAGTGTTGAGTGAAATGACAAAGTTCTTGGTCCTTATATAGCAGTTTCAAAATGGACAAGGTCTTGGTTCTTACGACAAGCCATTTAATTGGAGTAGTTGTAACCACCTTGACTGCATTGAAACTCTACTTTTGACCATTTTTTTTCAAAATTGTCATTTATTTCTTGTCAGTTTTATCTTTTTGTTTAATGACAAAAGGGGGAGTAAGAGCTGTTATTAATTTATGAGATGCTAAACTGAAACCAAATTCCAAATTTTTATTTTTTTGTATTTTTGTCTATATACAATATGATTTTGAGGAAAATATCAATTGAAATTTGAACTTCTGATACATGGTACGTATAAAAGAAAATTGCACTTTTCTTTCATAGGTATCAGACTTAGGGGGAGAGCTTGCAAACCTAGCCTCTGAAAGTCTAGTGTATTAGTTTAAGTTCAAAATTCAAATGAATATTTTTAAACTGATTTAATTAATCATTGCTGAACTTAGGGGGAGCTTGCAAAACTCATCAACCTAAGAGATGCTTGATAAATTTCATCAACAACCATTGTAAATTAATACATGGTTTGTCATCAATCAAAAAGGGGGAGATTGTTGGAACAAAAGAGGTTCTGACATGATCCAATTAAGTTTTGATGATAACAAAAGTATTAATATACAATAGGGTATACTAATTATTTAATCCAAGTGTGCAGATATTCAAGTTAATTTTTATATTCATTTAAAGCACATTGGAAGCTCTGATATGGCAAAACAAACTCTGATCAGAACTTGAAGACATCAGAAGATGCATATTTGGTTCATCAGAAGATGCAAATTTTTATTCATCAGAAGATGCATATCAGACTCTGATAAAGAGCAGTGAGAGCCGTTTTAGTCAGAAGAACATTCTCTGCATCAATGATTATACTCTGACATTCCAAAAGCTGATGGAATCAATCTTATCCACAGAAAAGTGACGTTAGTACTATTGTACGAACTCTTTACCTGATTTGGATAAAACTTTCTCTCCAAGATTGATCACATACAAGGTTACCTGATTTGGATATCAAGGTACTATCTACAGCTGGCGCAATCTCACCGCATCAAATTCAAATCAAACACGCTCCACCTTCATCTATAAATTGGAGTGAGTTTGAAGCTTTGGGATATGACACTTGAACAATTTGAAAAGAGCTGTTACTCTGCCGAATTCATCCTAAAGCGCAAAACTGCAAATACAACTTGAACTCATATTCAAAATCCAAGACTCCAGTTTCAGCTTCTGTTAATTCATTAGTTGAACCTTAGAATTTTGTATTAAGATTCTAAGTTTAGTCTTGTATCAAAAGTTGTATTTAATTTGTAACTGAACATTGATCTTCATATCAATTGTTCAGACTCTGTTTTTCTAAACTTGTGTATTGAAGTCTCTTGCCTGCGTGCTTGAGCATTAGGAAGTCTCTTGTTTGTTTACTTGAGCATTGGAAGTCTCTTGCTTGTGTGCTTGAGCAATTGTAATCTTTGGTGATTATAGTGAACTCTCTTGTAAGTACAAGAGGACTGGACGTACTCTCGGTTTGTGAGGGGAACCAGTATAAAAATCTCTGTCTCTTTCTTTCTCTCCTTCTCTCTACCTTCAAAGTTATTCTTGATTGTGTTTTGTTTTCTAAACCGCTGCAAACTCTGATAAGTTCTCTGTAACTTAGAAGAAATTTTTAAATTACCAAAAACACAATTCAACCCCCCCTTCTTGTGTTTTTTCACACCTTCAGACTCGACTGAAGATGAGTACATCGCATCATCCTCAGACTAATGGTCAGTCAGAAAGGACCATTCAGACCCTTGAGGATATGCTTCGAGCTTGTGTATTAGAAGATGGTGGTTCGTGGAGTAATCACTTACACCTGATAGAGTTTGCTTATAATAACAGTTACCATGTCAGTATCGGTATGGCGCCTTATGAAGCCTTGTATGGCAGGAAGTGTAGAACCCCGTTGTGTTGGACAGAAGTTGGTGACCGTAGTTTCTTGGGACCAGATATAGTCCAAGAGACCACTTTAAAGATTAAGTCTATTCGGGATAAGTTGAAAGTTGCTCAGAGTCGGCAGAAGAGTTACGCCGACAAGAGAAGGAGATTTCTGGAATTTCAGGAAGGTGATCATGTGTTCTTGAGAGTTACTCCTAAGTTGGGTTTACGAGGTGTCTTCAAAACTAAGAAGCTCTGTCCGAGATTCATTGGACCTTATCAGATTCTTCGACGCGTCGGTCCTGTAGCCTATCAGTTAGCTCTTCCTCCTTCTATGTCAGGGTTACACGACGTGTTTCATGTGTCTCAGCTACGGAAGTACATTCCTGATCCTTATCAGCCAGTGGAATTGGAACAGATCGATCTCCAGCCAGATCTAACTTATCAGCCGGATCCTGTTCGGATTGTTGAACGTGATGCTAAGATACTTCGGAACAAAAGGATTCCTATTGTCAAAGTTGAATGGGCTCAGTCCCCTGACGGTGAATTCACTTGGGAACTGGAGTCAGACATGCGGAAGAGTTATCCGTACTTGTTTTCGAGGTAAATTTTTAAATTTCGAGGACGAAATTTCTTTAAGGGGGGTAGGTTGTAATATCCCAACTCCTAATTTGTCTAACTAATTTTAATTAGAGATGGTCTAATAAAATTAGTAACTCTTGAAAGTGGTTAATTAATTTAATCGTGGAATTAAGGGTATTATGTGTTGATTGGTAAGTTTAATTAAATCCAAGTTGCACCAATAATACATAAGTCCAACAATTGGGATTAATTAACATGAACAATTTCAAACTCCTTCCCCTCTTTTCTCTTGCCCATGACTCACTAAACCACTCACAAGACTTTGCCTCACTAGCCAACACCTCACCAAGTATTATGACTCATGCTTCCACTCACCACTAACCCACCCACTTTGCATGCAAACAAGCTCTCTCTTCCCACTTGCACACTTCAGAAAATCAGTAGTGACCCTCTCATTTCTCTTCCTCTTTCACGAGCCAAACAACAACATTAAGCTCCAAAATTCTCAATTTTTGCTTAACCATAAAGTTTGGCACTTTCTCACTACAAACCTACCACCAAACAACAATTAACTATCAGAGATTCCTCACATGAAGCTCCACTCCAAAGTCAGTTCTGAATCTCCACCTTCCCAAGCTTCACATGAAACAAAAAGACAACAACCCCATTCTCACCATCTTTCTATCCAATGAGGATGCATGCATGAGTATCTTATACCAAAGCAAATCTGTTTCTATTCAGACCCTAAGCACTATAAATACCTCCCTAACTTCAGAATCCAATCATCAATTCAACAACATTTCACATTTCACAAATTCAAGTGTTAGAGTTTTCAAGTGTCAAGTTTCAAATTCTGATCTGGGGGTTCGTGGGGCTAGCTGTGAGGTTCAGTAGCTGTTAGAAAGCTCATATTCAAGTTCAGAGCTTCATTTCCAGGTGGGTTCTTAAGTTTAGATAGTTAGTTTCCCAAAATTATAAAACTTTGCATGTTAACTTAAGATTAGGGAAATAGTTGTGTGAGAGGAATTAACTCCCAAATTCCTCTCCATTCTGTTCTATATTATATACATTGTGTAATAGCATGACTTAGAATGAGGATTGTAGGTGTTAAAACTGTTAAAATGTGATTTTTCGTAAAACAGGGCAGGTTCTGAGTGAACTCGCCACAGCGAGCCTAGGGCGAGCAATCATGGCGAGCTGGGTTCTTCAGGCTGATGAACCTCGCCCTGGCGAGTAATAACTCGCCGGGCGAGCGGATTTGGTCAGGACCTAAATTCTCGCCATGGCGAGCTTCCCTTCGCTGCAGCGAGCTTACCCAGAATATGACCTGTAACAACTCGCCAGGCGAGTGACAACTCGCCAAGCGAGCTTGTCAGAACAACATCCTTTCTATCTTTTTGTAAATTACCTTCAACACTCGTTTTAGATCCTCATTTAAGTTAAATACACTTGCAGTAACACAATTTTATAATGTTATACAGCATGTTAATCACAGATAACCTTAGGGTATAACTTAGGGAATTTAGAAATGCATGTTCCCCCGGGATTTTGGTAAACTCATGGTAGAATAACTCAATTTAGTATCAGTCAATTAAGAGCGAATTATATCGCACTATGGACTCCCAATGGGATAATCCATTAGGTTATGACTATGTGAGCTTCATGCCGTGACCGAATCGGTTGACGGATATGGCAGGCCTCTGAGACCTGCTCACCTCAGAGTGTCCTAGTGTTAAAATGAATAAGATATGTTTTCTGTGTTACACATTTATTTATGCTTATGATTTATGAAAATATGTTAGTATGTATGACTGATTAGGATTCCCCGGTGTAGTCACCTTAGGAGGGTAGTAGGACTCACTGAGGCTTAGTTGTCTCACCCCATTCCAAACAATTATTTTTCAGATAAGCAGGTTGGTTAAGGTATGCTGATCGGTGTGCTTGCAGCTGTGCTTGGAGATGTCATTTCTTTCATGCATTTCTAATCGTCTGTGTTGCTTAATTCTAATCAATAAATGTTTTGTTGTTTCTTTTCCGATAATTCCGCTGTATTTGAATCTTTGTTGTACTTAGCACCTGCGTGTGCTTGAGCTTTTCAAGTTGTAATAATAATGACTCGGTATTCAATAATAATATTTCACGTTTTATTCTAGATTTAGACGTGGGGTGTTATATTTTTAAAAAGATAAGAGGCGGTTTGTTATAGAATATTTTTAGAAAAATCACATTTTTTATAAAAATAACCACTTTTAAAAATATTGTATCTGTGTTTGTTACAACTTTTTAAAATAATCATAATCTAAAAATAATCAGAAAACAGCTAAAAAAGAGAAGCTGTTAAGAGTAGCTTCTCAAATAATAGATTTTTTTTAGAGGAGAAAGAAAACAAGTGTGGTTATTTTGTAACTAAAAAAATCACTTTTACACATTGTATCCAAACAAGCTAAAAATTATTTTATTAAAAAAAAAAGATTTTTATTACAATAAAGAAACACATAGTAAATTCTATTTTTCTATAAAATCTCTAAAAAGTAATCTCTAGATTATTTAATATCAAAATCACTTATTTTTTAATCGGTAATAAAAGCTCAAATGATAAAATTAAGCTTTTGAATTGACATGTTAAAAAAAGTTTAAAAAAAATGTAAACATAGACTTATATAATAAAGGATGTAAAACATCATTTAATTCATCAAATTATTTGTGAAATCAATTTTAAAACAATAAAGGATTGTTGATAAAACCTTATATGTATGAATTTTAAAAACAATATTCAATTTGATTATGTGAAGATATCGTTAGAGGTAATTTTCACGTGTCAGCGTCAAATGAAAAAAATTATGTGCGGATCTCTATTCACAATGACAAATTAAAATCCCTAAAAAGTTTTGAAATATATTGATTTATTTTAGGTTACTCATAAATTAATTAATCATTTGAATGTAACTCTAATGAAAGTGTGGTGGACATGACAAAATATAGATAACTTCCGTAGTCGAAATTCAAATTTTAATTAGTCAAGACTTATTTTAAATACTGAGGTGGGAAAATCTCTATGTTTCTCATTCTACACCACATATAGATTATCACTCTCTCTCTCTCTTTATATTTTTATCTATCTTGCCTCTCATATAGGGCTCTATTATGTCCCCATCAACAAAAAAATAGTTGTTAATTTTATATTATTTTTTTAATGAATACCAACCTAATTTGACCTCGTTCTTAGTCTTAATTTTAAACTTTTTTTTGTCGTCGTACCACAAAAAAAAAAAATCTTCACACATAAGCATCAAATGAGAAAATGTGGGGATTTTCACTCACATGGATAAATTAACATCTCTAAAATGATTTGAATGAATGTTTATGGAAATTAAAGAATAACATCAATAACAACAGGGGGAGTAAATAACATCAATAATATATATATATATATATATATATATATATATATAAGTCATCATTGTATTTAACATAAAAAAATTCATAACTAATCAATAACAACAAAATACATTTTAGCTACTTAAAAAGAGCCATCCTTCTAACATTTTGTGAAACAAATTCATCAATCAAGTCTTCATATTGTATACTCTCCAAAAGATCATTCTCAATTGCTATCATTGCTAAGCCATTAAGTCTTTCTTGTAACATAGTAGACCGCAAATAAGACTTCAACAACTTCAATTTTGAAAAACTTCTTTCTGCAGAGGCAACTGTCACGGGAATGGTCAATAAAATTCTATAAGCAATAATTGTATTAGGAAAACAACTACTCATGCCTTTCATAAATCTTAATATATCAAGAGGTCCCATTTTTCTCCTGGCAACATTTCTCTTAGTAACCTTAACTCTACACATAGTTCTTTACCATCAACATCAGATTTCTCATTATGTTTCAATATCTGTTCTAAATTACTACAACAAGAGTCTAAACTCGCATTGTCCAATGATTGTAAATTTTGAGAAGTAAACAAGAAACCAAAAACACTTTCATATTGTTGGTATTGCTCAAATCTCTTAGTAAGAGATGCAACTGCTTGATCAACAATGTAAAGAAAATAATTAACCCTAAATGATTCCTGTTCAGCTAGCTCAACTGATGGGGTATTCAAATTCTCATCAAACTGTCTTTTTCTATGAATTACACGCTTCTTAGGAAACACTGGATCAATATTCAATTCAATAGAAATTTCTGTAGCATACTCCAAAGCCTTATTAAAACCAGTTTCTCTATATTCTTTAAAAAAAGAAATCAACCCCTTTATTTTTTCCATAGCATCATCAATAAGCATATCTCTTGATTGCAAGAGCTTACTAACCAAATTAATAGCAGATAATATCTCAAACCAAATAATTATAGCCATTAAAAACTCAAAATCACCGAGCTCATTTGTTGCTAAAGATTTGGCTTCACTACTTATTTTAGAATCTTGATCCTTTTCTGACACTTCAAGTAAAGCTTCTCTAAACTCTGACATTTGAACTCTTATAGCTTTAACACTATTTATATGACTCTCCCAACGAGTCGATGACAACGATTTTGGAGTCAACCCTGTTACATTTTCTTTCAAAATTTGCCATCTCTTAGTTGAATTGGCAAAAATAGTATAAATTCGTTGAACAATTCCAAAAAAATCTTTAGCTTTACGACAAGAGTTAGCCATGTCACACAATGCCAAATTAAGACTATGACAACCACAAGGAGTATAAAAGGCTCTCGGATTTATGTCTAAAAATTTCTTTTGTACACCCAAATGTTTTCCTTTCATATTTGACCCGTTATCATAACCCTGTCCTCGCACATCAAACAGATCAAGACCAAGATTTTTCAATTCATCTTGTAAAACATCAAAAAGGCCTTAGCCAGTTGTATCATTTACATTCAAAAATCCCAAAAAAGATTCCTCAATGCTAATAGAATTTGAAGAAACATCCACATATCGTATTATCAAAGACATTTGCTCTTGATGACTAACATCAGGAGTACAATCAAGTATCACTGAGAAATACTTTGCTTGTTTGATTTTTCTAATAATTTCATTTTTAATTTTAGAAGCAAGCAAAAGTATTATCTCGTTTTGAATTTTATGCCCAAGAAAGTGAAGATGAAGATTATCATTTGTAATACGTCTAACATGTTCTTGGATAATTGAGTCAAATTCGGCTAACATTTCAATTAAGCCCAAAAAATTTCCATTGCTATTTTGGTACAATCTCTCGTTAGAACCACGAAAGGCCAAACTATGTTTAGAGAGAAACTTCACTATTGAAACAATTCTTTTTAAAACATTTTTCCAATGATCCTTTTCTTTCTCAATCAATCTTTGAGTTGTTTTATCAATAGTTTGAGAAGTTTGCATCCTTTGACGCAATTCATACCATGTAGTCATATTCTTAACATGTTTCGTGCCTGTCTCATGCTCTTTAAGTCTTTCACCAACATGTCCCCAATCACCAAAACTATCATTTGCTAATTGACCTCTACCCATCCCTCTTCTAAAAAATTTACAACAAAAACAAAATACTCTATCAAACCCTTTTGAATAAACAAGCCAATCTCTATCACACTTCTCTCCGTTTGGTAAAACTCTAGTAAACAAATTAGCCGTAAAACGTCTAGAAAATTTATCTTTAGGACCCTTCACAATAGATAAATCTCTTTTAGGACCTTTTATAGCTAATAAATCAATCATTTTAGAATCAAGAGAATCCCAAATTGTTGGATCATATATATTTTCCCCAATACCATTAACACTATCAACTTCATTATCATCAACATTATCATCATCGACATTTTCAACACTTAAATTATCATTTTCAGTAGCATCAACATCGACATTTTCAACACTTAAATTAGCATTTTCAGTAGCATCAACAACAACATTATCTTCTATATTTTCTGTAGTAACCACATTTTCAAGAATTTCAACATCAATATTATCATGAACATTTTGATTTTCAACAGGAATTTGTGGTCCTCTTATAATGAATTTATCAAGATCTCCTAGTTGAGATTTAGTTAACTCATCAAGTCGTCTCTTTTTCTTACGTTTTTGACTTCCAGAATCAAACTTTCTATTTTTAGGAGGCAATTTAGGAGGCATTGGCAATTTAGGAGGCATAGAAAAAGAATGAGAGAAAATTTAGAACCTGAACTTTTTCACTGTTCTTGATTAATTCCATTTTCCATAGCATATTGAAGTTGAACTGGGTAGATAAACAATGTTGGAGTTGAACCCATAAAAATAAAGTTAAGAGATAATTAGCAATTCTCAAATAAAATTACAAATTAATTAAAAAGAATAAATTAACACATAAAATATAAGAAAAATTGATTGTAAACTAACATGAAATTTAGAACAAGTTTTTACGTCGTTGATTTGTTGTATGCGGTGGAGTGGAAGCTTTTTGGAATCCCTAATTTCTGTTCACCGTGTTAATGTGAGTGGAAAGAGACAAAAGTTGTTTTTATTCTTCTCCTATTATTTTATTGGTGCCTCACGTTTTTATTTTATTTTATTGTTTTCCACTTTTTGTTTTGTCAAAAAAATTACTAGGGCGTGTGAGACTGAGAAATTTCCGCAACATTGATGGAAACGTGTGAGACTTGAATATAGCCTTTACTAAGAATTAAAGTAGTAAAATACAGGCTAGTGGATACATGTGGGCCTGTTTCTTTTCCTTTAATAAAAACAGCATACTCACTTATTTGGTTTGGGCCTTTTTTGTCCAACAAAATTATAGTAAGGCTATATGGATCTACTGCTGAATAAAAAAAATATTGAGGCCCCTCCAATTTGGAGGCCCAGTTATGCAAACCAGTCTGCACTGGGCTTGGGCCGCCCCTGTCTATAAATATAAAATAATTATAAACTTCATGGCCTTAAGACTTTTTGGCAGCATAGTTTTTTATAAAATTAAAATATACCAAGATTCTTTGATTGCGATAAATTCCTTCAAGGATGGTTGCTTGCTAAATCATCTCCAATATATATACCAAGATTCTTTGATTGCGATAAATTCCTTCAAGGATGGTTCACGTTGTTGTTGTTGTTGTTGTTGTTGCTATTGTTTCCTTTCTCAGCAGACATGTTTTTCCTTCCTGAATCTTAACTGTTTCACTGATAGGTGAGAGTTAGGCAACAGCCCAGCTCCTGATACCAATTGAAGGTGGAAAAACACAAGAAGGGGGGGTTGAATTGTGTTTTAGAAAATTAAAACTTTTTGGTTCTTAAGGAATTATATGCAGCGGATATTAAAACAAATTCAAAGAGATGTAGAGAAAAGAAAAGATAGACACAGAAATTTATCCTGGTTCCCTTCACAAATTGAAGGTACGTCCAGTCCCCTTGTTTTCAACAAGAGCTTTTCACTATAATCTTCACAAGATTACACTTTGCTCAAGCACACTTGCAAGAGACTTCTCAAATGCTCAAGTTACACTTAACAAGAGACTTCACAAACAAACTTAAAATCTAAGAATGAATGTTTAGGGACACTTGATATACTATCAGAGGTGTTTACAAAATACAACTCAAATTGTTCTAAGACTTAGAATGACAGATTGAAATTATGGTGTCAGAATGCTTCTTAGTCTTTGAACGTAGTAACAGAATAGTGTTAATGGAACAGTAGTCATTTCTTCCATTTGAGTCTTCTATTTATACTTGGAGGAAGATGATGACCGTTGCAGAGAGAGATGTGCCAGCTGGAAAATACTCGTACAATTGTGATAGCTGTAGTTGCCTTCTTTGGCAAAGATATCGCATTCCACTACCTTGCTATTTGAATTATCACTCATCCATTTTGAGTAATAATAGTACAATGGTACGATCCTCAAATGCGCTCCACATATGGATAAGGTTGACGTTGTACTAACGAATATTCCTTCCTGTGGACGTGACAGAGCCTTGAAGTAGATTGTTCTTCAATCATTGGTTCTGATTATGTCAGTTCTTGAGTGACGTAAATTCCTTTTGCTTCGGATGCTGGTGTCATAGCTTCTTGAGGTTTTGTAGCTTCTGAGTCCTTGAGAACCTTCATTTGTCCTCAGAAGCACTTCCTTTACCAACACAAATTTTAAGCTTCTGATGGACTGTTTAGTTCTTTCAGAGCTTGTTTTAACTGGCCTCTCTGCTATTATTCGTAGTGCTTCTGCATGAATTTTAACTTGTAGTTCTGCACACTAGAATAATCATTAGTAATTCCAATTGTAATTTTAATACTTTGTTATCATCAAAACCACTTAAAACATTAGAGGTTCATGTCAGACCCACTTTGTTCCAACAATCTCCCCCTTTTTGATGATGACAAACTAAAGCATTAAAATTCAATTGTTGTTGATTTAATTCAATTATGTTGACTTCAGGTTTCAAGGTTTGCAATCTCCCCCTGAGTCTGATAATCCATAAGGGTAGGTTTGTAAGCTCCCCCTAAGTCTTATCCATAATTAATTAAAACAGTTTAAGAGTCAATTTGTTAACCTGAAATAGATTTTCATATTTAACTCTCAGAAGCATAGTTTTGTAAGCTTTGCTTCTTAGAGTCTGATAATGCTCAGAAGCGGTTTACAAGCTCTTCTGACATTGTCTATGAACTTTATTTCAGGTTCTCAAATTTTCTCCCCTTTCAATAATCGTTCAGAATGAGAAAAAAAATCATAAGGGATAAATATTGATTCATAATGCATTTAACATTACAGTTTCAGATTGAGCAGTATATGAATGAATCAACATTAATTTTAACGAGCAGTATATGAATGAATCAACATTAATTTTAACGCTACTCTTACTCCCCCTTTTGGCATCAGTCAAAAAGACACTGAAAACCAAGTAGTCAAAGTGCCAAACAAGGTAGTCAAGTCAAGAATGCAGTGACAACCAAACGCATTCAATGAATGGCATTGATTATCCTACTGACAAGATATCTTGAAGATACTATAAATAATGGATGATTCCTCTCATTTTACCCATTTAGAGTAATCAAGTCATTTCCAAAAACAAACATACTATGGAAAAACAGGTTACCAAAGATGCTTCAGGCTCAAAAGACAAGAGCAAGAAGAAAGCAGAGCCCTGGCGCTGCGAAGAAAACAGGCTACGATATGAGAGAAACAAGGAAGAACTTATTTTAACAGAGTCAGAGGAGGAAGAATTGGGCTCTGATCTGGAAGAGTTCTTATGGACATATGAAGATAATCTAGCAGATTATCCAGCTGAGGTTCAGAAGCTTGCTGATGAAGCACTATCTCTTCTCAAAGAGAAACTGAAGAGTATAGAATCAGAGGCTTCTAAATCTAAGCCTTAGGCTAGATGTAATCATATGTAATAAAGAATCTTTCTATTAATAATAAAAGTTGTTCCTCTACCTATCTCTCTCTTTTAAGCTTGCTTTCTTTTTATATACCACATGGTTATTGTCAGAACACCAGTTACCAGACACGCCTCATACAGTATTAAACTAGGATACTTTTTAAGTAATCGTAGATGCCCCGGCTATTGAACAGGCCATAATACTAAGAAGCTATTTCATGAGTAAGCAGGAGTACTGATGTGGGGGACTCTTAGGTTTTGAAAATCCTAAAATATTAGTTAGAAAACCAAGATGCTCTTCAGCACCTTACACTGGAGCCAAAACCCACAAGAGTACCAGACAATATCAGGGTATATTAAGGAGCGAGTCAGTGAAAATCAAAGGTAAAGCACACAAGCACGTAAGTAAACACACAAATATGGATAATAAAGACTTTGAATTCAAAAGATAAAAATTATCCAAAGTTACATAAGAACCATAAATAAGAACAATAACAAGAAACAAAGTTATGTGCACAAATAGAGGTTATGGCTTCTTAATATCCTTAATAGCTTGCAGAAGGGTTGCCATCATTTCATCCATTTTTCTGCGTGTGTTTTCCTCAGAAGCAGTAATGTCAGCCCTAAAGTCTGCCCTTAAATCTGCTCGTAGATCCGTTCTGAGGTCAATCCTGAGTTCATCTATCTCATTCCTGATTTCTTCAGCTAAATCAGTTCTGATAGAATCCAATTCCTTTTGAACAGCAGGATCAATATTTGACGATGGAGAACCCTTTTCTTTCTTGGGAGAGATAGGAGGAGTTGTATCAACAATAGCCATTTTACCCTTATCAGATTCTTCAATTATAGGAGACTGATCAGCCATAACAGTGTCTCCTTGTTCAAATACTGTTATGAACTCTTGCATTTGAAGTTTTTCTGCTACTGCTTGATCAGATAAAATCTTGTTTGTCTCAACAGTGGCAATGTGAGTTCCCATTTCAATTGCCACTCTGAGAGCTTCTTGAACAGCTAGCCTTTTATACTCAATCTCTTCTAGTCTTTTCTTCTCAACTTCAGCAGCTATCCGAGCCTGCTCATTAACATGGTTGTAAGATGTGAGCCTTGGAGCGTTTAGCTTCTCAACAATTTCAAACAATTCCCGTACAGTGTTTGCTCCTCTACCCTTAATTTTATCCTTCAGATGAGTGCTGAGAATCCTTAAAGATTTACCAAATAAGTACTCTAATTCCCTGACATCAGCATCTATATCAGAAGGGAAGATAAGAGCTTCTTCCTCTCTTTGTTTGAACCTCTTAAGTCTAATACCTATAGCATTATGTTGCAGCTCAAGATTTGGTTCAGAGTCAGAATTGAAAAAGGGTAAGGATGGGTCAAAAGGAATGGTTGGTTCAGGTTGTTTACGTTTGAGGTTTATGATTTTTATTTTACTGAGATTTGGAGGTATGATATCATCATCAAGATTGATGGAATCCTTGAATATTTGATGTTCAGCCTCAGTAATGTTTTTGAAGATCTCAAGAACCTCTTCTAGAACTAGAGGTTTGTTGAGTGGACCATAGACAGGTGGTGGAGAAAGTGAAGAAGATGATTCATCAGAGTATACTTCAGGTGGAGGTGATTGATGTTGTTGTTCAGTCATGACATTGATAGGTGATGAATGAGGTGATTTTTGTTGTTCTTCAGAATGAGCAATTGACTCATTCTGAACAGGGGTGAATGTAGGTGGATTCACTTGTGAGATGTGATCAAGTGAGGGAGGGGGTGTGTGAATGACCTGTGTGTTTTGTGTTTTATGGACGGGTGAATTATTTGTGAGATTCATGGATGGAAATTGAGGTGGTGAATTTGGGTTTGAGTTGGTAAATGCAACACCACACATGTGTTGTTCAAGATGTTCTAGGACAGAATCTTGATTTGTGGGTTGATTGAGAATGGTGGTGTCTACATTGATAGTAGGTTCTTCATCAGAAGAGAGATGAATGGGCTTTATGGTGGTTTTCTTTGTGGTTTTCTTGAAAGAGGTTCTCTTTGGTGTAAGAGTTTTCTTTTGTTTTAGGTTAGATTCTCTGATGAGTGTAGCAATTAACTCATCAGAGGCAGTGCTGGTATCTGATGAAGATGATGATGATGGTTTGACAGATGGTAAAACTACACTAAGAGGTACAGTGTAGTCTATGGGTTGAGTTTGATTGTTAGATGAAGAAGGTTGAGAAGTAGATGGTTTATCAATAGAGGGTTGAGGTTCAGAACCAATATCCTGAGCTACAGGAATGCTAGAAGTATTAGATTCAGAGATCTTACCTTTTGGTTTAGAAGCTCTGACCTTTACTCTCTTTGCAGGCTTAGCAGGGTTCTGATCTTCCTCAGAAGCTGAAGGCCTATCATGCCTTTTCTTTGTCCGTTTTTCCTTCTGAACAGCTTCAGTCATCATATCTCCAGCACCTTCCTCAATCTCATCAGCACTAATATGCCCTTGATCATCAGAGCCTTCATCAATCATTTCTTGCTCAGTAGTTCTTGGCTTTCTTCTGTTTCTTGTAATTTCTCTTGGTCCCTTGAAGATATCCCAATTAGGAACACTTACAACCATTTTCCTGGGAACACTTACTCCAGTGTCTCTTCTCACTGACTCAAGGAAGTTCTTAATCACCTCATCATTATCATGTTCTGAGATGGTGGGAAACCCATCACACCAGAAGTACTTCTCGTACACTTGTTGTAGAGGTGATTTTACTGAAATGATTTCTTCCTTGGTCTTTCTCTTCATGTGAACCAAAACTGATGCATCATACTTAGCAGTTTGAAAAACTCTAAGCTTCTCTTTGGCACTCACAATATCTGTCAGTTTGGTTTGCCTTATCAGTTCTGAAATCAATCTTGGATGATGAATGACTGATGGTATTTTTGTTCTGCCCTCATTGATGGTAAGACACATGTGATCAAACAGTATCTTAGCCAAGTTGACTTTCACTCTCTTGAATAAGAACCAAATGAAATGTCTGTGAGGAATGGAGATGGTATCCAATCCACCTTTTCTGGTGAAGATGGTAGATAAACACATTCTGAAAGCAAATTCAAATGTGTGCTTCATGTTCATGATTTTTCCAAAATCCCTTTTGGAGCATCCAGATTTGAAGAGGTCCTGATGAATTGAATCCAAATACTTGCTTTTCTTATCATACACTTCTATATCTTCTCCTTTGTTGTCTAAACCCAGAATCTTAGCAATGTGTGCCTGAGTGATCACAACATTGATTCCCAAAATGTTTGACCTAATTTCCCTTCCTCTATAAGGTTAAAGACCAAGTTCCGTTCTTGTTTTTCCTCGTAATTCCTTGTTCTTCTCAACCATATCCTTGTATTCTTTATCAGCACTTGCTCTATCATACACTTTAGCCTTCTGCCAGAAATACTTCACTATGTCGTAGTATACGAAGCCATTGAGCATTTCGAAGTAGTTTTGCCATTTTTGATTGTCAAACAAGTATTGAATGTCTATACCATTTGCTTTCAAACTCTCAAAATCAACGAACTTCTCAGTGAAGAAATCATAAGCATCTGGGCCAGCGTCAGTAGTATGATGTTCGTAGACGATATCAGAGTTAAGATCAATGATAGGTGGTAGAGAAGGATTATAGGGTTCTTGGATGATTTCGTTTGATGAACGAGCAGCCATTGTTTCAGAGAATTAAGAAGATGAAGATTGGGATTTTTCTGTAAGGTCTAGGGTTGTGTAGGTAGTGATTGCGTGTAAAAAGTTGTGCAATGTGAGTGAAGTGACTTATGAATAGTAACTAGCACACATACACAGAGAAAATAAACATTGGGAGGGAGCGCGAGCAGTTTTAAAAATTAAATAATATGTTTAACTGCCATAATCATCATTAACTGTTCTCTGCCCGTCAGGATCTAGACACGTGTTGAAAGAGTTTAATCATAGCTGACGCGTGTATTGACAACTGTTGTACACTTAATAGTACTGAACGTTTCATTTCCAAAAGTTCAGAACTACAATTATTTGTGTATGACCCTTCAGAACCTACTACCCTTCAGAACCCGTAATATTTAGAGCTTCTCGAAAGAGACTCTAAATTATTAGAGGTTCTGATAGAGCTTCAGATGCTAAATTTTATTCTACTTCTCAGAGCTAATTTTCTTCAGAGATATAGTGCATGTTCAAATTCTTTTTGATAAAATCAAATCTTTCAATTGCTAAAGGTTTAGTAAATATGTCAGCCCATTGATGTTCAGTATCAATGAATTGAATATTTATTGTACCTTTTTGAACATGATCTCTTATAAAATGATGTTTTATTTCAATATGTTTAGCTCTAGAGTGTAGAATAGGGTTCTTAGACAAATGAATAGCAGCAGTATTGTCACAATATAGTGGAATACTCCTTTCAGCTATGTTATAATCTTCCAACTGATACTTCATCCAGAGAAGCTGTGTGCAGCATTTAGCAGCTGAGATGTATTCTGCTTCTGCTGTAGACAAAGCAATAGTTGTTTGTCTCTTGCTAGCCCAAGATATGAGATTCTCACCAATGAATTGGCAATTTCCACTAGTGGATTTTCTCTCAATCTTATCACCAGCATAGTCAGCATCACAGAATCCAACTAGCTTACTATCTAGGGATTTTTTATAAAGAAGTCCTAGATTAGTAGTTCCTTTCAGATATCTAAAGATCCTCTTAACAGCAGTTAAGTGAGGTTCTCTAGGATCTGACTGGAATCTAGCACACAAGCATACACTATACAAAATATCAGGTCTAGATGCTGTAAGGTAGAGTAAAGAACCAATCATACCTCGATACAGCTTCTGATCTACTTTGCTTCCTATCTCTTCTTTGCTTAAGCTGCTGGTAGGATGCATGGGTGTAGACATTATCTTGCAGTCATCAAGGTTGAACTTCTTCAGAAGCTCTTTTGTATATTTGCTTTGATGAATGTAAGTGCCGTCTTTTCCTTGATTAATTTGGATTCCAAGGAAGAACTTCAATTCACCCATCATACTCATCTCGAATTCATCCTGCATCAGCTTTGAAAAACTCTTGCACAAGGAAGCATTAGTAGAACCAAAAATAATATCATCAACATATATTTGAATGATTAAGATATCTTTCTTAGATGTCTTTCTGAATAATGTATTGTCAATTTGTCCTTTTTGAAAACCATTTTCTAATAAGAAATTACTTAGTCTTTCATACCAAGCTCTAGGAGCTTGTTTAAGACCATAAAGTGATTTCTTTAGTTTAAAAACATAATCAGGGTTTTTCACATCCTCAAATCCTGGAGGTTGCTTGACATATACTTCTTCAGAAATAACACCATTAAGAAAGGCGCTCTTAACATCCATTTGGTACAATGTAATTCCATTGTTAACAGCATATGAAAGAAGTAACCTGATTGCTTCCAGTCTTGCTACTGGTGCAAATGTTTCAGTGAAATCTATACCTTCTTGCTGACTGTAGCCTTGTGCTACCAGTCTAGCTTTATTTCTTACCACTTCACCTTGTTCATTCATCTTGTTTCTAAATACCCACTTGGTTCCAATGATGTTCTTATGTGCTGGTCTTGGCACTAAATCCCATACATCATTTCTTTGAAACTGATTGAGCTCATCTTGCATAGCTACAATCCATCCATCGTCAGTAAGTGCTTCATCAACATTCTTTGGTTCTATCATTGAGATTAGTCCCAGAAGTGAATCAAGTTGTTGATAGTCTGATCTTGTCTTTCTTGGACTTTCTTTGTTTCCAAGAATTAGATCTTCTGGATGTGATGATCTATATTTGAACTTCCTTCTTGGAACTTCATCAACATCAGCACTTGGTTGAGTATCTTCTTCTGAAGTATCATCATGTTCTTCTGATGCTTCTATTTGAGATGCTCCTTCAGCATCTTCTTCTATTACAGCTTCTGAAGCTTCAACAGCTTCTGATGCTTTTTCAGGTTCTGAATTGATGTATTGGTATGGAACACCTGTATAACTATTATCTTGCTCTGACATTTTACTGTCAGGCTCTTTATCATCAAATCTAACATGTATAGATTCTTCCACTGTGTTAGTTTCAGAATTATACACTCTGTATGCCTTTGAGCGTTCAGAGTAACCTATAAAGATTCCCTTACAGGCTTTGGCATCAAATTTTCTTTTGTAGGCCTTGTTGTTTAGAATGTAACAGGTACATCCAAACTGATGAAAATAAGAGATGTTGGGCTTTCTTCCTTTGAAGAGTTCATATGTTGTTAGATTCAATAGAGGTCTAATATAGATCCTATTTTGAATATAACAAGCTGTGTTTACAGCTTCTGCCCAGAAGTGCTTAGCAAGTTTTGTCTCATGCATCATGGTTCTTGCCATCTCTTGTAAAGATCTGTTCTTTCTCTCTACAACACCATTTTGTTGTGGTGTTCTAGGAGCAGAGAACTCATGGACAATGCCATGATCTTCACAAAAAGTTGCAAATGGTTCGTTTTCAAACTCACCACCATGGTCACTTCTTACCTTTAAGATTTTGAGACCTTTCTCGTTTTGCACTTGAGTGCAGAAGATGCTGAACACATCATATGCATCATCTTTCACTCTTAGAAACTTTACCCAAGTCCATCTACTGTAATCATCAACAATGACTAATCCATATTTCTTCCCATTGATTGAGGCAGTACTTACTGGACCAAACAAATCAATGTGAAGTAGTTCTAAAGGTCTTGAGGTAGAGACAATGTTTTTAGGTTTAAAAGAAGTTTTTGAAATTTTGCCAATCTGACAAGGACCACACAGAGCATCTGAATGATATTTAAGATTTGGCAGGCCTTTAACCAACTTTAGTTTGCTAAGCTTAGAGATTAATCTCCAGTTAGCATGACCTAAGCGTTGGTGCCAGACCCACTTTTCATCATTCAGAGATAGAAGACAAACTATTTTCTGCTCAGTGAGTTCTGACAGATTCACCTTATAAACATTACCTCTTCTTAATCCTTTAAACAATATGGACTTGTCAGAGTCATTGATTACTGTACATGCCTCTTTATCAAATTTAACAATAAATCCGCTATCACAAAATTGACTAATGCTAAGCAGATTATGTTTGAGGCCATCAACTAACCAAACATTTTTAATTGAAAGAGAAGAATTACCAACTATACCTGTACCAATGATCTTCCCTTTTTGGTTTCCTCCAAACCCCACAGTACCTACCTCTTTCAGAGTCAGGGTTTGGAACATATGCCTTTCTCCCGTCATATGACGTGAGCAGCCACTGTCCAGGTACCAGCATTGCTGCTTTGGCCTTCTTGGTGTGCAAACCTGAAACAAATATTATTTGAGACTTTGGTACCCATATCTTTATGGGTCCTTTTGTGTTAGTCTTCACAGGCCTAGGTGGTCTTTGTTTGAAGGGCCTATCAGAGCCTCTAGAGTTATCCACCCTTGTTAAAAAAGTTTTGGGTTTAGGATAGCTCTTGAGCTTTGCTCTTGAATGAGTCAGAGCTTCTCTAGATTTAACATTAGCTTGAGACTTAAAAATCTTAGGTTCTGAGGTTTTATCCTTCAGAGCTTTTGACTTTGAAGCCTCTGGCTTTGATGTTCTATCAGAAGCTGACTCATTTAGAACTTCTGATTGACTCTTTATAAAGACAGCCTTAGGTTTTGATTTATCTATATTAGAGGATTTTGAAGATAATGGATCATTTTTAAAACGTGAAAATCCAAGACCTTCACCTCTATTTCTACTTACATGATAAATCAAAGAGGCTATTTTGCTTCTTTTCATTCCATTGATAAGGAATTCCTGAAGAGCAAATTCATGTTCTGGAGGAACCTTATCATCAAGAATGTAATGAGTTTCCATAAATTCATTTCTGGATTTTAGAGACTCATTTTGCTCAATTATTTCATTTGCCTTTTCGGTCAGGTTGTTATAGGCCTTTTTAAGGACCTTACATTCACCTGCCTTTTTGGTTAAAAGTTTTAAGGCATCTTTCAAGGAATCTATTAATTCAGAACGAGAAAGTTTAGCAAGTACCTCATCTTCATCTTCTGAGTCTGAGTCAGCTTCATGCTCAGAGTTCTCTTGATCAGAAGTGGTTGCCATCAATGCTAGGTTTGCTTCTTCTTCCCCATCAGAATCTGATTCCTGATCCAAGTCATCCCAAGTGGCAAGGAACCCCTTCTTGAGCTTACTTTTGTATCTTTCTTTGTTAGAGGTTCTCTTGGATGTTTTACTCAGGTTCTCTGGGCAATCAGCAATGAAGTGTCCTGGTTTGTTGCACTTAAAGCATTTGTTTTGTTCTTCCTTCTTATCCTTAGAAGCACCAACCTTCTTGGAAGAACCTCCAAACTTACCAGCATACTTCTTGCTTCTCTTAGCCCATTGCGATACCCTTGCAGCCATTAGGACCATTTCTTCTTCTTCATCAGAGTCCATCTCGTGACCTTCTTCAGAAGCTTCTTCATCAGATACTATAACCTTCGCCTTCAGAGCCTTAGAGGAACTCTTGGTGCTCAGGGCTATCCCTTTTAGCTTCTTAGTCGATTCATCAGTCATAAGTTCCATCTCATGACTCTTTAGAGAACTAACCAAGCTTTCAAGAGACACAGTATCTAAATCCTTAGATTCCTGAAACGCTGTCACTTTTGGTCTCCACTTTGGCGGCAAGCTTCTGAGTACTTTTCTTACATGATCAGCCTCAGTATAGCTCTTGTCTAAAACTTGAAGTCCAGAAACAAGAATTTGAAACCTAGAGAACATTGTCTCAATGTCCTCTCCGTCCTTCATTTTAAATAACTCATACTGATGTACTAACAAGTTGGCCTTAGCCTCCTTAACTTGTTTATTTCCTTCATACTTGGATTTAAGAGAATCCCAGATAGACTTAGCCGTTCTCTTATCTCCAATTTTCAAGCACTCATCATGAGAGATGGCATTTGTCATCATCCCTTTTACATTGTGGTGCTTCTTATACTCCAGCTTTTGAGCAGGTGTAAAAGCCTTTCTGTCTTTGGAGCTAACTATTCCTTCCAAATCCATATTTTCAAAATTGACTCCATCTTCTACCAAGTCCCACAGATCACAATCAATCCCCATGATGTGACTGTACATCTTGGTTTTCCAGAATGGATAACCAGTCTCAGTTCCATCGAAAAAGGGAACTTTGTCAGAAGACCTTCTGTCTTTAGAATTGGAATCATAGTCATAGTTCACGTTGTTGTTGTTGTTGTTGTTGTTGCTATTGTTTCCTTTCTCAGCAGACATGTTTTTCCTTCCTGAATCTTAACTGTTTCACTGATAGGTGAGAGTTAGGCAACAGCCCAGCTCCTGATACCAATTGAAGGTGGAAAAACACAAGAAGGGAGGGTTGAATTGTGTTTTAGAAAATTAAAACTTTTTGGTTCTTCAGGAATTATATGCAGCGGATATTAAAACAAATTCAAAGAGATGTAGAGAAAAAAAAAGATAGACACAGAAATTTATCCTGGTTCCCTTCACAAATTGAAGGTACGTCCAGTCCCCTTGTTTTCAACAAGAGCTTTTCACTATAATCTTCACAAGATTACACTTTGCTCAAGCACACTTGCAAGAGACTTCTCAAATGCTCAAGTTACACTTAACAAGAGACTTCACAAACAAACTTAAAATCTAAGAATGAATGTTTAGGGACACTTGATATACTATCAGAGGTGTTTACAAAATACAACTCAAATTGTTCTAAGACTTAGAATGACAGATTGAAATTATGGTGTCAGAATGCTTCTTAGTCTTTGAACGTAGTAACAGAATAGTGTTAATGGAACAGTAGTCATTTCTTCCATTTGAGTCTTCTATTTATACTTGGAGGAAGATGATGACCGTTGCAGAGAGAGATGTGCCAGCTGGAAAATACTCGTACAATTGTGATAGCTGTAGTTGCCTTCTTTGGCAAAGATATCGCATTCCACTACCTTGCTATTTGAATTATCACTCATCCATTTTGAGTAATAATAGTACAATGGTACGATCCTCAAATGCGCTCCACATATGGATAAGGTTGACGTTGTACTAACGAATATTCCTTCCTGTGGACGTGACAGAGCCTTGAAGTAGATTGTTCTTCAATCATTGGTTCTGATTATGTCAGTTCTTGAGTGACGTAAATTCCTTTTGCTTCGGATGCTGGTGTCATAGCTTCTTGAGGTTTTGTAGCTTCTGAGTCCTTGAGAACCTTCATTTGTCCTCAGAAGCACTTCCTTTACCAACACAAATTTTAAGCTTCTGATGGACTGTTTAGTTCTTTCAGAGCTTGTTTTAACTGGCCTCTCTGCTATTATTCGTAGTGCTTCTGCATGAATTTTAACTTGTAGTTCTGCACACTAGAATAATCATTAGTAATTCCAATTGTAATTTTAATACTTTGTTATCATCAAAACCACTTAAAACATTAGAGGTTCATGTCAGACCCACTTTGTTCCAACATAATCAATTTAGGTTTTTGCCCTTTAATATTTGAATTCTCAATTAACAAACCAATATGTCTAAAGTACAAGTTAATTGAACAATTATCCCTAGGTCAATCAATTTGTTTCTAATGTCTTAGTAAACAAACAATTATAATCATCACACAATTCGCGACTGTGTATAAAGCATTAAGAATAAGAGATAATTGAATGAATACTAACTTCGTAATTCGATTAACAAATCATAAGAAATACATAGTTCAAGACAATAACAATTAGAATCCCCTAGGATCCAATCAGAGAAGTTTAGTTACTCATAATTAAATCAATAACATAAACATAAATTAAAGTAATAGAATTCATTACAATTAAGGTTGGAATGAGTTTCCACACTTGAAATATCTCTGGAGCACCTCTGAATCGCTTCCGAAAAATAGTTCTTTCGCCGTCAAATTCTGTACCCCTTTTTCTGAAACAGATTGCAATTTATAGGTTTTTTTTTTCTCGCGCCGGCGCCAGGCGCCATGTCCTTGTGCCATAGCGCAGCTGTCTGAGGCTTCTGCGCCAGGCTCAAGTCTCCTGCGCCCTGGCGCAGCCTGTAGGTCATTTGGCTCTTTTCCTTCTCTTTCTTATGTTTCAAGAGACCTTTGCAATGATTCTATTTCCCCTTTATTGAATACAGAAAACAACATAAAACTAATAAAAATATGCTCTAAAATGTGGTTAGCACATAGTAATGACATGAAGTCATCAGCCGTACCGGGTACGCTATGGTACTCGTATGGTATGCATCGATATGCAATTATTGGAATTTTTAATTAGAAAATATAAAAAAAGATAATAAATTTACTATTGATTTGTGATAAATATATATCCCGTGTATGATTTTTGTAATAAGTTTTAATTATCAATGGCAAATATTTATCCAATTTCTTTTATAAATAAATGATAAAAAAATTTCATGTGTATTTTTATATTTATAAATTAATGGCAAATATTTATCCAATTTCTTTTATAAATCAATGGCAAATATTTATCCAATTTTTTTAATAAATCAATTTCTTTTTAAAAACTATTTTTGAATGCACATACCCAATGATTTTCTTTCTTGATATTTAGGTTTTATATTATAATAAAGTAGAAAATTTATTTAGAATACAATATTTTAAAATGTGTTATAAAATTTTAAAAAATATAAGTGAGAATATTGTGCAGTTTCATGTTAAATTTGTTAAAAGAATATTTTTTTTTATTAAAGTTATTGTCCCCTGTATATTTTTATAACAAATTACTATAATTATTAGTGAGAAATTTTTAAGCGTATGTTTCACCGTGGTTTATGTTGCTATTTTTATGTGTTGATTTCCTTTAACTATTTTTTTTATATGTTTTGTATCTCTTTGTTTACCTTTCAAGGTAAAATTACAATTAAGGGTAGTAAATTTGAAATATCATTTCAATTGATATGAACAAATAGATAAAATTACAATTAAGGGTAGAAAAATTGAAATATTATTTCAATTGATATGGACAAATTAGGTTTTTTAGTAGTAGTTCCTTTTAATATATTGTTAGCAGATTTATTATCGATGAGAATTCGTTATTACAATGAAGGATATAAAATTTGAAATATTATTAAAAGTGGTAAGGACAAATAAATAAATTTGACAGTAATTAACTTTATTATATTAGAAGTAAATTTCTTGACATGTTTTTTTATTTATTTTTTGATATTATTATGCTCTTACTTCAGTAAAATAAAGATTTTATTTACTATTTTATTATATCATTTTACATAATTGAAATACATTTTGTTATAAACTAAAAACTGCTTTCCTAGAGCATGATATTTATTTTTAAGTATCACAAGTTGATTAGTGTACATGTACCCTTTGATGTAAAATATATATTACGTTAAAATAACAATAAATTTAAAATAAAATTTTAGTATAGAAAATTTAATTTAATAATAATAAAGATATATTACATTAATAAATTTAAATTACCACCTTAAATATAAATTTTATTATTAATTAAGAATGTCATTTTATATCAACTAGATGAATCCTTAGTTTTATCAAACATTTCAATTAACTTATCAGCTATAATCTATCAGCCATTGATTATAAGTTATTAGCCATCAATTATAAGTTATCTACACTTTTTACGAGCCTTATAATAAAAGACCTAACTATTACAATACAAGCTTTTCAGGACTCCTAAATATATTTGGTCTTTTCTTATTTTATTTTAAGAGAATAAAATTAAAATCGTTGTATTTTTACGGACGAAAAATTTATTTAACCCTATTTTAATTAATCTATTAACCCTTTATTCTAAAATAAATTAAAAACAAAATATTAGTTCCAACCTTAAATACGTGACACAAGCTAACAACTTTTTTAACAAAATTAATTATAAAATTTTAGTTTATAAAAATATATAAGAGTAACAAAAAAAAGGAAGTTTTGAGTGGTCACAAAAATTTGATCTTTTTATTTGGTCACACATACATCTTTAATAAAAGGTAGAAAAAGAAAATAATTAAATATGGGGGAAATCAAATTATACGAAGTAATATTTTAGAAATATTACATCGCTCAATAACATTTTAAATCTTTAATTAATGAATTCAAATTTTACAAAATTCACCGTTAGATTGGAAGATTATATCATATAGATCATTCTTGTTAAATTTTATAAAAATCTAAAATCATTTGATATGTTAATGAGACTCATCAATTGATCAGTCTCAATAGCATATCAAATGATTTTAGATTTTTATAAAATTTAACATGGATAAATTATGTGATATAATCTTTCAATCCAACGGTGAATTTTATAAAATTTAAATTTGTTAAAGTATTATTGAGCGGTGTAACATTACTTAAATATTGTTTATTGTTTATTACTTAAAAATTTAACATTACTTATAATTTGATCTCTCTATTAAATATTATTTATTTTTGAAATAATTAAATGATATGCATTTTTATATTAAGGTGACTAAATTGAAAAACTAAATATGTGTGATTCTTTTAAAAAATAAAAATGCAGAAGAGAGAGAGTAGACACGACACGAGTGATATTGCTGACAGAGAATTGACTTTATTTAAAGAAAAAATCATGTGGTGAAGGTCCATGATATTGTTGTGGGTTATAACTCAATCTAAAGGCAACTAATCTTTTTCCATCATGGACCACTTACTAGACATGACCATATTAGAATTTGTCTATTTTTCAAATCAATATTAACATACTTTGACATTGATCTTATTCTTACACTTTTTTTGTCACCGTAACACAAAGAAGCAATATTCAAGCGTGAGCGTCAAATGGGAAAAAATCTATGTGTAAATCTCCACTCACATTGATAAATTAACATCCTCAAAAGACTTGAAAGAAAGTTTATGGAAAGTTTAAAATTGTAATTATAAAAAAAGTCCAAAGATTTTAAAAAACTAAAATTATATTAAATTATTTTAGGTTTTTCATAGATTCAGCAACTCATGACAATTATAATGAAAGTATGACAGACATAAAATATGGATAACTCTCGCAATCAGAATTCAAATTTAATTATTCAAGGTGCATTATTTTTAATAGTGGGGTGAAAAGTGATATATGTTGTTCATTCTACACCAATGATAAATTCTCTCTCTCTCCCCCCCCTATTTCTATATCTTTCCGACATGATAATTTTCATTTTGCAATGATATTTATTTGCTTATATTTCTTTTTCTTTTGAAGGTTGTCTATGTCATTATACTATTTTGAATGTTGTCTATATTTTTCTTTCAATTGTTAATGAGATTGATTTTATTTAATTTACTTGAGTATGAAAATATGATATATGTTTAAGGATATTACAGGAACATAGTGGGGTGAGAAGTACGCCCCCATTCCCTGTTTCTCGCTCAAAAACACTAAGAGATTATCTCTCTCTCTCTCTCTCCGTCTCCCAAGACTCTGTAGCGACTCCATCAATAAAAAATAATTGTAAATTTGATACTATTTTTCAAATGAATATGAACAAACTTTGAACGAAAGTTTATAGAAAGTTTAAAGCTTAAATTATTCAAAAATTCCATAGATTATATAAAATAAAAAATTATAGTAATTTATTTTAGAGTTTCCATAGATTTCATCAATTGAAGGTAATTACAATAATGAAAGCATAATGAAGTGATGAACACAAAATATGACTACTTTCACTGTCAAAATTCAAATTTCAATTAGTCAAAATATATTTCAGATTATCAATTTAAGATTTCATATTATCAATTTATATGAAATTAGAGAAGTGTTTTTCGTTTTCCGTTTCTACACCATTGAAAGATTTCATATTATCAATTTATATAATATTAGAGTTTCTAAAAAAAATATAATATTAAAGAAGGTCTAATTGAGTGCTTCTTAAAAAAAACTACATAAAAAAAACTCTTTAGGTTGATAAAAATAGTATAAACTTTTGATTGTTGATTGAAGTAATGATAAAGTAGTTTTATTATAAAAAAATGCGGTTGTTTTTTCTAAAAAAAAGGATAGTAGCTTTCTATAAAATTAAATTACTATAAAAATTAGATTATTGTTGTCAATGAGATTCGAACAACAGACCTTATACTAATAATAAGCTAATTTTCTCTAAAAAAAAGGTAGAATTCCATATCATATTATAAAAATTGAATTTTTGTAGTCAATGGGATTCGAACCAAAGACCTCGTGCTAAAAGTTCCGCATAAGTAGAAACTCTATAATAATGACACGTAGGATTAGTTTCTTGAGAATACACGAAAAAGCTCCGTGAGAATCTCGTAATGTATATATATATATATATATATATATATATATATAAATAATAGAGATAGGGATATTTTGAAAAGACAATTATCAATTATATTTGAAACATGTCAAAAGGTACAAAATAGATTAAATTAAACAAACAAATAGTATTAACAAAATTTAAAATGAAAAAAAAATAGGTCAATGCAATATATACTCATACTAATAAAAAAATAAATAATTATTAAAATATATGCATGCGCTCTACCAAAAAATATATATATATGCATTCGGTTTGGATCAGTTTTGAAAACTCAATTCAGATCTGGTCTAGCGATTTTCACAAAAAAAAAAAAAAATCCAAATACATCCAAAAATATTTGATTTTTTATGGTTTTTTTGACCGGTTTCGGTTTTTAATTATTTTGATTAGTTTAGTTAATTTGGACCAGTGTTTACTAGGGAGTAACCTCCTGTCTTTTTTCCTTTTTTTTCTTTCATGTAACAAAAAAAACAACACAAATTTCAAGTAATAATTTTTACATTCCACTTGACGCCAGAATTGAATCCCAAACCATATTCAACTGGTGGTGAAAGTCAAAAAAAAAATTATATATTTATTTTCTTAACATATGCCTTAAGGGCACATGTTAACATTGTCCTAAAAATATTATAAGGGCATTTATAGAAAAATTATGGTAATTAAAATTCTTATTTTGATTGTTGATAGGGATGGCAGCTATGAAGCTCTGATACTCGAAAAATGGTGAAGTATCGTGTTCGATACGTACTCGATACCGATACTCGTCCGATACGTTCCGATATTCGTATCGGAAAAATATCAGTTAAATCTTTATTTTTAAATAAAAAAATAATATCTGATAAGCGTCCGATACTTCCCTATACTCGTATCGAAAAAGTATCGGTTAATCTTATAAAAAAATATCCGATACAATCTGTGTTTCCTAGTGAATGTCAAACTATTATGTTGTTACACGGGTAACTAACTATGTCTTTTTTGGATAATACTGGTGATATTTTTTGGAATAGTACTAATGATGTTCTTTTTGTGTAATACTTAACTTAAGATGTATAACTTAAAATGTACAGGTGATCATTATTTTTTAGGACAATATTAATGAGACACAAATACTTAACTCAGTATTAATGATGTTAATTTATTATAATTAGTATTTTTTGTATTTGCCACTGTTCTGAAGTCACTATGGTGTCCTACTATATAACAGGTTGTTAAGTATTTGGGTTTGTCTCAAAATTCTAGTATAAGAACGGATGCTTTATATTTTTAATTGGTCAGCTGCATGACCTATATAATTGTCTGCTATTGTTACAAGATGAGCTTGTTAAAGAGGTTTGATGTCATGACTATTATATATTTTTTGATCTATTATGTGTCTTTAGTTAGGACTGAGGAGCCCTGTATGTTGAGCCTCAAATTGTTTTGCTCTTGTGCAAGCTTATTGACTTGTTTGTATGAACTATTGACGTTTATCTATTACTATATATAAAAAGGATATAAATTTTTGGATGACTTTTTCATTATTCCTATTTTACCCTTAAAAAAAACTAAATATTTGTATATGTAGTTGAAAAATAACTTCCATAATTTTTTGTTCTTCTTAATAACTGGCCACAAAAAAAAAAGATTAAGTAGTTATCAATTAAAGAAGTCCAATAAAAAAGGAGATTAAATAGTTATTTATATTTGCACAATAGAGAATTTCGATCACAACAAACAAAAAAATAAAGAGAATATCCATCACACAAACGGGCATGGCGGCTAGTAATAATAACAATAATAATAATAATTTTATTTTTTTCTTTCAAAAAAAATTATCATTATTAATATTATTGATTTTAGTCATGTTTATATATTGTGCATTTATATATTTAATTTTAAAATTAATTTTTATATAACGTATCGCGCCAGTATCGGATATGAAGTTTTTAAAATTTTCACGTATCTGCGTATCGGTATCGTATCATATCCGTATCGTGGCTTCATAGGATGGCAGACAGACCCAAATCCGTGGGGCTCACCCACACCAGAACCCGAGTCAACGAGTAAACCCCGAGTTGACTGGGTTTGGGTTCGGGTGACACCCGATACTTCAGGTGAGGGTTTGGGATTACTAAAACTCGTATCCGAAACCTGAACACCCACCCGCTTACATATAAAATTACTTAATTATCCTTATATATATATAAGTACAAAATTAGGGTTTCACTCCTAATTTTCTATTCTGTTTCACGATCTCTCACTCTCAGTCTGAGACCCTCACACGACCTCACTCATCTCCGTTCGCCGTTCGCCCGTAGGGGTGGCAAAACGGGCATGCCCGCCCCGTTTAGGTCCGCCCCATTTAAGCCCGTCCAAAAATGGGGTGGGGTGGGGCGGGCCAACTTAGGTGTGCGGGTTCAAAATTCAAGCCCGCCCGTTTATTGGCGGGGTTGCGGGTTGGCGGGCATGCCCGCCAAATACGTTTTGTTTTTTTTTTTTTTACAATTTGAATTACAATTTCACAATTCAATGTTAAAAAAATATTAAACAAGTTGAATTATAATAACTTCACAATTCCTTACAATTCTTACCTCCTATTTTTAAACTAACAATAATACTATAATAAGGATAATTAAGAGAAAATTACAGCAGAGAATAGAAATAATTAAACTAAAAGAAACATTAACAAGTTAACAAGCAATTCTTTATAATTACGCTTAATTAAACTAACAAATCATCAACTAAGTTAATAAGTACTCCTTACAATATAAGATAAAACGATAAATACTAGAAAGAGGTGGAAAAACGGGCATGCCCGCACCATTTAAACCCGCTCAAAAATGGAGTGGGGCGGGGCAGGCCAACTTAAATTAGCGGGCCGAAAATCTCACACAACCCGAAAAAAAAATTGCGGGTCAAACGGGTCGGCCCGGCGGGCTCGGCCCGTTTCATCAATCATCTCACGCGACTTACAATTTGTGGTTTTCAATTGTTGATGTTTATTTAAATAATTAATATATTTTTGACCCATTTGCAAATTACAAATAAACCCCTGTTCCTTTCTTTTCATTCGAAGAGGCATATCCAGGTTTTATACCTTTCTTTCATCGTATTGTTTCGCCACTCTACTTCTTTTTTTCTTCCCCAAAAATCATCCACCGCACAGACTGAGATTTTCAATCGTCGCAACCGCATCCAAAGTTTCTAATCGGTGTCAAAAACTACAAATTGCTCAAGTACCTTCTTGTTTCGTGTAGCAACGATTTTCTTGTCTCAGAACCGAGGTATTTTATTTTTCACCAACGCTTCTTCTGCATTTTTAACTGAATGTTTAGGTTTCATTTTTTATTCGCCTAATTCATTGTAGATTTCAAATCTTTTTCGAAATGTTAGGGTTTCCGTGTTTTTCAATTTTGTTTCTAACTGCAGTAAAACTTCAAATTAATTTTCTTTAAAACTATAATGTTGCTGTGTTTCATCTTCCATTAACCAGCTGAAGATTTTTATGTTAGAAATTGTTGCTAAATTGTTTCTGTTTAGATATGTAAAACACCATACATTACATAGAGATGTGGGAGGAGATATATGCCATTAAACACATTTTACAATTAAACCCTAAAACAATAAAACTCAGCAGCCGTGAAAAAACAAAACAAAATGCAGCCGCTGCTGAATCGCACTGAACTCAACTGGCCGGCCATAGAAGCAAAAGCTGGCCTGAAACAATAGCGGAATTGAGGCCCGTTTGGATTGGTTTAGTTTTGAGGTTATGCAAATAAATAATCTTTTATGTATAATTATAAGCTTTTCAAAGTAGTTTATGAAAAAACAGCTTATAAAGATACAATTTTTGTTGATGAAAACTTACGAATTAACGTAAAAGTTTAGTTTTGCATAAATTATTTTCATAAGCTCAAAAATAAGTCAAATCCAAACAGACCCTTGGTTGTTTTTCAGGAAGAAAGGCAGCCAGATACATTGAAGTCTAGGTTTTTATTTCTTTTATTTTTGGATTTTCCTTCCCCTCTCTTGATGTGATTCCACCACGATTTGCAATTGTGATAGTCGCTCGTGCAGAAGACAGCGTGCCACAGAATTTGTGGCTGCGACTGACAACATAGTTCTAAACCATCTGAAGTTTAAAGCTTGACATATTCCATTAACTAGCTGAAGATTTATATGTAGGAAAATGTTGCTAAATTGTTTAGGCACCTTTAGTAAACTATTAATGTTTTTGATGTTTTGATATGTAAAACTTGATAATAATTTTAGATTAAATGGTTGATGAAAGTATGAAGAGGAAATGGGGAATGTCGTAGGAGGTACCCTTAGGTACTGACTACTGAATTATGAGAAAGAAATACAGATAAAAGGATTTGCTATGATAAAGTAGTTTAGATGGAATTACTCTTTTTTTGTTTATTCTCATGTTATTATCCTTTGTAATAGTTTACAACAATTAAATTGAAGAGTAGTTCTTAGATAGGCATAACCCCAAATGAAAATGATTTGGACACACACACACACACAAATGAAAAAATTAAATGTAAAATAATTTAGTCACATCATTTAATCATCTTTTCTATTAAACTTTTCATTTTTATTTTTGTGTCTATGCCTAAATATTTTTCATTTAGAATTGTGCCCAAGTAAGTGTACCTCTTAAGTTGAATTCTTCTTAAAGGCTGTTGGCTAAGCTGCAGGAATATGGGTGACATGGAGCAAGACAATGAAAATAACAAAGAGACTATGATAGAGCAGCTTGCTCAGGCGTTCGTTGAATTGGAAGCTCGGAATGGCACTTCTGAGGATAAGGTTCAATGGGTTGAAATTAAGCAACATTTCTTTGACCTTGAGATGATGTTGATCAAGAAAAATGAAGAGCTGCAGGCTAAGGAGAGGGAGTATGAAGAGAAACAATTAGAAACAAATACATTACTCACGCAGAGAAAGGCAGCGGTTACTTCAAAAGAACAAGATCTATTAGATCGTTTGCAGGAGCTTAAAGACGCTGCAGTAGCTTCCATTGTAGAGGCTCGTCCAAATGAGACTACAACTTTGGAGTTTGTGTCTTATGGGGAGAACAATGATAACAAGGTAAACAGCTCCCCTGAGGACTCTCCTTATAAGTCAGATGAAAAGTCTGATGGTGTGGCTACTGAGGTTACGTCACATCTAGAGTTGAAAAAATTTTGTGAAAAAATGGATGCTAACGGTCTTCTGGATTATGTTGTGGCGCATAAGAAAAAAGTGACTGTTTTTCGTGAAGAAATTTCGGTTGCATTAGAAAGTGCAACTGATCCAGCACGTTTGGTGCTTGATTTACTAGTGGGGTTTTATCCCGCCAATGAGACTACCCAACAAAAGGATACAATGGGTGCTGCCCTTCAGGGCAAGCGCAAATCCTCTATTCTAATTTTGGAAGCCTTGGCCAGCTTATTGGCAAGGGCTGACCCAGGTGCAGATCACCTTTTGAACCCTGAAACCAAGCAGCAAGCCAAGGCAATGGCTGATGAGTGGAGGCTCAAGTTAGCTAGTGTGGACATTGATGCTGCCAATGGACATTCATTGGAAGCAGAGGCGTTCTTGCGGCTTCTTTCAACTTTTAGAATTGCTTCAGAGTTTGGTGAAGAAGAACTCTGCAAGCTTGTACTTGCAGTTGCTCAGAATAGGTCGGCAGCTGAGCTCTGCCGCTCTATTGGGTTAACTCACAAAGCGCCAGGTTGGTGTTCTTTTAATAAACTGCTGACCTGTGAAATCTGCAGTGAAGGATTGTCCTGTCAGATATCTCCCCTATACTAGATGAGTGGTCTTCATTAGGGGAAGTATAGCTAGATTATCTGAAGAAGCATAGCGTGTGACATATATTTTGCTGCTTTTGTTGTGATATTACATGTTAGGTGGTGACACAATTTTCAGATATTGATTATTCTAATTTTCACTATTTATGCAGCTCTTGTCGAAATATTAATCAACAATGGGAAACACATTGCGGCTGTACATTTTGTTCAACTCTTCGAACTTCAAGAAAGCTTTCCCCCTGTGCCCCTCCTGAGGACATACCTCAAAAACCAAAGAAGAAATTCACAAGTAAAGGCTGATAATGTGCGTGATATTGCTACTGCAAAGGTATGCTTTGTTGCTGGACTGATTCAAATTGAGTGACTATCTTAATTATTTTGTTTTGCATTGCTTATACATGTACATGCTCATTTATTCATTATTGTAGATTGATGCCAATGCACAAGAGCTTGCAGCACTGAAAATTGTAATTAAGTGCATTGAAGAATATGAGTTTGAATCCGAGTACCCACTTGATACACTCCATAAAAGGGTTCGTCAACTAGAGAAATCAAAGACAGAAAAAAGGAGAGGTGTAGAGTTTTTCAAACGTCCGCAACAATCAAAGAGGCCAAGGCCTAACGAAAGGAATTTTCCACCCCGTTCTTCTGGTCGTGGTGGTGCTTCAGCTGTTGGTACAGGTAGGCAGATTCCCCCTGTTAGGACCACATATGCAGGAGCTGCTGACAGGTATCCCCATTATGGTGCGGTCGCACACGAGTATCAAGTTCCTCAGCCATCTATATACACTCAGCCGGCTAGTGCAACTCCATCTAACTATGGTCGTTATTTTGTTGGTAGTAGTTTGCAATCCTCACACCAGCATTACATGTGATTTGTTTACATCCAAGCATTACTGAAAAGATTTGAGACATGCTAGCTGATCAAAACATTAGTGATTCTACTCCTACTCTTTTAGTATGTTCCCTTTTGTTTTTGTTTTGTTTTGTTTGAGTTGTTATGATGTCAGAAAGCAGGTGTACACTTATATTTATATCTAATGATCATCACTTTTGTTAAATAAAGTGCATGTTAAAATTTGGTGACAGAACTCGTTTGGTCCAATACAAAGGAGTTGGAAACCAATTGTAGATCGAGTCTGAAGATGCAAAACATTGATGGTTAGAATAATGGAAGGAATACATTGAAATTCTCAATTGAAACTTTGAATTATAAATTGTGTTTAAATCTAAATAGTAAATATAATTAATAATTTTAATAAATAGAAATTACAAGACTTTGAGCATACTTCAACTTTTTTTCCAGCTAAACGTAATTTATCTTCCTCCCCTCCTATCGTAATTTATCTTCCTCCCCTCCTATCGACAAATGTAGTTGAAAACAGTTTGCCTACAAAGGGAAAAAGGCTCTTGTTGTTTGAGAACTCAGCTACCAATGGCGGGATGTAGTACTTCATTATCTTTTTACTAATACAAGGAAGCTCATATGTTATTCTTATGTCTCCATTGTGCCTATGTGACAGAGCTCAAATTTTTTATTAAAATAAGCTCAAATTCTTTATTTTTTTTATCCCACAATTTATTGTATTTGTCTATCTATTCATTCTCTAAAGTCATGGTTATATCTTTTTGTTGAAGAGTAGTTAAACCTCATGATGGTTGAAATTATTTTCAATCAATAAAAGAAATAGAAAGTGTAACCATCTATAATCTTTATAAGCCATACTCACTAACCACAACTTTTTATCCATACTCTCATTTTCATAGTTTTGTTCTTTTACATGTTTTCTATATACCAATTTTACACTTTTAGCAATTAGCAAACCAAGTTTATTCTCAACAAGTAAGTCAACTATTATCTTATCTCTTCAAGTATAAATACTAGTCTCATTTCAATGTCTTTTTTTCTTACTTTTTTAGGGATCAAATTGTCCAAAAATGACAAAGGAACATATGTTGGAACGAACATGTTGAGTTAGCAATATGTCATTTTAATTATATGTAAATTTTATTTATGCTTAATTTATGGATTTGTATGTTATGTAAAATAAACTATCGTATATCTTTGATATAACATGTTATTTGGTTCTAATTTTCTTTCAAAATATCGTATGTCTTTCAAAATTCTAACATATATATATATAGTAGAGTAAAAAAAATACTCTAACAAAACGTCAACTATTATCTAATCTTTTCAAGTATAAATATTAGTCTCATTTCAATGTTTATTTTTCTTACTTTTTTAGGGAACAAATTGTCCAAAGATGACAAAGGAACATATGTTGGAACGAACATGTTGAGTTAGCAATATGTCATTTTAATTATATGTAAGTTTTATTTATGCTTAATTTATGGATTTAATTTTCTTTCAAAATATTGTATCTCTTTCAAAATCTAACCCATATATATATGTGGGGTAGTGGAATAGTTGCAGAATCATTCTTGGTGAGGAAGAACTAACATACAACTATGATGGTATATTGCCAAAGAAGACAAAGTTGTTTGAAGATCTTCATGTCACATATATATTGACTTTTTTTCTTCTATGTGTAGACTGAAGTTTGAGTCTGTCAAACTTTAGTAAAAAATTCTATGGTTAAAAAAGAATATCCTTAACAAATTAGTTGGCATGTTGCATGAATATAATTTTCTATGATACGAGAACAATATAACATGTCGAATTGAATTGGTTAAAAAAAAAACAATTGAAAACGGTTACAAGCTGCTCATTAAGCTCCCAACTCTCGACTAAATCAATTTAATGCAAGATGAGATAAGAATCGGAAAAAAAAAATGTCATTGCAAGAGACTGTATAATTTACATTTGTTTTGCATTTGTCTTAACTTTCCACTAAATTGAATTATATTTTGATACATGAATTAAGAAAAATTTCTCTTTATGATGTTACATTTTTTATTAATTAATTACTATTCTCCTAATATTTTTTATAAAATAACTTTGTCAATTGTCACATCAACTTTTAAACTACTACTCTTTTGTATTCCTTAACTATAACTGTGGTTATTTATTCTATAGTTTTATTATAATATAATTTAATGATAATTTTATCATACAAACCTTTGAACTTCTAATTTTTACTATTCTTAACCATTGTGTGTATAAATATGTGATTTTTTACACAAATGCTAAATATTTGTAGTAAAAAATTGAGTTTTCGGTCCTCAACACTTTCTTCAAGCTATTAAATATCACTCTTCGGTTTGGCACTATATAAGTTTTTTCTCATCATCTCTTCACTGATAATTAATTTCTATATAGTGACTTAGGTTACTCTTAGATTGGTTAAATATTTTAGCACTACTTTTTTTTATTGATATAATCTTCGTTTTCTACTTTTCTAACTTTCTTTTATATGTCAATGTAGATATTACAATTTTTTTCATGTGAATTTGGAGAAGAGAGTAAAAGAGGCTTTTAATATTACCTTTGTTATATCTTTGATGTTTCAGAAGTCTATGAGTATGATAGTTCATGTAAAATACACACACACACACACACATGTTGGAACAAAAGAGGTTCTGATATGACCCAATTAAGTTTTGATGATAACAAAAGTATTAATGTACAATAGGGTATACTAATTATTTAATCCAAGTGTGCGGATATACAAGTTAATTTTTATATTCATTGGAAGCACATTGTAAGCTCTGATATGGCAAAGCAAACTCTGATCATAACTTCAAGCCATCAGAAGATGCGTATTTGACTCATCAGAAGATTACATATCAGACTCTGATAAGAGCAGTGAGAGCCGTTTTGTCAGAAGAACATTCTCTGCATCAATGATTATACTCTGACATTCCAAAAGCTGATGGAATCAATCTTATCCACAAAATAGTGACGTTTGTACTATTGTACGAACTCTTTACCTGATTTGGATAAAACGTTTTCCCCAAGATTGATTGTATACAAGGTTACCCGATTTGGTTAACAATGGTACTATCTACAGCTGGCGCAATCTCACTGCATCAAATTCGAATCAAACACGCTCCATCTTCATCTATAAATTGGAGCAAGTTTGAAGCTTTGGGATACGACACTTGAACAATTTTGAAAGAGCTGTTATTCTGTCAAATCATCCTAGAGCACTAAGAACTTCAAATACAACTTGAACTCATATTCAAAATCCAAGACTCCAACTTCAGCTTCTGTTAATTCATTAGTTGAACCTTAGAATTTTGTATTAAGATTCTAGGTTAAGTCTTGTTTCAAAAGTTGTATTTATTTTGTCACTGAACATTGATCTTTATATCAATTGTTCAGACTCTGTTTTTCTTTCACTTGTGTTTTGAAGTCTCTTGCCTGCGTGCTTGAGCATTAGGAAGTCTCTTGTTTGTATACTTGAGCATTGGAAGTCTCTTGCTTGTGTGCTTGAGCAATTGTAATCTTTTGTGATTATAGTAAACTCTCTTGGAAGTACAAGAGGACTGGACGTACTCTCGGTTTGTGAGGGGAACCAGTATAAAAATCTCTGTCTCTATCTTTCTCTCTTTCTCTCTACTTTCAAAGTTACTCTTGATTGTGTTTTGTTTTCTAAACCGCTGCAAACTCTGATAAGTTTTCCATAACTTAGAAGAAAATTTCAAACTACCCAAAACACAATTCAACCCCCCCCTCTTCTTGTGTTTTTCACACCTTCAATTGGCATCAAGAGCCCGGTTCTATTTTTAATCACCTAACAGTGAGACAGTTTTCCTGTTGAAAAACACTATGACTGAAACTCCAAGTGGTAGCATGAAAGCAGTTCCTCATGACTATGATGTTGAAGATAAGTCAAGCAACAAGGCACCAAAGTTCAATGGAGATGCTTTTACCTTTTCCTGGTGGAAAGATAGAATCTACAGTCATCTTATTGGTTTAGATGATGAGCTTTGGGACTTGGTTGAAGAAGGGGTAACTTTCCAAGGACTAGATGAAAAGGGAAGGCTATCTGGTTAAGAAAGAAAGAAGTTCACTCCTACAGACAAGAAGCTTTACAAGAAACATCACATAGTTAAGGATCTTCTCATTGGGTGTATAACTCATGATGAGTACCTCAAGATCACAGACAAATCCACTGCCAAGAGCATCTATGACTCTGAGGATGAAGACTCTGAGGAAGCAAACCTAGCGCTTATGGCCATTGGTGAGTCAGACGATGAAAATGATTCAGAGTTTGATACTGACGACATTGATGAGGTAATATCTAAAATGTCTAGTACTCAAATGACCAAAGCTTTGAAAGATGTAATGGTGAAGTACATGGAAAAGTTGAGTGAGTTAGATTTTTGCAAACAAAAAATGAAGCTACTCAATGAAAATCTCACCCAGACTCAAGCAAACTATCAAAAATCTCTTAAAACAATTAAGGTGCTTGAGACTGGATGTAGAACATGTCACAAACCTTATGACGAGTATGAAATCTCTCTTCAAGAGTTTGTTCACCATAACATAGACAAAACTAGGGTAACTTCCGTAATTCATGGTGGACTTAGCAACTATTACAAAAGACAAGGACTTGGTTCTCTTACATCTCCTAATGTGGGAAAATCAAATAAACCTGTCTTGTTGAGCAAGTCACCATCAGAATCTTATTCAAACTTTACTAAGAGTACATCAGAACCTCTGACTGTGTCTGGTACTCTTGTGAGCTTGGAACCACAAGATAAGGTATCAGAAGATGACTCATCTTCTGAACCTAAGTCTTCTAAAACCCAGGTTCCCCTCACATCAGTACCCATGTCTACTCAAGTTAAAGCTGTCAAAGTACCAAAGCCTGTTGATAAGCGGGGCACTAGTACTTCTAAAGCAAACTTGGTAACTGGTTCTCTGACACACTCAAGAGGAAAGTCCCAGAGACAACAAAAGCCTAAACATTTTTCTAAAGGCTCTGTTGACTCCAGATCTTCTGAGTATTCTAACAAGCAGAATAAGATTCTCAAAACTAACTAAAAAGGACCCATCAGAGTATGGGTACCAAAATCTGAAATAGTGTATGCTGCAGGTATGCACCCAAAGAAGAAAAGAAAGCTCATGGTATCTGGACTCTGGCTGCTCACGTCACATGACAGGAGACAAGCTCTTGTTCCACACCCTGAATCAGCAAGAGGGAGGAACAGTAGGGTTTGGTGGCAACCAGAAGGGAAAGATCATTGGTATAGGTACAGTCGGTAATTCTTCTTTGTCAATTTCTGATGTTTGGTTGGTAGATGGACTACATCATAACCTACTTAGCATAAGTCAATTGTGTGATAGTAATTATGATGTTATGTTTAATAAGGATTCATGTACTGTAATCAGAAACTCTGATCAATCTATTGTCTTTAAGGGAAATAGAAAAGGCAATGTGTACAAAGTCAATTTTTCTGATTTAAAGGAACAACAAGTGCTTTGTGTTTTGACATTGAGTGATGAAAAATGGGTCTGGCATAAAAGATTGGGTCATGCTAACTGGAGATTAATTTCTAAGCTTAGCAAGGACAATCTTGTCAGAGGCCTTTCAAAAATAAAATATCACTCAGACTCACTTTGTGGTTCCTGTCAAAAAGGAAAAATTGTCAAAAGTTCTTTTAAGAACAAGAACATTGTCTCTACTACTAGACCTTTGGAACTCTTACACATTGATCTGTTTGGACCAGTTAGCACTGCTTCAATCAATGGTAAGAAGTATGGATTAGTCATTGTGGATGATTATAGTAGATGAACTTGGGTTAAATTTCTGAGAACTAAAGATGACACATATGAAGTGTTTAGCATCTTCTGTATCTAAATTCAAAATGAAAAAGATTCCAAGATTTTGAAAGTAAGAAGTGATCATGGTGGTGAATTTGAAAATGAACCTTTTGAAAATTTTTGTGAAGAACATGGAATTCTCCATGAATTCTCTTATCCTAGAACTCCACAACAAAATGGAGTTGTAGAAAGAAAGAATAGATCTTTACAAGAAATGGCTTGCACCATGATGCATGAAAACAATTTGGCTAAATTCTTTTGGGCAGAAGCTGTTAACACTGCTTGTTATATTCAGAATAGAATCTATATAAGACCTATTTTGAACAAAACAACATATGAACTCTTTAAGGGAAGAAAACCCAATATTTCTTATTTTCATCAATTTGGTTATACATGTTACATTCTGAATAACAAAGTCCATCTTTAGAAATTTGACTCTAAAGCCTGTAAGGGTATCTTCATTGGATACTCTGAACGCTCTAAGTCATACAGAGTGTATAATTCTGAAACTAATACAGTGGAAGAATCAATGCACATAAAGTTTGATGATAAAGAGCCTGATGATAAAAAGTCAGAGCCTGTTAAAGATTTGTCAGGTTCTGATGAATCAGAAGATGAAACTCCAGAGTATGATAATAACATAGAATCTGTAGAAGACTCTGAAACTCAAGAAGATACACCTTCTGATGCTGCTCAAGAACATCAAACTATTGATGATAACTCTGAAGTGACAGAAGTTCCAAGGAACACATTCAAGTACAAATCCTCACATCCTGAAGAACTTATCCTAGGAAACAAGAATAGTCCAAGAAAAACAAGGTCAAACTTCAGAGATGAAGAATCATTGTTTGGATTAGTATCCTTGATTGAACCAAAGACAACAAATGAAGCTCTCTCAGATGATGCTTGGATAGTTGCTATGGAAGAAGAGTTAAATCAATTCAAGAGAAATGATGTATGGGATCTGGTACCCAAACCAAAGCATAAGAACATTATTGGAACAAAATGGGTATACAGAAACAAATTGAATGAACAAGGTGAAGTCACAAGGAATAAAGCCAGACTTGTTGCACAAGGATACAGTCAACAAGAAGGAATTGACTTCACTGAAACATATGCTCCAGTAGCAAGACTGGAAGCAATCAGGTTACTTTTATCCTATGCAGTCAATAATGGTATTACTCTATATCAAATGGATGTGAAAAGTGCATTTTTAAATGGTGTCATTTCTGAAGAAGTGTATGTCAAACAACCTCCTGGATTTGAAGATTTAACAAATCCAGATCATGTGTTTAGACTAAAGAAGTCACTCTATGGACTCAAACAAGCTCCCAGAGCTTGGTATGAAAGATTGAGTACCTTCTTGGTTGACAATGGTTTTGAAAAAGGACAAGTTGACAATACACTCTTCAAAAAGACCCTTAAGAAAGACATTTTGATCATTCAAATATATGTTGATGATATCATTTTTGGATCAACTAATGCCACTCTTTGCAAGAACTTTTCTAAGCTTATGCAGGATGAGTTTGAAATGAGCATGATGGGAGAATTGAAGTTCTTTCTTGGTATTCAAATTAATCAAACAGAGAAAGGAACATTCATTCATCAATCCAAATATATAAAGGATCTTCTGAAAAAGTTCAACTTAGAAGATTGCAAACCCATGAATACTCCAATGCATCCTACATCAAGTCTAGGCAAAGAAGAGTCTGAAGGCAAAGTTGATCAGAAGCTGTATAGAGGTATGATTGGATCTCTTCTTTATCTAACTGCCTCAAGACCTGATATTTTATTCAGTGTATGTTTGTGTGCAAGATTTCAATCAGATCCTAGAGAATCTCATCTCACTGCTGTGAAGAGAATCTTTAGGTATTTGAAAGCTACTTGTAACATTGGACTACTGTATCAGAAATCCAATGACTACAAGCTGATTGGATTCTGTGATGCTGACTATGCTGGTGATAGAATTGAAAGAAAATCCACCAGTGGTAACTGTCAGTTCATTGGTGAGAATTTAATTTCATGGGCTAGTAAAAGGCAAACCACCATAGCTATGTCAACAACAGAAGCTGAATACATATCAGCAGTTAAATGTTGTACACAACTACTTTGGATGAAATATCAATTGGAAGATTATCAAATCAGCAGTAACAATATTCCTTTATATTGTGACAATACTGCAGCTATTCACCTTTCTAAAAACCCTATTTTACATTCAAGAGCTAAGCATATTGAGATTAAACATCATTTTATCAGAGACTATGTTCAAAAAGGGGTAATTGATCTCAAGTTCATTGAAACAGAAAATCAATGGGCTGATATCTTTACAAAACCTTTAGCTGTTGAACGTTTTGATTTTATCAAAAAGAATCTGAACATGATGGAAATCTCTGATTAACTTAGACTCTGATGAAAAATTGAGTTTGTGAGAATCTAATAGTAATCAGAAGATGAAGTCATCAGAACCTTCTGTATCAGAAGTTGTGATGAGAACATCTTCTGACGAACTATCAGAATCTGATTAGAAGGTAAAGAGTTCTGGCGCGTAAGTAAAAATCTTTTGTAAAAACCCTTTCGTTTTCTCCTACTTACGTGTCAGTTATTTAAAGGCTTAATTCATACTTTGGTCCCTTATGTTTATTTTAGCGCTCAATTTGGTCCCTTATCTTTTAAACGTCTCAATTTGGTCCCTTATTTTTTTTGTAGTTCTCAATTTGGTCCCTCCCGTCAAATTTTTCACTATTACCATTAAATTTGGACACGTGTCATCTGTCCAAGTGTGCCACGTGTCCAAAATTTTAAAAGACAAGGGACCAAATTGAGAACTGCAGAAAAGATAAGGGAACCAAATTGAGACTTGCAGAAAAGATAAGGGACCAAATTGAGACTTTTAAAAGATAAGGGACCAAATTGAGACGTTTAAAAGATAAGGGATCAAATTGAGCGCTAAAATAAACATAAGGGACCAAAGTATGAATTAAGCCTTATTTAAATAATCTTCTAATACACGTGTCTTGTTGCAAGAGGATAAAGAAGTTGGTTAATGATGATTAGCATTTCAAATTCCCATTTGTGGTAAAATACTCTACTACCCCTATGTATGTGTACTTGTTTTTGTGCGAAAGTTTCTATTTAAACACACTAACTGTTCACATTCACACTTTTGCACTCTCATAACCTACACTTTCATTCTTCTAAAACACAGAGCAATTTCTTTCTTCCTCTTTAGAAACTCTAACTCCCAAATATCATCCATGGCATCCTCATCATCATCAAGCGTTAGCGCATGCATGGTTTTACCAAGAGAATCCAACCCTACTGAGTTCGCTAAGGATCAACGATCATACAAATATGATGAACTAAACGTTGCGATTGAGAATCCTGTTGATCTAGAAAGTATTAGAGTAAACGGTTTTCCTGAAGTTGTTCATCATTACAAAAGACAAGGGTTGGAGTACTATTTTGATGTGATGAATGGACCAACCTACACAGAGCTTGTTAAGGATTTCTGGATGAAAGCTTCCGTTATCACAAGAGATGTACATAATAGGAAGATCAGGGAGATGGTTGAAGAGAACCCTGAACTGAAAGGTAAAACTCCTGAGCAAATGGGTTTGAGACCTTTCATTACAACAGAGATTGAATCATTTGTGGCTGGATTCAGAATCTCCATCAGACTCTGTCACATTCTTGAGGCTCTGAAGCTACAGCGTGGTGGTTTAGTACTCAAGCACACTGATGAAGCTGGTCCTGATGTTGAGGAATATATATTCAAACCTAAGGCTGACCCTAAGGACAAGTTTGAATGGACCAACAACTGCAAGATCATCTACAGGATTTTGATTGACAGTGTCCTGCCCAAATTGGGAGGTACTGATCAAATATCAAGTCTCCAGAAGTTGTTCACATTTCATGTTGCTAAAGGAAACTTTCTGGATGTTGGTAAGCTTATTTTTGATCATCTATGTGTATCTATTCTCTCAAGCAAAACTATTGTTCGACATTCAAGACTACTTAGCCACATGTTTGCACAGTGTGGTTTGTTGGATGCTATCACACCTTACCTTCCAGGCTTAGGTACCTTTCTGCTAAGTTCTAAGATTGTGAATAGTACTACCTTAAGGTACTTAAAGCTGGTGAAGAATAATCAGATAATCCATCCAACACACCCTATGCTACTCAGAGATTCTGAGAAAGACATTGGTGAATGTTGGCTTGCACATGTCAGTGATAATGAAGCCAAGAGGGTTATAGAGGCACATGCTGAGTTCTTAAACAAGCTAGGAGCTGATGTAGGAGATGGACAACCTACAAAGCTAACTGTTAGACAAGCAAGGCTTTTGGAACAACCTCTCAGACTTGAACCAGTCAAGAGAAAAGCTGCCAAGAGTCCTGCTGGGAAGAAGACTGCTAAGACTTAGAAGACTACAACTCCAAGATCCTCAAAGAAACCAAGGGTTAGGAAGCCTGCATTGATGGATCTTACAGAAGAAGAAAAGGAAGAAGCTGTGATACAGGCAGCATTGGCAAAAGTTGAGGCGTTCAACAAAAAGCAAGAGGCTCTGAAGGATAGTTATGATTGTGGTATTGAAGAGTCTGCTTTTGACAACATGCATAAGAGGCTTCCCAAAAGGAATGATCCTCATAATCTGCTGGATCAACAGACTCTGTATGGTCCTGTACATGGTAAGTCTTCTACTTTTATTGGAGGCAGATCAGCGTTTAGTGATTATTTCAGAAGGCTTCAATTCCCTTCTGAAATCAGAGTTAAACATGCTTTTGATAAGATTTTAAAAGGAGTTCATTCTGAGAAAGACAATGTTCTTTCTAAGAATCAACCAACATCAGAGCAGTTTAACCTCATCCTATCTAACCCATCAGAATCTCAAGCTAATATTATATGCAATGATGCAGCACAAGCTTCAACAAGTACTGCACCTATCATTCAAAATCTGGATGAAGATTCTGATAAGACACCATCACCACCCCCTCAAAAATCCCCCAAACACCATGAAATTCATATCACAGAAACTCTACCAAACTCTGAGACTGTTCAACCTGTGAACACTCAAGAAAAACCATCAACACCACAACCAGAAAATGAAACACAGCCAGAAAATGAACCACAACCAGATAATCAAACCCAACCAGAAAATGACCCACAGCCAGAAAATGAAACCCAACCAGAAAATGAACCCCCACCAGTACATACTCCATCAGAACATGACCATCAACAATCACCAGAACCTCATCAAGATCAAGTGTCTGAGACTCTTCACTCTGATGAACATGCTCATGAGAAATCCCCACATCATGTGGCTATGGATAACTCATGTGACTTATCTACACCCATTAAGAAACATGTTCAACAAATCAATGAGACCTTGAATCTTGAAATTGTTCAGAAAACCCCTCCTGACCAATCCAATCATCTCAAAACCCTGATGCAGGATCTCTCTATGGACTGCATCTTCGTCCCTCCACACCTACCTTCTAGAATTGCCAATGAACCTCTTGACCAAACCCAGGATGATATCATTAATCTGCTAAAAGTTGTTGACAAGAATCTTAGAAGAATGTCCAGTCAGATTCCTAACAGGTCTATTGATACAGCACACATTAACAAAGAGTGTGACCTTATGGAACAAAATCTGGTACTCATACTTCGTTCTGTCAGAAAGGCTTATACTACAGACCTGAATTTAAGGAATGAGATAGCAAGGAAGGAAGAGGAAGAAAGGCTTGAAAGAGAAAGGTTGGAAGCTGAGGAGAGGGAGAGGAAAAGATTGGAGGATGAACGCATTGAAAGGGAAAGACAAGAAGCTGAGCAAGCTAGGCTAGCAGAAGAAGCTAGAATAGCTGCTGAACAGGCAAGGCTTGAACAAATTGCCAGAAATGCACCAGAATATGCTCAACACATAAGGGAAAATCAAGATAACTTTCAGAGAAGACTTGATGAGCATTCTACTATGTTGGCTGCAATAATGACTACCCTCCAGAGCATCAATGCCAGATTACCTCCTCAACCTGATCAACCTTAAACCTAGGATTCTATGCACTTGTTCTGTTTATTTCTCTATAATGCTCTGTTATTTCTTTTGTAACTTGTTGGATAGTATTTCTTCTTAAGTACTTGGTTGATTATCTTCTGTGTTCATTATTTATCTGCTTATTTGGTTATCTTTTATTTTATGCTTTCATGTTATGCTTTCATAAATGATTTTGAGACAAATATCAACACGGAGATTTCAAAGCTAAATAAAGAGTTTATTCAATTGAAAATTGTTGATTACATAAGTTTTTATCCAACTTTTCACTTGGATTCTACATCCAAAATAGCTAGTCCTAAATCTAGCTTATTAGAATCTAAGGGAAATGGAAGAATTCAACATTCTCTTTACTTCCTTATTGGGAGATCAATGAGAAGCGATCTCATTGATTATGAAGAGGGGTATTCTTCACTAGGAGGAACATATGTACTCAAGAATTCCTTCCAATCAGAATCCCATTCAGATTCTGACTCGGATAAGGACTCTTGTTGTTTAGTCTTGGATCTTGTTTGATAATTGACTCTGACAGGAGCAGAAGTTGATGCCTTCATCTTCTGAGGTTTCTTCTTAGACTCTGAGTCTTGTTGAATCTTCACTTTCTTCTTCTTCTTCTCCTGCGCTTTCTTACTTTTGATCACTTTTCTATCCTTATCCATTGTTGATTCTTCACAATGAAATGGAAGTGTTGAGTGAAATGACAAAGTTTATGGTCCTTATATAGTGGTTTCAAAATAGATAAGTTCATGGTTTTACGACAAACCATTTAATTGGTGTAGTTGTAACCACCTTGACTGCCTTGAAACTTTAATATTGACCATTTGTTTCTAACTTGTCATTTATTTCCTGTCAGTTTTATCTTTTTGTTTAATGACAAAAGGGGGAGTAAGAGTTGTTATTAATTTATGAGATGCTAAACTGAAACCAAAATTCCAAAATTATTTCTTTTTAATTATGTCTTCGTATGATATGATTTTGAGGAAAATATTAGTTGAAATTTGAACTTCTGATACATGGTACGTATAAAAGAAAAGTGCAATTTTCTTTCATAGGTATCAGACTTAGGGGGAGAGCTTGCAAACCTAGCCTCTGAAAGTCTAGTGTATTAGTCTAGTTCAAAAGTCAAATAATTATTTTTAAACTGATTAAATTAATCATTGCTGAACTTAGGGGGAGCTTGCAAAACTCATCAACCTAAGAGATGCTTGATAAATTTTATCAACAACCATTGTAAATTAATACTTGGTTTGTCATCAATCAAAAAGGGGGAGATTGTTGGAACAAAAGAGGTTCTGATATGACCCAATTAAGTTTTGATGATAACAAAAGTATTAATGTACAATAGGGTATACTAATTATTTAATCCAAGTGTGCAGATATACAAGTTAATTTTTATATTCATTGGAAGCACATTGGAAGCTTTGATATGGCAAAGCAAACTCTGATCAGAACTTCAAGCCATCAGAAGATGCGTATTTGACTCATCAGAAGAATACATATCAGACTTTGATAAGAGCAGTGAGAGCAGTTTTGTCAGAAGAACATTCTCTGCATCAATGATTATACTCTGACATTCCAAAAGCTGATGGAATCAATCTTATCCACAAAATAGTGACGTTTGTACTATTGTACGAACTCTTTACCTGATTTGGATAAAACGTTTTCCCCAAGATTGATTGTATACAAGGTTACCCGATTTGGTTAACTATGGTACTATCTACAGCTGGCGCAATCTCACTGCATCAAATTCGAATCAAACACGCTCCATCTTCATCTATAAATTGGAGCAAGTTTGAAGCTTTGGGATACGACACTTGAGCAATTTTGAAAGAGCTGTTATTCTGTCAAAATCATCCTAGAGCACTAAGAACTTCAAATACAACTTGAACTCATATTCAAAATCCAAGACTCCAGCTTCAGCTTCTGTTAATTCATTAGTTGAACCTTAGAATTTTGTATTAAGATTCTAGGTTAAGTCTTGTTTCAAAAGTTGTATTTATTTTGTAACTGAACATTGATCTTTATATCAATTGTTCAGACTCTGTTTTTCTTTCACTTGTGTTTTGAAGTCTCTTGCCTGCGTGCTTGAGCATTAGGAAGTTTCTTGTTTGTATACTTGAGCATTGGAAGTCTCTTGCTTGTGTGCTTGAGCAATTGTAATCTTTTGTGATTATAGTAAACTCTCTTGGAAGTACAAGAGGACTGGACGTACTCTCGGTTTGTGAGGGGAACCAGTATAAAAATCTCAGTCTCTATCTTTCTCTCTTTCTCTCTACTTTCAAAGTTACTCTTGATTGTGTTTTGTTTTCTAAACCGCTGCAAATTCTGATAAGTTTTCCATAACTTAGAAGAAAATTTCAAACTACCCAAAACACAATTCAACCCCCCCCCCCCCCTTCTTGTGTTTTTCACACCTTCAACACACACACACAAGAGTTAGATAAACTATTAATGAGAGAGATATATAAAAATAAAAAGCAAAAATGAATTACGTCTATCAGGGACGGAACCAGAAAAGTTTATTAAGGGTGGCGGAAAAATAACACGTAAAAGACAATAAAAATTTGTTACTCAACTTACGATTTTTACAAACTTAATATTATAAACTCTCGAGAGACTCAACTACCTAAAGTTCTAAATTTCAATACATAAAAAAAACTAGTTATTACTGTCAAGAAAATTTGACATAACTAATTTATAATACTTTTCTATTTCTTTTTTTTTCATTCAACTACCTAATGAGAAACTTAAAACATTTTTTTTTATCAAATAGTTTAGTACTTAAAAATTTCATCATATATAATATATTATCCTGCCAATTAAATTAAGCTTACGGAATGGAACTTGAAACATTTTGACACAACACAACACATATTTATATCACATACTCTTACACAGGGGCGTCCCGTACACATGTGCGGGATGTGCGACGACACCGGGCCTCTAAATTTTGAGGGCCTCAACTCAAAATTTTGAGATCATATAATATTACTTATATATTATTTATACCCATAAAATATCAGATGTATATTAATAGATTAATTTTTAGGCCCTAAAATAATAGTTATATATTGTTAATGTTTATAAAATATCAAATGAGTATCAATAGATTAGTTATCTATACTCGTAAATATAGTTCTAGTCCATTTTAATCTTTGTATAAAATTTAATCTTAGATTAGGATGTTCATTTTTGACATTATATAATATGATAATTATTTTGTATTTTTTGTCCTTTTTTTTAGGTATTTTTTATTTGTCCTATTTGATTTAATGCAATTGATTTAATATTGATAATCTTTTTTGAGCTCTTAATTATTATCATAATTATCATATTTAATATTTGATTTAATGCAATTGATTTTTTTTAGGTATTTTTTAGGTATTTTTTTTGTCCTTTTTATACAGAGGGGTATATTTATCATAATTATTATTTTCATTTATAAAAATATTTTAAGTATGTATTTAATCAAACCCGTGCGACGCACAGGTTCATCTCTAGTATATGTTAAACAAAAGAGGTAGATTTCCACTTTTTACCATTCCGCCACTTCAGTAGATGACGTTATAAAAAAGAGAATTTTTTGAAAAATGTCGTATGCTACTTGAGTAGCGGACGTTATAATGATAGTGTTGTTGAAACAAAATTGGTTTGTTAATCTCTCTAATTGGTTTTGATTATAACAAAGTATTAAAAGTGCAATTGATATTACTAATGAATATATTCAAGTGTGCAGGAATACAAGTTAAAATTTAAGTTAACACTGAATATATGAAGATCTGTCATCTGTTTATTAGAATATCATCTATGGTAAAGAATATCCTTTAACAAGATAATATCAAAGCAAGAAGGTTTGACTTGTGAAAAGGATGAAGAAGAAAAGTAGCTATTGTAACACCCAAACTCATAATTATATAAAATATGTCTTTATAAAATATTAATCGAGAATACGCAACGGAAATAAAATTTGATTTACAAAAGGTTTGGTTCGAGTATTACATCGTACACATAAAAGCTTACTAATAACTTAATTAGTAAAACAATTATTGTACAAAATAAGTTTATAAGTAAATACATCTTTAAATACATTGGAAATAAGAAGCAAAACTTTAAATATACATTATAGAAATAATCTCATCCCCGTGTCACATCAGAGCGGAGCTTCACCGACAACTTGGTTACAAACATAACCTGAGAACCTGAACCCCCAAAGGTTCAGCACATACACAAAACAGATGGTTAGATAATATAACCATAAAAAGAAACTAAGTATAAGAACACACTTAATACTTAGGACATAGCATGGTCATGTCTCACAATTCATTCCATAAACAAATATCAATCTCATATCATTCATATTTCATAATCATAAAATATAATGCATCATAATAACATCACATCCTCAATCAAATAACAAGTATGCACATCATCGTCAATTATCAATCATTATTACACACCTCATAATACGCTCAATCATGTTAATAAGGGTTATCAATCAATTCCAAGTACCAAATACCACATTATTCAACCATTCACAATCACAATGGAAACAATGACAATTACCAAATACCAATTAGAGTGCACAATTACCCTAATGCAAACTAATGTCACAAATCTCATGTCATGTCACCCTAGACATAACTAAATGCATGTGGTACCTTATCCAACCATTGGAAAACTTATTCCAAATATATCTTAGTCAACCGCAACTACTAAGATATCTATCATACTTTAGGATCCCCTCTAAAGTATCTGCTCATCATACAAAATGATGCATGTATGTTAGATTACCAATCATATAATTTAATCATCTCATCCTATAAGGATATCACAACATAAGCATATCTCAATAACTCAATTGAAGATATAGAATCTCATTGATTAAATTATATTCAATAAATCTCACAAGTAATCAAGCATACATATTCAATAATAACATTATCACAATTACTCATTCATGATTCAATACTAACTTAAGCACTCAATCATGTTATCTTCAATAAGTCATTCATATATAAGCTATCATGTCATCCTATAATCAAAAGACCATAATTAAGACATGTTACAAGCATAGAATTCATTAAATTAAAGTTGGAATAAAATTGCATCAGGGCTAGCTCGCTTAGCGAGCACCAGCGACGACGTAGCGAGGACAACACAGACTTGCACAGGCTCACAGCGAGTGTCAGCGAGGGACTCGCTACTCCTCGCTTAGCGAACATGACGAATTTTCTGGGCAACATCAAGAACAATGGCTGCTCGCTTCAGCATTCATAGCGGTCGCTTAGCGAGCATGCCCATAAAAACGACCCCTGTTTCGGTTTGAGCTTAGAATCACTTAAAAATATCACCTTTCATCACATAAATTCTTAAAGTCATCAACTTTAAGCATACCAAATACATACAAGCTTAGAAGTACAAACTTTAACATCATCAAACATCATTTCAAGTTAAAAGTAATGATTTTCATGTATTAACTCATAAAACCCATTTATCACATAATCAATCAAAATCAAAGTTCAAGTAATAAACTTTATCATGGATTTTACACAATAATCATAAATAGAAGCATATTATACATGAATCATTATCAAACTTCAATTATAAACACATTCCCAAGAACCCATTTCTTACCAAAACTCAAAAAGAGTGAAGAGAGTTTGGGTGTGGAGTCATAGACAAACTCCCCTCTCTTTGATCACTCAAAATTATATTATCTAAGCCTCTTACCTCAATAAAGTTGGAATCTCTACTCCACCACTTGATTTCCTTTAATCTACCATGGCTTATTCTTTATTTGATCTTCTCCTTCATCCCTTCCTTTTCTCTAAACCTCTTTCTCTTCTTTCTTTCTCAAACCCTTTTCTCTCTTCTTTTCTCTTTTATATCTCTACCTCTCTATCTGTCAAATTTTAAGAGAAATAACAACAACACTACCTCTCATAAAAATCACTCCTTTATATAACTCTCAACTTAGGTTATAGTCAAATCCTCATACTACCCTTAATTTTACTACAAATCCCACTCACAATCTCAACTTTACTATTACCACAAATCCTTGTACTATTTACATAAGTGCCACTACTTCCTCTCCAAGACACTCTATCCCTTTAAGATAATAACCAAAGTGTCACTCTTATCTCTACACAACCCACTAACTCACACTAGATTACTATATTACCCTTAATTCTACCACAAACTCTTATTCATTCTAATTAGGCCCAATACTCATAAAAGCCCATTTTCAACAAACTTAAATGTAACAACTAATTAATAAATATAAAACATATCAATTATCATACGCAATTAGTTAAATAACATCAATTAATCAAATATAATAAAATATAAGATTTGGGGTGTTACAACTCTACCCCCCTTAAAGAATTTTCGCCCTCGAAAATTTCACGCAAAAGTTACAACTTTCAAGTTCAAGAATCATAGATCAATCAATAATAATCAACGGTTATAATCATACCAAATAAATGTAATATTCATCACCAATTGCATACAATACCAAAATGGACAAGACCTAATCATGACACTACCTCATATTGTTACAAATTATATACACGGAATGATATGATATTTCAATCAACAAGATAACATGCCTCACACTTCAAGTTATAGCTTCAACATAATTTAAAGCTAAGATTAACTCCATAAAATACAAACTCATATGCCATTGATGTACACATAATAAAGTCATACAAAATTATGAAACTAGCATAACCCTAAACATATCATGGATTACCAAATAACTCAATCTCACAAAATCATTTATAATCTTCACATATACATATTCATCGCAAAATTTCAAGTTCACAAAACACGGTCAATACATTCTATAAAAAACATTTTTCTCATCTCTTAGCAAACTCTAGACACCACCAAAGTTTGACAAGATTAGTATCATCCAATTCACACAATCCTGTCTATCCATTAACAAGAGATCAAGGACGGCCAGTTCCTTAATTTGTTAATAAATGAACAATAATTATGATGATGGTTCAAACCATCCTTACCAAGCTACGATAATGCTTTCTTAAGCACGAAACACATAAGCATTTATCAATAAGTAAACATAATATTGAGGTAGCATAACTGAATAAATATATAAAACATTTACACATGAGCATACAAAAGCATATCACAACGTCTCGCATAAACATTTAATTAGCATACATTGTCCCTAAACTTAAAAGTTAAGAATCAACTTAAAACAAGAAAGATAGATATTCCACAACAACAAATCTTAAGAATTCAACCATTCTTACCAAACAAAAACACTCTCACTAAAACATTGTATTTAAATCATGTAATGACTAATAAGAGAAACAATTATGGAGATATATATCATTCACACATAGATTCATACATTTTAAAATTCACCAAAAGAAGAAATCACAATTTGACAAATCCGTAAAGTCATGAAAACATGTTTATGAAAATAGCACATTTGAAAGATTCATCCACAATGCACAATTCATATAGTTACTCACATATGAATCATGGTAAAAGATATTCAAATAATCTACAATTAATCTATCATGTTGTATTCATCTAAAATCTCAATAATTCAAAAATAACACATCACCATCACATGTATAATCTACACAAGGACACACAATTACCTACATTAAATCTCTCATTCTTAAATCATCAATCTAAGAGTTTGGTCATGGTAAAAGAACAAACATTTCATAACCTCAAATTTCTAAGTAACTCAAGGATTCACATTCATATACATAAATCATGCAAGGAAACAATTAACTTAGCATGGTAATCAACCTAATCAAATAAGATCATCAAATTTCGCATCACATTGAATTCATTCATTCTCAAAATTTCTCAAAAGAAAGAATGATACAGTTAACAACTCCTTAAAAGGCATTGCAATAATTTACGAATATAGTGCATATCATTATCCATCAAACACAAATCATCCTAAGCATACTTATCACTTAAATAATTTCAAAATACTTCCACAATGATTAACAATAAATATTTGTAAGACAAATCGAACGCACAAGTGTTTATCCTATATTGTACAAGAGCATGACACAACATTTCACATAAGCATCTCATACAAGATAAATAATTAACTTAACACGACACTCAACCATCTATACAAAATCATGAAAGCATTTAAAGAACATACACACCTTCTCCAAATTTTAGAAAATTACAATCACATCAAAACAAGAAAATATAAATATTCCATAGCATCAATTCTAAAACTCAACGGATCATACTAATATAAGTATATTCATGCAAGAAAATAATCTAGCTTAATCAAAAAGAACAATTACATTTTCGACAAGGTCCACATAATCAAGAATTAATGCTACTTCCAAAATTAACTCATGTAAAAAGAATTACACAAAGATATACACGTAGTCATACATAGAAATTCACATTTATATAAGCATATCACGAAAGGTAATAATCAATTTATCATGACAATTAACATGGTAAAATAAAATAGTCAAAACATGCGCAATGCATTTACTAAATCTATCTTAAGCAAAATAGCATAGTCATATAACTCACAATTAATGAAAAGAACAAAGCAAGTCAATTTCATGGTCATAAACTCCACTATAATAGTTTACACCAATTCTTATTTGGGCACAACCCCAAACAAATTACATTTAGGCACACACACAAGAAAGAGAAAAAATAAATATTAAATAATTTAGTCACATCATCTAATATTAACTAATCAATTTATCTTTAAATTTTGCTAAAATTTGTATGTGTGCCCAACACCATTTGGTGTTGTGTCTAACCAAGTGTTCCTCAATAGTTTAATTAAACTATAAAACATACCCAAGTACTATTTGAATCTACGTTGCATAAAAATAAATTTCATTACCCTATACAAGTTCAAATATCAAAACCATTACTATCTTTGCATTTAATCTACTCACGATAACATACAAGAAAACAAATAGTATCATATTTACGCAACTAAAGCAAAACATCATTTATCATTAATCAATGAGAATACAATCACATCATGTCATAATCTAAGCAATTAAGTTATATCAGACATAGAAGCATAACAATAAACATGAATTAACTCCCAACATGTGAATTTATACCATTATCACATTTTTCTCATAAGACTCGTAGCAATTCAAGTATTAAGAAATCATGCATAATCAAGAAGCTATCATAATACATAGAATTCACCAATACATGTTCATCTTAATAGATCACAATCTTTTCATGAAGAGAGTTTGGGTGTGGAGTCATAGACAAACTCCCCTCTCTTTGATCACTCAAAATTATATTATTTAAGTCTCTTACCTCAATAAAGTTAGAATCTCTACTCCACCACTTGATTTCCTTTAATCTACCATGACTTATTCTTTATTTGATCTTCTCCTTCATCTCTTCCTTTTCTCTAAACCTCCTTCTCTTCTTTCTTTCTCAAACCCCTTTCTCTCTTCTTTTCTCTTTTATCTCTTACCTCTCTATCTCTCAAATTTTAAGAGAAATAACAACACTACCTCTCATAAAAACCACTCATTTATATAACTCCCAACTTAAGTTATAGTCAAATCCACATAGTACCCTTAATTTTACTACAAATCCCACTCACAATCTCAACTTTACTATTACCACAAATCCTTGTACTATTTACACAAGTGCCACTACTTCCTCTCCAAGACACTCTATCCCTTTAAGATAATAACCAAAGTGTCACTCTTATCTCTACACAACCCACTAACTCACACTAGATTACTATATTACCCTTAATTCTACCACAAACTCTTACTCATTCTAATTAGGTCCAATACTCATAAAAGCCCATTTTCAACAAACATAAATGTAACAACTAATTAATACATATAAAACATACCAATTATCATACGCAATTAGTTAAATAACATCAATTTATAAAATATAATAAAATATAAGATTTGGGGTGTTACAGCTATCACGTATGTAAGCGTGCCTATACTTTTTTCCTCAAATGATTAAGGTCAAAAGTAAAGAAGTAGTTATTAATCGCTTAAAGGACATGTCAATATCGAAACGACAGAAAAGCTCACCAACCTTGCAACTCCCAAGATATCAAGCAAGCTTCTCAACGGATAGAAATATGCAACGGCTCTATTCTCCTTGCTTATATAAGGAAGAAGAACATTGAAGATAAGCACAAGACTTATCAGGCTCTGAACGCGCACAAACTTTGTCAAATTCAAAAGTTGTAAACACTTATAATATTTTCAATTTGTTTCTTAGAAATCTTTAAGTGTTAAAGGTTTGTAATCTAAGTTGTAATTTGTATACACCTCTGATAGTATATCAAGTGTTTAAATACATACTTTCTTAGTAGAAGTCTCTTGTCAAGATGACTTGAGCATTGAAAGTCTCTTGCAGGTGTGATCAAGTGTGGTTATAGTGGAACTCTCTTGAATGGTCAAGAGGACTGGACTACTCTCTCTCTCTCTCTCTCTCTCTCTCTCTTGTGCTTTGTTTTAATCCGCCGCTATACTCTTTATTTTTAGTTAATCATTTTAGTGTAAAAAAGAAAAGCCAACACAATTCAACCCCCTCCCCCCTTTTTTGTGTTTTTCCAACATTCGGTATTTTGGTAAAATTGTAGGCGCACGAGAAAATAGATAGAGTGGGAAAATGAGAAGTCATTGACTTGTGGTCAAAGTTTTTCTTTTGTTTTCGTTTTCCACCACAACTAATCAAATATACGGAGCTTCTACGGTACATTAGTAAAATTCTAATGTACCGGTACACTAAATTTTTAAAATGATAACTAAACAATAATTTTTATAAATTAAAAAGTTTTTTATTGACCATTATATTTTAGAAAACATAATTTCATAAGAAAAATCACAATTTCATTTTTTTATAAACATAATACTAATTTTTTAATATTTTTTAAATAAAAAATTCAATACTCACTATTATGAATAATAAAAGTTAAAAAAAAATTAAAAATATTTTATTTTATTTTTTTGACAACTTTGATGAATAATATTAGTTATTATAATATTTTATAAGATAGAAAAAAAAATTCTTCTAAAATATACTCATTTTTCTATTAATTTGAAAACCTATTGTACCGGTACATTAGGATTAGTCTATTGTACCGTAGAATTTGCCTCAAATATAATACGAAGCCTGCATATTTGGGCTTACCGTAACATTGAAAATGGGAGCACAAAGGTCGAATTACACACAAATTCTTTGTTGATATGCACATTTATTTAGCGTCTGTTTGGTTTGGCGTTGCACAGCAGCAAACGCGCGTTTCTGGTACCAAAAGCGATTCCGTCGATTTCTGAGTTGTTTGGCTAAGAGCAAACGTGAACCCAAGGAACGTGATTTTCTACTCAAACGTGAGTATTCCTGAAGCTACAAATTGAAGCTTCTGCGGCAACTCAACGTGATAATGCAATTTCACTTTTTATGACAGACAAATTTCCCCAAATTACCCATGGTTTCTTTAACATTTCCGTACAATTGCAAACCAATTTTCTTCACTTCAACGAAATGGCCACTGTGATGATGATTTACCCTTTCCTCAAATTTTCTTCTAAAATCCTATTTTAGCGTTTCATGTTGCAGATCTGTAAATTTGACATTCTCTCTCTTGCTAGGTTAGAGAAGAAGTTCTAATTGGACTAAAGCCCATATTTCATTTCTTATAACAAGCCCATTAATGAAGATAAATAACAAAAACTAAAGAAAAAAACATTTAATAGTTTTTTATTTTGATTTTTGGTAGATTCTTTTTAAATACGGAGTAAATAAAAAGCGTTTGCCAATTATATTTTAAGATTTTAATATGATATGTTTTAAAACCCATTTTGGTCATTTACACACCAAAAGCAATTTTGATTCAAATTATCCAAACAACATTAAATTTTGAGAATCACTTTTATATTATTGTATCCAAACATAAATCAATTATGTCAAACTCAATTTTATCAAAATCAATTCTGCCAAACTCAATTATACCAAAATCAATTATAGTCACCGCCAAACCAAACGCACACTTAGTCATTGCTTCAATTTTATATGAATTGTGCACAACAAACACAATATTACTTACTACTTTTATAAATATATTTCTATTACTTTCTTCATTTTGAGTTATAGAACTGTTTAATTTCTTTCTTTTTTATTTTTATTTTTATTTTTTGGTATAAAAGAGGGCCGAAGGCCCACTGCTTAATTTTTATTAGTGAAAAAAATTAAACACTAAAAGTAGTTTCCATTCTTCGCCTTCTTTTTGTCATTTAAAAATAGTGGTGCTAAAAATATCATTATATGAAAATGGTAAAAATATGTTATTTTTATGATAAAAAAAATATGGTGATGATATTATCATTTAATGATGCTAAAAAAGTAGTGAAAATATATTGTACTATTTTTTAAGAAAATAAAAAAGTTGTCCTTTTTATAAAAAAAAAATGATAATTCGTGATTTAGTCATTTAATATTAAAAAAATTAAAATTAAAATTTGGGTAACCCACACAATCCACCCCACCTAGAGCTGGGTATACGGGCCAAGGTCCGCGGGCCGACCCGTTTAACCCGCAGCCCGCACGGACTTAAGACCAACTTTTTTTGGTCTGTTTATATTTTTGCTCGTGTGGGTTGGACCGTTAAAATCGTGGGTTATGCGGATTAAATTCGAGGGTTCGTGGATTTTACCCGTAACCCGTTTATTTTTTATATATAATTAATTATAAATTTTATCTCTTATAAATTATAACTTGGTTCATGTCCAAATCCAACTTTTCTCTAAACAAAAAAATCTAGTCTAAACCCTAATTATAAATATAAATAACAACACAATCCTATTTTTTTTAGAAATAATAACGATAAGAAATAGTTGAATTTGATTTTGATTGCATTACTTACATAGATAAAATAAAAAATGTCACAAACTTTATTATTTTTCTATGTTTACTTACAATTTAAATTTATATGTTATACCATAGAATTATTAACAATATGGTTTTCTTAGCTTTATTATTTCAAAATATTTTAGTTATTTTTTGAAAAAAATAATTTTTTTAACTTTTTGTAATAGTCCGCAGGTTAACCGTTTAACCCGCGGGCTAACGCCGACCGAACTCAGACTTATATATTTTAACTCGTTTACATTTACTGACGGGCTTGCTCGCCCCGTTTAATATGCGGGCTTATGCGGGACGAGTTAAACGGGGTGGGCCAGCCCGCATACCCAGCTCTAACCCCACCCAACCCAAAAAATAAGTGGGTTTATCCAACTCGGTCCAATATTAAAGTGAGTTGTTATTTTGCTCAAATTCAATGTTACAATTTTATATAAATCGTGTTCAACAAAATTAATATTACTTTTATATAAGTAGATTATTATTATTATTATTATTATTATTATTATTATTATTATTATTATTATTTTCTTCCTTTTGAGTTGTGTAACCATTTATTTTCCATATGTGAAAATCATAACATTTTCCTTTTAAATTACGTAGCAGTTGAGACACGCATCTATTCGGTCAATATTATCGTTTTATATAAAGGCAGATTCTAGCATGGGAGACTTAGGTAGGTCTCCCACCATGGGAAAGAAATGTGAACCGTTAGATGAAAGATCTTATAATGCACCAACTGTATTTTATATATTTCTATTCAGTTTCTCTCTCTTTGCATCTTCTCTCTCATTGCTGTGTTTTCCATTGCTTTCTTCTACCTCACAACCACACACTCTTTACTTTCTTCAAACTAATTATTATATGCAAGTCTATCAATTTAATCTCCTATTAATTTCATTCAAATTAGCAAGAAAAACTAAAACTCTCAAAATTGGATGTGTTTATTTGGGTTAGCTCTGAAGTATAAAAACATTCAAACAATGGGAGAGTAATCAATTTTAATATTTGTAGAGTTTTTGAGGAAAAAAAATTACAACACACATTTTTGTTTTAGATTCTAACAAGTCTTTAGATTTTATAGATAAAAGAAATCTTTAAAACACAAAAATTTGATGAAGATGGAGAAAGCTTCAACAATGACACTAAAATGGAGAAAAGAATGACTACTTTGGGTTTTTCTTTATTATTAATTATTAATGTTTATGTAATATTTGTGGCTTTGATTTTAAAATAAGGTGTTGTGTTTTACTAGTATTTATTTAAGAGATGAAATTTTAGATTTGGAGGTGAAAAAGAGAAAAAAATGGCATAGAGAAAGATTGAAATAGTTGCAGAAGTGGTGATAGAGATGATGGTAAGTGAGAGAGGAAAAAATAAGCTACAGATGGTACATCATAAGATCTTTCATCTAACGGTTAAAATTTCTTTCCCATAGTGGGAGACCTACCTAAGTCTCCCATGCTAGAATCCACCTTATATAAATTGTATAAAGTAAAACATATATTACTTACTGCATTAATAAATATATTACTATTTTTTTCTTTCTTTGAATTATATATTTGTTTCTTTTCTATGAATAAAATATACATTAATACTTTCCTTTTAAATTGTGTAACTGTTGACAGGTGCGTGTATTCAAAATCAAAGTTACAACTTTAGAAAAACTATGCACTACAATATATCTAATATTACTTTTACAAATAATAATATATCTTATTCTTTTCTATCAGTAAAAATATAATGCTTTCCTTTTAAATTGTGTAGCAATTGACAAGTGCCTATATTCAAAGTCAAAGTTACAATTTTAGAAAAAATGTACACAATAAATTAATAGTACTTTTACATAAAAAATAATAATAATTAGGTTTAATGGGATGGTGTATAGTAAATTTACACTGTCATCTAATAAAAAAATCATCAAATTGTTTTATATATATAACATATGTTCTCGTGAGTTTAACTCAATTAATAGATAAAATTTTATATGTAGGGTTGAATTTCGAACTCCGAACATCTCATTTATCTACTTTAATTGTGGAATTTATAATCATTAATCTATCTGAAAAAAAAAATCAAACTATGATATATACAACAAATTTCCAAATATCTTAATCATTTAAGAGAATACAAAATGTTCATGTAAAAGTGTATATAAATGCAATTTCTATTTTTTCGTAATATTAAACTCTCATTTAAATAAATATGTGAAAAAACAAAAAAAAAAACCCTAAAAAATGGCTTGTCATCAGTATTTTAAAAATCAGATCGGTCATCAAACTGATGAGAGTACTATGTCACTGGTTCATTGGTCGAACCACCGGATCACTGGTCAAACCGCATGACTAGACTAGATTAAATCGGATTATTGGGTTTAATAAACTGGTGTCTATAACAAAACTATATAGTTAATAAACAGGTCAAACCATATGACTCAGTCTGTAGAAAAATCGCGACACCTAAAAAATTTGAAAATATCATAATTTCACAAGTTCATCGTTTAGATTTAAATTCTAAAGATAATCATCACCAAGGTAATCAGAACGGATCAGACAATGAACCGATATATTCACTAGTTCAAGGTTCAACTCGTTGAATTGCGATTCAATTGGGTCGAATTGTATTTTAATTAAATATTTATATTTATACTCATATAAAGAAATAATTCACTAGAAATTATATAATATTTGTATTTTTAATAAAAAAAAATATATAATACTCATATTTAACATTATTAAAATTAAATCCGGTCAACAATTTCTCATACTTTTTAAAAATTAAAATGAGAAAATATTAAATTTCACCAAACAAAAGTAAAATAGTTGTTAAGGCCCAAGCCCACTTATTAACATAACCCTAAAATAAATAGTGGAGCAACAACAAGCAATAGTCATATACCCATCATCTTCTTTCACGTATGCTATGTAGCCGAATTCAGATTCTCTCTAATTTTTTCTCTCATGTTTGGCCATGTGCAACTATTTTAGCCATTTATTCATTTTTTCCTCTCTCCATTTAAGTGTTTTTTTGCTTTTAGTGGATTACTAACCATTAAATCAAAAAAAATGAGAGAGAACATGAAAGAAAAAATTGGAGAGAATCCAAATCCTATGCAACCATCCTCATCTTTTTCTTGACTCAACATTCATTTAATTTTCTTGTTGTGAATTGCATTTCATATTAAATCTACATCTTGATATTTTCTTCATGGTTTTTTCTTCTAAAAAGTTTGAGTCAAAGTTTGATCTTCTAAAAGTTTTTTCTTCATGGTTTCCCAAAGCCGCATTGACCTGTTTTAAAAAAAATAATAAAAAGTAGAAAATCACCTAGACTGAAAAAGATGTCAGACCGCTAGTTTTTATGTCCGGTTTGACTGCTTACCCAATCCAACCAGATAGTAGCACCCTTCAATTCCCGGTCCGACCAGCTGGTCCGATTTTTAAAACACGACTTGTCATAATCACAATATCATATATTTCACTTTCTCTCTCTCTCTCTCTCTCTCTCTCAAACTCCACCATGGGAAACTCTTCCAAGGATCATTCTGGTGATGCCTCTCCCGGCGATGTTCCTTTCTCTTATTCCAAAATTTACTCTGCTAGCGAGAAAGTACTCGCGTATCATGACCCTCGTATCTACAAAGTAAAGGTACTTCTCAATTTCTTCACTTCTAATCATGTTTTCTCTAAATATCATTTTTAATGCTTTTTTGTTTCGATTTTTTTCTCATTTTTTATACTCGTTTCGAACATTCAAATTTCGTGTTTGTTAAGAAATTTGTTAAAATTTATTAAAATTTGTTTGAATTGTGACTCATATTATTTGTTGAAGGGTAAGCTTTGAAAAACCTTGTATTGTTTGTCAAAAAAGTTCATATTTTCTCTTGTTTGATTTGATTTAGAACTATAATTTTTTTTGTGATTTTTTTGTATCATGTATTTTTTTTTTTCTGATGCTTGATTGATTGAATGTTTGTTTATGGAATCATTGTAAGATATTGAATTGATAGTATTTTTATGATTCTTTTGATTAATGATTTATTCTATGTACGTAAATCTAATGCAAAATGTATACATTATTTTTACCCTGTGATTGTGATCTAATTTACTGCACGATTTATTATTCATCGGATGCAAAAGGTTGAGATCCGAAAGAGTGAATGGAAATACCTTTTTTTTAACTATATATCTTGTAAGTTTAACCATGATATTTTCTTCTACATAGATCTAGTTTCATGGACTTACATTATTGTTTGGTTTTCTGTTGGCAATATTTAAATTCAATTTTCACCTTCAACTTCACTTTGAAATGAAAGCAACGGGGAAAAATCCCCCGCTACTTTCATTTCAAAGTGAAGTTGAAGGAGAAAATTTAATTTAAATGTTCCGAACTAAAAACCAAAGATGAATTAAAGTCTATGAAATTAGATCTATGTGGGAGCAAATATCATGGTTAAACTTACAAGACAGTTAAAAAATGTATTTTCATTCACTCTTTCGGATCTCAGCCTTTTGCACCCGATGAATAATAAATTGTGCATTAAATTAGATCACAATCACAGGGTAAAAATAAGCTATACATTTTGCATTAGGTTTATACATAAAATAAATATACACATATATTATTTTGTCCAGAATTTACTTTAACTTTTCAAAATAATATTTATCTCAATTTAATTAGATTAAATTCCTTTTGTTCACTTTTTGTAATTGATGGACTACATTTGATGCATCAAATCTCAAGATAGCTGCATCCACTCTAATAAAGAGATAATTATATATGTCAAATTAATAAAGAGACATCTGAAACTAATTTTGGAAAATCAATTTGCATATTTGGTGTCTTCTCTAAGAGTATGATGAAAACAATTGTTAAATCTTAGTTGTAGAACTGCTTAATCTTCTTGATAAGAGGAGTGTAAGAGTGAAAAAGAGAAGTATCATTAACCGCCAAACAAACCGCATTTAAAAAATATTAAGTAAGATGGTTGGCTTGTGATGTGCCAGGGCAAGCATACAATCTTCATACCCTTTTTGTACCGCTCTTGTGGAATTGGATTCAATAACAACATTGTAATTATATATAAATAAATAGCAAGAAGTTCGGTATGATACCTCCAAAGCCAAATCCATATGGGAGAAATAGGTGAGAAGTAGGAGAAATAGCTAAAAAATAGATTTTTAGATTATTGAAAAAAAAATTATATATATATAAATAGCAAGAAGTTCCGTGCCCGTTTGTGTAATCGATATTTTTTTTTTGTTCGTGTACGATCGATATTCTGTATTGTGCAAATATAAATAATTATTTAATCTCTTTTTTTATTGCATTGTGGACCCCAACCTCTCTTACAAACTTCCCAATTGCTTGACGCACTTGACATTTGAAAATTAATATTAAGAATGCTTCTGAACCATTTGAAAATTAATAAATTTATAATTTAATTAAAGTACAAATTTTAATATATAAATAATAATAGTATTAAAATTATTAATTATATTAACTTAAGTAGGTCGGTCTAATATGCTAAAATACTTTTTTAATGGCCTGCAATCTGACCTATTTAACTAAATAGGCTTATAAAAACAACTTGACATGCTCTATTTAAAGAAATAGGTCGGCCTAGCCTGAGCCTATATAGGCTAGATCTTAAGCCTCCGTAAGTCGGTCTAGCCTATTCCCACCTCTAATTCTAGTACACTGAAATGTCTCACATTAATTGAGAATCAAGATTAATGATAACTTATAAACAACATTCATACTCTCTAATGCATCAATACACCTTCATTAAAAAAAATGCATAAGTACACCTAAATTTTAAAGTAGTTTTTTTTTTTTTCTTTTAACAAGATTCAAATAGTTTTTTTGGTAGAAAAATATTGTAATTCATAAATTATTAAAATGTGAATCCTAAATTTTTTTACTGTTTGATTAAAATATTCACCCTTATAGCACCAAAAATAAAATATTGTTCGCCCTTATGTATTCTTCAAATATTTTAATTCTTTTTTTTTTTGTACTCTTCAAATATTTTAATTTTTAAGTTAATAAAATGTGTATCCTTATGTATCCTTCAAAAAAAAATTAAATATTATTATTTAAAAAGTTTAAAATTTATTTACCATTTAACCATAAATTTATTTTTTTGTACATTTTGTTTAAAAAAATTTAATATGTGCATATATTTTATCATAATATTGTTAATTTTTTTATTCGTAATATTTTATAGAGTTAAATAAGTGTTTTATCTCTGCAAAAGTACTAAATTTAATTTTCATCTTCTTAAGTTTTTTCATTCGTACTAAATTTTTATGCAGCAATTTTAGTCATGTTATTAAGTTGATGTGTATTTATGATTATTTTGCAAATATGTATAGAGCATTATTAGGGTTTGATCTAGAAATTTTGATTTCTTTAGTCACAATTGATATTATTACTTGAGATTTAACTAGGTTTTCTTATGAACTGGTTTCATATTTAATATAGCGAGTTCAGGCTTAACTGTTTGATTGTCGAAATTTGAATTCTTAAGTGTTTCTCATTTCAATTTGGTCAAATTGAACAGTTAGACTGGAGATATTTGATCTTCTTAATCCATTTCAATCTAGTTGGTTTATGAGTTAACAATAATTTCATAATAATTAGATTAAACCATTAGACTGTTGAAATTCAGCTTCTTAAGTGTTTATTATTCCAATTAGGTCAAGTAGAGTAGAATAACGGAGATGAATTGATTCTCATAGTCACAATTGAGAAAATTAGTTGATTCTCATAGTCGTAATTAATCTAATTAGTTGACGTTGAACTGTTAGATTGTCGACATTTAAACTGTAAATTGTTTTCTATTTAATTTGCTCAATTTATTTCCTTGGTTCTTATCGGGAGAATTGGTAGAGACTTAGTAATTCGTTTCTGATAACTAGGTTTTTGAGTATGTGCGTCATTCCAATTAAGTAGTATTGAATTGTTTGAGAGAAAATTTGGTTTCCTTTGTCACAATTGGGAAAACTATTGTTTTAAGAAATCACGATCGGTAGAATTAGTTGAGACTTAATTGTCCTTTCATAGGAATTAAGATTCTTAATTAAAAAGTTCAGTTACCATTAGATTATCAGAAATAAGTTAATTGTTTGAGATAAGTATAAGCTAAAAAAAATAGAATTTGGTTCGTGAAGGATTACTCAGTAACTGTTAGTTCAATTAGTTAATATTTAATCATTATTTACTTGCATAAGTTATTTTTTATAAGTTCAAAAATAAGTTAATCCAAACATGCCCTTAAAAGATCATTGTGTAAAGATTAGAAATTTATTAAAAAAAAGGTAAAATATAAAAATTAATCCATGAGATTTATTCATTATTTACTTGCATAAGTTAATTCAAACTTGTCCTTAAAAAATCATTTTGTAAATATTAAAAATTTATTAAAAAAAAGGTCAAATATAAAAATTTACACATTAGAGAGTTGAACCCATGACCTTTAACAAAACATACAACATACCAACAACAACAAGACGAGTGATCCTTTTGTTAATTGAAATTGTTTGTTATTATTTTAAATTAATCTTTTATTTTATATTGTTAATAAAAAAAAAATTGAGCATACACTGAATCTTCCCTAACCTAATTCCGCCGTCGCGCACAGTTAATTGGAAAACACGATCTTTCAACTTGATTTTCTTCAAAAATACTACTTTTCTAAACAAAAATCAACAAGATCTTCAACTTCGATTTTCTTCAAAAATAATTCTCTTGTAAACAGAAATCAACAAGATCTTTCTACTTTGATTTTCTTCAAAAATACTACATCTCTAAATTAAAATTGATAAAATCTTTCAATTTTGATGTTCTTCAAAAATATAACCCTTCTATATATAGTCATGTATCATTCTTGCAAATTCACACAACAAGATACGGTGTATTTTCTTCTATTCAAATCACCACTAAATGGAGGAAGGAGAAGGTTCCTTTACGTCAAAGATGACACTTCTAGCAAAAGCTGCTCTGTTTTCTTTTAAAAAAATATAAAAAAAAATAAATTTATGGTTAAATGGTAAATAAATTTTAAAATTTTTAAACTAATAATATTTAAAAAATAAGTTTGAAGGCTACATAAGGATACACATTTTATTAACTTAAAAATTAAAATATTTGAAGAGTACAAAATAAAAAAGAAAAAAAGAATTAAAATATTTGAAGGATACATAAGGGAGAACAATATTTTATTTTTGGTGCTATAAGGGTGAAAATTTTAATCAAACGGTAAAAAAATTAAGGATTCAGATTTTAATAATTTATGAATTACAATATTTTTCTACCAAAAAAACTATTTGAATCTTGTTAAAAGAAAAAAAAAACTAGGTTAAAAGATTTGATTGATGCTTTGATTTATTGTGGAACATTATTGATGGTTATATTTATGCCAATGATACATTTGCAAATATTAAAAAGTAGCGTTTAAAATAGAAAATCAATAAAAGAAACGAAATCTGCATTTATCACTTGCCATTTGTTAACCCTGTCAACAATTACCAAAGAATTTCCCTTTATGTAAACCAATCATAATAATACATATTAGTAATGTACCGGTACACCGCCACATAATATGTGTACCGAAGTGTTCACCAATAAATTTTTAAACCTAAAAAAATCATAACACTATACCAAATCTAATGTCTTATAAAATTGGTTGCACACAAATTTTAATATATAAATAATAATAGTATTAAAATTATTATTCATATTAACTTAATTAGGTTGGCCTAATAGGCTACAAAACTTTTTTAATGGCCTGCAACCTGACCTATTTAACTAAATAGGCTTATAAAAAAGATTTGACCTGCTCTATTTAAAGAAATAGGTCGGCCTAGCCTGAGCCTATATAGGCTAGATCTTAAGCCTCCGTAAGTCGGTCTAGCCTATTTCCACCTCTAATTCTAGTACACTGAAAATGTCTCACATTAATTGAGAATCAAAATTAATGATAACTTATAAAGAACATTCATACTCTCTAATGCATCAATACACCTTCATTAAAAAAAAATGCATAAGTACACCTTTTATAAATGACAAAATATAATAAAAGAAATTGTTAAGCAAAGAAATTTTTATACCTAAAAAAACCATATCTGCTACTCAAATTTCTTAACACTATACTAAATCTAATGTCTTATAAAATTGGTTGCACACAAAACGGAAAATATTCAAAATAAATATGTTGTAGTATACTTGAGTTAATCATCAAAATGAATAAGCACTTACCAAAAAAAATCAAAATGAATAAGCAATTAAAAAGAATTATAAAATAAAATCAACCAAAAATCAATTAAAAAAAAGGCAAATAATGTTTTTTTCTTCATTTTATTAGAAAATGAAAATCAATAATATATCTCTCGCTATCATTCCTTCAGGAAGACGCTGACTTCCCTCCTTTTGATAGAGAGACTCTAATCTATTCCGCCCGTCCCTTTCTGTTTCGATCCGCTTACAACGAACCATAACTCGGATCCAGAATCGTTCCACAATCCCGAGTTACCAACTCATGGCACGGTCATTCACTCACCTCATCCTAATCCTAATACTTCACATTGCGTTTCTCGCTCCTTCGCCAATCGCCGGTGACACCGTGTTCCTCCCTAACCGCCACCATGGCTCTCGTCCCGCCATGGTTCTTCCTCTATTCCTAACCGCTCCCAATTCATCCACGTCAGCACTCGATCCTCGTCGCCAGCTACACGGATCCGAATCCAAACGCCACCCTAACGCTCGTATGAGACTCCACGACGATCTCCTCCTCAACGGGTAAACTTCCTTTGTTAATCGTTGCAGCATTTTCTTCTTTTTTTTTTGGTTTCAATTGAATTCGTAGATTTGAAATTAATGTATTTTGTTTTGGGGATTTATTGAATTATTATTGATTTTTATAGATACTACACAACGCGGCTTTGGATTGGTACTCCTCCACAGATGTTTGCTCTGATTGTTGATACGGGGAGTACTGTTACGTATGTTCCGTGCTCCACTTGCGAACAGTGTGGTAGGCACCAGGTAACGATTCATTGCGTTTTCCCCATTTTATTTTTGTATTGGATTGGTGTGTGCAAAGTTTGATTCTCTCAGTGCTTTTTTTGATAATTGTGTAGTTAGTTGCAAATGGCAACAATGATAGTTAGTTTGTGCAAAGGAGGGTTGGATATGTGATGATGAATTGTGGTTATTAAAATTTATGAGTAGCTAGGCACTAGGGTGTTATAGGATAGTTTGGTATGTTGTTGAGGATGTTGTTGTGAGTCGTAAGTGTTGATGCTGCGCAGCCAGCGTGTAGTTGGTATTTGGACTCGATTTAAGGTAATAATAATGGGGATATGTTTTACCCTTCTACCCTAATTGACGCTTAAATTCACCCTTCTCTCTTTTTGAAAAATTAGAAAACCCTTTATCTGTGCTGATATTTAATTGATAATTTGTGCATTCATCGAGTTTATTAAATATACAGTAATTTTAGTTTGATGTCTTTGCCTATTCAAGACCTTGAAGTCCTGGTTCCATTGACTTTTTATAAAGCCATCATCCAATATAGACTTTCAAATAGATTTTCAGAATAAATGAAGGTCTTATATTTTCATAAAAAGACAAGTGAAGTATTGTCAAAAAAAAAGAAGACAAGTGAAGTCTTAAAAAACCTTATATAATTGAACATGATATGCAATGTTGAATGCTTTTAATAGATTCCTTCAACCTTTTTGATTTATGCTCTTATTGATGCAGTAAAATACTTATGTTTCTCTTGTGTTGTGTTTCTCAATACCATCAATTTTATGGTGGAAGAGATGTAAGAGATTGGTTTTATTTAAAGGGTCTTTTCTAAGGGCATCTCCAATGGGGGGAACTTAGATGAGTGACTTAAGTTAATTTTTGTGGACCCAAATTGCCATGTAAGATCTAAGCAATTGATAAGCAACTTTAACCAATTTTACTCCAATGGCATTAAAATATGCAACTCATATTTGACCCTAAGGGCACTCTTTAAGGATTCCAAATAACGAAATTATTTTATCAAAAAGTTAAATATTTAAATTTTCAATGCATTAAATACACACATTTTCATTAAAACTTGCTATTTTAGACTCTTAAAGAGTGCCCTTACTCCTTAGGGCACTCATTACCGTTTCCTTTATTTAAAACTTGTACCTTCTGTCAAAAAATTTAAACTTGTACCTATGGACGTGCCAATTGTTAATTGTCCTATTTATCTGAAGTATATTGGATTTGTTTCAGTAATTCTGTTTTACTATAACAGGATCCGAAGTTTCAGCCAGACTTGTCAAGCACCTATCAACCTGTCAAATGCACAATGGATTGCAACTGTGACGATGAAAGAATGCAATGCGTGTATGAGAGACAATATGCTGAAATGAGTACTAGCAGTGGTGTTCTCGGAGAGGATCTTATATCCTTTGGAAATCAGAGTGAGCTTGCTCCACAGCGTGCTGTTTTCGGCTGTGAAAATGTTGAGACTGGTGATCTTTATAGTCAGCATGCTGATGGCATTATGGGTTTGGGCCGAGGAGATCTTAGTATCATGGATCAGCTGGTTGACAAAAATGTAGTGAGTGACTCATTCTCACTATGCTATGGTGGAATGAATGTTGGTGGGGGTGCAATGGTTCTTGGTGGCATATCTCCCCCATCAGATATGGTCTTTGCACAGTCAGATCCTGTGCGCAGGTGTGTATTTCAAAATTCTTATTGTGAATATGATATGTAATGCATTTTCACAACAAATGCATTTTATTAATCTCACACATTTACTCTAGTTTCGGGGTGGCGACAGTCCCTATTACAATATTGATTTGAAGGAGATACACGTTGCGGGGAAGCGACTGCCTCTAAATCCAAGTGTTTTTGATGGAAAACATGGAACAGTCTTGGATAGTGGTACAACTTACGCATACCTACCAGAAGAAGCATTTCTTGCATTTAAAGAAGCTGTAAGTTCTTTCATAAATATTTTCGTAGAAGCTTTTGGATTTGCATTTTTTAATTTCACCAGCCATTTTGTTAACACCTTTGAATTATTTTCTAACTTGAGTCTTATGCATGGAGTTAGAATAAATTGACACTGGGCCAATATACAACTAAATAAGAGTCTATGAAAAAGTGAAACTTGTGAGGAGCCACTTCTACATGCTTTTGTTGGTGAATCTTTTTATGATATTGCTTCTGAACATATAAGTGGAATTGATTATTGAAGGATTTAAACACCTTTAATTATTTTCCAGATGATATTCTTAGGAATTTGTTGGGGATTTATCTGATTCACTTGTATTCTGAAGTATTTCATTTTGCTTTTATAGTTGTTTTCGTTTAACGTTTATTTTCTTTTATTTCAAGTCAAAATGACAACAGAATTGTATCTTATTTACCTGATGATAACTCTGATTTACTTATCTGTTTGCAGATTGTCAAGGAACTTCAATCTTTCAATCAAATCAGTGGGCCAGATCCAAATTATAATGATTTATGTTTTTCTGGTGCTGGAATGTATGTCTGTAAAATTAAGAGTTCATGTCGCTCTATTATTGCAGTTTAACTAACAGTTTGGGTGTACTTGTATTTCAGCGATGTCTCACAACTCTCTAAAAACTTTCCAGTGGTTGACATGATATTTGGAAATGGTCACAAGTACTCACTGTCACCTGAAAATTACATGTTCCGGGTAGTTATAAAAGCTCATATATATCTTTAACTGTGTTTAGAGGCTGGTGCTATTATTTAATTAATTTACTGATTTTATTATCCTTATTTGTGAAGCATTCAAAAGTACGAGGTGCATATTGTCTGGGAATTTTTCAAAATGGAAAGGATCCAACTACTCTTTTAGGAGGTAATTTCATTACTTTTGGTAACTTTGTACCATTTCATGTTTTGCCTTGATGTGAAATATTGTTCCTCTCTGTTAGTGTAACTAACTTATGTGGGATAGATTTCTGCAATACTTCGGCGATTATTCCCATGTCATTTTTTTTTCCATAGGTATCATTGTCCGTAACACTCTTGTTATGTATGATCGCGAGCATACGAAAGTTGGTTTTTGGAAAACCAACTGTGCTGAGTTATGGGAAAGACTGCAGGTATCCATGGCCCTGCCACCAATGCCTCCAAATACAGAAGCAATAAATTCAACCAAATCTGTGGGGCCTACAGTTCCTTCCTCTGTATCACAACATAATGTACCTCCAGGTATCAAAAGCTTCTCATCTTCTATTTAGAAGTGTATTTGGAGACATCTCTTAACATGGCTCAGATGGGTTGTATGTCTCGAGAAACATAGTTTATCATGCTTTTTATTTGTCTCTGAAACTAGTGCTGTCTCTTTCATTGCATATGTTTATTGCTCACTGATGTGCTTTAAATAATTTAATGCACAGGTGCATTCCAAATCGCACTAATAACAATAGCACTTTCATTCAACATCAGCTACGAGGATATGAAGCCCCACCTTACAGAATTGGCTGGACTCATAGCTCATGAGTTAGATGTTAATACTTCCCAGGTTAGTAAATATTTAATATGTCGCACAAACATTTTATCGTACAATTACAACTTGTGTATTTAGGTAGCTAATCGGGTGGTTTGGATGGGTTTCAAATTGTGATAGACGTCCTAAGTTTAATGTTCCAAGTTGTGAAGAAAACTTTCCAAAGTGTCCATATAAACAATGCATTTTCTGTATATATTTTCCATGCGATGTGTTTTATGATGGTTACTTTATGGTAAATTGGTAATAACACTTTAGTGTGTGTCCACAGATCCACTTACTGAATTTTACCTCCTTTGGAAATGATTCCCTCTCTAGATGGGCCATAACCTCGAGACCATATGCTGATTACTTTTCTAACGCAACTACAATGGTAAGTTAACATTTATGCATCGGCATTGATTAAAAAATAAACATTTGTGCATCTGAATTTGTTTGGAGACTTCCCATATGACCATGACTTCTATGCGCAGAGTATAATTGGCCGGCTTGCTGAACACCACATGCAACTTCCTGATACCTTTGGAAGTTATAAGTTGATTGATTGGAATGTTGAGGCTCCATCAAAAAGGTAAGTTTTCACTTGAAGGAAAAATGCTTGAAATTTGTAAAATTATTGCTTCCATACATGTGCACATTGTGTATTAATTTAACAAAACTCATGTTTGATATTTGTGCACATCTGATTTTTGTATATACTTATATGCAATTGTGCAACCAATTGCTTTTATCAATTTGAAGCAGTGAAAATAAAAAATTTATGTTTTGGATTTAAAAGATATATAGTTTTTGACAAACAAGATTATTTTAGTGAATGAATACAGATATGGTATATAAGAGATACATAAGTGAGGAGGAAATATACCGGAATAAGGGGGGACATATTTTAAGTTCCTTTTCATGTTAATAAGTTGATGGACGTTTCTTGCTTTGTATATATCAGTATTCTCTTAATCTTGTATTTGTATATTATATATGGTTGTGGGGTGCAATGGGAGGGTAGTTAATCTTGACCACTCATGCAAGATTAAATGGTAAAATATTCACCCCTTTTTTGCTGGATATGCCCCTTACATAGTTATGGCTTGCGTCTATTTTATGTATGTTTATTTTGTGTTTTTTTTTCTTATCTTGGGTTTTACTCGGCGTTGTTGATGGTGGATGTTGGATTGTGGCTGTGAGCCAAAGATCTGCCATAAAGCGGATGGCGTAAATAAAACCCCAAAGACCATCAATATATGTCAAAAGAGAAATACTATAGACACACTCCCTTCAACACTCTCTTTTCTATTGGGCCACTGTCACCCATCTTTTCTAATCACTGACCTGTTCACCTGTTAAACAAGTTTGATTTATTTTCTATCTTACGGTGATTTGTCACCAGTCACCACTAACCTTTAGCACCCACAACCCATTCTATTTTAATTTTTCAGATGAATAAAACCCATTGTTCCGAATTCCATCAATTTCCAGATCCTTGTCAGTGATTTCATTGTCACAGTCTCCTCTGTTTTTCTCTTGGGATGTTTTGAAAGATGTGAAAGGCTTGAAGGGTAAAATTGTTGCTGGAAAAAAATTACAACAATGTCTCTTGAAAAAATTTGTTCATCTCCAAAGATCTGAAATATTAAAAAGCTTGCATTTTTTCAAATCTAACACAAATAGATTTTGAAGGGTTCCCAGAACCAGAAATATAGTATTGAAAAATACTTTTGTATTGTCATGAGAAAATCTACAAACAGATCCATTGTTAATAGGCTAGGAGATAGAAAGAAAAAGTCAAAGAAAGCCTGGTGTTGCTTTGTTGAGAACGACAACGAATTGAATACCTTCTTTTTTTTTAATTCTTATTTTATTAAATTAAATTAAGGAAGCGTTTCTCAGCAGGGAAAACCGGTTGCCGGCTCCAGTACTTTAAAAGGATGGTGACATGGCCCAATAACCAAGGGTGTGTTCAATAGAGTGTGTATATAGTATTTCTCATGTCAAAAATCATAGACTTAATTGATAGGAAATATCATTTGGTCTCGATCACAATGTGATAAACGACTAATAACCACTTGTCAAATTCAACACTTCAAATAACAATAAAATTATAAAAAACAATGCAAACACAAATACCACTTATCCTCTTCCGCAACCCCAACAAATATCACTAATCATCTTCAAAGTCATCATCAAGTGGAGCATCTCCCTCTTCCTAATCTTCAAGTTCCTCCAGAATTGTATCCCAAACCGTGTGATTTTTTTTTTCTTTCAAAATTGTATCCAAAACTGTCTGCAGCCACTTGTGATATTAACACGTTGTTCTGAAATTATCCAGGAATTGGTGGCAGCGATATTACATGGTTGTGGGTTTAGTTGTTCTGCTTACATTGCTTCTAGGATTATCAATATTTGGAATATTCTTAATTTGGAAAAAAAGACAACAGCAAAGTGTGCATTCATACAAGCCTGTTGATGTGGGTGTTCCTGAGCAAGAACTCCAGCCATTATGAGCTAGGTTTATGCTACAACTACTTAATATCAAACTTAATTAGTCTCAGTAGCACGTTCACCTGCTATCATGAGCAATTTATGCAAACCATAGTCACTGAGCTGGTCAAGTTTGTTGTTTGAAAGAAATCAGATTGTTCACAATATATCCAGTGATCATTGAACCCTGACATAGGTACAGAAAGAATTCTCTAGATATTCTATAATCTGTAAAGGAATTTTGTTTGTGAATATTGTAATATACAGGTGAATCAAAGGGTGACTTATTGAAACACAATTTCATACTTTTATTGTAATTTTTACATTTCATTTAACCTGTTGTATTATGAGAAATATCCGTACTTTCTACTTTTTGCAATGGGGATGTGGTCTATGAAGTATGATAGTATCAATTTACTTTATTATTGTATTTATTTCCCCTCACAAGTTACAAGCCAGGCACACACTGCTGTCCAAGAGCCAAGAGTGAACAGGTGGAGAAAGATAAAAATAGAACTTATAGATTAAATGACATTTCATAAATATTGGGCGATATGCTTTACATTCCTGTTTGTGATTTGTGTGCATTTGTCTTCCGAATTATATTTGATGTTATCTCTTTATTTTGAATGACATGTTCAAAACAAGTTAGAGCCTATGTCAAAACTTTATTTTATTTTTTATTATAAAGGTTGCTTATAGGCCTATTTTATCTATTTTATATTATAAACAGTTAATTAAATTGTTTATCCAAACAGCATCTTATTAGAAGGATTTTCTGTGCTCTTAACGGTCAAATTTTGCAATTTATGTCTGATAGGAGCATGTGCCATCATAGTATTGCTTGCAAATAATTGTTTTTTGTTAACAGGATCCGTTATGAAAAAATGGTTAAGGAAAATTTACATGATCCCTTGATAATGGAAATCCTACGAATGTACATTTGTTTTTTAGCACATTATTAGAACACTCTTTCCTCTAGAGTCATGAGAAAGGATCCGTTGACTCCAAGAGTAAGTCTTCCATTGACTTACTCTGCTTAATAACTCGATATCGGCATTATATTTTTTCAATCCAACCGTTGAATTCAAAGATCTCATTGAGTAGATCAACTCCACAAATTTTTATAAAAATTAGAAAAAATGTAGTTATGTATTTATACTATTGAAATTTAACAATTTTTTCTAAAAGTTTTTCATACGTTCAATTGAAGTGTTCATAAAAAGTATCAAACGATTTTGAATTTTTATAAAAATTTGTGGAGTTGATCTACTCAATGAGATCTTTGAATTCAACGGTTGAATTGAAGAAATATAATGTCGCTATCGAGTTATTAAGCAGAGTAAGTCAATTGAGACTTACTCCTGGAGTCAACGGATCCCTCCTCCTAGAGTCATATATCAAGCTTTTCTGCACGAGTCATATATCAAGTTTTGACAATGATTTATTCAACTAAAAATAGTTATTATAATGACTGGAGGCCGTTTCAAAACATACAGAACAACACACAAAAAGTGCTTGTTTAATTTTGAGATTTAAAATGGATGTGAAAACACTTAATTTGTACTGAATTTACCAAAGGTTAGATAGATCTATATTCAAAAGAAAGCCATCAAGCAGTCAAAACATTAACGACATTAAAATTAAAATGACAGCAATATTCACCAAAAAAAAGAAAAAGAATTATGACAATGACATTAAATATTAATAGAAAAATAGTAGGAGTCTTAAGGTAACAAATGTAAATAAATGTAATGTAATGCAATGCGTGTCCATAACATGGCCAAAAAAGGGGTGGAAAGAAATTATACAAGAGTATAAGAATTAAGAGCAAGAAATTAAAATCTAGAAGATTAAAACAGTGGCAATCCAGCTCAAAGCTAAGCCTCCTACCAGCTTCAAGCTTCTAATGGTTTCTGCTCCACTCTGAAAATAATAAAATGGAACAAATAAGTTTCAAGATTTGTTTGGTCCAATCAAATCAACATATACACATTGTTTAGAGTGTGTGGGTAATTACTAATCATACATTTCTCAGCAGTAACAATCAAATTCAATCTCTAAAACCAATAATCAAATTCAATCCCTAAAAAACCAGTTATAATATCAAATCAAATTATTGTAAAATAAAATTAAACCACATTAAACATAAAAGACAGCAAACTAAAATATTATCATGGAGTACAGCTAAGCGTAATCACAGTATACTAGTTATTAATTACTTAATTATATAATAAAGTAACGTTATTACTCATTATTTATATATGAAATAATATTTCAAATAGTATCTATCTCTATTTAGGAATCACTCTTGCGTGTATTCAAAACTAATAACATTTCTAAATATAAAAGCCAGATACACACTTTATCTTTATGTCTTCATGTAATTTATCTTTGGATCTGGATCGGAAAAAATACAGAAAACAAATATCTCTTCTTTCTCAGATAATAATAAATCATATTATTATAATTATTTATCTCAACCAATTTACAAGTACTATCACTTCTTTTTATGGTAAAAAAAATATATTTTCTTTTTCGCAACTAAGGCGTGTCTCAGTTTCAGAGAGTTAAAACTAATCAAACCCACCCTCAACGGTGGCGCGTGGAACACATTAACCTTAGATTTGAGTTCAAGTTACCGTTTGGCTTTATATTTGGGTCAGTTAAAAACACATGAACTTAACACAAGTGAAAAAAAGTGTATGCATGTAACAGATCTGAAACCACATTGTACAAAACAAGCGCGTATGTTAAATGTAGAAACCACAAAAGACAAAAAACAAAGTAGAAAGGAGATACAAACCTCATCGTTTGCAGTAGATGCGGGTCCAGGTGAAGACGCAGCATCACTTGGTCCTGGTGCTTCTGTTGGTGGTGCAGGTGGAGCATCCAATGTTGGTGATGGTGCTGGAGCACTGTGTTTCTTTCCCTTGCTTGGTGCCGGAGCTGGAGCCTCCGGTGTGGTGGTAGGAGCCGCCGCCACCGGTGTCACTGCTGGAGGTGAGCTGACTGGAGCAGGAGTCGGTGGTGATTTGACTGGAATAGGTGCTGGTGGTGGAGTGCTGACAGGTGTCACCGCTGGTGGTGATGTGGTCACCGCCGGTGGTGTGGCTACCGGAGCAGGTGTGGTGGTTTTGGAAGGAGATGCGGCCGGTGTAATGGCGGATTTGGGGGATGCAGCTGGTGTTGTAACGGGAGCAGGTGATGTTGGTTTGGAAGGAGTGGCGACTGGAGATGAGACTGGAGTGGTGGTGGCCGGAGTTGATGGTGAGGTGGTTGGTGCGGCTGAAGGGGACTGGCCTCCGACGCCGGCGACTATAATGCAGATGAATGCAAGAGTGAAGACATTGTTACGATCCATTTTGAAAATTGAAAGAACAATGTTTTGTTTTGTTCTTTTTTTGTTGAGAGAGAAAGAGAGAGTGAGAGGGTTTGAGAAAGTTATGTGATGAAAGGTTTATATAGGACTTTGATCTTAGTAAGAGATGATGATGCTATTGTTTGTAACAGAAAGAAAGTTTGATGATTAATCCGGGCCGCATATTTGTGGAAGTGGGTCCCATGATATCTTGGGCCACCATTAGCCGTTGGATCAACTATATGGTTTACAAGATTCAACTCAATCCAAAAATTTGTCTACACTCGATATTTTTTTACATTTAAAAATCTTACATTTTTAGTTTATTCTTTAGGTCAATTTTATTATCAATACCATTTCTTTTATATTGATTACTATAAACAATATTAACCAAAAATTTGTTTATTTTTTTTTACATAAAAAATGTTTATTATTTGTTTCATTGATTTTTTTTGTTTATATTGTTTCGTTTATATTTTTTGATTCTTTAAAATTTCTTTGTTCGTGCAACTGCGATCATAAGAGGGTTATAATCTTGATGCAAAAACTGACACTCAAATCAGATTAAACTTGTAGCGAAAAAAAAAAATCGTTTTTCATAGTTGTTTTTCTTTTCATCAACCTCTTAAGTTTTGCTTAGATGATTGCTTAAAGTTGATTTATTGATTCATTAATTTTATTTGCTTATATTGTTTTGTTGATTTTTTTTAAGAAATGATTCATTTTCATTAATTATTGATTGATTTATTAATTTTTTTAGAAGAAATTTGTATTCGATTTATTGAGTCATTAAAATATCTATAAAGTACATTGAAATCTCAAAAGTTTTTGTTATAAAATGACACAAATTCTTGTGATAAGAATCTTGATTCAGTTAATTGTAAAAAGTATTTTAAAAAAGTTTTTAAAAATCTCACAAAATCAATACAATCTCACAAAATCTTTTAAAATCTTTAAGATTGTTTTTGCCAAAATAGTATTTTGTCTCCAGTATTTCTTCTGAGAGGTATCCAGATCCTCTCCAGTATTTTGTCTCCAGTTTTTCGTCATGTACAAATCATAACTGTCCATCAATAATATTATAGTGTTTACTATTACTGTTTAATAAAAACCAATGGTTGAAATCAAACAGGACAGTTCAGTGCTTAGAGAGGATCCAACTCCCTTCAGAGAGTACTAACATTTAATATTGGGTTAATAGGATTTTACCCCCTAAAAAGTAGGCGAGTTTTGTGTTACCTCCCTATAATATATATTTTTTAGATTACCTTTGAGTGCATTCTGGCAAGTGCATCAGTCTGTCGTCGAGTAATAATTCACACTCTAGGTGTCTAGAATGAGTTCGTATCCACAGAGATCGTGTCAAAGCGTCGTTAACGTTATTTAAGTTTATAGTTTTGCATTTGCTTTGGGTTTTGGAAAAATGTTTTTATAAAAATAGCGATATGCTTGCGGAAAAGTAAAGATAGTGATTCAGAAACATAGAGGATATGTATGGTGGTTGAACTCACTCCCCTCTTCATATTTGGCATGATCGGTGTATAACATAGTTACTCAGCGGTGATCATCTAGGGAGAAGTCGCAAACTCCTTCTACCTGCTTTACACTAGCTTCCTTCACTGCTTTCTCTTTATCAGCGAGTTGCCTCTTTAGTAACTCGATCTCTACCTTGTAGGCAATCTCCTGGTCCATCTTCAAAATTCCAGGAGTTTTCTCGTTTCGATCGTGGCTCATGTTGTATTCATTCTGGCATATCTCCTTCACCAGATCCTTAGTTTCTGCATAGGTCTTGACTTTGTTAGACCCACCAGCTGAGGCATCTAGTATCATTCGATGTTGCATCTTCATACCAGCCGTGAATAGTTGCATCTACTCCATGGCACTAATGTTGTGGTTCAGACACCTCCTCATGAGCAACTTGAAGCGTTTGTAAGCCTCGCACAACGTCTCTTATTCATGTTGCTTGAAGCTTAGGATTTCAGACTTCCTCTTTTGGAACAGTGTGTGTGTGAAGAATCTTTCTAGGAACTTGTCTTCAATCTCCTTCAATGTTGCAATTGACCTCCTTGGCAAACATTGAAGTCAATCCTTAGCTGGACCTGTAAGAGAAAAATCAAACAAATGCAGCTTCTTCTGGTCCTCCGTGACATTCTCCGACACCTTCTGAATCTAACAGGTTTCTGAAAACTTTGACAGATAATCACAAGGATCATTGTTGGTGCGCCCGTCGAACTGGTTCTCCCGCAAACCTGTAACACATTGCCTTTGATATCAAAATTGGCGGGGTTTGTAGGTTGGAACCCTAGTGAGATCTGATCGTTGTCAGTCCTCTTGCAGTAATCTCCCACTGTAACTCTTTGCGCGTCCCCCATGGCTTTGGTGGTAGGCTTTTCTTCTTTGTTGAGATTACTGGATTGTGCTAGCTTTAGTGCTCGCAGTCTTTTCCTTAGCGATCTTTCTGGTTCTTGACCGTACTCGAAATCCAGGGTACCTGTTATCAAACACAACAAATGAATACCTTCAGTAGCACTGGAAAAGATGGTGTATACATATATTTTTTTGGTTTGTCTCATGTGTCTTTGTCACTGTGAAAATTCTCAGGTAAGTGAGGTTGATCACAACGATCGCTTAAATACCAAGACTTTGCCTTAGCCAGAACTTTCACAGATCAAAATCCACAATCATCAACATGATTTTTTGATTTTTATAATTCTTTTTTTTTTTTTTTGGTTTTTTTTTGACAAACTTAAATAAATCTAACAATACTTTGTAAACACAATCCCCGGCAACGGCGCCAAAAACTTGACTGCATTCTGGCAAGTGCACCAGTCTGTCGTCGAGTAACAATTCACACTCTAGGTGTCTAGAATGAGTTCGTATCCACAGGGATCGTGCCAAAGCGTCGTTAGCGTTATTTAAGTTTGTAGTTTTGCATTCGCTTTGGGTTTTGGAAAAAGGTTTTTACAAATATAGCGATATGTTTGCGGAAAAGTAAAGATAGTGATTCAGAAACATAGAGGATATGTATGGTGGTTGAACTCACTCCCTTCTTCATATTATTATTCAGCGGTGACTTTATTCTTGTTATGGTAATACCTTACTATTACCCTATGTAGATGAAGCTTCCCTACGTTAATAACTAAGGTACCTACGAGAGCCTAACCTCGATGTGTCAGATACCCTAATTACTAGGTGGGTTGTTCATTATACATGCTTTATATCCTTCACCCATCCAATGCCTCTAGGTTCTAATATCGGGCTATTCAGCTACTAAGTGCTCAGTTCACACCTAGTTCCTGATTCCTCCTCTAATTGCTCAGTTCACAACTAGTTCAGGATGTTATCGTCTCTATTCACCTAGCATATTTACTACAAGATCCAGACAAATATTAAAGCAACTTCAATATAAATACTAAAGCTAACCCTAACATCTATTCTATAGGCGCTCCCGCTTATCCGGCCAGATTACGAGAATGCGTTGTTAAAGTGCGAGAAAGTAAATAACAAACATAATACTGAATAACGATTTATTATAACTTTGACTCAATCACAGACTCCAAATATTCATAGGATGAACAGATTTTCTTCAGATTTTCTTCTATTGATGTCTTGGCCAGAAAGCAACATCCATCATGGCATGATGGAAGCCATCGTGCTACGATGAACAGCCTAAATCTTCACATTTTTGGCTTTTTCTTGTCTTTTTGTATTCTTTGCTTTGTCTTGATGCTTTTCTTCGTTTTTGTAGGTTTTCCTTCGTATTTGGGCCTGTCTTGGTCAATTTATTACTAATACTAAAACTAAAATACCATAGAAATTCCTGTCAACACAACCCCAAACTTAAACTGTTGCTTCTCCTCAAGTAACATGCTGGCAGACAAGATCGTTACCGAGTTAAGAGATAAATAAAGATGATAGGAATTTCACAACCTTGCATTTTATTTCAGCAATGGTACCGCTGATTATTACCGCAACGTTCATGCTCAGTCCTGCTAGGTTCAGGAGACGTTGATAGTAGTGAGTCGGACAAATATGTCTGCAAGAGTCGGTGGTCAACCTTTTCTCTCTCTCAGATTTTCGCTCGAAATTGAAAGGGTAACTCTCAATCATCGTACAATCTGCCATTTTACCATTGGCATGCAAGAATTCTAAACAACCGGCCATAATTTAATAACATGCATTTTTAGAGGTCTTTTCAGGGTTATAACGTGGCTAGGGTCAAGGTAGGACATATTTGGGAGAAGTAGGCTGAACATTGGAGTTAAGTTCTACTTTGTTTCCTTTTTGTGTACGCAACCTTATTCCTTAGGGTGCCTTTTTGTGTCGGTACCAGAGATTAAGAACCGGATGTGTCTTTGTATGGTTCTTTTCTATCACTATTTTTGCTCTTTGGCTCTTTCTTTTTTCATTCATTTTTTTTAAGAGACTATTTTTTTAGGGAATTTTTTGATGTTTTCCCGTCTCTTTTTCATTTATTTTTTTCTTTTGTAGTGATAGTTCTCTGTACACCCACCCCAAACTTAAAATGTTGCTAGTTCCATGAGCAACCTCAATCTTTGTTGTTTCCAAGACTAGAGAACTATTACCTAACTCCAAAGAGGGTAATTTATTTGTTTTTCTGGTCAATGGGCTTATATCGTGGTTAGTCACCGAAACAAAAGGGATAATTTATTTTTTACGACTCAAAATTGGCTAGCAAAGGATATAATAATAATAAAGGGTGGCTTGAAAGGCTCTGGGTTATAACAAACAATTGCCTCAATGCATATAAATTAAATTAATCAGTCAGCAGAGAATTAAAGCAAGTTCTAGAAAATAAACAAGTGCACGATACTCTCATAGTAGATCGAAAGAAAGTGGTAATACCGTTTGGAAATATTTGGCTCAAATTCTCACTTGGCTTAGGTATCTGAAGGCGTGAACACTTGTCTCCGAGACACCAGCTTCATCACTCGTCTCATTGTCTCCCGGACTTTCGCACTTCGGAGCAATCACCTTTGGTATTTGTGTGAAGGCGTGAAATTCGAATCATCAAAACTCATAACTTACTTCGTTGCAATCTTACCTATAACAGTTTCTCATGCACAAGATAATAAACAGCAAACAGTTATTCAATTTTTTCATAAGCTTTAAAGGGTTGTTTACAGATGAAAGATGACATACTGGAATTCTTTAGTATATTTTATTGAATTGAAAAACATTTCTGAAATGGAAATTACTGAAAATGAAGATACTTAAATATAAAATACCTATCCTTGGGTTACCTCCCAAGCAGCGCTTGTTTAGCGTCTCATTAGCTTGACGCATTTCCTCCATTACATAGGATAAGTTCGCATATCTCTCTCTTATGTAGGAGCCTTCGCCTAAACCCCTCCCTTCTTCTTGTTGCTCTTTCCGTATTTTTCTGGGTTATGTTGTTCTTTGAAGGTAGCAAAGCAGAGTCGTCCATCATCTTCTGAAGATGTTGTTTTCATGATGGACTTCCCCTTGCCTTCTGGTGGATGTTCCTTCTTTTCTTCTCTTGATGTACCAACCCAACTGTTCTTCTTTCTTTCCTTTCCTTTAGCAGCAGGCTTCTTCAGAGGTGGCGTGTTAACCCCAAACTTAGATCTTTTGGCCACTTTTCGGTTTCTTCCCCATGCTTTGACCCATGATGTTTGGATATCCACTTCAATAGTTAGCCTCTTCAATTTATCAGTTAGCCCCTCGGGTACCTCCTCTTCCTGAGCTGCCTCTATCTGTAGCTGCGCCATTTCATCCTCCAGCTCCTCTATCTCTATCCTCACATGTACTTCTTGAGCTGAAGTCGATGGTGTAGCTTCTCTCTCCCTCCACTCGAGCTTGTAGCATGCATCTTTCTTTTTATTGGAAGTCTTGATGATTGTTGCTTTTCCTCCACTCCTTAGTGTCATCTCAGCAAGGTCCATATCAATGACTGCCCTGCTGGTTGCTAAGAATGGTCTTCCAAGAATGATGAGATGGTCTTCGTCTTCTTCGATATCCAGGATCATGAAGTCTACTGGAAATTTTAGGTCTTTGACTTTCACCAAGACATCCTCTACTGTGCCCACTGAGTGAATGGTTGACTGATTAGCTAATATGAGTTCTCGTGATGTCCCTGCAGTAGGTGTTTTGAGCTTGAACTTATCTGCCAGAGATAATGGTATTACGTTCACACTTGAGCCCACATCACACAGTGCATTGACTCCTGCTTCCCCAATTTGACAGATAATGGTGACGCTTCCAGGATCTTTCTTCTTAGGTGGCAGTTGTGGTCTCCTTGCTAGGCTTTCTCTGTATTCTTCCAGCTCACTTGTGAACTCGTCATAGGCTTCTTCTAATGTCATTCCTAGCACTTTGAACCACTCTGTGAACTCTATCAGCTCCTCTTTGTTGTGCTCGCGCTCTGTCTTCTAATCTTTCAGCGGTTTGCACTCCTCCTTTGGATTATCCACCGTGTTACCTGCAATATCTTTTGAAACATGAGAACTTACCAGCTTCGAGAGTTGACCAATCTGGGTTTCAAGACTTTTTATCGTCGCCTCTTGGTTGGCTATTGTAGTCTGGATGTTTTCAAAGTTTGTCTTGCTCATGTTAGCAAACTTATTGAGTAATTCTTCTAACGGGGATGGTTTTATTGGTTTAGGAGCAGCTTGAGCCTCGTTCCCTGTCTGGTCCCAACGTAAATTTGGGTGCTTGCTCCAACCTGGGTTGTAGTTGTTTCCCATGTACTTTACCTGTTCTTCGCTCCCTCCTGGCAAACAATGCCCGTTAGGGTGATCTTCTAGGCAGAAGTCGCAAACTCCTTCTACCTGCTTTACACTAGCTTCCTTCACTACTTTCTCTTTATCAGCGAGTTGCCTCTTTAGTAACTCGATCTCTACCTTGTAGGCAATCTCCTGGTCCACCTTTAAAATTCCAGGTGTTTTCTCGTTTCGATCGTGGCTCATGTTGTATTCATTCTGGCACATCTGCTTCACCAGATCCTTAGTTTCTGCATAGGTCTTGACTTTGATAGACCCACCAGTTGAGGCATCTAGTATCATGCGATGCTGCATCTTCATACCAGCCATGAATAGTTGCATCTACTCCAGGACACTAATGTTGTGGTTCGGACACCTCCTCATGAGCAACTTGAAGCGTTTGTAAGCCTCGCACAACGTCTCTTATTCATGTTGCTTGAAGCTTAGGATTTCAGACTTCCTTTTTTGGAACAGTGTGTGTGTGAAGTAGGGTGTACATGGATTGGGCAAACCCACTCGATCCGGTCAAATCCACCCAATTCAACCCAAAAAAGTGGGCTGGGTCGGGCAAGTGGGTGAATATGGATTTCAAAAATGAAAAACCCATAAAAAAATTTGGGTTTCGGGTAAAATCGGACCTAACCCACCGACCCACTAGTGCTATGTTTTTTAAAATATTTTTATGATAATACTAAAGATTTTGTCATTTGATCAATAAATATTTTTATATTGAAAATAAGTTATACTATTTTTTAAGAAAATAAAAAGATTGAATAATTTTTATAAACAAATATGATAATTCATCGCACTATTTTAAAAATAAAAATACTGAATAATTTTCATAAACAAATATGATGATTCTTCGTTTAGTCATTTGATATTATAAAAAAAGGAAAAAAAAAATCATTTGGATAACACACTATCCAATCCATAAATTAGTGAGTATACATAAAAAATGGGTGATTATTTTTTATAGTGAAAAAAATAACACTATTTTTCAAAAAAAATACAATGATTGAGTTATTTTTAAGAAAAAATATGATGATTCGATATTTATATTTTTAACATAAAAAAATAAAAAAATAGTCGGGTAATCCAATACCCAACCTAATCCAACCCGGAAATTAGTAGGTTTACCCAACCCGGCTCAATGTTATATCAGGTGGTTATTTTACTAGACCCAACCCATAGTACCTTATGTGGTTCGAGTTTTGGTTTGGGTCAAACCCAACCCAATCCGGCCCATGTACACCCCTAGTGTGAAGAATCTTTCTAGGAACTTGTCTTCAAGCTCCTTCCATGTTGCAATTGATCCCCTAGGCAAACATTGAAGTTAATCCTTAGCTGGACCTGTAAGAGAAAAAACAAACAAACGCAGCTTCTTCTGGTCCTCCGTGACATTCTCCGGCACCTTCTGAATCTAACAGGTTTCTGAAAACTTTGACAGATGATCCCAATGATCATTGTTGGTGCGCCTGTCGAACTGGTTCTCCCGCAAACCTGTAAGCACATTGCCTTTGATATCAAAATTGGCAGGGTTTGCAGGTTGGAACCCTAGTGAGATCTGATCGTTGTCAGTCCTCTTGCAGTAATCTCCCATTGTAACTCTTTGCTCGTCCCCCATGGCTTTGGTGGTAGGCTTTTCTTCTTTGTTAAGATTACTGGATTGTGCTAGCTTTAGTGCTCGCAGTCTTTTCCTTAGCGATCTTTCTGGTTCTTGATTGTACTCGAAATCCAGGGTACCTGTTATCAAACACAACAAATGAATACCTTCAGTAGCACTGGAAAATATGGTGTATATATATTTTTTTGATTTGTCTCATGTGTTTTTGTCACTATGAAAATTCCCAGGTAAGTGAGAAGGATCACAAGGATCACTTAAATACCAAGACTTTGCCTTAGCCAGAACTTTCACAGATCAAAATCCACAATCATCAACAAGATTTTTTGATTTTTAAAATTTTTTTTTTGGTTTTTTTTTACAAACTTAAATAAATCTAACAATACTTTGTAAACACAATCCCCGACAACGGCGCCAAAAACTTGATTGCATTCTGGCAAGTGCACCAGTTTGTCGTCGAGTAACAATTCACACTATAGGTGTCTAGAATGAGTTCGTATCCACAGGGATCGTGCCAAAGCGTCGTTAGCGTTATTTAAGTTTGTAGTTTTGCATTCGCTTTGGGTTTTGGAAAAAGGTTTCATAAATATAGCGATATGCTTGCGGAAAAGTAAAGATAGTGATTCAGAAACATAGAGGATATGTGTGGTGGTTGAACTCACTCCCTTCTTCATATTTGGCATGATCTGTGTATAACATAGTTACTCAGATTATTATTCAGCGGTGACTTTATTCTTGTTATGGTAATACCTTACTATTACCCTATGTATATGAAGTTTCCCTACGTTAATAACTAAGGTACCTACGAGAGCCTAACCTCGATGTGTCACATACCCTAATTACTAGGTGAGTTGTTCATTATACATGCTTTATATCCTTCACCCATCCAATGCCTCTAGGTCCTAGTATCGGGCTATTCAGCTACTAAGTGCTCAGTTCACACCTAGTTCCTGATTCCTCCTCTAATTGCTCAATTCACAACTAGTTCAGGATGTTATCGTCTCTATTCACCTAGCATATTTACTACTAGATCCGGACAAATATTAAAGCAACTTCAATATAAATACTAAAGCTAACCCTAACATCTACTCTATGGGCGCTCCCGCTTATCCGGCCAGATTACGAGAATGCGATGTTAAAGTTCGAGAAAGTAAATAACAAACATAATACTGAATAACAATTTATTATAACTTTGACTCAATTACAGACTCCAAATATTCATAGGGGAGTTCGTCTTCTCCACCACAACCTAATGCATCTATTACAAAATACTTACATAATTTAAATTACAAGAATAATCTAAACATAAAGCCTAAAGAAAACATACCTTGCTGAGATAAATTTCTCGTAAGAGGAGAAAACTATGCCCTTAGAGCTCCTCTGAACACCTCTAGTATAGTAGAGAATGTTCTACTATTTCTGAATGAAAAATAATGAGGAATTGGAGCTCTATTTATAGTTTTCTAAATGGGTCTCAACAAGCCATCATGCTGCGATGGGTCCGTCGTAGCACGATGAGAAAATTTAGTTCAGAATTATAACTAATCCTGTGCGTTTCATCAGCTTGGTCGCCAAGTAAGGTCATCGTACCACGATGAGGGTCATCGTAACACAATGAACAGATTTTCTTCAGATTTTCTTCTGTTGATGTCTTGGCCAGCAAGAAGGTTCCATCGTGGCACGATGGAAGCCATCGTGCTATGATGAACAGCCTAAATCTTCACATTTTTTGCTTTTTCTTGTCTTTTTGTATTCTTTGCTTTGTCTTGATGTTTTTCTTCGTTTATGTAGGTTTTCCTTCGTATTTGGGCATGTCTTGGTCAATTTATTACTAATACTAATACTAAAAATACCATAGAAATTCTTGTCATCAACCCCCCTGCAATTTTTTTATTTCATTTACCCCCCTTTGCTGACGTGGCAGGCAAAAAAACAGAATAACTGATTTAAAAAACAACACTTTTTAAATCGGTTGAACAAAATAACCGATTTAAAAAATGCATCCAATGGGGTAAATCAAAAAAATAAATTTTGTAGAGGGGTAATCTCAAAAATAATAATTACATGGGGGTAAAACAAAACTCGCTTACTTTGCAGGAGGTAAAAACCTATTAACCCTTTAATATTTGACATGCATCGAGTAATACTAAAAATTGTAAAATAGACCGAGTTTATTGGTCTAGCCAATCTGCCCTGCAATTTTAGGAGGGTTAAATTGATATTTCAAATTTAATTCTCTTAAATTCGTTCCCTTTGTTTCCCTGGTTGAAAATCATAAACAACTATCAATTGTTAGTTGGTTCAGTGTAAGATTGTTCACTGTTTATAAACTGCACTTAACTGAACCATTCAGTAACTGAAACCACTTTTTATAAAAACTGGTTTATTTTTATAAATCGGTTCAATTCAGTTCATAACCAGTTTGAAAACCGGTTCATAAAATATAAACCGATTTTAATTAATCATTTTTAATTAAATTTTTTTAATACAAGTTTTTTCCATATTTTTTAAAAGTTTTGGCCGTCGGAGCCTCGGAGGCGGCAGACCGGGAATTTTCCGGTGGTCGGTGGCGGTCCACAGCAGAACTTCGACGGTCATGCGGCGATGGAGCGGAGCTCCGACTGCCTTTATATTAATTTTTTTATTAATTAATATAATTATATTAAATTATTATCAATTATATATTTATCCATTTTATTAAAAATTGTCAAAGGTGGGAATAGAACTCATGTCCTTTGATTTGAATTATGATCAATTTGTCACTACACCAACTTGCCGTTTTTGTTACTATTTGATATTTTTGCATATATTTGTTGAATCTGTTTTTTTTTTTAAAATTTAAAGAAAAAAATATTTAGATATTTTTTTGTTTTTAAAAGTAGATCATAAATTTAAACTGGTTCTGAACCGGTTTTAAACTGAACTATAATTGGTTTTTAAAAGTGGTTCAGTTTGAAACCATATCAAATGGTTCATTTTAAAACATGGTTCAGTGCAGTTCAAATTACAATTTGGTTCAATTAACTGTATTTTTTAACACCCCTACTTTAGTGGTGATTGAACCAGATTAATCTCGTGGTGAAAAACAAACATAAATGACTCTAGGCCTGAATATCGGTCGGTTTCGGTTGGGTTTGGGCTGAAAATCACAAAACCGATAAAAACCGCAACCATTTAATTTGGCCCTAATTCCGACCGTTTACATCTTCGGTTTGTTCGGGTGGCCGGCTATATGGATGGCGAATAGAACGGACCGGTTGTTGCGGGTTATATGAAACTTTGTTTACATCTAAAAGTCCATTATTCAAAAATTTCTAATTTTCAAACAATTCAATATCGTGTACACAATGTAACAAAGGATAGAAAAACTAAATGAAAAACATAAAGGATGAGATGTTGTTACCTTGTTTCAAATTGGTAGATCAAAAGACAATAATAGATCAAGTAGAATAGAAGTATAAATATATTTTTCGCACCTCTTTCATCAGCATTTTATAAGCTAGTAAAATATAATATTTCTCTCTTATATCAAAGATGGATAAAATCAACAAAGCGAAGAGTATACGAGATTGAGAGAGTGAGAGAAGGAAAAAAATTAATTTACATCTTAATAGTTGTTCAGCCGGTTTCGGTTACGAAGAGAAAGAAATATAGAGAGCCGCACCCGCAAGTATGCAACCATTTATGCCCGATTTTTTTGCAATTGTTAACATGAGACCCGACTCGCATCTGACTGGATGCTTCAATATGTTGGTTATATCAGTTTCGAGTCGGGTTGCAGGTTTGTGTTTAGCCCTAAACGACTCATTCTACATGTTACATTTAAAGTGAATTGTTTCCTTAAAAAGTTTAAATAAGTTGAATATTTTTTTGACTGAAAACGAAATTCATTCATTCAAATTGTAAAATATATAGATCATTTAAGAATGGCCAAAAACCATCATCTACAATGGAAGAATGAATAGAGAGAAAGTTGAGAAAAATGTGACAGCTAACCCTATTAAAGAAAAAAGAAAAGAAAAATTCGAGTAAAAATCTTCTTTACAGACAAGTTGAGTTGAATCCTTTATGAAAAAGGATTCTCTTAATTGACATTATGATCAATTTTTTTTTACAATTATTGATTTGGAAGAAGAGAAAAAGAAAGGTAAAAAGAAAACAAAGTAAATTTAAGGTAATATGTATACGAGAAACATGAGGAATTTTTCTTTTGAGGCTTTTTATTTTACTTAAACATTTTGGTACACAAAAAAAGAAAATGGAAGAAGAGAAAAAGAAAGGTAAAAAGAAAACAAAGTAAATTTAAGGTAATATGTATACGAGAAACATGAGGAATTTTTCTTTTGAGGCTTTTTATTTTACTTAAACATTTTGGTACACAAAAAAAGAAAAAGATAATGCAGAGCACTTTAGCTATATTTTCACACAACACTACTTGCATTAAACTTTCTTAATTTGAAAAGAAAACAGAACGTACAGTAGTGTCCATGGAGCTAGATCCAGTCTGGAGCGGGCCCATTTAGGCCAATATGCGCATGTGATATCGGAGGATTCGATATGTCAATATTGCTGCTTGTCACACTTTTGCTAATGTTCAAATGGTTTATGTCTTTTGTAAAAAACAAAAGTTTGTGTTTATTGATTAAAAAAATGTTTATGTCTTTATATTAATTATATTGTAATTAAAAACCAACAAAATCACCGATCATTAATTGGCACATTGGCTAAAAAAAAAGAAAAACATAAAGAAAACTAAGTTTTAGGATGCAAAAGAATGTTCTCCAAAGTCTCAGTTGGAAATTCCCAAAATTTAATATTAATATAGTTTACTGAAAATTCTGTTGAAAATAATGCCTAAATATTTTTTTTTGGAAGATTTTATATTTAAATATAATTTATATTTATATTTAAAATAAAATAATATTAGGATTTATAATTTATATTTATGGTTAGAATCTTAAGGATTTCTTTAGAATTTATAAGATTAGTTTTTTATTTAAAGATATTATTTGTTTTTATGTAGCTCTATATATAGAGCCATATACCTATTATTTTAATGAGAACAAGAATTTTAGTTTCTCCACACAAAAATATATCCCGCCAAATTCCGCAATACCAAAAACACAAAAACCATGTCAGTGGCATCAGAGCGCTAAGGTTCAGACCTGTGAAGATGGAAGAAGATGATGATGAAGAAGATGAAGACGAAGAAAAGGAAGAAACCATGAAATCAACAACCCATAACCATGACTGCATCTTTATTGTGAAGATGTGAGAAAAAAATCCATAACCAAAAATCATAATCATGACCTACACCTTTCATATGTTATATGCGAGATAGTTTCAATGAAAAAAGCTCAAGTCTCATATGGTTTTTCATATGTTATATGCGAGATAGTTTCAATGAAAAAAACTCATATGATATAGTTTCAATGAAAAAAGCTCAAGTCTCATATGGTTTTTCATATGTTATATGCGAGATAGTTTCAATGAAAAAAACTCATATGACCTTTCATATGTTATATGCGAGATGGTTTCTGTATTATATAACCCATAACCAAAACATATAATGAAAAAAGCTCAAGTATCATATGAAGGTGTAGAAAGAAAAAAAAAATTGATGTGGATGAACAACAGCAACAACAAAATCAACCTGAATCTCAGGTTGGATACAACACAAAAATATTCAGTCGAAGAGGAGTGTTCAAAAAAAAGTTTTTTTCAACTCAAATCTCAGATTGGATACAAGACAAAGATATTCGATCAAGGAGGAGGATTGAGAAACAAAAAAAAAATAAAAAAATTCAGCGCAAATCTCAGATTGGATGCAACAAAAAGATATTCAGTCAAGGAGGAGTGTTGAGAATAATGCATAAATATCTTTTTTTTTGGAAGATTTTATATTTAAATATAGTTTATATTTATATTTAAAATAAAATAATATTAGGGTTTATGATTTATATTTATGCTTAGAATCTTAAGGATTTCTTTAGAATTTATAAGATTAGTTTTTTATTTAAAGATATTATTTGTTTTTATGTAGCTCTATATATAGAGCCATATACCTATTATTTTAATGAGAACAAAAATTGGAGTTTCTCCACACAAAAATATATACCACCAAATTCCGAAATACAAAAACACAAAAAACCATATCAAATTCAACCTATGAAGAAAATCAGTACAAAAGTGTCATTCTCGAAAAGAATGATATAGAATAACGTTTTAATTCAACATCAGCATATTTTGAATGTTAGTAATAACAATAGCATATGATTGATAAATGTTATGTTCTTTCAAAATAAGACCCTAAGGGTTTGTTTGGTTCAACCGAGGGGGAGGGGAGGTGAGGGGAGGAATTTTTAAGGAGGGGAGGCGAGGTAAAACATAATTTATTATGTTGACAAAATTACCCTCACTTTTTTATTAAAATTCTAAATTATTCTTGTTGGAATATTAAATTCTAGGTTTTTTTTTACAACAAAAAAATTTAGGTTTTCTACTCATTAGATTTTTTTTTTGTATATATCCATTAGATTTTTTTTGACGTAATATATCCATTATAATTTAATCCTTATTTTGAGTTTATATGGTTAAGGGTAAAAAAATAAATTACTTCTCCCATTCCCTCCCCTCCCCCTCGTTAAAAAGTTGAACCAAACATAAAAATTTAAAATATCACCTCCCCTCCCTTCCAAAACTCCCGAACCAAACAGACCCTAAGCTATTTTGGAATATGATTAACACAAGATGCTCGGAAAATCTAAGCCTCTTGCAATCTTAAAATGTTTAAAATATTATAAAAAAATTATTTATGAAACTTTAGAATTTTTTATAATTAGAAGAATTAAATATGAATTTTTAAATTTCAAAACGTGAAGATAAAAGTAACAAAAATTACAAAATAAAAACAAAATTTGAGTTTTTTCAAATTTTTTTTATAATATTCTAAACATGTATCTTTGTAAAATACACATTAATTTAGGAGTAAAGATAAATTACATGCATAATAATTTTGCAGAAATAAAAACTTATTAATACTCTTTATAGGAGTTAAATACAATTTTGATAATTTATATAGTTACAAAAGCATAACCCATTTTAAAATCCAACTCACCGTCACCTAAATTATTTTTTTCTATCTAATATTTTACTACCTCCGTCCCATTTTATTAGAGCTATTTTGATTAAATGGTACTATTTACTTATCATGCTTTGACCATATTTTTTTAATAATATATAGATATAAATATAAGCACATAGATCTTGTTTAATTTGTTTTGATGAGTATTTTCAAAATATTTAATTTTTATAATTTTTACTAATAGAGAATTAAAGATATTAGTGATCAAAATCGTGCAATAGTCAAACTAATTCTTTTATTTTGGGACGGAGGTAGTATATCTAAAATATTTTTTAGGCAAAATTACATATTTGGTCATTTATCTAATTTTTTTTTGTAACAATTTGGTCCTTTATCTTTCATTTGTAACATTTTGGTCTTTTATCTCATCTTTTTGTTACACTCTGGTACTTTATCTTTTATTTGTAACACTTTGGTCCTTTATCTTTTATAACATTCACATATAAACCCTTTTTTTTCTTCATATTTTTTTTATTAAAAAAATACTTAATTTTATTTGTTAAGATACTTTTTTATTAAAATTAAATAAAACTCATAATTTTGAAAAATATTTTCATCATTTTCATCAATTTTTTCATATCTTCATGTTCTTTAAAGGATCAAAATGTTACAAATAAAGATAAAGGACCAGAGTGTTGCAAAAAGATAAGATAAATGACCAAAATGTTACAAATGAAAGATAAATAAAGAAAATGTTACAAAAAAATAAGATAAATGACCAAATATATAATTTTGCTTTTTTTTTTAATTATTACTCGTTTCCTTTTGTGGGTTATGTTGATTTGGACATTTGAGTGTTTTGCTTGGGGGACCATGAAGCAGTTGGTGTTGGTAATGAAACAGCTGGATTGCTTTGGTGGGCGATATAGTATTCAATGAACAAATAACATTTTGCCACCACACAATTTTTCAACAATCATTCCTCCAAGAATTTTCCAAACAGATTACAACTAGCACCACCGTCTTTTGTGGGCTCCCGCCAAAATGCCATAATCCATTTTTTTCCAGTACATAACCGTCTTTTGTTTGTCACAAAGCGTGTGTCTAGATAGATTTGGAAAACATGCAGTTCATTGTCGAGAGTTTTTGGACTTCAAATATAAACATGAATTTGTTCACAATGTCATTTTTTATGTTTTTAAGCGCACATGAGTACATGTGAAGAAAGAGGCACTTGTGAACTTTTTTACGGACCCATTGGAGGGAAGATCTACACTGATGCCAGCTGATATTTTGGTGTACGGGTAGGCAGGAGGAAAACATGCATGTGTGGATTTGACTGAAGTATCCCCACTTGTGGGATTGACAATTGAGGATTTTACTGTAGGACAGACGACCCTCAAAGCTACTTCAAGCAAAGTGGCCAAACATGAGAGAGCGTGTTCTAACAACCAACATGTGTTTATACTATTTGCATTCGACACGTTTTCCTAGCACCGGATATTGTGAATATTTTAAAAAGAGTTCAAAGATTCTTGCATAGCAATGTGGTTGGTGTATCATAGGTCCCTAGATATAATATTTAAGAGAATTAGTTTTGTCACTCCAAAATGGTTAGTAGCGCAGCTTGTTGCCCATTTACCTTTCATTCAAGTGTAATTATCCTACGTGTGTTTGTGTGTGTGTATATATATATATATATATATATATATATAGAGAGAGAGAGAGAGAGAGAGAGAGAGATAGAGAGAGAGAGAGATAACATATCCTATGAGAATGATAAAGTTATATGAGAATATGAGAATGAATAGTAGTCATTAGATTAAAATGTAGCGTCCAAATTAAAACAGTTTTTAATGTGTCCTTTCCACTCAATAACAAACCCTAAATTTCTCTCTTCATTCTTTTGATCTTTCCCTCTCACACCTTACCACCGCCGCCGTTGATAGATATTCACCTCTTAGTGTATCAATTCTCATCTTTTCCAATCCACTACCATGGCCATCGACGATACGAGCATCTTCTCCAGGTCACGTGAGAGTGAGAGGGTTGATTATCAACTGTTGGATTGAAATAAATGGCTCCGATTAAAATAATTAATTATGTGGACAAGTGATCTGCCAAATACGAATTTTACTGGTAGATTGAAAGTTTATATCATATAGACCATTCATAATTTTTTTTTAAAATAATTGAAAATGATTTGATATTTTATTGGGATTTATCAAGATTTACAGTATTTAATAAACCGTTAATCTTGATGGGTCTCAATAACATATCAAATGATTTTCAATTTTCTATAGATAATCTATATGATATAAACTTTCAATCAAACGATGGATTTTATAAAATTTGTATTCGTTGTAATATTATTCATAACTGATCCACCATATACCACTTGATGAGATGGTCCACCATAGCATTATGTGGTCCATATATATTCGTTGTATTTGTTTTTATTTAAAATTGGGCTTGAACAACTTGATACCAGAACTGATCTCTGAACCAGATTAAACTGGTAGTAAAAGCCAAAATAAAACCTATTTAATTATTAAAAAAATGTAAGACTATTTAATCAATCTTGTGACATAGTATATCTCAAATAAAGTTTTAACAAATTTAATTTTGACCTTTCAAAAAAAAATTGATTTTTTTTTCAGTTGATGTAATAGGATTTTAACAAAACCTATGGGTAAGGGTAAGTTTGTTTAAATTTAATTTAATTTTGAAAAAATTTAGAGATTCTTTTCAAGAGATTTTTAAAAATAATCTAAAGCTAGCTACTTTTCGTTTATTTACTATAAAAAATAACTTTTTTTAAATAAAAAATTCCTACATTTAGGTTTCTTAGTTTTAAAAAAAATAGATTCTTAAAAAGCTATTAGAAATAATTTTTCATTTTAAGGTTAAAAATAAATTTTTTTAAAAAATCTATAATAAACGCAACCATAGTAGATTTTAAATAAGATTTTAACAAATTTAATCAATCTTGCTGAGGGCCACTTCTGCTCCCACACATCCTCTGTCCAACAACTTTTGCTTTTTCATCTCACACGAGTATCTATATAGAAAGAAAATTCATAAGCATGAAGAAAATTCAATTAGGATTATAAGTTTATATTTATTTTGGATTACAATAATTTTAATTTGGTTGTATTTTTTGTTTCCAATTTGGATTTTGACATCTCACTCAGTGATGAAAGCGTACTTTACCATAATATAAGTCGTTTTGACCATATTACACGAATTAAGATCATCTCCAATAAGAGTATCTAAGAGAGTTTCATAGATTAATGATTCATATCTTTTTTTTATTATTGGAGTTCCTTGACGTGACATGAAGGTTATCAAAATTGATGATACAATACCTTATTTAAGGTACCGTATCATCAATTTAATATTACTATTTTAAAAAAAATCACATGACATTGAATAGCTTCTATATATATAAAAATATTACCGTTTGAAATTAATTATTATATTTTTATTATATATTTTTCGTGAAAAGAGAGCACATATTCGTGAAAAGACAAATCATCAACAACTCCAAGCAGATCTCGTGGAACACATTTGGAAGCGTTTCGGACAATAGAATAATCGAAATTAATTATTATATTTTTATTATATATTTTTCGTCATATTTATGTATTTTTCACTATTTTTTATTTTTTATTTTTCATTATATTTAATTATTATTTTATATATATGTACGTATTTATTAAATAAAATAAATGTATTTATTTTATTTAGACAAAATTAAGAAATAAATATAAATGAGACAACTTGTTATTAATGTATGATACTCCAAATGATATCATCACCATTGAAGCAAAATATGTATGAGTTTCATAACTATTACATGGCACTGTAGAGACCACTTTTTAGTGATTTATGATATCCAAAACGGTATCACCGTTGGAGATGCTCTAAGAAATATTTTACAAAATTGTCTTTCATTGATGGTATGAGAAAGACAGGGGCGGCCCAAGCCCATGTGCAGCATGGGCTGTTGCACAAAGCCTCCAAAAATTGAGGGCCTAAAAAAAACTTTATATGGTAGTAGTATTAGTAAATAAAGGGTGTAAAAATAATTGTTTTGCAACATTCTGTAAGGCCCAAACCCTATTTTTCTAAGGGGAAAAAATAAATAGAAACAACGCTTCCAATGACAATTGCCTCTGCAGAAAGAAGCTTTTTGTAACAGCCGTATTTTAATAAATAAGATTTTTGTGTGATTATATATTTATCTATTTATTTAATTGAATATATGTGATTTTGTGATTTTATGAATAATTATGTTCTGGTTAAGTGAAGCGTAGTTTAATAATCTATTAGAATCATTAATCTAGTTGAGAGCCTTTAATTAGGATTAGAAGGAGTTAATTATTATTAATTATGTGGTTTTCATTATTTAATAAAATGAGATGAGTAGTAAAGAGTAAAGTTATAATAGATTGAGAGTTGGACTTTGGTATTGGGCCTAGGTTAAGTTAGCAAGGGTATTTTGGTAATTGATGAGTGGTAACCTAGTTATAAAATGAGAAAATTAGAAAGAGAAGCTCATTTGTCACAAATTTTGGTGGAGGAAGAAAGAGAAATGAGAGAGGGTTTTGAGATAGAGAAAGAATGAGAGTAGAGAAACAAATCTCGTTTTCCTTACAACAGCCTCACTAAAACTTCATTTCCCGATTCGTTAACCGTCAGATCTTGACGAGATTTTAAGGGTAGGTTCACAACACCCAAACGCAACTTTTGACCGTGGGGATCGTCGAATAAGGTCCGAGGAGGGAGAAATCGAGTTCGCAATATTCCAGATTTTTGGAGAAAAATAGTGTCAAATAAAAGAGTTAGAGGAAAGAAGGAGACTAGAAGATTGATGCTAAGGAGATTGGTGGAGTAGAGAATCCAACTTAATTGAGGTATGAGGTTTAGATAATATAATTAGAGTGAGCATAGAGAGGGGAGAATGTCTAGTTCTCCATTCCCAAACTCTCTACACTCTTTTCTTTTGGGTGTGTGTTTTCATTGAATAAAAATGGTATCTTTGCATGATTTAATGATTATTGAGTTTATTGCAATATGAAATTATGAATCTTGGGGTTTTGAAATGGGAATTTGTAGATGTTTGTGAAGGATTTTATGTTGTTATGAAGTTTTGAATAAATGCATGAATAATCTCATGATTTTGCCTTTTGGTTAATGATTCATGTTAAAGTTTGTACTTCTAAGCTTGTATGTATTTGGTATGCTTAAAGTTGATAACTTTAGGAATTTATATGATGAAAGTTGATGTTTTTATGAGATTTCGTGTTGAACCCGTGAGCAAAGCACCAATTTCTGGGCTCGCTCGCTCAGCGACCAAGTCAACGCTGCAGCGAGGATTCATGTTCTTGTTCATAAACCCAGAATTTGAATGCTCGCTTAGCGAGCAGTAGCGAGTAGTGGCGAGCAGGTTCGTCGCCAGGCTCCGCTGGGAGCGACGACCACTCTGCCTTTCGTCGCTGGTTTATCGCTGGATGTCGCTCAGCGACCAAGACTTATTTTTAAGAATTTTCTTAAGCTTGTATGATGAGTGTAAGGTTATAACATGATTAGATTTAATCTTATAACATGTTTAAACTTGAATTGATTGGATCTTGAGATTATATGAGAATGATATTACTTATATGGATTAAGTATGATGATTAATGATGTATGATGATTAGTTAATAATGTATGTTGATTAGCTAATGATGTGTGATGATTAGAAGTTAATTAATGATGATGAATTATGATGTTCATGATGACGAGTGTGTTGTTGTATCTTACTTGAATGTATACCTTAATGATGATATGATGATGTGAATTTGATGCGAATTGAGAAGGAATAATAGGGATGAGTGACCTATTATTCATGAGTAGATGTGTAGTGTTATCATCATTATTTGGTATGTGTACATTCATGCATTCATGAGTCAACTTGAGAAGAGTCCCCCATGACTTAAAACTGACTTGAGCGATGGATATATGTTTATCCAGAACATTGAGACTCCAAGGGATGCGGTTACTTGGGGGGTGTTCATTATTTTGATGTGGGTACCACATGCATTTAGTTATGTCTAGGGTGACATGACATGAGATTGTGACATTAGTTTGCATTAGGATAATTGTGCACTCTAATTGTTATTTGATAATTGAGATTGTATTTCATTATAATTGTGAATGGTTGAATAATGTGATACTTATGATCGAGCGTATTATGAGATGTGTGATAGTGAATGATAATTGATGATGATGTACATACTTGTTAATTGATTGAGGATGTGATGTGATTATGATTCATTATACTTTATGATTATGAGTTGTTATGGAATGAGTTGTTAGACATGACCATGTTATGTCCTAAGTATTAAGTGTTTTCTTATACTTAGTTTCTTTTATGGTTATATTATCTAACCCTCTGTTTTGTGTATGTGCTGAACCTTTGGGGGTTCAGGTTCACAGGTTATGTTTGTGACCGAGTTGTCGGTGAAGCTCCGCTCTGATGTGACACGGGGATGAGATTATTTCTATAATGTATATTTAGAGTCTTGCTTCTTATTTCTAATGTATTTAAAGATGTATTTTCCTTATAAACTTATTTTGTACAATAATTGTTTTACTAATTAAGTTATTGGTAAGCTTTTATGTGTACGATGTAATACTCGAATCATTCCTTTTATAAATCAAATTTTAATTCCTCTTGTGTTTGTGTATCAGTTGTGTCCTCTTGTGATGTAATTTTATAGTTACACTTGCACATTAGTCACTATTAACCATTTTGTGGATGTATGATGAGTTTATTGAATCTTGTTTTATTGCTTATTGGCATGTGTTTTACTTGATCCTTAAAACTTTTGTTTTAATTGGTGTTGACTTATGAATCTATTGTTTCATAAGTGAAGGGTAGTTTAGTAATCTATTAGAATCATTAATCTAGTTGAGAGCCTTTAATTAGGATTAGAAGGAGTTAATTATTATTAATTATGTGGTTTTCATTATTTAATAGAATGAGATGAGTAGTAAAGAGTAAAGTTATGATAGATTGAGAGTTGGGCTTTGGTATTGGGCCTAGGTTAAGTTAACAAGGGTGTTTTGGTAATTGATGAGTGGTAACCTAGTTATAAAAGGGGAAAATTAGAAAGAGAAGCTCATTTGTCACAAAGTACCACTCCATAGAATCTGCTGTTTCGTAAGCATCTATCACCATGAAGCTTGTTTCTTCTTCTGAACTCGAGCTATCATGTGCTACATTTGCTTCTTCTCCACTGTCTTGGCCTTTATTCTTCTTTGAACTCTTGCACTCTTTAGCATAATGACCATATTTGTCACAGTTGTAGCATTGAGTCTTGCTTTTGTCAACCTTCTTTGACTTATCTTTCTGTTTTCCTCCTCCTCCATCAGAGGATTCAAATAATGTCTCAACATCATCTTCAACATGATCTTTGCCTTTCTTGGAATGTTTCTTATTCTGCCACTTCTTCTTGTCACTTTGATACTTCTTGAATTTTGAGAAAAGAGCTTGCTCATCTTCTTTGTCATGGCTCCTCTCACCATGCTTCAACTTATGAGCTTCAAGAGTGCTTTGCAGATCCTCAATCTTGATCTCACTCAAGTCTTTAGTCTCTTCTATAGTCACCACTATGTGATCAAATTTAGAAGTCAAAGTTCTTAATACATTTTCCACTGTTTCTTGCTCATCAAGATTACCTTCACAATTCTTCATCTGATTAATGAGAGTCACCAATCTTGTGAAGTAATCAGCAATTGATTCATCACTCTTCATCTGCAACAGTTCGTACTGTCTCTTCAAGGCCTGAAGCTTTACTTTCTTCACCTTTGCATCACCCCCATAGCTCTTTTGCAAGATATCCCATGCATCTTTGGAGGTCTCAGCATCTGCAATCTTTTCAAACACCTTTGAGTCAACACATTGGTGGATGAGAAACAGGGCCTTGTTATCTTTCTTCTTTGCTTCTTTGAATGTTGTTCTTTGTTCTTCATTTGCATTTTCTGGTAGAGGAGTGATTGCTGCATTCACTTTTTCATTGACTTCTTGAACATTGAATATCACCTTCATTTGCTTCACCCATCTATCCCAATTCTTTCCATCGAAAACTGGCAGATTCGCATGGAAATCGTTGTTCCCAGCCATGGTTGATTCACTTTCAACCTGATTCTTCTTTCAAGAAAGAATCAAGATCCCTCGAATCGTATGAGCTCTATATACCACTTTGTTTGGGATAACACCCACAAAGATGAACAACAGAAGACTAAGAAAGAATAGAGAAACTATAAATTGAAAATTGAAGAGAATGAATTAAAGGAAAAAGTTCACTACTTTATTAACAACAACGACACCTATATATAGGTGAAAATGTACAAGATAAGAAAGGTAACTTGAATGACAAGTTACTAACTAAGTCTATCCTATCTAACTAACTAAAACAGAAAGTTACAACTGTACACATAACCGCCTAACTGATTCAAAACAGAGACATAACTGAACCAGAGGTTCAGAACCTGTGAAGGTATCATAAGCTACACTAGCATGTTCAGAAGCTGTTGCTTTAGAACCTGTTCCTTCAGAACCTGTGACCTTCAGAAGTTGATGTATAAGAATCTGCTTCAGAGTCTGGTGAGCATCAGAAGCTAGTCGAGTCAGAATCTGTACAAGTACAAGAGCCTAGTAGCCTCCAGAAGCTGTTCGCGTCAGAAGCTGCAGAGCTTGAATTATAAATTCAACACACCAAAGATTCTTGAGTTTGACCATACTTGTAATCAACACAATAAATTATTTGAATTGGTTTATATTTGAACAACACTAGTAAAAATTAAAGTTGGTTAGATGTGTGCAAAAGAGGCTAATAAATAATATAAGCAAAATATTATTTTTTTAAAGTTTATTGAGAAAATAATATATATATATATATATATATATATATATATATATATATATATATATCCGGTCAATAATATAGACCAAATAGTAATACATTACTTTTTCAATGAACTTAAAACATTCTCCATCTAGTCCTTAATATAAGAAGAAGTTGAATTTTTAGATACATTATAAAATGAATCTATCTAGTTTATAATATAGTCTAGATACAATAATTTTTTAATGTATCTTAAAAGTAAATTTTTCTTATATTAAGGATTCGGAGGGAGTAATTTTTACTTATAATAGTAACAAAACTGAATATTTCATTTAAAAAGGGATAAAGCCCAAATTGAGCTCATCCATACAGATCAACATTTTGATTAAAAAGGCCATCTATCAAACACTGTTATGTTTGCCTCTCATGCTATTATGGGGGGTGTTTAAGTGAGAGCAGCCATCAAAGCTTTTTTATTTTTTAAAATTGGTAGAAATACATTGGAAACTATAACCAAAATTCTAAAACAGATTTGTTGTAGTGTGTTTTAAGTTTTAACACAGTTTTTACACAATTTTACATCATAGCTGTTTGATTAAAAATGTGTCGTTGAAATTGTTTTAAATGATTTTAATTATACTTACGTTAATCTGGATCATCCGATTTATAAACTATTGTTAAGATTTAATTTGAATACAAAATACTTATCACATGTATTGATTTGGCAAGACCCAACAAGGCAACAAATTAGTATTTATTTATTATTCACAGCCTCCATCTCCACATTATTACAAGGATAACAACACTTGATGCTCATAACTATTGAATGGCATCACCACCTACCAAAATATAAAAAAACACTAGCATACAATTAACAACAATACATAATTGATGGAAACATGTGTTGCCAACTCCATTTCCTTTGGTCATCTACGAAAAAGACACAAAATTAAAATTTAAAAGTAACCATCTTTCATGCTCTTTCATATATATATATTTTTTAATTTCTCTTATGAAAACCTAAATAATACAATCATGCACCCCACACCAACCACACATTAACATCAAGCCGCAGTGTTTGAGTATCACCGGAATAACAACATCCGGCGAGCTCAACTGTGGTAAATGGCCCTCCGTTGACATAACCTCCACGATAGACTCTCCACCAACATGTTGGTGGAGATATTCAGCAACCACGACCGGAACCGCTAAATCCTTCATACTTTGTATAATGTGGCATGGAACAGTGACTAGACATAATATTTGTCTCATGTCACTATTAAAAATAGTTTGTAACACACTTAGTGCTATGTCTGGTCTCATGTTGAACAAAGTTCGACTAAATTCTTGTACTGCAACTGATTCCATGTCACCACCAACCGCCATTGGAGCAAATCCTGAACACCATGATTTGTAATTTGATGACATAGCATCGAATAATTGATCCAAATCTTCTTGTTCAAATCCTCCAAAGTAATCCCTGTCGTTCAAATACCTTCCCCACAAAACCCCCATCATCACGTAACATCATTAAATATTGCTCTTTTTTTTTGTTTGTAGAATTATAGCTCTTTTCTTATGTAATATATAAATATAAATAAGTCAATCAAATAATTAATAAACATAAAAATATAAATATAATTGATTGTAATCTTTACTAAAAACAATATGGTCACATATTATAGTGATTAAAATAAAAACTACATATACACATACACTAAAAATATATTATTTTCTACTATGTTCTCTCAAAAATAGAATCTTTACCAATTTTTAATTGTAATCATTTTCTATCAAATTATTATTAATTATCTTACATATTTTTCTGTATGTACTATGTAGCATTAAATAGACTATGATGAGAAAATAACATTTAAAAAGTAATAATACAAATATTTTTACAAAAACAAAAAGTATTACCACTAATATTTGTGATTTTTAATCAAATTTTTATTTTTTTCTATTTCAATGGCTAAAATGAAAAATAAAATTTTACATTTTTTTTGACAATAAAAATAAATTTTTACATTAAAAATTACTCCAATATTTATGGAAACAAAAAATAATGTATATAAATTAAATAAAATAAAAATTGTGTCTAGAAAAGAAAGCACAGAATAACAAAAGTCAAACAAACCATTATTACACAATGATTAAGCTCTAACTTCAAATTATCAAATTTTGTCAACAAAAAAATCAAAGACTAATTTTAATTTGACTATATACCTTGGTGAAGCAGAAATCATGATAACTTTAGCAAAAAGATCAGGTCGAGAAATTGATGCAACAGTTCCAATCATAGCAGAAACAGAATGACCAACAAAGATACATGAATTAACTTGAAGTTCTTCTAAGATTGAAAGTAAATCATAAGCATAACCTTCTAAGGTTGAGTATCTTTCAAAATCAAAATAATCAGGATTAGTTGTACCAGATCCCATGTTGTCATAAAGTATGACACGAAACTCATCTAGAAGATGAGGTACGAGGTGTTTCCATACAGATTGATCTGTTCCAAATCCATGTGCTAGAACTATAAACCTTGAACCTGTTCCTAAAACTTTCACGTTGTGTGCTTCTTCCACTATTCCCATTTTTTGTTTTTTTTCTTTGATTTGGTTAATAATGGGACTTGGGAGGGTTGATACGGTGTTTGTGATTGTGACTTTCAAGTTTCCAAAGTTTTAGACCACGTCAGGATGAACACCAATTGCAAACATATAAACTATATATAGTATATAATAGGATGTACCAGTACTTAGAAATTTTAAATGTCGTGCTAATTAGTGCTCCCGGAATACTGATTAAGGATACCAAAAAGAGAAAATTATGCATAGAAAATAATAATGCTTTTTTCATTTTCTAAAGGTTGACTACAAAAATTCCAAGAAGATCTTGCTATATTTGCTTTAGCATTTTCCCAATTTTAAATACTCCCTCCGTCCCAATTTTATTGACACAGTTGACTATTTCACGCATACCAATGCATAATTTTGATGATTAATATTTTTAATTGCATAATAGTAAAAATTATAAAAATTTGATATTTTGAAAATACTCATCGAGACCAATCAAACAACATATGCTAATATTTATTTTTGTTTATTAGTAGAAAAATAAGGTCAAAACAACATGTGTGAATAATACACAACAGTCAACTGTGTCAATTAAATTGTGACGGAAGGAGTACAAGATTTAGACACATTCACGTAAAAATATATATTATTTAATTATTTAAGAAGTCACATTATTTGATTTTTTTCTTATGGAGTATTTTTTTTCCCTTCATTTTTGTAAGTCTCCAAATCCCGTATCTAAAATATTTTGACCACACAAGAGTTTTCTTTCTTTTACTAGGTGTCAGAACAGGAACCGCCGAAATGTTGTGGTAGGAGCCGCCATGTGTGTCACTACTGGAAGTGAGCTGTCAGGAGCACGAGTGGCCGAGTGGGTGGTGATTTGACATGAATAGGTGTTGCTAGAGAAAGAGAGAGTGAGAAAGGGTTTGAGAAGTTAATTATGTGATGAAAGATTTACATAGGACTATGATTTTTTTTCTTCTTATATGTTGTGAATTCGAACCTCTTCACGAAACAATAATCACAAAAGAGAGCAAATCTTCATTCACTGTAATCAATATGTTTACAAACAGATTTCAAACTGGTTACAAGAAAAAAATTCCTAATTTCTAGCCATTTTTCTCAACCTCACAAAAATAATGATGAACAATGAATCTCACACCTACTGAGTTTGTAATGTGTTTCTCAATCCTGAATTTATCCCAAAAAACTCTCAATCATTGGTTATTAATGACCCAATGATTCCCTCTTTTTACCCCTCTAAGATTTCCAAAACTCTAGCCCACATTCTATGAAAATCTATTAGAATTTGCAACTATATATAACATATATGGTCCATGTGCCCCGCACATGAAGCAAGTACAGTACTATGCGCGTGAGGCAAAACCTGAACTCCTTTTGACAAATAAAACTTGAGATTTTAAGGAACACACAACATTATATAAGTTATATATCATCCGCATGCAATTGCAGAAACTAATCCATCGAACTTTGTGGGACGAAAATGGATGACAAACAATATAGTAATTATGTGAAATTATTTTTAATAAATGAACTAAATTTCTTTACTTTATCCAAACAATGAATTTGGAAAATGAAAGGAATTTAAATGATGAATTTGATTCCACGAATTCTTAAAATTCCTTGGATTTTTAAATTGTCCATCTAAACACACTTTAAGAGTTTTAATGTTGTCGCATGTCCAAACTAAAGATCAAATTTAGGATCTTATAAAATACACGTGTCATCAAAGCACCATTTCAGTATAAAGACTTTGATCTTATATGATGATGATGATGACGATGATGATGATTCAAACAAAAAGTAAAATTTGATGATTAATTAGGGTCGCATATTTGTTAAAAGTTGGTTATGTGATATCTTGGGCCACCATTGGCTGTTGGATCAACACTAAGGTGTATAGGGAACTTTTTCTTCTCAATTGGGACTTTTTACCCCATAATATTTCGATTTTGTCTTTGGTTAAAATTGTAGAACGCGTTTTTTGATTTTTTTGGCCTTTAATACGAACTTCGAAACATATTTTTTTGAAATTTTTTCGAATTTGAACCAAGAAAACTTTGGAAAACACGTTCCAAAATTAGAATATTTGGGGGGTGGGGGTGGGGATAGGAATTTCTTCAAGAAAAAATAATTTAACAATTGAAAGGTACGCTTACGATAAATTTATTATTATTTTTACTTTATGAATATATTTACTAATTTTTTAACTTCATACATTTACTAAGTTCTATACAGTGAAAATAAAGATCAATATTACTATTAAATATTAGATTAAATTACATTATCTTTGTTTGAGAGATGCTTAAATAACAATATCTTCTCTCTTTATGCTTAATATAACCCCATTAAACTATTTATTTAATTTCAAAAGGTAAAATTCAAACTATTAAACTACTTAAAAAAAATAATTGAGAAAACTACATATATTATTTGATGTGAAATGATATTCGCAGTTATTTATTGAAAACATTATTTAATTCTTTACATACGTGCACAAAATGTAATAAAGTTTTATTAGCAAAAAAAATAATGTAATAAAGTTTTGAATTTTAAAATGATAGATGAATATAGTCATCTATAGAAGGAACATTCATTTGGAGCCTTTTATAAAATGCAGCCAATAATATCTTGCTAGTAATACTATATTGGACAATAAATGGTAGATGAAATATATTTCATCACCATTGTTTTTGGCTAAATAATTTATTTATTTTTTTGGTCAAAAATAATTTTATTTTTTTAGTTGTGAATATGAATGGGATGTGTCCAATGATGTATATAAGATTCTCCTTTCTATAGTAGAAGACAGGAAAATGACATTCAATTGCACTTGCAATGATATTCAATAATTTCATGGTATACCTCCCTCACTTATTCAACAAAAAAAATCCTTTACTTACCAACTGTTTTTTTATTATTTTTTTTTTTGAAAAAAACTGTTTTTTTATTATTAAAAAAAGGTTTATTAATTAAAATATATTATACCTCAAGGAAGATTGGAAGAAGTACTATGAGGAGGTAGCAAAATGTACAATCAACATTTGAAACTGAACATGTCATGTTAGGGATGTCAATTTGCATCCGTTAGTGGGGATCCCCGCGGAGATTGCCCCGTTCGGAGCTCCGAAAATGGGGATTTTTCCCCGTGGGGATGGGGATGGAGGCAAAATCTCCCCCGTTGGCAATTCGGGGCGGGGATCGGGGAAGGCACATCCGTCCCCGCGGATTCCCCGAATCCGCCCATATACTTAACTATTATTATAATAATATATATATATATATATATATATATATATATATATATATATATATATATACTAACAGGTTTTTTCATATACATTTGACAATTTTAAGTATCTATTTTGCTATGTATTATGGGGTATTATAGTTATGAGTTTTTGTATGATTATGCATATTTTGCTATAAGATTTTGGCTATCGGTTTTTGATCATTATCATTATTAGTAGCCAAATGCTTTTGCATTTGTTTTTGCTTATGAATGAATTATGTGTTGTTTCTTTTTTTAAAATAAAATAAAGATGCAAAATATTTGTTTTTTTTTAAATAAAAAAAGAAAAAATAACGTCATATTACTATAATAATTTTGACCAAAAAATATAATTTTTTGTTAATATTCGATATCCGTGGATCCCCGCGGGAACCGTGGAAATCTGTGGGGATGGGGATGGAGATAAATATTTCCCCGTGGGGACGGGGATGGAGGCAAAAATTCCCCCGTTGGCAATTCGGGGCGGGGAACGGGGATAGCTTCCTCCGCTCATTCCCCGCCCCGTTGACATCCCTATGTCATGTGCTCAACAAAATGCAAGCAAAAGAAACAATAACTCAGAAAATTAAAGACTAATACCAACCCCGCAAATCCTTAAGGTAGTACATAAATAAACTAGTTTTTTTTTTTTTTTTTTTACGCAATGAACAAGATAATTAAGGACTCATACCGCCCAAACTTATAAAACTGAACTTATAATCAAATGCTCATGACTTTCATTAAAATTTTGAAATTGTTTATTTAGTAGTAAAAATGTTTTTTATTTAAAATTATATCAAATTAATTAATTATTAATTTAATTTTTTAATTTATAAAATTATAAAGTATTACAAAATAAGGTAATTATTTTAGAAGAGTAATTTTGTGAAATTTATGAGATGAGTACAAAAAAACATGATATGATAATTATCATATTTATTATCATGTGCGCATCAAAAATATGATAAAATAATTATTATCTTACTTATGTCATATCTTATGTCATATCTTGTTTTATATCATACTAGATCTCTATTATATCATATGCATCAAATGAAATTTCATTCATTCATTCATCATTCTACGTTATCTCTTCCCTCACTAAATTATATCTTCAAGTAAACTATTAAATTGGTTTATGTCTCTGTAACTCGCTCTCATATAGGCTCTTGATACTTTTAATATCTCAAACTAGTTTGTTTCTATCAAACATTTCTCAATTTAGTCTCTCGGTGAACATTTATTTCACTTACTGTTAAATAAGTTTCTATCTTCATTCACTTTATATTTATCAAATTAGTCCTTATAGCATTAGTGTATGTTTGGTTCTGCGGTGATGAGAATTGATTTTGATATAATTGATTCTGTAAAATTGATTCTGGCCAAAATTGATTTTAAGTTAAAGTGGTTTATGTTTGGATATATTCATGTAAAAGTGAGTTGAACAAAAATTTTGAGTGTAAAAATCAATTCTAGAATCAGAAGCTACGATTTCTAGCTTCAAGTAGAATAAATTCTGGAGGCAGAATCAATTCTACTTTTGAAAAACCAAACAAGTCAGAATCAATTCTACACGTCCAGAATCAATTCTGGCTACTCCAGAAGTGAAACTAAATATACACTTAACTTATCGTCAAACTAATCCATAAGTTTGAAATTTGTATCTAATAATTAATGATTGTTTTAAACTGATATCATCAACTGCATGACACATGTTTGGATTGATGTAATATAATAGAGCGGAGCGGAGCGAAATGAAATGAAATGGAGTGGAGTGGAATTGAATGAAATAAACCTTTCATTTCATTGTTTGGATGTTTTACGGTGAAGTGAAACAATTTTTATATTCCATAACTTACCTTCCAAATTGGAGGGGAACTAAATTGAAGGCAAGTAGTGGTATTAGATTTCACTTCATTATTAATTTTAAAATTCAAACAATGGTACATTAATCCATTTCATTTCATTGCATTAATCCAAACATAGCTTAAAATTGTGTGATATCATTGTCCACGTTACACTTAACATTCCACATAAACACATTTAACAATGTTCAAAAACTGATGGCAACATAGAGGGACCATTTTGAGAAAACACTTGACAAAAATAGAAACTAATTTGTGATATTGAAAGAGTCATCGATCTATTTGAGAGTGGATTACAGAGGTAGAAACTAATATATAGTGGCTTACTCGTTATCTTCTATCTTACAGTTTTCTCTCATCTCTCTATATCAAGGTTTTAAAAAACGGTCGCGGTCGCGTCTCGGTTACGTAAAGGTTTTCGCGATTTCGGTCGGTACAGGTGTTACGACACTAATTGCGGTCGTCGCGGTGTGAATTAATCACAATTTGTTCTTTAATATAAAAACGGTGATACACAGTAACAATATCGGCACCTGCAAAAACCGTTTTGTCGCGGCCGTTTTCGCGGTCGTGGACCTTTATTTAAAACCCTGCTCTATATCATATTTCTCTAATCATTCATTATAGAAACCTTCCTTGCATATATGTTTTTCATTTAAAGAAAACGGTATACTTATGAAATACATTTTATTTCTATATTTTTAACTACCAGTGCAATAGTTTTCAAAATTGTTGCATCCCGTATCCATATCCATACTTGGTATTTTTCCCAAATTCATGCAAAGTAGTTGAAACATTAGTATTAGAGAATATTTAGATTAGATGAGATGATTTAACTCTGCTGTTGTCGAAATGTGATTATAAATATGCAACAACATTACTATGTATATATGCTATTTTGGAAATAGGATCATCCGCAAAATCATTTCAACTATGCCATTAAAATAAATGTCCAAAATCATTTTATTGTGTGACATTATGTGAAATTGAATTGAAATCTAAACCGTTCAATTTTAAGTAATAAACGAGATCTATGTATTATAGCGTAAAAGCGAATCTAAATCTTACAATTGTGTAATGAATATCCAATTTACTATACCCTAAAGAAACCTAATCCGGCATGTTACCTTTTTTCTCCTTGGGGTTGCTTGTGCCTAATTATAATTTGGAGCTTCTAACTAATTTAATCTAACTACTAGCATCATCATTCATAAACTTTCAAATGTAATATTCAAAATTTGAAAAAGTAAAAAATGTACTAAACAATTATCTGACCATTTGATTCGCTACGTGATTTATCATTGAATGGAAAATCTGATTTTCTATTTAATTTTTATTAAGACTATTCAACAGTATCTTTTAATCAGCAACTCTAAAAATCGAATTCAAATTCTCTTTTTCTTTCTTTTGACAAAAAGAAATTCAATGTATTTAAAATAGTTGTTAATACAGCGAGGAACAACTCAAAAATACGGCAAATAGACATGGGATAGGTTGCCCTTACTAAAGAGTGAGCAACCATATTCGCTTGTCGCTTTACAAATTTGACCTTAAAGTTGTTATTAAACAATAATAGATACTCAATATATGAGAAATCAAAATACTAAACTCGAATAATTCCATCTTACCTAGAATGAATAGCATCAACTACTATTTTTGAGTCACTCTAAAAAATTACATGTGATAAGTCTTTTTGCATTATTTCTTCTATCACTTTTTTAATTGTCATGGCTTCACCCTCCAAAGTGTTGAGCTTAGTATGCATTTTATTTTATAATTTAAAACCCAAATCTTTTTATTTGATGGATAATAGGAGTAGAAAACAAAAAAGAAAATCAAACTAAGAATAGAGAGAGTGGATTCTCTCAATTGTAAAATACAATTGAGGAAATAATATGTAATCTAGGTCATTCATATTATTAAAAGAAAATAAAATTAGAATTTAGAAAAAAAAGAGAAAAGTTGATTAATGATTGAGATGTAAAAATTTTATAAAAAAAAATTGAAGGAAAAAAAAATGGAGAAGATCCATTCTCAGAAGTAGAGGAAGCATGTAGCTCCCATATATTTGAAGGGCCAAGACATTAGCACAGTAGTTCATTTTATGCATGTACATGTTATTGGACCTATATTTGATTTTTATCACCTCCAATTCCATGACCAAAACCAATAAATGTTTTCTTATATGCAATACTACTTTTTGCCGTCTACAAAAAAACCTCCATTTTTTGTAAAAACTTTATTTCTAAACTTGTGTTCCCTCGCGTGACTTTGAACAGTGCCATAATTCCTATTCACATTCTCCATCCAACCAACCATAAAGCATTGAAGTTCACATTTCAATCATGACAACCATAAGCACTCATTTTCACTCATATTGGAGCTTACTATCATTTTAAAAATCCATCATATTTATGGCCACAAAACCATCACTCCCATAATATCTTAACCAATTCAAACATTATTAAAAAAAAAAAGCAATTCATTATAGCGTCATTCTCATGAGAAAGTAAAGAAATTTTGATTGAAGAGCCTGCACTACTACAATATTATAGTTGAATTCAAATTAAAGGTAAACAAAAGCAATAGCGAAAAGGCAATCTAATAATCTAAAATTAAACTACAAGCATACTAACACTCAAATAGATAGCCTCTAGTCCCACAATCACATTATGTTTTGACTTTGTGTCTTGAATCCATTTAAGAAAATTTTAAATACAATTCATCGATATAGATTGAACGATCCAGATCGTGTAACTTCGAGAATATAGGAATAGTAAATTCAGGTTTACAAATGAAGATCGAACGACTCAGATTACCATGTATACAAGAAACCTAAGATCCAACAACATCAGAGATAGATTAATCTCTACAACTACATTTTAATGCTGCAGTTACATGAACAATTAGGTTCAGAGATAAATTTCTCTAAACCTAATTGATCTTATATCTGCAGCGGTAGAAAATCCGATTAACAACACCATTTAGGACGGATTTGATAACAAAGCCTCTTCATCAAGATGATTTGCATGTAACTCTTTAAGCCATTCAAACGTTCTACGACGTGACATAACCTTTTTCCCTTGCTTTTGCATTTGCTTTTGTTTCTTCCACTCCGTAACTTTTTCTTTCACGGCGTGCTTCCTAGTACTTTCTGCATTATATCCACTTTTGTTTCCACCTTTGTTCATCACCATGTCAAATTTCACCGTTTCAATAGAACAATCACAACCACTCAACAAACCACCTCGTTTACCAACAAAGTGTTTGAAAACATCATTTTTCTTACTCATTTTGCCACCTTTATCATAAATAGTACTATTATTAGTATTATTACTACTACTGCTACTACTATTACGACTGACACAATTTTTATTACTACTACGAACCTTGAGGTCTTGTAATTCTATTTCTGGTGTAGGGACCACGCCTAATCGGAAAATTTCCCAAACCGATGATTTTCTACTATGAGTTATCGATTTTCTTGGACAAGATGATTTTAACTGAGGTTTTGGACTTGGATGTGTGTGAAATTGGTTTCTAACTTTTGATTTTGAAGAAATTGAAACTATTGGTGTTGTAGTAGAACTAGTACTAGTTGATGTAGTTGAGTTTTGACTTGTACTACTATTGCTTCGAAACTCGTTGAATTTGCATTGATTGAATTTGGTATTAAATTTCTTACCATCATCATGATGATGATCATGTTGGTGTTGTGATCTTGTTGTTAATAATCCGGCTTCGGAGCTGAATGAGAAACGTGATGGAAGAATTTGACCTTGGAAGAAAACTTCATCTGCTACACACATTTTAGGTTCTGTTGAAAAGAAACCAACCCATGAATGGAAATTGAATTCTTCATTGATGTGAGAGTGTTCTTGTTCTTGTTCTTTAGTTGGTTGGTTTGGAGATAGTGGAAGATCACAAAGTGACAATGCTTCTTCATGTTGTTCATCTAGTAGTACTAGTTCTTCTTTTGGATGGTTCTGTTTTTCTTGGACACTGTTTGTCGCCATTTAACAAAGGAACAGTTTTGGTTTGGATTTTGGAATGTTTGGTGTCGGGGAAGGTTGGAAGTGGTAAATAAATATATAAGATTAAGGTTTACAACAAGAGGGTGAAGGAATTTGGAATATGTGGGTGACAGAGTGACATAAACATAAACATAAAAAGAGGTAAAGTAGGGTGGTGAGGATCACTAAAGTGACAAATAAGATGCAACATGGACTCGGCTCGGCGAATATCTAATGTATTTGGTCTATATTAAATATTGTATACATTATTTATTCAATGAATTTCAAATAAATTATTTGTTTATAATTAAATCTAAAGGAAATTGTAGATAAGTTAACTAAATTTATATTGTCTTATAAAATTAGCTTATAAATATAAGATAACAAAAAAAGATGTTTAACTTTGGTCAAATTAAGATAACATGATTATAATTAAAAAAAATATAAGATATAAATTATTTGAAGTACATTATAAAAAAATTATATAACTACTAAAATATATTATAAACTTATGAGAAAATAATAGTTATTATTAAACAAGTCAAATATAGTCATGTGAGCTCATAAACTATCAACTATATATCTTATTTGTTTGCTAAAAGACTTTAGTAGTGATCACAGATCATTAGTTATCAGTCTAGGATACCGAACAAAATGTTGTCTTTTACTTAATTTTATTTTTTGGGGACAACTGTGTGGGAGTACAAAAAGAAAACATAGTGCTTTTTGGGCCTGCTAGTACAGAGACACTACCTCTAAAGATGTTGTTTTTATGATGAGCAAAAGATAAAGATGTTTTTTCTTCTGGAATCTCGATGGAGGAATCGCAAGTGGGCTTTGTCATATGGAATTTAATTTAAGGCAATGAAGTTGTATGTTTGATTTTGCTATAATAAAATTTGACTTTTGAATGAATATATATATATGGACTACTTCTTCAAATAGTCTATGGTGATTCAGTCATGAATAACATTATAACGAATTCGAATTTTATAAAATTCATTGTTGGATTGAAAGTTTATTTGTTTTTACCAAATTGGCTTGTCATATGCTTTTTCTAATTTTTTTATGGATTGTCTATATAATATAAACTTTCAATCAAACGATGTATTTTGTAAAATTTGTATTCATTATAATAGTATTGATCAGTTGTCCATGATGGACCACTTGTGAAGGTTGTCCACCATAGCATTGGCCTTTTTTTTTGGGTTAATAGGAGTTTACTCCTTTACACTGTGGGCGAGTTTTGTTTTACCCCAATGTAATAATTTCTTTTCGATTACCCCCGTGAAGATTTTGTCACTTACTCTCTTATGAAATATGTTGACTTAAGATTCCGTCATTTAGCTCCTTGAAATGTTAGCAAATTTTAGTTTACTCATCTGGACATGTCATCACTTACGTGGAATTAAGTCAATATATTCCATAAGTGTCAAAATGATCGGAAATTCGTTATCTAACTAGTCCAAAAAGAAACTGTACGTTAGAAGACACATTTGGGGGGGGGGGGGGGGGGGGGGGGGTGTAAGCGACAATATTAATATTACAAGGAGATAATTGAGAAACAAATATTACAAAGGTAAACTAAAATTCGCCCACATTACAAGCCTGGTTTTTTTTTTTTTTTAATGAATTTATTGTTTATAACGCTTTCTGGTTAATAGTAAATTCAACCTAAAATTCTTTATTTAGATAAGTTCATATAAAAGTAGTTTGAACAATAAATTTATATATTTTTTTACTTGGATCATCTCAAATCTGTTTTTTTGTAAATCTCTCTCAACATTTAAATCATAACCATTAAATTAATCTAATGGTGCAACCGTACAAGCATGGAAACACAATTATTAAAATAAATACTGTTGGAACAAAGTGGGTTTGACATAAACCTCTGAAGTTTTGATGATAACAAAGTATTAAAATTACAATTGGCATTACTAATAATTGGTCTAGTGTGCAGAATTATAAGTTAAAATTCATGTAAAAGCACTATGGACAAAAGCAGAGAAGCCAAGCTAAGAAACTCTGAAAGACTATCCCTGATCATCAAAAGCTTAAAATTTAAGTTCTGAAGTTAGTAGTTCTAAGGACTGAAGCAGACTCTGAAAGGTTCAGAAACTGAAGACTATCAGAAGCTCCAACACCAGAAGCTGAAACAAAAGAAATATACGTCACTCAAGAACTGACAAGACCAGAATCAATGATTGAAGAATTATCTACTTATGGTCTCTGTCATATCCATAGAAAACAATTGAGTGTTTTATGCAAAACAATTGTGCGATTCAAAGTCCTTTTCTGCATATTTACATTAGTTGATAATTCATAAATTTTTAATTCATGATTGCATATTTCATTTACACCATTCTTCCCAAAAACATCATCCGCAATTCAATCTCTTGAAAAAATACAAACCAATATCTTCATAAATTTCTCTTATAATTGTTCATATGTTTAAATGACAATCTATTTCGATTAAAAAAAATGACAATCTATTTGCTATGTTATATTGGAGAATTGTGCAAAACTGGAGGAGTAGACTTGTGTGTCATATGTGTTTGAGTCCGGGTACGCTCCATTTATCAATCTATCCAGTTATCCTGTCCCTTTCACTGATGCAAGACACGTGTAACTTAACATTTTTAATGGTCCAGATTTAAAGTTTTAAAATCAGTGTTTTTTCTTATTTATAGTCAATACCATTTTCCTGTAATGAGTCTTTATCAGAACGAATGCACTATTGCTGTTAGCATCCTTAAGAAGTACTCTAGTGGCGGTAATAGCAACGGAAGCACGATCAATAACATACAATCTCTGACTCCTATCACGTTCTTCGCATGATACCTCCGCCACACTTTGTTGAATTCGCATCTCGCTTCCACGTCGAAGTCGCGCTATCTCATCACCTCGCCGCCGCGTCGAAGTGGACACTGCATCACCGTTTGAATCTCCTCTGTTCCTCTGTGATCGTTAATTTGAGTTATTTTATTTTTCCTCTTTTCAATTTTAGTACTCAATATGTGGAATTAGTTTCTCAAGTGAAGGATTAGGGATTGAATTGAGTTCTGATGGTGGCTGTAATCAATTGTTGATGTTAATAAAAGGGATGCAATCTAAAGAAAGAAAAGAATAACGATGATTAAAAAAATTGTTCTCATCATGATTGGTCTTAGCAAAATCAAGAAGAACCTGTAACAAGAACAGAGCATCTATAACGAGAACGTGTAACAGTGCCGGCGGGAGGCGGGGGTAACGGCGGAGTGGTGAGCTGTAATGTTGCGGTGCGGTAGAGAATCTGTAACTTTGTTTTTTTATTAAAAAAAATACCAATTTTCAACCTTTTAATCTTGACTGTTAAAAGTTGTAAGCGCCATGTGTCATACATCCGTATAGGAGACTGGATAACTGGAGGAATATAGAAATGGAGCGTACCTGAACTCTATGTGTTTATGGAGCGCAGCTTTGCTCCATTTCTTAAGGCTCCTTTTATTCCTTTTCCCTTCACAGATTAAAGACATGTGGCAGTAATAGATCTGATGGCTAAGATTTAAAAGCTATAATTAAATAATAAAAATTAAAATAAAAAACAAAACAAAACAAAAGAGAGAGAAAACGTTGCTATCTTTCCATCTTCTACCTATAGCCGCAGCCACCCCGCCGACGCCCCTTTCCGGCCGTCATAGGGCGGCGGTTTTCCTCCCTCTTCAAAAATTGAACTATGTTGTTACTGTGCTGCCATGGAAATAGAACTGTGTTGTAGATGTAACCTCTTCAAAAATAATTAAAGCATTGTTGTTTATGGCAATACAAAGCATATATCTTTCTTCTATTATGCATTTTCTACATTATTGTGATGAAACATTGAACCACAAGAATCAAAGAGAAAATTAATACTCTTTTTCATCCATTGATTTACAATTTAGAACCTTCAAATTTTAAAATTCTTGTATCAGAACCTTCAATACATAGCCAATTTTTTTTTCAAACAATCAAGAAAATAAACAAATCCCATTTAAATGTTCAATTTTTTCAACATTTTCATCAAAATTAAAAATCCAATCAAGAACAAGGAAAGAACAAAACCCAATCAAGAAAATAGAAAGAGGGGTGAGAAGAGGGGAAGAAAATCTCCGCCCTGTGATGGACGGAAAGGAACGGTGGCGGCTGCGGCAAGGGTGATGAAGACGGACGACGTGGGCGGTGGTGGAAACGGCAGCAAACAAAGAGAGGAAGAGGGAGAAGATGAAACTGTGTTATACGAGATACACATGGTTTCTTGTTATTATTATTAAAACAAATAATTAATTGTAATCAATTAACTCTAGCCGTTTGATTCTATTTTGCCACATGTCTTCAATCCGTGACAAGAAAAGGAAGAAAAGGAGCTAAGGAAAAAGGAGCATAGCTGCTTTGCGTTCAATTTTTAAAAAATTTTGACCTATGTCCATTTCACAATTTGTTATGGTGTATTTCATTTAATAACTCCACTTTGATGTTTTTCCGTTGTATTAATCTAAGAATTAAAACTTAATGATGAGAGAGATTGACATAAAAATAAATTGAGAGGATGTAAATCCATTTTTTTTTTTACACAACAATAAATTTATAGTTTTTTCCCTCAAAAAATAAATTTATAGTTTTTTTTTACTAACAATAAATTTATAGTTTTTTTTTTACAAACAATAAATTATAGTTTTTTTTTACAAAAAACAATAAATTATAGTTAAACCTAACTATAGTTGCAAAAACTTTAAATAATATCATGTAGAGAAAATTAATTTTGCTCGAAAATATTTGAACACGTCTAGTTATTTTATATTTTTATCCCAATTTTATCAAAACTTAATTAAACAAAATGTGGAGAAAATCTAATTATTCCATGTTTTATTTTTGTTGAATATAAATAAAAAATAAAAAATGTGCAAATTCACAAAAAAAGAAAAGACAAAAAATAATGGAGCTTTTTTTTGTACATATGGAGGGAAAAGGAAAGGAAAAAAGAGAAAGTATCTTGAAAATAAAGTATCACTAGCATCTACTAGCTTCATATTGGAAGACTCATTCCAACAGGCGGCACAACTATAGGGCAAAAGGCTTCCAGGTTGTGTGCTCCAAGCTTGGCTAAAAAATCTGTACAAACATTGCCCTCCCGAAGGGTGTGAACAACTTTGACTCTGCAATCTCTAGCGAGGAGATCCTTTATATTGAGAATAATAGCCGCGTAGTGGTGTCAAGCATTGATATGGTCATAAATCAACTTAATAACTGTCTTAGAGCCCGAATAGCACAGAAGCTCTGTAATACCTAGTCCCCAAGCCAAAACTAAACCATGATAGACAGCCATAGGTTTTGCATGAAGAATATTCGAAAGTCTTTTATTACCCGCAAAACCATGGACCCAAACACCATTAGAATTCTGAATCAGGCATTTGAAGCCGGAAACTCTAGGGATCCCGATGCTACTCCCATCAACATTCATGATAATGCCACATGACCACTTTGAGCATTCCATCGAACCATTCTAGTGGCCGGACTCTTGTAGTGGTGAAGGAAACACTTTCTAAGCAAGTGGGTAAAATTTACAGTGCACATTGTAGGACCAAGCACTTACCAATACACCAAAAGCAATTGATGTTAGTGAAGATGCAACTTAATATAATTATAGTCTACAGTTCTTTAAGGGGTTGCGGCTAAGTTTCATGGGTTGGGATGTTAAGCCCGTCAAATCCTAAGGGTGACGCTAAAATATTAATTTCAACAAACTCCCCTCCAACGTCAGCCAGGGGATTCGAACCCATGACCTTGCTCTGATACCACTTGTAGGGCCAAGCGCTTACCATTACACCAAAAACAATTGATGTTAGTGAAGGTGCAACTTAATATACTTATTTTCCCGCTTTCTAAACTTGTTTGTTTGATGCAAAATATATGCAAGAAAGAAATGAATCTCCTCAAAATTGACTAAAGTATATAGAGAAAATATCAGGTTTTTTGAAATGGCTCGGTTTGATTTGAAATTATGAGCGGTAAAGCAAAATTATTAGAGAGAGATAAGGGACATGCGCATTTTGGGTTAACCGCGTGATACTAACTCATGTCCTAAGTCGGTGAAATGGATGCGGCTCTTAGAGAATCCGCGAAAGGATACTGTGAATGAGATGGCTCCTAGCTACTTTTTTCATACCAAGAAAGATAAGAAGAGATGCTTGCTATCATTCCAGTGCCACTGTCCAATCTGACGATTCAAGACACATCGGGATCCTCTTGAAAGTGGGAAGATCTAGACGTAATGGAGATCTTGGTCTACGTCCGGTGGCTCGTAGAATTCGGTCGGGACCTAACGATGTTCGATTCTTCACATGAATGAGAGCGGACGATTCCCTTGTCTCTCCCTTTTTGATATACAATAAATTATCAACCCTCTTATGTTTTGATAAATAAATTTATCAAAAAAAGGAACACAAGGGTGTGATGTAACTCTAACTTAAGGAATTTGGACTCCTAATGTGTGAAAATGAGAAGATTATATGAATAATCTAATATTGACTTTTACAACTTATTGTATGAGGAGTTCGATCTAATTGTATATGTACCAAACAAAACAAAAAAGATAATATGGCATTGACAGATACATGTGATTTCACAAAAGAGATATCACAATTTGTCACATATAAATGTGATTTTACAAAAGAAATGTCACACTCTTTTAATCTTTACAACGTAATGTGTTTAAGAAAAAAATAGATATTCTATCATTTATATATGCATGTGATTTACAAAAGAAATATCACAATCTATCTAAGATAAATGTGATTTCACAAGACATGTCACACTCTTTTGACCTTTATAAAATAATGTCTTTAATTATGTTGTTATTATAACATGTTTTTTTTCCAAGTCTCTGCTAGGGTTTGCTATCTTCTCTATTGAGAAGCGGTTTTTCCATTATCAAATTTTCACTTTTGCCAAACTAGTTTCGAGCTAACACATAAACAACATTCCATTATGTCTAATGTCAATCTGGAGAATTTGTCTTTGCAAGAAGAGGAGGGTTTCGTTTTCGATTTTGAGGAAGGAGAGGAGGAAGTTATTGATTTCCGGTGGTGTCTTGTTGGGAGATTTTTGGGAGATCGATCTATCCATGTCAATTCCATGAAAGTGACCATGGCGGATGTTTGGAGACCTGTAAAAGGAGTTAAGATTAAGGAGGCCACACCAGGCCTTTTCTTATTTCAATTTGCTCACGCTCTAGACATGGAAGCAGTGTTACAAGGAGGACCATGGGCTTTCAATAATCAGATGCTAATCATGGAGAGAGTCCAACTAGGAGTACAACTTGAAAACATTCCTTTACAGCATGTTGATTTTTGGGTGCAAGTGCATAACCTTCCAACGGGTCTTATGGCGTGTAGCACCCCAATTTTGTCCCGGCTTTTCCCACCACATTGGAATTGTTAGTGTTTTTTTTATATATAAACGAATTTCATTTTTATTTTTATTTTTTTTATTTTATTTTTACTCTTTTTATTTTATCAATTTGCTGAATTTCTTATTTTTATCTTTTTTTAAAACAAAAAAAAATCAATCAAAAATTATTTTATAATGTTTAGTTTTTATTGCGTATAAATTATTCTTCTTTAATTTCTTCACAAAATCTAAAAAAATATGTCAATTTGGTTTTTAATTATATTTTTGAAAAAAAATCTAAAAAATATGTCAATTTGGTTTTTAATTATATTTTTGAAAAAAATCTCAAAAAATATGTTAAATATTTAATTTTTACTTTTACTACTATTATGATATAATTTCTTTCCTTTATTGTCTTTTCCTTTTATCATTAGTGTCATTTATACATCATTATCACTATTAATTATCTGTGAATTTCTCTTTCTATTATTATTATTATTATTCTTTAAAAACAAAATTTAGAAATAAACAAAAGAGTCAACAACACATTGATGTCTATCCTTTTTTCTTTTCTTCCCTCTTTTTCTCAACTTCTTCCTTTTATTATTATTATTATTACTATTATTATTATTATTAAAACAAAAAAAACTCAAAAATAGAAAACAAAAAAATATATAAGGAACATGGTGGCTTCTTAAGCCACGTATTCCCCCTTCCCCTTTTTTTTATTTCTTTGTTTTTTTTTTATTATTATTATTATACAAAGAAAAAAAAACAACAAAGCAAAATACAAAAAAAATGAAATGATGAGAAGAGGCAGTAGCCTGCACCTTCCTCCCACACCTTTTCAGTTTCTTTTTTTTTCTTTCTATTATTTTTAATTAATAAAAAAAACTAAAAAGAAACAAAACAAACAGAAAAGACAAGAAAACAAAAAAAGGTTCTGAACCACCAGCAACATCAGAACATGCTTTTTCCTCTTTTCAGGATCCTTTGCATAATTTTTCACAGTTCTATCCAACTCTCTGAACAATAGGATACTCATAATTTCATATCTCCTTGAGCCTTACAAAGAACAAACCCTCAGCAAAAGGAACAAAAAAAAGGTCTGACTTCATTTTTACAAATGAATAAAAAATTCAAAGTTTTGGTCTATAAATTGAGAGGGGAAAAATCAGAAAGAACACAGACACAGCAAAAAGAAACACTCTGAAACAATAAAAAAACCAACACTCACAGCAGAACCAAAGAAACACAAAAAAATTAGTAACAAAAAAAATCTAAGAAAAAAAAGAAAGAAGAGAAGAACAGAACAAAAATTTGGAAGAGTCTTCAAGGGTTAGTAATCTATTTTGATGTGTGTTTGTTTTTTTGAGTTTGTATTGAAAAGGGTTTAATTTAGATCTTGAATGTGTTCTTGAGAGGATGAGAACATGAAAGAGATGAGAGACCGTGAGAGAGAAAGAGTGCAGAAGAGAGAGAATTTTTTTTGCAAAAAATAAGGAGATATTCTGTTTCCAAAATATTATAGGCTGTATAGATTCAGTGTGCGAGTGTCTACTACGCTCCCATGCACCCTCAGCGCCACCACCCTTGATCAGCCATCATACGGCCATTATCTGTTTGGCCTGTGATCACATTTGGCCCGTCTGATTAAATCAGACGGCTAAGATCAGCTTCTTTGCAACCCCTGGCTTGCTGTTTACACCCCCTGTTCTTATTATTTGCACCTCCTATTTTTTTTATTTGCTTTTATTTTATTTCATTTACTGCATTTATTTTAAGGCATTTCATTTATTTCAAAGCATAATAATAATAACAAAACACAAAAAAAATCACACACTCACTAACTGTTTCCAGATCTGGTCCTTCACTTTTATTAATTCAGTACTAATAAACTCCAGAGTACTCTGGTCCCTAACCAGTAATGAATTCAGTCTATATTTCCAGATCTGGTCCTTCACTTTTATTAATTCAGTACTAATAAACTCCAGAGTACTCTGGTCCCTAACCAGTAATGAATTCAGTCTATATTTCCAGATCTGGTCCTTCACTTTTATTAATTCAGTACTAATAAACTCCAGAGTACTATGGTCCCTAACCAGTAATGAATTCAATCTATATTTCCAGATCTGGTCCTTCACTTTTATTAATTCAGTAATAATAAACTCCAGAGTACTCTGGTCCTTAACCTGTAATTTATTTAGCTCTAACTTTTTATATTTATTTACTGCATTTATTTAATTTAAGGCATTTATTTTAAAACATAATGAAAAATGTAAAAAAAAAAAACAATAATAATAACAAAACACCAAAAAAAAATCACACACTTGCACTAACTGTTTCCAGAGTACTCTGGTCCATAACCTTTATAATTCAGCACTAACTGTTTCCAGAGTACTCTAATCCTAAAACTTTATTAATTCATCATTGTCTATTTTCATATTACTCTGGTCCTTGTTAACTAACTCATTAAACTAAATTCTATTTCAAGTTATTTAACATAATATCTTTTTATTTTCAACATAAAAAAATAAAATCAATCTCAACTCACCAAACTTTGTTCCTTTTACGCCCATGCGCGGTTTATTTTTTCACAAGCGGATATCATCGCCCAAGTGCGAGTCCGTCATTTTTTTCTCAAGCAAACTTTTACGCCCAAGCGCGTTTTATTTTTCACAAGCGGATATTGTCGCCCAAGTGCAAGTTCGTCCTTTTTTTTTCCAAGCAACTTTTTACGCCCATGCGCGTTTTATTTTTCTCAAACGGATACCATCACCCAAGTGCGAGTCCATCTTTTAGTCAAGCAAACTTTTTCGCCCAAGCGCGACTAAACCATTTTCATAAATAAAATCAATCAACACACAAACATTTTCTACCCAAAGAACTACGTAGCTTTGATTTCTCCATTGTACCGGGAGATACGTAGGAGCGGGATCCAACAACCGTCAAGCACATTAATAAAAAACCCATTTTTTGTTTTAAATCATTTTTTTACTTTATCATTTCTTTGTAAATATTTTTTTTTATAACAATAAAAAACAAACATAAAAACTAACACCTAAATAAGCGCTAAACTAATTAATGGTTCTCGTTGGATACAACGGATTGCTAATACCTTCCCCTCGCATAACCGACTCCCGAACCCGAAATTTGGTCGCGATGACCTTGTTTTCGTTCTCGAAGGGGTTTATCGATGTTCCCCTTTTCAAAAATAAAACTTCGGTGGCGACTTTACTGTCTAGCGAGCGTTTTTCGCCCGCGCATTTTTCCCCCCGCTTCAGCTGGCGACTTCACTGGGGACTTTTTAGTGAGCCAAACCTAGTTAGTTAGTTTAGCTTTTGGTGTTAATTCATTTGCCTTTCATGTTTGTTTATCTTTTATTTTATTTGCTTTATACTATTTATGCTTTATTTATTTTTTCGCCTATATATTATCATGCTTGGACAATGTTATAAAAAACACTTTTGAGTGGAGCTCTATACCCGAGCTTGAAAAAACCTAGGTTTAGGATGGTGGTTCGCGTAGTGTTGGCTTTCGAGGTAGACATCTCGTTTAGTCAACATGAAGACCCCGCTTAGAGATGGTCCTCTTCGTGAAAGGTCGTTATATAATGGTTAACCCGTTATAATGATGAAATTCTGAATTGGACCCCTAACTCTAAGGACCTTCTTCTTAGAACCTCTTCAAATTTTGGTGTTTTGTATTGACTTTCGAGGTAGACACCTCGTTTAGTTGGTGCAAACCCCGCCAACAAGAGTCGCACTTGTGAACGGTTGTCATATAATGGTTAACCCGTTATTATGGCAAAATTCCGAGATGCATCCATGACTCTAGGTGTTCTTAATTCAAACAAAAACCATTAGAACTATCCTTGGTGAGAACATTGATATAGAAAGCACATAGAACTAAGCCCCCTTAGGGAGCCTTCCCTTTAAGTTTTATTTCCCAATTATCCATACTCACACAAAGCATTCATGCATTGCATCCATGTACATAAAAAAAATGTCATTCTTAGCATACAAGTTTGTTTCAAGGAATTGCAAAGGCTAAATTTGTGTTGCAAGTATCTAACAAATTGAATATGAACTCTGAGAAAAGAAGAACTCTTCCATTGAAAGTCAAGCTCCCGAATTTGGAAAGTCTTAGAGATTTGAGCACCGAGTTAACATTAATTTCAAGGAGTGCTTTTATCTTCAAGTATGGTAACATCCTTGACCTCTTGTTCACCGATGTCCAATTTGAAGCTCTCACGGCATTAGCACAATTCTATGATCCCTCGATGAGATGTTTCTTATTCCAAGACTTCCAACTAGCACCCACACTTGAAGAGTTTGAAAGGATCATCGGTATTCCTCCGAAGGGCAAGGGTCCATTTGTGGAAATTGGCCATCCTCCAGCAGTTAAAAAATTGGCTGAAGCCCTAAACATTGGAGTGCCTGAATTTGCTAGCAATGTGACAACTAAAGGGAAAGTTCCCGGCTTTCTCCGAAGTTATCTAGAGGAAAAAGCACGTAAGTTTGCTGCGTCCCGAGATATGAAGTCCTTCAACAACGTGCTAGCTCTCCTTGTTTATGGTTTGGTACTTTTCCCATCATCTGAAAACTTTGTTGATTTCTCCGCAATCAGTGTCTTTTGGGCTGTCCTTACAAAAGACAAAGATCCAGTTCCCGCACTCTTGGCTGATGTGTACTACGCTCTTCACATGCGTCACGATAAGCAAGGCGGAAATATTATCTGTTGTTTCCCTTTACTCTACTGTTGGTTTGCATCTCACTTGTGCAAGGACCAATCACAGTTGAAGAAGATGGATAGGTATGAATGGTCTCAATTTTTGGCATCTCTTACCAAAAATGTGATCCGTTGGTATCCAAGGAAACTCGACATCAAAGAAATCATCATCAGCTGTGGGGAATTTCCAAATGTGCCACTCATAGGGTCTAAAGCATGCATAAACTATAACCCAGTTTTGGCTCTAAGACAGTTGGGACGTCCTATGTGGGAGAAGCCCGATGAGAAATCGTTGGAATGTCTTGTGATAGATGACATGGGCGCCCAGGATCCTGTGATGTTACAAAAGGTTATTCGGGCTTGGGGAAGAATTAACATGAGAGGTAGCGAGTGGAAAAGCAGGGTTGGTGCCAGTAAGGAGACTTACCGACAGTGGGTCAAAGAAAGAGTCCAAAAGGTGAAACTACCATTCATTGTCAAAGCCCCTATTCCACCTAAATCCCCCGAGCCCATTCCTATCTCAATAGAGGAAGCAGATGAGCTCAAAGCAACTATTGCACAACTTAACAAAGAAAAAGAAGAGTTGCAAGCCAGTCTACTCAAAGCTACTCAAGAAAACTCCGAGCTGAAGTGGGAAAAAGTCCAAAAGGACAAAATCATCGAGGGTAGCAACAAAAGGCTGAGGATCGAGGAGGACGAAGGACGCAAAGTGCGAGATTGTTTGGGAGGAGCAAATTCTCAACTCAAGCACAAGAACAAAGAGCGAGATGAACTCTTGAGTATAGCTTACAAGTTGAAAGGTCAATGGGAAAAATCTCAAGTAGATGTTAAGGAGCTAAAAGAAGAACTCGCAAATGTAAGACAACATCTCAATAACATGGTGAATGAGTATGAGGGATATGTGTCGAGTGAGAGGCTACAAAGGGAAACGTTGGAAAGAACACTTGTGAGAAGTCAATTTGAGTTGAAGAAGACACAAGAGAGTTTGGAAGATTTCAAGAAGTTCAGTGATCGTCAAGGAGAAGCTTATGAAAATCTCAAAAGGGAAAGTGAAGAGTGGGAACGTCGCTATGTGAACTTGGTTAACTCGGTTGAAAGTGGAACTCTTTTCCGAATACTTCGTCACCAGGGTGTGCATTGGAAGAGTATGTTCTCAAGATTAGCAAAGTTGGCCAATGATGTAATTGAAATCATCCCCACAAAGTTGGTGGCAATTGATGCAACAATGCACCCCTTGAACACTCCTTTAGAAGTCATTGCTTTTGTTGAATTTTGTAAGACTATGATGAAAGACTTTAGGGAGAAGATTAAGAAAATCTAAAAAGTTTGTAACCTTCCTATTTGTATGACTCTTTGATTATGAATAAAAATCCTTGATGGTTTCCAGTGACTTCTACTTCTTTTCATCTCAATGCCTTTGTAATTGATAGATACTTGCGATAACACCAAAAGCTTTGCAATTCCTGAAAAGAAAATAAAAAATAAAATAAAAACTTTTTCATGCATTTTCATTAACATCATCCATAATATGCATACATTCGTTTTCATACATAAACTCATCTCATTCCCCCTTAAAACTCCAGGGAGAATTTCACCATAGCCAGAAAACTGAGAAAACAGTTGGTCCAAGAGCTCCATCCTCGGCATTCGCATTACACTCGAAAAAACACACAAAGGATCATGGATGGAATTGTGGAGAACCATGAAGTCATGAGACAAGACATTGACCAGTTGAATGTGAAGTTCGATCGAATGATGGAAACGCTCCAAGAAATTGCCAACAGAGCACAAAACCCGCAGCCTCCACCGGTGGAGAATGTTACCTCTGAGCCACAACCAGCCCCTGCAGCAACTATTATTTGGCCCCCATTTGGTCTTCCTCCAGGCTACACACCTCCGCAATTGGAGAATCCAACTGAAAATGGTCCATCTCAGGCTCGTCCTACTCAAGTTTCACTACCTCGCCCAAATGGAACTCCTGTGATACAAGAGAACACTGGTTATTGCTACTGGACTTCCGATACCCCAAGGCACGGTAGAAAATCCACTGTTGGTGTACCACTGTTGGTGTACCACTGTTGGTGTGCTGAATCTTCTTTAGATGGACGTCCACCTCCAACAGGTGAGAATGAAGAAGCTAAAGGGAAGATTCTTGCTTTAGAAGAACGAGTGAAAGCAATGGAAGGGGGTAGTGAATTCGGGTTGGATGCACTTGATATGTGTTTAGTCTCAAATGTGGTGATTCCCCCCAAATTCAAAGTACCAGATTTTGATAAGTACAAAGGATTGACTTGTCCTCGGAATCATTTGATCATGTACTGTAGAAAGATGGGTACGGCTGCTCAAAATGATAAGCTCCTCATCCACTTTTTCCAAGATAGCCTGAGTGGAGCTTCTTTGAACTGGTACATGCATCTTGAGAAAAGTCGGATCCGGACATGGAAAGACTTAGCCGAAGCCTTTGTCAAACAGTACAAATACAACATGGGTATGACACCAGATAGGATGCAATTGCAGGATTTGGCCAAGAAGGGAACATAAACATTCAAAGAATATGCACAACGGTGGAGAGAGTTAGCATCACAAGTTGAGCCACCTTTGTCTGAAAGAGAGCTAGTAAGAATTTTCATAAGCACTCTACAAGCTCCATACTATGAAAAAGTGATAGGAAGCACCTCCTCCGGTTTCTCCGATTTGGTCGTCATTGGAGAGATGGTAGAGTTGGGCCTAAAGAATGGAAAGATCCTAAATACTCAAAATGGTCAAGCAGTTGCAAAGAAATTTCCAACATCTTTCCCCAAGAAGAAGGAAGGAGAAGCTAATGTTGTAATGATGGATCCTCAGTATTCCTATCGTCCGCCTGCAAGTGTCTATCATCCATCTGCTCTTCAAGTACCATACCAAGGTCAGTGTTATGTTGCCGCAGCAGCACCTGTGCAATATCAGCAACCAGCAATACAAAGGCCTCAGTATCAGCCTGCTCGTCCAAATCACTGGAGCCAAACCTCAGGTCAGAATCAGTATCGACCTCCCAGCAATCAACGACCAAGTCGGATTGATCCGATCCCTATCCCGTACAACCAACTTTGGCCACTCTTGATAAAGAACTCTTTGGTGGTACCTCAGAATGTTAGACCCTTGGAACCACCATATCCTCATTGGTATAATCCAAATGCCAAATGCGAGTTTCATTCTGGGGCAATTGGTCACTCTATTGAAGATTGTAGAGCACTTAAAGAGAAGGTGCAAGAGCTAATCAACAACAAAAGCTTGTCCTTCAAAGAGAAAGGGCCCGATGTAAAGAACAATCCACTGCCTGGTTATAATGGCCCAAATATCAATGATGTGGAAGAAAGTGATGACTTTGATGAGATCAAGAGTGTTGAAGATGTAAAAACTCCTCTGTTGATGATCCATACCAAGTTAGCCAAATGTGGTTTGATCAAAGGAACTCATGACAATTGTGAAGAATGCGCCTTAAGTCCAAAAGGTTGTCAGGTGGTCAAAAAACAAGTACAAGAGTTGATGAGCCAAGGCATATTGCAAATTAGTCTAGCAAAGAAGATGGATGATGTCTCGGTTATTGAGCCACATTTTGAAAGCAACAAAGGAGTCCCAAAACCTGTTGAGATCATTTATCAAAAAACGGACATCCATCCATTCATGAACCAAAAGCAGCCTGTTGTCATTTGTGTTCCATCGCCATTTCCTTACAAAAGTTCCAAGGCTGTACCCTGGAATTATGACGTAACTGCATTTGTTCATGAATCAGAATTAAGAAAGGAAGGTGAACACGTGAAACCAGTGGATGGTGTTTCCTATATTTCTGAAGGCAGTGGAATGACCCGAAGTGGTCGAATCTTCGCTCCTGAAAAGCTTAGAAGAGAAACCGATGAGGTAGTAATAGAAGCCCATAAAAAGAAAGAAGTTCCCAGTCAAGACAAGGGGCAAGAATCCGGTGATCAGCCAGCACTAAAGGAAGATGATGAGTTCTTAAAAATCATCAAAAGGAGCGAATACAAAATAGTTGATCAACTGAATCAAACTCCTTCCAAGATATCTATCCTTTCGCTACTGCTGAACTCTGAGCCACATAGGAGGGCATTACTGAAAGTGTTGAATCAAGCACATGTAACCCAAGATGTTACAGTGGACCGTTTTGGTGGGATAGTTGCCAGTATCACTACTAATGGCTGCCTAAGCTTTAACGATGAAGATTTACCCCTGGAAGGAAAAGCTCACAACAAGGCATTGCACATATCCACAATGTGTCACGACACTGTCCTTGCAAGAGTGTTGGTTGATACTGGTTCGTCATTGAACGTTCTGCCAAAGTCCACTCTCAACAAGATGTCTATTGATGGAGTCTATTTGAAGCCAAGTTCTTTAATCGTGAAAGCTTTTGATGGGTCCAGAAGATCCGTCATTGGAGAGGTATGCCTACCAATCCAAATAGGTCCGCACACTTTTGATATCACTTTCCAAGTGATGGATATCAACCCAGCCTATAGCTGCCTGTTGGGACGTCCGTGGATCCATGCGGCCGGGGCCGTGACATCTACCTTGCATCAAAAATTGAAGTTTGTGGTGGATGGAAAATTGATCACTGTGGCTGGTGAAGAAGATATCTTTGTAAGCCATCTCTCTTCCTTCCAATATTTGGAAGCAGACGAAGAATCTCTGGAAACTCCTTTCCAAGCTTTGGAGGTCGCCAATGCTGTGGCAGTATATGAGAAAACTTGTGCTAAGAAACACAAGGCCCCTACTACTTGTTTGGGTAATGATAAGATGTTGACCAGGGGAGGAGGCTCCAAAGGTTGTGAGCAGTTGTGGGATATTCCTATGAAAAGAGACAAGTATGGGTTGGGCTACAAACCATCTATGGGAATGAAGGATGCTGCAAAGAGGCTCATTGGTAACATTCAAGAAACTTTCTACCGCGCGAGGTTTGCCAATGAAGATCAAGTAGCTGTCATTGAAGATGTTTCTGATCAGGGGAAGATGCCTTGTTTGGTCTATCGTTGCTCTATGAATCTCAGCCTCAACAACTGGACTGCTGTTGAAATCCCAGAGATATTTTCTATTTCAAAGTAATTTTATCATGTTTTCAAATCCTTTTGCTCTGCCCAAGGCATAGGGATAGCTTTGTAGGGCACCCCTTTTATTTCAATGTTGAATCATTATCAATAAAAAGTATTTTGTTTTCCATTACTCTTTCATCAATTTCTGCATTTGTTTTTAAGAAAATGGCAAATTATTTTTCTTTTCTTTTGTTTGTTTTGCTTGTTTTGTTCATCCCTCTAAAAAATCATCATAAAAAAATTATGCAGATCCTTGAATAAACCTATTGAACATGATACCGCTACAATCTCGTATAACCTTGAACTTCCCATTAACCAAGCTGAAGAGGATTGTGAAGGCGATTATGAGCTTCCCGATGAGTTGGCAAGACTGCTGCAGAAAGAGTCTAAAGAGATACAGCCGAATCAAGAGCCCGTTGAGGTAATCAACTTAGGAACTGAGCATGACAAGAGAGAAGTGAAGATTGGGTCATCTTTGAAAGTAAGAGAGCGTGAGAAGTTGGTCGAACTCTTGAAGGAATATACAGACGTGTTCGCATGGTCATACCTAGACATGCCAGGATTGGATACCCAGATAGTTGAGCACAAGTTGCCGCTCCGGCCAGAATGCCCTCCGATAAAACAGAAGTTGAGAAGGACAAGACCAGACATGTCACTCAAAATCAGGGAAGAGGTCAAAAGACAGTTTGATGCAGGATTCCTAGCTGTAGCGAAGTATCCGCAATGGGTTGCCAATATAGTACCAGTGCCGAAAAAAGATGGTAAAGTGAGAATGTGCGTCGACTACCGAGATCTTAACAAAGCAAGTCCCAAGGATGATTTCCCACTACCTCACATCGACGTGTTGGTAGACAATACAGCTAGATTCGCGGTTTTCTCATTCATGGATGGATTCTCCGGCTATAATCAAATCAAAATGGCTCCGGAAGACATGGAGAAAACTACATTCATCACCCCATGGGGAACTTATTGTTACAAGGTAATGCCCTTTGGTTTGAAGAACGCTGGGGCAACCTATTAAAGGGCAATGGTGGCTCTTTTCCATGACATGATGCACAAAGTCCAAGACTGAAGAAGACCACATCTTTCACTTACAAAAGCTTTTCGTACGTCTAAGGAAATACAAACTGCGGCTCAATCCCGCTAAGTGCACCTTTGGCGTCAGATCTGGAAAGTTACTTGGTTTCATCGTTAGTCAACGAGGGATTGAAGTTGACCCTGACAAGGTACGTGCAATCCAAGATATGCCTGCTCCTCGTACTGAAAAAGAAGTTCGTGGTTTTCTTGGGAGGTTGAACTACATCTCTAGGTTCATTTCTCATCTCACCGCTACTTGCGAACCAATCTTCAAATTGTTGCGCAAGAATCAAGCCATCATATGGAATGAGAACTGCCAAGGGGCGTTTGAAAAAATCAAACAATACTTACAAGAACCACCCATCCTAATACCACCCGTTCCTGGAAAACCTCTCATTATGTACTTAACGGTATTGGATGAATCTATGGGATGTGTGCTTGGGCAACATGATGAAACTGGTAGGAAGGAGCATGCCATCTATTACCTGAGCAAGAAGTTCACCGACTGTGAAACTAGATACACCTTGCTTGAAAGAACTTGTTGCGCCTTGGCATGGGCTGCCCGTCGATTGAGACAGTATATGATTTGTCACACAACATGGCTGGTATCGAAGATGGATCCAATCAAGTACATTTTCGAGAAACCCGCTCTTACTGGAAGAATTGCCCGTTGGCAAATGTTGTTATCCGAGTATGACATCTTGCATGTAACTCAGAAAGCTATCAAAGGGAGTGTGCTAGCAGATCACTTGGCTCACCAACCAGTGGAAGACTATGAGGCCATGCGCTTTGATTTCCCAGATGAGGATATTATGGTTGTAAATGACGATAAGGTCATAGGAGATGATGAATGACCTGAGCCAGGAGCTCGATGGAAGCTTGCATTTGATGGTGCATCTAATGTCATGGGGCATGGGATTGAAGCCGTTCTAATCACTCCAAAGGGAGGTTATATCCCCTTCACAGCAAGGCTATGTTTTGACTGCACAAATAATGTGGCTGAATATGAAGCATGTATCCTTGGACTCGAGGCTGCCATCGACATGAGAATCAAGATCTTGGAAGTGTATGGAGATTCGGCTCTAGTCATTTACCAAGTAAAAGGAGAATGGGAAACCCGTCATCCCAAGTTGATCCCGTACCGTGATCATGTCTTGAAGCTAATAAAGTATTTTGATGAAATCACCTTCTATCATATCCCTAGAGAAGAAAATCAAGTGGCGGATGCTTTGGCTACGTTGTCATCAATGTATAAAGTGAAGTTTCACAATGAAGCAGCACTTATAAAGGTAGAGCGTAGAGACGAGCCAGCATTCTGTTTATCAATTGAAGAGGCATCTGATGGCAAGCCATGGTACCATGACATCAAAGTCTACCTCAAAAATCAAGAATATCCTGCGAACATATCAAATAGGGATAAGAAGACCTTGAGGCGGCTATCAGCTAAATTCTTCCTGGATGGTGATGTGCTCTACAAAAGAAACCACGACATGGTTCTTCTCAGATGTGTGGACAAACATCAATGGACATGCAATGGCTAGAAAAATCTTAAGGGCTGGCTACTATTGGTTGACCATGGAATCCGATTGTTTCAACTACGCAAGAAAGTGCCACAAGTGTCAAATCTATGCTGATAAAGTGCATGTTCCTCCAACTCCTTTGAATGTAATGGCGTCACCTTGGCCGTTCTCTATGTGGGGCATTGACGTGATTGGACTCATTGAACCTCGAGCTTCTAATGGACATCGATTCATCCTAGTCGCCATCGACTACTTCACCAAATGGGTTGAAGCTGCTTCATATGCCAATGTAACAAAGCAAGTGGTAGTTCGATTCATCAAAAAAGAGATAATCTGTCGTTACGGACTCCCCAACAAGATCATCACCGATAATGGAACCAACTTGAACAATAAAATGATGAAGGAGTTGTGTGAAAGTTTCAAAATTGAACACCATAACTCTTCACCATACCGACCATAGATGAACGGAGCCGTAGAAGCAGCAAACAAAAACATCAAGAAAATCCTTCAAAAAATGGTGAAAACTTACAAAGATTGGCATGAGATGCTCCCATTTGCCTTACATGGCTATAGGACCTCAGTTCGCACCTCCACGGGGGCAACCCCATTCTCACTGGTATATGGCATGGAGGCAGTTCTCCCCATCGAAGTAGAAATCCCCTCAATGAGAGTCTTGTTGGAGACCAAGTTAGAAGAAGCTGAATGGGTCCAAGCAAGGTTTGACCAGCTAAACCTCATCGATGAGAAACGAATGATAGCATTATGTCATGGTCAGTTATATCAAAGTAGGCTCAAGAAGGCATTCGACAAAAAGGTCCGACCTCGAGAGTTTCAAGAAGGCGACCTAGTGCTCAAAAAGATTTTGCCCATACATAAGGATTCGCGTGGGAAGTGGACACCAAACTATGAAGGCCCTTATGTAGTGAAGAAAGCTTTCTCCGGAGGAGCCCTGATTCTCACAACAATGGATGGTGAGGACTTTCCACTCCCTGTGAACTCTGATGCAGTCAAGAAATACTATGCCTAATAATGAAAGAACGCCCGCTAAGTTGAAAACCCGAAAGGGCGACTTAGGCAAAAAAGGGCATCCCGGTGGACTGAAAACTCGAAAGAGCGGTCCAGACAAAAGTTAGGGATATAAAAAACAAAAAAAAACCCCGCTAAGTCGAAAACCTGAAAAGACGATTTAGGCAAAAGTTGGGAAAGGAAAAAAAGGGCAAGTAACTGCATCAGAAGAATCAACTCCTAACATCAACTGAAGAACCAATTCTTTCGCCATTCTCAGAAACAAGGTTTTGTGGATTTAGAGTTATTAAGAATGTAGCGGTCATCATGACTCAATAAGAATTTCCAGTATTTTCCCTTTTGCCATTTTCATTTCTTTTACTCATTTTGTGGAGTTACACCTTTAGTGTGCTACCATTCCATGTACTAAATTATGTTTGACCATCAATGAAATGCATCCTTCTATTTACCTTTGTCATTCTTCATCTCCAACAAATGCTATTTATTTTTTTATGATACAACTTTGAAATTTTTTTTAAAAAAAATATTTTGAAATCGTGATAACTTTGATTTGTAAATATCTAAAGGAAATTAACAATTCCAATGAGATGTATCTCGCAAAATTCTCAAAGCAACCATGATTGGATCCCCTTTTGCAGCACAATCAACAGCTACACAACATATCAACTGCCCATGTGAGCACAAGATGTCAAAACTCCACCAGCAGGCCATCTAATTGAAGGTTCAAGGGCGTTTGGTGTTGCGAATGTCGAAGGATCGAAAACCCCCCAAATGTCATATCTTAACCATCTCATCCATAAAATCCCAAAACCCAACCATGCTCGGCACCCAATCACAACCAAAGTCCAACATGTCATTCGCTTATCTCAAAAGTCATCATACTACATGCATCATATTATACACATTCGTTAGCATGCATCGCATATTGTATCATCCATGTCCCCATGAAATACATCCACCTATAAAGTTCTTACACTCCCTAGTGAGTTATCCACGTTCCCCAGTGAACCTCAATCAAGTATTCCTCAACAAGTTACCCTTTAGTTCCCCCAGTGAACTTCATTTAAAATCCCCAAGCAGGTGATAAGCCATGTTCCCTAGTGAACCTCATTCAAGAATTTCCCCAGTAAGTTTTCATTGAAAATCGCTCAGCGAACCTCTTCTCAAAATCCCCAGTGGATTTACTCACAGCCACTAAAACTCCCACAGTGAGTCTACCCAGTAACATATCATGTCTTTATCGTTTCACCAGGATCAACCTGGCGACGATCATCTCATTTATCGTTTCACCAGCGTCAGACTGGCGACGATCATCTCATATCATATATCGTTTCACCAGCGTCAGACTGGCGACGATCATCTCATATCATATATCGTTTCACCAGCGTCAGACTGGCGACGATCATCTCATATCATTTATCGTTTCACCAGTGTCAGACTGGCGACGGTCAGATTATTTATCGTTTCACCAGCGTCAGACTGGCGACGATCATCTCATATCATTTATCGTTTCACCAGCGTCAGACTGGCGACGATCACTTCATATCATTCATCGTTTCACCAGTGCCAGACTGGCGACGATCATATCACTTTTCCTATTGAATCGACCTTCAGCGCATGCGGCTGAATAAGATCACCTTCATCGTTAGGGATCTACCTCCGGCATAAACGGCCGGATATGATCAATACTTCCCGGGTGAAGACATCTCACGCTTGTTTCTCTATGGACAAAATTTGGGTCCTTCATACTTAATTACACTTCACAAAGAGTTCGTGAATACCCTTGGTATTCACAACCTCTACGTTAAGTAATAATTAAGTAGGGGCAGCTGTAGCACCCCAATTTTGTCCCGGCTTTTCCCTCCACATTGGAATTGTTAGTGTTTTTTTTATATATAAACGAATTTCATTTTTATTTTTATTTTTTTTATTTTATTTTTACTCTTTTTATTTTATCAATTTGCTGAATTTCTTATTTTTATCTTTTTTTAAAACAAAAAAAAAAATCAATCAAAAATTATTTTATAATGTTTAGTTTTTATTGCGTATAAATTATTCTTCTTTAATTTCTTCACAAAATCTAAAAAAATATGTCAATTTGGTTTTTAATTATATTTTTGAAAAAAAATCTAAAAAATATGTCAATTTGGTTTTTAATTATATTTCTGAAAAAAATCTCAAAAAATATGTTAAATATTTAATTTTTACTTTTACTACTATTATGATATAATTTCTTTCCTTTATTGTCTTTTCCTTTTATCATTAGTGTCATTTATACATCATTATCACTATTAATTATCTGTGAATTTCTCTTTCTATTATTATTATTATTATTATTCTTTAAAAACAAAATTTAGAAATAAACAAAAGAGTCAACAACACATTGATGTCTATCCTTTTTCTTTTCTTCCCTCTTTTTCTCAACTTCTTCCTTTTATTATTATTATTATTATTATTATTATTATTATTAAAACAAAAAAAACTCAAAAATAGAAAACAAAAAAATATATAAGGAACATGGTGGCTTCTTAAGCCACGTATTCCCCCTTCCCCTTTTTTTTATTTCTTTGTTTTTTTATTATTATTATTATTATACAAAGAAAAAAAAAACAACAAAGCAAAATACAAAAAAAATGAAATGATGAGAAGAGGCAGTAGCCTGCACCTTCCTCCCACACCTTTTCAGTTTCTTTTTTTCTTTCTATTATTTTTAATTAATAAAAAAAAACTAAAAAGAAACAAAACAAACAGAAAAGACAAGAAAACAAAAAAAGGTTCTGAACCACCAGCAACATCAGAACATGCTTTTTCCTCTTTTCAGGATCCTTTTCATAATTTTTCATAGTTCTATCCAACTCTCTGAACAATAGGATACTCATAATTTCATATCTCCTTGAGCCTTACAAAGAACAAACCCTCAGCAAAAGGAACAAAAAAAAGGTCTGACTTCATTTTTACAAATGAATAAAAAATTCAAAGTTTTGGTCTATAAATTGAGAGGGGAAAAATCAGAAAGAACACAGACACAGCAAAAAGAAACACTCTGAAACAATAAAAAAACCAACACTCACAGCAGAACCAAAGAAACACAAAAAAATTAGTAACAAAAAAAATCTAAGAAAAAAAAGAAAGAAGAGAAGAACAGAACAAAAATTTGGAAGAGTCTTCAAGGGTTAGTAATCTATTTTGATGTGTGTTTGTTTTTTTGAGTTTGTATTGAAAAGGGTTTAATTTAGATCTTGAATGTGTTCTTGAGAGGATGAGAACATGAAAGAGATGAGAGACCGTGAGAGAGAAAGAGTGCAGAAGAGAGAGAATTTTTTTTGCAAAAAATAAGGAGATATTCTGTTTCCAAAATATTATAGGCTGTATAGATTCAGTGTGCGAGTGTCTACTACGCTCCCATGCACCCTCAGCGCCACCACCCTTGATCAGCCATCATACGGCCATTATCTGTTTGGCCTGTGATCACATTTGGCCCGTCTGATTAAATCAGACGGCTAAGATCAGCTTCTTTGCAACCCCTGGCTTGCTGTTTACACCCCCCTGTTTTTATTATTTGCACCTCCTATTTTTTTTATTTGCTTTTATTTTATTTCATTTACTGCATTTATTTTAAGACATTTAATTTATTTCAAAGCATAATAATAATAACAAAACACAAAAAAAAATCACACACTCACTAACTGTTTCCAGATCTGGTCCTTCACTTTTATTAATTCAGTACTAATAAACTCCAGAGTACTCTGGTCCCTAACCAGTAATGAATTCAGTCTATATTTCCAGATCTGGTCCTTCACTTTTATTAATTCAGTAATAATAAACTCCAGAGTACTCTGGTCCCTAACCAGTAATGAATTCAGTCTATATTTCCAGATCTGGTCCTTCACTTTTATTAATTCAGTACTAATAAACTCCAGAGTACTCTGGTCCCTAACCAGTAATGAATTCAATCTATATTTCCAGATCTGGTCCTTCACTTTTATTAATTCAGTAATAATAAACTCCAGAGTACTCTGGTCCTTAACCTGTAATTTATTCAGCTCTAACTTTTTATATTTATTTACTGCATTTATTTAATTTAAGGCATTTATTTTAAAACATAATGAAAAATGTAAAAAAAAAAAAAACAATAATAATAACAAAACACCAAAAAAAAAATCACACACTTGCACTAACTGTTTCCAGAGTACTCTGGTCCATAACCTTTATAATTCAGCACTAACTGTTTCCAGAGTACTCTAGTCCTAAAACTTTATTAATTCATCATTGTCTATTTTCATATTACTCTGGTCCTTGTTAACTAACTCATTAAACTAAATTCTATTTCAAGTTATTTAACATAATATCTTTTTATTCTCAACATAAAAAAAATAAAATCAATCTCAACTCACCAAACTTTGTTCCTTTTACGCCCATGCGCGGTTTATTTTTTCACAAGCGGATATCATCGCCCAAGTGCGAGTCCGTCATTTTTTTCTCAAGCAAACTTTTACGCCCAAGCGCGTTTTAAACCATTTTCATAAATAAAATCAATCAACACACAAACATTTTCTACCCAAAGAACTACGTAGCTTTGATTTCTCCATTGTACCGGGAGATACATAGGAGCGGGATCCAACAACCGTCAAGCACATTAATAAAAAACCCATTTTTTGTTTTAAATCATTTTTTTACTTTATCATTTCTTTGTAAATATTTTTTTTTTATAACAATAAAAAACAAACATAAAAACTTACACCTAAATAAGCGCTAAACTAATTAATGGTTCCCGTTGGATACAACGGATGTGAGGGGTGCTAATACCTTCCCCTCGCATAACCGACTCCCGAACCCGAAATTTGGTCGCGATGACCTTGTTTTCGTTCTCGAAGGGGTTTATCGATGTTCCCCTTTTCAAAAATAAAACTTCGGTGGCGACTTTACTGTCTAGCGAGCGTTTTTCGCCCGCGCATTTTCCCCCCCGCTTCATGGCGGAAAGAGTCGGGAAGACATTGGCTAACTATATTGGTTCGTTTGTGGAATATGATAAGAATAACAACGGGAGTTTCTGGAGGGAGTATATGAGAATCCGAGTCCGAGTTGATATCAGACAACCTCTTAAGAAAGATACCAGAGTCAAGAATCAAGGGGGTCAATGGTGCACGGTAAAATTCAAATATGAGAAGCTAGGAGTGTTTTGTTTTGTCTGTGGTCTAATAGGACATGGCGAAAATCGGTGTGTAGTACGTTTTTCTATGTCCGAGGATGATGGGTCAAGGGCATGGTCGAAGGAGTTAAGAGCGGAGCCGCGAAGACGAGGTGGTAGACAAACGTCCAGATGGCTTACGGAGGATGATGAGGGTCGGAAAAATTATGGAGGTAATCAATCTCAAAGTTCAATTTATGAGCAAGTGAATCACACGCGCCCCTTCACTCACACGGATGCAAACCAATCCAACCAGACAATCATTAACCAGAATTCATTGCTTTGTCCCCCACTTGTCCCCTCAATGAATCCCAACAGACAAGAACTGGCCCACAAAGCAACATCCCCAACGTTCCCTCACACTGCAATAATTGTCAACACTGACCTTGAGGTAAACCAACGCATGATTCAAGGAAATTCTTTCACACATCAACTTGCACAAACAACCAGCCGTTACTCACTTTAAATGTCCCAGACAACTCAATCATTAGCCACTCAATGCCAAAAAATAACCAGCCTACCTCATCATATACCATATCACCAAACATTAATGATGCTTTAAAAAATATTCCTTCACATCAGTTTTCCTTTAATGCATCCAGCGGACCTATCCCCAACCAACATACCAACCCAGTGACCCGCCCCATAAAAATAATCCGAACCATAAATTAACCAAACCTGGACCAACCCAAACCGGATCAAAGCCTGGCCCTAACCGACCCACAACAAACCCGAACCAAACTCTGTCAGAATCAATGGAAGTTCAATCTGAAAAGAAAAGAAGGCGTGATAATGAGAAGGAAAAAGAAGATGATTCAATTGTGATTCAGCATTTTTTAACGGCGGGTCCTGGCAGCCAGGCCTGCCGGGACCAATGATTATCCTTAGTTGGAATTGCCGGGGTTTGAGCGGCCCGAGTGCAATTCCTAACCTCCGTAATCTTGCTCAGGGGTACAAACTCGATGTTCTATTTTTATCTGAAACACTGTCCAAGGCGTATAGAATGGAGACTATCAGAACCATGTTAAAATATGACTCTTGCTTATCTATTGATGTGGAAGGAAGGAGTGGTGGATTATCAGTACTTTGGAAGAATAGTGTGAATTGTCAAGTGTTGAATTATTCCAGAAACTTCATAAACCTTATTGTGGAGGATGAGGAAAGTGGTACATGGAGATTAACTTGCTATTATGGGTACCCGGAGAGAAGTAGGAGGAGGTTGGCGTGGGACCTTCTAAGAGAGCTCAGAGGTATGTCACCATTGCCATGGTGTGTGATAGGCGATTTTAATGATCTTTTATCACAAGAAGACAAGAAAGGTTGGCTCCCTCATCCAAATTGGTTGTGTACGGGTTTTAGGAATGTTGTCAATGATTGTGACCTTACGGATATCCAACTCGAAGGATATCCATTTACTTGGACCAAGAGTGGTGGTACTGATCATATGATTGAGGAGAGGCTAGATAGAGCTTTGGTTTCCTCCGATTGGTTGGCAAAGTTTCCTAATGCTAAACTTAGGAATATTTTGTCTTCGCATTCGGACCATAGCCCTATATTGTTACAATGTTCCCCGGAGGTTCAACAACACTATAAATATGAGTTCCGGTTTGAGAACAGCTGGTTGTTGGAGGATGATATCGAAGAGGTTGTCCATGAAGGGTGGAATGATGGGAATGGTCTACAACTCACACATAGACTGTCTCATTGTGCAGATAAACTTCAAAGGTGGGGAAGAAAGAAGAAAAGGCGCTTTAAAGATGAAATTCTAGAACAAGAAGCGGAGATGGAGAGATTTCGAGATAAGCGTGATTCTTATAGTACTGCACGTTTCCAGGAAGCCCATCGTCAACATGCCAAAGCCCTCATTCAAGAAGAAGCTTTTTGGAAACAGAGAGCGAAGATGCATTGGTTAAAAGAAGGTGATCTTAATACTAAATTTTTCCATATGTCTGCTACTGCTCGTTCTAAAGTAAAAAAGATTGAAAGATTGAAGAATGAGAACGATGAGATAATTACCGGTCAACAAAATCTTTGTGAAGTTGCTCGAGTTTACTTTCAGGAACTTTTTACGCCTAAAGATGATTCTCTTGAACCGGTACTTTCTCTAATATCATCCAGAGTTTCCGAGGCAAATAATACTAGTCTAGAAGCTCCAATAACGAAGGAGGAGGTGCGGGTTGCTTTGTTCCAGATGCATCCTGATAAGTCGCCGGCCCTGATGGTTTCAATCCCGCTTTTTACCAGAATTTTTGGGAGTTGTGTGGTGATGAAGTCTTTACTGCAGTAAGAGATTGGTTATGGCGAGGTTACTTTCCGTCATCTCTGAATGAAACTAATATTTGTCTCATCCCGAAGTGTGATAACCCGGCCTCTATGAAGGATTTTCGTCCGATTTCACTTTGTAACGTGCTTTATAAGGCGGTTTCTAAACTTTTAGCGAACCGGCTAAAACGAGTCTTGGGTAAATATATCTCCGAGGAACAGTCTGCTTTTGTTGAAGGAAGGTCCATTACAGATAATGCTCTCATCGCTATCAAAATTATTCATTGTTTAAAGAGGCGTACTAAAGGTGCAAAAGGTGAACTGGTGCTTAAAATTGACTTTAGTAAAGCCTACGATAAGGTGGAATGGAGTTATTTAAAAGGGGTTCTAGTGAAGATGGGTTTTTCGGATACATGGATAAAATGGATGATGTTGTGTGTTAGCTCAGTAAATTACTCGGTTTTAGTGAATTTTGAAAAAACTGGCCCTATCTACCCTGGCAGAGGTCTTAGACAAGGAGACCCTCTTTCTCCTTACCTTTTTATTTTAGTTACAGAAGGCCTTACATCACTCATTCACAAAGCGGTTGCTTGCGGAGACTTACATGGAATTAAAATCTGTAGAGGAGCTCCTATTGTGTCTCACCTATTGTTTGCAGATGATTGTTTTCTTTTTTGCAGGGCTAATATCTCGGAGGCCACTAAATTGATGGAGATTCTCAAAATTTATGAATCAGCATCCGGGCAAGAAATTAATTTGTCCAAGTCCGAAGTCTTTTTCAGTCACAATATGAGTAGAGCTGGCCAAGAAGATCTCTCAAACATCATGGGGGTCAGACATGTGCTAGGTACTGGAACTTATCTTGGCCTACCATCAATGGTGGGTAGGAGCAAGAAGGAGACTTTTGCATACATCAAAGATCGCATATGGAAGAGAATCAATGGGTGGAGAAGTAGACCTTTGTCACGAGCGGGTAAGGAAGTTATGATAAAATCCGTTTTACAAGCTATTCCGGCATATATTATGAATATTTATCTTTTACCGGATACTTTAATTAATGAGATTGAGAGAATGATCAATGCTTTTTGGTGGGGTGGAGGTAGTAATAATAGTGGAATACGGTGGTTTGCATGGAATAAGTTAGCTTGTCCAAAAGATGAAGGGGGTCTAGGCTTTAGGGATTTCCATAGCTTCAATATGGCGATGGTAGCGAAGCAAGAGTGGAATTTTATGCATAACTCTACTTCTTTGGTGGCACGGTTATACAAAGCTAGGTACTTTCCGGAAAATTCTTTCCTTGAATCTAATATTGGAAATAATCCTAGTTTTGCTTGGAGGAGTATTTGGAGATCTAGAGATGTGTTGACTTTTGGGTGTAGATGGCAAATAGGGGATGGGAGTAAAATAAAAGTAATGTATGAACCTTGGTTGAGATCAAGTGAGGAGTGTTGCTTAAAAGGCCCACAAAATCATAATGTTTATAATATTACGGTTCAACAACTTTTGCTTCCGAACATGAAAAGATGGGATGAAAATAAAATAAATTCTCTCTTTCCCATAGAGGTAGCTCATGAGATCATTGCGGTTCCTTTGTTAGAGTTGGTTACGGAGGATAGGTTGATTTGAAAGGAGGAGAAGGATGTGATGTATTCGGTTAGATCGGGGTATCGTAATTACATGAAGCAAAGGAATAGAGGTTATGGGGCGGATAAGGAGGAAGGGTGGAGTAGTCTTTGGAAGATTCATGCACCCCCTAAGGCCAAACACTTGCTTTGGAGAGTTTGTAAAGATTGCTTACCAACACGGATCCGATTGAGAAACCGTAATGTACAATGCCAAGAGGAATGCCCTTTATGCTTATCATGTAGGGAGGAGGAGCAGCATTTGTTCTTTTATTGTGACAGCATTAGGGATGCTTGGCATGTGATGGGATTGTCCCACATCATTCAATCACGCCTGCCTCTGTTTACTAACTTTAGAGATATAATGTTTGATATTTGCAGGAATGAATCGAAACTGGTGGCGGGTAAAGTTGCTACACTTTTATGGTTTGTTTGGCAAAATCGTAACAACAAAGTTTGGAATGATAGTAGCCTGCATGCTCGTCAAATTGGAACCCAAGCCGCGGCGTATTGGCTCGATTGGGCTGCCATCAACAGCCTGCTACCCGAGCAGCATCAGCCTGCACAAAACGCAGCTGCTGCATCTTCTTCTGCGCAATGGCAGCAGCCCCCTGGTGGTTACTTAAAGTGCAACGTTGACGCAAGCTTTTATAATTTGGCGGGTTCGACTGGTTGGGGATGGGTGCTACATGATTCAAGGGGAGTTTTCAAACTTGCAGGATCCAATATTGTTAACACACCACTTAGTGTATTGGTAGGTGAAGCTATGGCATTAGTGGAAGCAATGGAAGAGGTGATTCAACGAGGTCTCCCTTATGTCATCTTTGAAAGTGATTCCAAACTTGTGGTGGATGCAATCTCCTCCCGGCAATCGGGTGTTTCCGAGTTTAGTTTGTTGATTTCTCATATTAAGTCGCTTCTTAGATTGAATAATTACTTTGAGGTTAAGTATGTTTGTCGACAAGCGAATAAGGTTGCTCACTATCTAGCTAGAGCGGCCTTTTCTATGTCTCGTCGTCGTATTTTTGATTCGGTTCCTCGTTGTATTGAGACTTATTTAAATAATGAAAGAAGTTAATTGTGTTTTTGTCAAAAAAAAAAAAATTATGCTGTAATTATATATGAAAGGAAGTTGAAGGATATAGGGCGTTGGACTTTTAGTGAGAGGTTGTGTCATGTGTGTGGTCTATCTTGAAGACTATGAGCTATGAAGTACAAATATTTTTTGGATTAGATGTGTTAATGTCAGTGTCCAACAATAACATTTATGATTACATTGAATTATATTATTTTTTAAAATTATTATTAATATTGACGTGTCAGTATCCATATTATACCTAATATCCGTGCCAATGCCTGTGCCTCATAGCTAAGGAGTTTATGCTCTTATCTTAGTGGTGGTTTAATTAAGTATCATTCTAAAGGTTTTTGTAATAATTTGAATCAATTGTAGGATCATCCAACAAAATGTCTCATAAAATATTAAACTTATCTGTGATCTTTGAGTTTTATGCGGTTTGTTGGTTATTGTCTACTTTTGTCATTTGTTAGTTTATTGTTTAATCCATGTTTTTTTGTTTTACCCTTTTGCTACTTAAGTAGCAGATATTGTAAAAATAATTTTTTTTAAGAAATTTTATAGTTTCTTTAAAATATAATCGCTATTTAAATAACGGACATAGATATTTTAGTAAATTCGTATGACAATATTTTAGGATCTGAATTCCGTATGATAATATTTTAACACAGTTTCACACTGTAATAAATTTGAACCATTTATTTATAGGAAAATGCTATTTAGCAAGAATTTTTTGATGCAAGAAAGAGAAGAATAAATCCTCACTCTTGATTACATCCATAACCATCCATATTTTCCACTAAAAAAGAAGATTAAATGACATCATCCTTTAAGATTTTGTCATGTTAACCATTAAATGACATCATCCTTTAATTCTTGCATTTCTTGTGTAAAAATTTCATGCTAAATAGCAATGCTCCAAAATTATAATAGAACCGTCCAAATTTTAAACTGCGATTTGAATACAGATGGTGCAGATTTGTTACAGCGTATGCTGTTACAGGACCAAATCCGCGTCCTCAATTTACTCACTTTCACTAAATTGTTCATTTTAGAAAACCCAAATCCATCAAGAAGCTAAGTAATGAAAATTTAAAAAGTGCAATTATCTTTTGTCAAAAAAAAAGTGCAATTATCTAAAAATGCATTCTTGCAATAAAAAACAAAACAAAAATACAATTTCTATCTTATTATTAAAAACGCAAATTAAGAAACTCTAGATATAGTGCATAAATTAAGGAACTCCTTTGCTATTAATAGCATTAGTAGCATTGAATTCAGCCTCAGATGAAACATTAGCACCAGAAAGAGTTGGTGCTTCTGTAGAACCAGCTCCACGACCTTCCTTTGGTTGTTGGTGACCTTGTGTACCATAACCTTGTCTTTTATAATCTTCCAAATCCTTGTATTTCACGTAAGGACTATCCTCTAATGGAAGCCCTTCAATGTTTTCTTTGCTTGTTTCATTTGTTGGCTTTGTTTCATTTGCCGTTTGTTTCTCCATTTTGATTCTATGTTCTTGTAATGTGATCACACCTCTTGTTGCAATATATAAGATAAATATGTGATTTTTTTAATTGTCAAAATGTAGTGTAATATATACGTGGTGACTCATGAGTGTTTTATGGGCACGTGGCAACTTTTAGATGAATTTTCTATTTTAGATAGTTTACTATTTTAAACAAGATAAGATAAATTAATAATCAACTGAATCTCTTATTATTTTATGCTGGTGTTCCCAATGATTACCTTATTTTATGAAGACATAATTCAACAAACACAGACATAATTCAACGAACAAAGACGGTGTAGTCTGTAGTGAATATAGGTCTGTTGTCAAATAAAAAACGAATAAAAAGATTACTAGTATTTTTTATCCCTATCTTTGGGTTGAAAAACGATATGGTTGAATGAAAAAAAAATTTATAAAATTTATGAATTTTTGTAATTTTCACAAACTAAATGAACTAATAATTTTTTTTTTGAATTGTGACGTCGAAAGCCTCCCTTTGTTTCACCAAGGTCGTGATGAAGTTATCATCACAACCTTAGAATTAAAATCCTCACATTCTTTTTGCAAAGAAGTCGAGACATGTATTATCAGACATGAGCTATATCGACGTTTGTTGAATGCCTATATAGTTAAGGTTAGCGTTGTATTTGTGACAAAGTGAAGCAACCATTCTAGATATATAAAAATAAATTTAAATTAAATTTAGGCATTAAAACAATTATTTTAGAGGGCTATTACGCCCGACAAAAATATATATATCAAAATTTTTATTATTTGTCTGTCGTGTTTTATTCTCTCTAGTGAACGTATAATTGTATCAAAAGTTTGGATATAATGATATTTGATATAATTGATAATTAATGAGTTCATACAATGATATGTTAGCATTAGTGACCAAATTCTCTCCCTGCATGCATATTCCTTAAGCATAACAAGTATCTGACGCAGAACAGAAAGCAAACGTTAAACCTAAAAGAACAGACATGCCGCAAGCGACAAACCTATCAAATAAGGGTTTTCGAAAGTCACCATAATTGAGAAAAAAAGTCTCAATAATTTTATTGAATGAAAAGTGTGTGTCTCTTATGTGTAATTTTCTAACTCTTTTGTTATCTATTACTATATATAAAAAGGATACAAATTTTAGGGATGACTTTTTCATTATTCCTATTTTACCCTTAAAAAATAACTTCCACATAAAAATAGATTTTCAGTTTTTTTAGTAAATAATTTTTTTGTCTTCTTAATAACTAAGCACAACTTCCACATAAAAGTAGGTTTTCAGTTTTTTTATAGTAAAAAAAAATATTTTTTTCTTCTTAATAACTAGCCACAACAAAAAAAGGAGGTTACGTAGTTATCAATTAACTAAGTCCAATAAAAAAGGAGATTAAGTAGTTATTTATATTTGCACAATAGAGAATATCAATCACAAAAAAAAGAAAAAAAAAAGAATATGGATTACACAAACGGGCACGGAGGCGGCTAGTGTTAATTATTGAAACAGTCGTATTTAAATAAATAAGATTTTGTGTGATTATTTATTTATTTATCTATTTATTTGAATATATGTGAATTTATGAATAATTATGTTTTGGATAAGTGAAGGATATTTTAGTAATCTATTAGAATTATTAATCTAGTTGAGAACAATTAATTTAATTAATTGATATTGGTTATGAGGTTTTAGCTATTAATAGAAATAGTAGTAAAAGAATAGAGTTTTACGAGAAAAAGAAGAAAAGCCAAGTTAGAATCAAAGAGGGGAAAAGAGGACTAGAGTTTACATCCAATCAAAGGTATGAGAGTGGTATGTGGATTTTAGTGCGATCAAGGGAAGAGGAGAAAATCTTATTCTCTCCAACCCAATCTTCCTTCACTTTTTTTTTTTGGGTTTTTCGGGGGGGGAGGGGGGGGGGGTGGGAATAATTGGGAATATGTTTATCAATGTGATTTGATGTTGGTTGAATGATTCTAAATGTCTATTCATGTTTAATTGATAGATTGATATGAGAAAAATCACTACTTTATGAGTTGATTGTGTTGTTGATGAGAAAAATATAATTTTATGAAAAATGGAAGAATCTCATGAATCTTATATGTTTTGATGTTAATTCAAGTTCATAGTTGCACTTCCATATTTATTATGTTTATACATCTCTAAAGTTATCACCTTTATGAATTGGTATGTTGAAATTTCGAGATTTGAGGTCCTTTCAGCAAAAACCCGAAAACAGGGTTTTACTGTGCTGTCGAACTCACCAGAGCGAGCTGAGGGCGAGTGGCACATGTTGTTTCTGGTTCTGCTCGCTCTGAGCTCGCCGGGAACTCGCTGAGCAAGATTATCAGTCCAGAAAAGTGTATTTTTCTTGAAAATATGAGATATATGCTTATACTATGTTAGGAGTATGATCTTGTGGTTATATTATATATGAGTAACCGTAATATGACTTAAATTGATGTGGATAATGTACTTGTAAGGTTGAAGTGCTTAGTTGTGATATTCTTATTGAATGGAATGATTAGACCATGTGTTGATTAACTATGATGATTGTGTATGTTGAAATGATGGTCCAGGTTATCAGGTTATGTTAATGACCAAGTTGTCGGTGATGCTCCGCTTTGATTAGGACACGGGAAATTGTTTACTTTTTGTACAGAGTCGTTTGTTGTTGTCTATATTATTTAAAAGTTTATCATTATAGAATTTGTAATTTTGCAATAAACTAAAGTTATTTGAAGAAAAACTACATGAAAGACCAACAGAATCAAAGTGTATGTAAAGGAGTTTCAACAAATGGTATCAAATCCATAGGCTCCAAAATGTATGGATAATCCTGAATAACTGCATAAAGTTGATCTATATTACCCGCTTCAGCCGTGGCTTTCAGCTTCTCACTATTATATGTGTTCATGTTTGAAGTAATATTCAAGATAGGTGCTATGCAACTATTGCTAACAAATAAATATCTACACTTTTTGTTTTACAACAGAAGTAATTGAGGCAAGACACTAAAACCTATAGGACCAAACCAAAAAAACCCACCTTTTGAAGATGAGGCATAAACCTCAAGAAGTAAGAAATTTGTATGCCTTTAAAGTTAAACCACTTTCTTTTCACCATAATTATGTCTAAAGAAACTCTGCTGCAGTATTCAAATAATTGATCTGCAACAATGTTATACTAAAATCTTCCATCTAGAGCCAACAATGTTAGCTACCGCCTAGTTAGTTTTGTCCATAATGAAAAAAATCAATGAATTGAAGTGACATCATTGAACTACCGAAAAACATCGGTATGACATTTGAAAACAAAAATGTAAGTTAAATTCCCTAAATATTATGTCCCTAGCTATAGCTATATATAGAAAGTGTCCATATATATCAACATTTTGCAATTTGATGATACATATTAACCATTGAAACATACCAATTCAATCTAGTTTTTTTTGTTAGCCTTCAATCTGCATATGTGGTTGGTGATGCGGACGGACATAAAGCATTTAACATTCCATATTATCATATTTGATGGAAGAATTTGAAGGAGGGACTTATTTGATACACTTAAAATACATTGAGGGGCAATATTTTTCTATTTCGAAAATATAAAGACTGACTCATATTTGTAACCTCGTTATTAATATTTGAACTCAAAATCTTATACTAGTTCTAATATTTTTTTTACTTTAATCATGTGTTTTTAAAATATGAGGTGATATTTATATGTAGGCAAATTTAACTTTAAATAGTTTAAAATATTTTTTGATAAATTAAAATATGTTTTGGTATGCAAATAAATATTTTCTCATGATTAAAAACCTAAATACTACATGTGTCACGGTTTAATAATAGCTTAAATTTTTATTAATATGATATAAAAAACAAAAAACAAAAAAATTGATTAATATATTCCATATGACCAAATCAATTTTTTTTCTTCCTTATTTCCTCTCTCAATCATGAATACCAACTCTTTGATTAATCTAAGGGCGGACAGTTCAAATCTCACTTATTCAAAGAAATACACCATAATAAAACTTTATATGTGAAATACAGAATTTGTAAAAAAAATAATCACAATTGTGTTGCAGCTACCAAAACACACCCGTTTCTGAGTGTATCTTCTCATCCCATTATGTTATTCTTCCATCCAATTTTCATTGATTTATAAAGTTTCCATTAGAATGAAATGACAGAAGAATGGAAACCTTTCTTTGATGGTGCTTTTGCAAAGAAATGACTAAATATATGAAACCAAACACACTTTGAATGTCAATCTGAGCAAGAGTTTAATCACACAATTTTTTTTGCAGACACAAGCAATTGAGCGTCTGTTTGTTTTGGCGTTGGCAAGCTTCAAACGCGAGTCTAACACCTTGAAACGCGATTTTGTCATTTTTTGGATTGTTTGGGTAAAACAGAAACGCAGTTTTGTCACCGTGATTTTGAAGTCAGACGTGAGTTTCTTTGAAGCCACTATTCCTAGCTTCTGCGGTGAAGTGAATCGATTTTGGAATTTATTAGTGTGTGGCATATTTATTTTTATTCATCTTCCTTTATTACCCCTTACCGAAATGTTGTTCTGTTGTTGTCAGTTTACTGGTCTTGCTGTTGTTCTGGTATGGCGGCTGGTTTAATTTGTTTAGGTTGAAGAAGAAGAAAATGATTGGGCTGTATTCCTTTGACCCGGCCCAACTTTAATCATTTGTGTTTTTGTTGAGCTATTACCCTTCTTTTTTGTTACAAAAGGCTTCTTTTTGACCCAACCCATGTTTATCTAGAATTAAAGGATTTTCTTTTTTGATAATTTTTTTTTACGGAATTTGATAATTATTTTTAAAGGATCTTGACTTAATCAAAATATAATTCTTTTATAAAATTATATAAAAATGTATTGGTAAAATAAATAAAATAAAATAATGTAAGAAAGAAAATAAGCTCATTTTAATATCAAGTTTTACATAAATTAAAATTCATACCCATTTTAGTAATTACACATCCAAAAGCAATTTTGATTGAAACTATCCAAACAATATAAATTGATGAAAATCACTTTTACATAAATGTATCCAAACATAAATCAATTTAACTCAACTCACTTTTAACCAAAATCAATTCCGTCAAACTCAATTCTACCAAAATCAATTCTAGTCACCGCCAAACCAAACACACACTCAATCGTTCATCCAAATAATTGTTACTGTGTGTTTCATTCCAGGGTTATGCTTTTAATATCTTACGTTAGATTAATCTAATGTCCAAGATTTACGGTTGACAGAGATTGAGACATATCAGGATTGAGAGGATCCGTTTCGCATAAGACAAAATCAATTATCTTCTTCTTCAACTAAGAAGTGAGAAGTGTTCTGTAAAAAAAACAATAGAGAGCAAAAACAGAAAAAAGGGCAAAACATTTTCACGGTGCGTCTCTCCTTCTGCTCGAGCGACCAGACCAGTCCACCACCACCACGCCAGTGTTATCATACGCCACCCACCGGCCGTCGTTCTCCCCCTTTTCTCTGTCTCTTCTTGACGCCGAATCTCTTACCCTTCTCTGCTCAACACGGCGACTCGACTCAATTTCAGGTGATGAAACTATTCTCACCCCTTGTATTTTAATCTCAGGTGATGAAATTTTGATATGAATAGGTTTTTGGAAAATTTTGATTTGTTTCTTTAATTGATTGATTGAGTTTGGGAAATATTGATTTATTTGTTGAGTTAGTTTAGTCTTATCCTGGAATGCTTGATATGAATTTCTTTGATATGAATTTGGGAAACTCCGCCAGCATTGTCTTTGGGAAAGTTTGATTGAATTTGAGATATGAATTTCCTTGTGTCAAACAGAGTTCGTTTATTGTTCTTGTGTTTGTTGTTGCTTTGTCTTGTTTGTGTGGTTCTGTAACCATAGGAAGTGAGAGTTCTTGTGCAAATAGCAAACAAACTCATAACAAGCTTAATGATACTAACTAGTTATATATAAATAGATCACATATAAGTTACAGAAGATTATTTTGATAAGAAAGAGAATAATAGCATTAAGAAACAAACATACGCAGAGATTTTTGGTTGATAGAGTAAATATTGAAAATGTGAATGTTGTGCACACTGCACACTATTGCCTCGTGATTATATTCAGCACATTATTGCTATGTTATGTTTCATTTTTTTTATTTAAATATTATGTCACACGTGAGAATTTACCATTAAAATTTTGCCCGCCCAGGCTCACTAAAAATCCTGGTTCCGCCACTGGCTGCACAGAGAAGGCAATGATGGCAGTGTTGAGTAATGGGAGTCCATGGACAAAGATTGCTACACCATCTTTCCCCTTTCCATTTCTTCATCAATCTTATTCTTACACTTCACGAATCTTCTCCTTCCGACGTAAATTCTCTGTCAATGCTCTTTCACAACAATCCCTTCCTGTTCGTGTTCGTTTTGCTCCTTCTCCTACTGGTAACCTTCATGTTGGTGGTGCCAGAACTGCCCTCTTCAATTACTTGTTTGCTAGGTCAGATACCCTTTCTTTTCTTTTTCCTTTTTCCTTTTTATATTATAAAAATTTAATTTTTATTTCTGGGTTTGGATTTTTTCCATGTTTTATGATCTGGGGTTTCAATTTTGAATTATGGGTTTGGCTTGTTTTGTATTTTTATGTTGTGGGGTTTCAATTTTTTATTCTGGGTTTGGCTTGTTTTGAATATGTGTTGTGGGTTTTGTATGTTATGGTTTCTATGAAGCATGTAAACTCCTCGAATTAAGCGTGTCCTGATGTCCGACACAACACATATGATTAACATTGAATTGTGTAATTTTCTCAAATTATTATCGGTGTGGACGTGTCACTGTGTCCATGTTTGTGTTCGTGCTTTATAATAGTTTTGCTATTTTAGGTTCTTTTCAAGTTAAAAAAAAAAGAAATCAATTTTGGATTCTGGGTTTGGCTGATTTTGATATTTTATGTTTTTGGATTATTTGTTAGGTCGAAAGGTGGGAAATTTGTGTTGAGAATTGAGGATACTGATTTGGAGAGGTCTACAAGGGAATCTGAGGAGGCGGTGCTTCAAGATCTTACTTGGCTTGGCCTTGATTGGGATGAAGGTAGAAGAATATGCATTTTTTGTTATTGTTGTGTTTTGTATGTTTTTTAGCTGGGTGATATTAGTTACAGTTGATGATTGAGTGATGTGGTGGTGAATTTGTTAGGACCTGGTGTTGGTGGAGATTATGGTCCTTATAGACAATCCGAGAGGAATTCTCTGTACAAAGAATATGCTGAGAAACTCCTTCAATCTGGTCAAGTTTATCGCTGCTTCTGTTCTAATGAGGTATTTTTCGATCTCCAAAACAATCCTCAAACTTGTAATGGAATGGAATTATGGAACCTTTGTTGTCATGTCATGTATACACGTTTGATGTGTTTTACGTAATCTGAACATGTTATATTTAGATTTGAAGTGGTAACTTGGCCATATGCTTTGAAGTTTGAAATGTTTGTTATGTGGATGTTATTTTCCTTCTTTAGGCATTCCACGTGATGATCGCATTGGTGTTTATGTTTTGTATTATTATGTGTCCTGTTCTTTTTCAATATATTTGATCGGTTGGACTTACTAGCTACTGCTTTGTCCCTAACCTGTTATTCGGAACAACTAAAGTCCCAAATACCTGTTACTTGTAGTTTACTTCGCTTCCATTACAATTATTTTAGTTCAATTTATGGAAAAATTGATTTTCACTGTCATCGAGGTTTCTTATTGTTGGAATGTGTACACCTTTTACGAATAAACATGAGATTGTGAGGATGTTACACTGGAGTGTGGTCGTCTTTTACTCTGCTAGTTTTGAAGCATGTATATCTTTGATTGAAATGTTCTCAAGATTACTTGTCAATTGTATTTGTCTTCATTCACACAGGAACTAGAGAAAATGAAGGAGTATGCTAAACTAAAGAATTTGCCTCCAGTATACACAGGTAAATGGGCCTATGCAACAGATAAGGAAGTGGAAGAAGAGCTAGCAAAAGGAACTCCTTATACATTTCGGTTTCGTGTCCCCAAAGGAAGTTTAAAAATTACCGACTTAATACGAGGCGAGGTGAGTTCTTTCCATTCACTCTTCTCCATTTTTTTCCTTGTTTTTTTCTAGAAGGTATGATTGATGATTTCCTACTTTATTGTAGTACAAATGAAATACTTCACTTCTTTTAGAGTTGTGTTATTTTGACGCACAATTTTGACTTCAACTTGGATGATTAGCACAACTTAAATGTGATTAATTATGTTTAGTGGATGATTAATGAATATAAGTTATAGAACAAGATGCCAAATTCATTAATTATGTATTTGAACTGCGTTAACCATCCAAACTGAAGTCAAAATTTGATGTAAATTTATATGTCAAAATCTCATTTCTCCTTTTTTAATGTGTTGCCTTAATGCCCCGAACCCGAAGTGAACTGATATATTGGAAGTTGTGTATTTAATTACTTAATTTGATATCTATGATCCCTTTGGCAAATGACGAATAATATTTCTTTCAAATTATGTTGACGAGCTATTAACTTTCTTTGGTAGTGTCTTGAAGGTTAGTTGGAATTTGGATACGCTTGGAGATTTTGTGATAATGAGAAGTAATGGGCAGCCAGTTTATAACTTTTGTGTGACGGTTGATGATGCTACCATGGCTATTTCCCATGTTATCAGGTAATGGTTTCATTTCTTATTCAATCAAAGCAATCTGTTTGATGAAATATTTTCGCTATCTTATTCTGTAAAATATTTGTAATTTAGAGCAGAGGAGCATCTACCGAACACTCTAAGGCAGGCGTTAATATACAAGGTAAAGTGCAAATCATAAAATATATCATCTTTTATAGCATCTGTTTTCCCTCCAAATCCAAAGTAAATCATCTATAGTTTGTCTTCAATTCATGCCAACACCAAACTAAAATTCAAATTAATTAGAATTATTGTTAGTGATGTTGGTACTTATCTATCCTTTTTAATTTTTAAGAACCTGTCTAGGTCATGTATAGTATTCTACTATCAAGTTTCAATTGTATCTTTGTGAAGTGACTTATTAATTATTGTCGATATTGCACACCTATGTTCTATATTCTATATTCCAATTGCATTGGAAAATTCATTCTGTTCTTTGTTCTTCAAAATAGGTGATTGGTAAGTTAATGCGTGGTTAACCATTTAACTTATTGATCAAGCTTTTGGTTAAAATTTTCCTCAATAGGAATTTATGCATTTTGATTTCTTAAATTGTAATCCTTGTTTTAATTTTCTTCATTGTGTTATGCAATAGTCTTGGGAACTGATTTTGGTTTTTTCTACTTTTGTGCATGAATTTGTTTACAGGCACTAGAATTTCCCATGCCTCATTTTGCACATGTTTCCTTGATTTTAGCTCCCGATCGGAGTAAATTATCAAAGCGACATGGAGCAACATCAGTCGGTCAGGTAAGGTTCATTCATCATTTTTAGATTTCATCATTCATAAAGTTTCGTTATGAGGTCTCACCGTCGCTAGACTCTTTTTTCTTTTAAATTTTATAATGTAAGTTCTAATAAAGCTTCTTCTCTTGTAAGGATAGTTAGTTTTAAAGCTTCAATATCTGCTGTCTTGCAGTACAGGGAAATGGGATACCTACCTGAGGCCATGAACAATTACCTTGCATTATTAGGTTGGGGCGATGGGACCGAAAATGAGTTTTTCACCCTTGATAAACTTGGTTAGTGAATTCTGTTTACTATTCAGATAATTTGTATCTAAACAGAAAAATGGTTTCACAACTTTCTTATTTTAAAATGCCTTTATTGTGTCAAACAGTTGAAAGATTCACTATTGAACGTGTGAACAAAAGTGGTGCCGTATTTGATTCCACAAAGTTAAGGTATGTTTTGCATTTTGCTTTATATAGATAAATCCAGTGTGTTGTTTCTCATGGTTATCCTATAGGCTATACTTACTTTTGCTTTAGGAGCCCTTAACAAAGTTTTGTAATTTTCTTTAAAACTTTTAATTAGGTGGATGAATGGTCAACATTTAAGAGCACGTCCATCAGAGGATGTGACCAAACTTATCGGAGAGCGCTGGAAGACAGCTGGCTTGCTCACGATATCAGAAGGGCCCTTCGTTGATGTGAGATTCAACTGCATGCATTCTTGATTTTGTTTCATATTTCTTTCTGAGGCATTGTAATTCATTTAGTACGCTGTTGTCACATCTTTTAACGGTGGACTCATAACCAAGCGATAATCCATGGTTGCATAACAGGAATCAATCGAACAACTTAAAGATGGGATTGACTTGATAACTGATGCAGATAAGGCACTTTCTAACTTGCTTTCTTATCCTCTACATGCTACTTTACAAAGGTAATGCTCATATTCTTATTTGTGGTGTGGACATTCCTAATTGTATCACTGGCCTTATAAAATGAACATGATTGTGATATGCAAGATTTTGTTTGTAAAATTTAACTTTCCTAATTTCGGAATCACGAATGCCACAACTGCTTTTATTTATTATGCCATATTTCTACATGTTTCTTGCAGCCATGAAGCGGAATCTGTCATACAAGATAATCTTCAAGAGTTTTGTGCAAGCTTGTTGGCTGCCTATGATAGCGGTGATCTGGTACAAGCACTCGCAGAAGGCCAAGCTGGCTGGAAAAATTGGGTCAAAAGCTTCGGCAAATCACTTAAGCGCAAGGTGAGCTGAATCGGATAATCTCAAAATTACATGCATATCTTCAATTGTTGCATATGTCACTATAACTTGAAAAATATGTTTATGTCTCAATTTTATAGGGAAAATCACTCTTCATGCCGCTTCGGCTTCTGCTGACTGGAAAACTCCACGGGCCTGATATAGGAGCTAGTGTCGTATTGCTTTATCAAGCTGGGACTACTGGTATCATAGCTCCCGAAGTTGGTTTCGTGACCATTGATGAAAGATTTAAAGTGCTTAGGCAAATTAATTGGGAAACACTGTCCAAAGATCATGCTGTGAAGGAGACTGCTTCTACTGTCTAATTGAGAGAATTCACCTTCACTGTGGTTTTGCACTTCTTTTAGAGGCTTCTTTCATGCTTGTTTTTTTTTGTTGTTGATTTTTTACAATAGAAAACTAATTTTGTGATTTTACCGAGGGATGTTTAGTCAAATAAACATTTGTTATGATAGTTCTATTTTAATTAGAATTTTGATATAAATTGAAGATAAAAATCAAAAAATGATCATATCAAAAAATAAAAATCAAAAAATTGAAGTTTTTTTATTCAAAGCTAAAATGAATTTATATAAAAAAATTAGTGTACACATATACATTAAACATCATTTGGGAGAAAATAATGCAGCTGAAAAAGTATTCAAATATATAATAGAGTAAAAATATAACAGAAGCTACAAAGTGAAAACTAAGTTTTTTTACTTGAGCAAATTTGTCATATGTCTGATCCATAATAATGACACAACTTTAAGTTATTCCAATGATCTCAAGGGTTGGAAATTATTATAAACTTGATTGCATATTATAGGAATGTGAATGTTGGGAAACACCAAAATTAAATTGTGAAAAGGAATCATGTAAAACAATTTGAACAACTGTGTAGCTGCATTTCATACGTAATAAATCACATGTTATGTTGTTATTACATGAGATGTAAAAAGTTTACTCTTAGTAAAATTAAGCTTCTTCAAAATAATTACCATATGAATCTTTATCATCTAAGTTTATTACCTGTCATATATAGTCGTCTTCCATTTGAGAATCTTGCATTTGTTGATCCTGAGAACGTTGATTACGTAAATATTGTGAATCATAGACCTCGTTTGTTGATAAAAAACCATGTGTTTGTTGATCTTGAAAATGTTGGTTGGATGGATATTGTGAATCGTAATCTGCTAATAAACAACCTTGATTTGGTTGAGCATGAGAATATTGATTGGAATGATATTGCTGCGCGACAACCATGGTTGATGATGAAGAAGCTTGGACTTGTTGAGCATCATCATGTTGATTGGGTTGACATTGTGTAATACCAATCATGTTTGATGATGAGGAAACTTCGTTTGATCGCGACTCTGAACATTGATTAGGTTGACACGAATCTGTTGCCTATTTTGACGAATCATCTTGCATTTGTTGAACTCCAGAATATTGATTGAATTGAAAGTGTGAATTATCAACCATATTTGGTGAAGAGGAAGTTTGCATGCATTGAGTTTGATCATATTGATTGAGTTGTTGGCATTGTGGTTTGTGGATGTGGAGCAACAATTATTGTCACTTACTATGGTTACAAAAAAATTCCATATTCAATTTTTATTCAATTTTAGTCATTACTATTTCAGTCTTTATTAATTATTTAATTATAATTTGTGTTTAATGATTTTTATTAGTATACGTATTAGTGAAATTCATCTAGATATCGATTATTTACGGAGTTTCTTTTAATATTTGAATTGATAATAATTATTCAACAGAGTTATTGTAGGAAAACGTAAATTGCGGTTATTGTAGGGATACATAACTTGTGGTTGTGACTTTTGAACTAACGCGCATCTTTAATGATTTCATATTTTTCCAACTCATCTAAAGGATTAGGGAGTGTGATTGAATAGGCTAAAAAGACACAAGAGTGATAACTATTTAAGGGTTAATTTGTCGCGATGAACCATAATTAATTTGAATTGTGAAATATAATAACAAGTTACACAAGTAGGAAAAAGGAAGAGATTTGAAACAACCTAACTATTCTTCTCATCTCGATCTTCAATTTGTTTCTTTTATGTTTTTAATTCCAACAAACTCAAAAACCCTCATTCTTTATTTCTTTTCTAAACACCATCTATGTGGAGACGATCTTACTTACTACTTTATTACTTGTGACGATTTTGTACAATTGCAAGTTTCAAACTGATACGGGTCAAGATTTGCACCCATTATGGCTAGTAGAGTCATTATGATATGGTGATATAAAGCCACTCGAATATGACACTAGGACGACTCTAAAGAATAGAAGAACTTATTGATGGTTAAGAACAAGACAGCAACGTGCATGATAGTCAAGAATTGTGCATTGTCTCTCGTTTACAAAACTTGATATCCCTTAAAGCAAACCCCAAATCAAATTGATCACCCTTCAGTGTATAAGCTGTATTGCCCCTCTATTATATATTCATTAAACTCTTTTAAATTCTCTCTCTTAAAATTCTTATTCCCTTAATAAATTAGCCATCAATATCAACATTTTGCCATAAAAATTGAAACATGACATATGCAATCTGCAATACTTTAAAATGTCCATATTGCTCATTTAGATTGGATGGTGGATACAAGAATAATATCTTGTATTGGTTGGTTCTACACTGGTAAATAACACAAGCAAACAGTCCGTGACTTATTTAAGACTTAAAAGAGTATGTTTGAATTTCAATTGCAAATATACAATTGAATATTCACACTACATTTGAAATTCTTTAAGCCAATTATACATACACCAATACACCAAAGGAGTGAGTCATGAAGTTCATGGAAAACATACATAGTAGTAGTTGAATACATTTATTGTTCCGGTATGTGGTGTAGCATTATGTCTTAGTAACCGGATACATCTTACAATTACTAATACTAGTACGAGAGTACAAGAGTACAAGGCAAACAACATTGAAAACGGAATTACATTTCCTCTTACAATACATTTATTGTTTTGGACCATCTCAACTTAAATCAGCAGCTAAAATTAACTGCAATCTAAAACTTAGTACAAAAGAGAATCCATTAAAAACTTATATCCTAACAAAGTCGACAATATTTCAACAAATCTGTTTCTTGGTTTTGGTTTTTGAATCCATCAACATGGTCGTAAATCTAGTTCTTTTATATATTGGTGTCTTGATCATTTGGATTGTATCAATAATACATTATAATTCGCTTTCTTTTATAAGAGTTTGAGTACCCCTTATGCTCCCTTATAATGAAATTTGCTTATCTCACATATATTTTTTGGATATGTTAACATGTGCTAGGTATCTAAAAATAGTAATTTGCAATTAATAATATTACAAAAGAATTTAATGTTAAAAATGTATAACAAAAAATATTACTACATTAGTATGGGCACATATTAACATTTTTCATATTTTTTTAGTTTTAACCCTTTAATTTCTAAGAGTGAATAAAATTTGGCCAAAGACAGAAGGTAGGTAGGTACCTATGGTTCAATGATTAAAATGCTTGATATTGAAAGAAAAAAAATGCTGTTATTAAATTCAAAAGGGAAGCTTCATTTTCCCTCACTGTTCCTCCCACGGAACAAAAGTTCCACCCACCCAACCAAACACAAGGTCCCAGTCTCAACTATCATTAATCACCAATTCAATAAACAACATTTTGTTTGCAAATATAAATATATAAAAATAAAATTACATAATCACTAGTCAATCAAGACACACCCCTCTTCGAGTGAGTGATGAAACCTTTGATCAACCTACTAAATACTGTAACAAGTTTAATTAATTTATTGTTTTGTTTTCAGTAATCAATCCCAACTAATTGAAATTGGGCTTCCAACCACATTCTTCCCATTACTCCATTCCAATCTTCCAAAACCATTCACCTTCTGAGGTGTTGAACTCGAAGAAGTAAATGTTACAGTAAACGGTTTCTTCTCATTCTCCTTGAAACTCAACTCTTCCGGATCAACTGTTATTTTCACGGCTTTTGAATCAGACGTTACGGAAGCTTTGTAAGTTCCCGCGGGTCCCACGTTTGTGAGAATTCTCGTGTGTTTGACGGTATTAACCCCACCCATTGTATCAAAAACAACTGCGAATGAAGGGTAATTAAGATCGGCCACACTGTATTTTTTACCCGCGTCACACTGGAACTTTCTCCTTGCCAAAGCTGTTATTTCCGTTGCTGTGTAGTTTAACGCACAAAGAAAACCTAGATAATCATCCACTGTTAAATCATAAACCAACCCAGGATTAAGTGCTGCGATAGGGTCCACGTGTCCTGATCCATGATCAAACGGTGTGGAGGCTTTTCCAGTTGCACTATCTTGCAATTTGTTACCGTTTTTGTAAGCCGTATAAGATGTTGTCATCAGAGCTGATCTAATGGCGGCTGGGCTCCATTCAGGGTGAGCTGATTTAATCAAAGCAGCTAAACCACTCACGTGAGGACAGGACATGGATGTACCAGAGATAATATTGAAATCCACGCGTCTTTCATCAACTGGTAAACCAGTGGGTCCCACTGCCTTTGACCATCCAGCTAAGATGTTGACACCTGGCGCGATTAGATCAGGTTTCAAGATCTGCGGTGTGATTGAGTTAGGACCACGTGAACTAAACGCCGCGACAACCGGAGAAGGTTCAACTCCAACCTTTGTTCCTTCAAACACAATCTTAACCGTCGGTTTTGCTTCGGAAAATACATATTTCTTGATCGCATCACCTTCTTTCTCACCGACCGCCGTTGCCGGTAACAAATGAGTATCCGCCACCAGCTCCTCGCCGTTCGCCGCCGTGTTGCTCAGCACCATTCCCAATCCACCAGCTGCTTTCACAACAGCTCCTTTCTGTACCCTAGCATTCATCCCACGGTCACATAAAACAATCTTCCCGGCAACTAACTCCGGCGATAAAGTTCCAGTCATACATAAATTCCCATTGGTAGCATTAGTAGCATTCCCTGCGTAAATCAACGGTAACGGAGATTCCGGCAAAGCGTTGCCTCGATAAAGCGACACGCCGGAGTAGTTTAATCCGTTACCGAGACTAACTGAAGCAGGGAAATCACGATCAAGTGTACCAGCACCCACGGTAGTAATCCATGGAGCTACATTAGATAAACTATAAGCACTAGGACCAGCATTCCCAGCAGAGCAAGAAACAAGAATTCCTTTCTCCATTGCAGCAAAAGCACCAATAGCAACACTGTCTCTGTAATAATCAGACATGCCACCGCCGAGGGAAAGTGACAGAACATTAACATTGTCTGAAATAGCTTTATCAATAGCTGCTAAAATGTCAGAACTGAAACAACCACCTTTCCAACAAACTTTATAAGCTGCAACTCTAGCGCGCGTGGCCATCCCACGCGCTGTTCCGGAAGCATAACCGAAGAGACTGGCACCGGAAACGACCGATCCTGCTGCTGTTGTTGAGGTGTGTGTGCCGTGACCATCGTCGTCTCGTGGAGATTTGGACTCTGTTGTTTCATCGATAGGACCTAACATGGCTTCACACCCTTTTGAGAAATATCTTGCTCCGATCAGTTTTTTGTTGCAATTTGAAGCTGTGAAGTTAGTTCCTGATTCACACGCGCCTTTCCATGTTGTGGGTATAGGACCAAATCCAGTGTCGTCGAAGCTTTTGCTTTCTGGCCAAACACCGGTATCGAGAACACCAACGACAACATCGCTTCCTGAGCTTGATGCTGGGAACATGTCTGCGGTTTTATCGAGGCCAAGAAACTGTGGAGTTCTTGTTGTATGAAGTTCATATTTAACTTCAGGCCAAACAGCTATAATCCCCGTTTGGCTCTCAAGCAAACGCGCTTCTTCTTCAGTTAATCTTGTAGAAAAACCATGAATCGCGTTTTCATAAGTGTACATCATTTCAGCTGATTCAGATACAGATTGTAAAGAAGACTCATACCATAGAGTATGGTGCTCGAAACTCTCTGGCATTTCAGATTTTGCAACGTGCACTATGTAAGTGTTCTTCAAAGAAGAAGATGCAGCATCACATAGACCCATTAACAAAACCAATACAACTATAGGAAAAGATTTGTGAAACAAAAAAGAGAACTCCATGGTTTTCTCACCCTCAAGAATTAGGAATGAGAGTGGGTGAGAGTGGAGAATGGAATGGATAGATATAGATATTATAAGAGTATTTTAGAGAAAGATGATAAGAGTACTTTATTTTGTGAAGGCAGTTTTAAATGGCAGAGTTTTTGTAACTTTAGTTCCCACGAAAGTGTGAAAAGAGGTAAAATAGTAGCGGTGGGTGGTTGTCTGATTGTATGAATAATTGCGTGGAGACAAAAGCTGAAGAAAGAGAGAGAGTGGGGATAGTGGAAATAACGATGGCACCATCTAACTTTGTTGATTGAATTCAATATATTTGTATTTGATTGATTGCTTCACTCAATTCACATGTTGAAGATAGTACTCCGTATATATCCGTTGCAAGTGCGTGACTCCTTTTTCTTTTCCTTTTATTCTTTTTTCTTATTTTACTCATAAAAAATCATAAGTTATTTCGACTTTTTTTAACTTGACAGTAGTGCAGGCGTTCCGTCACATAATAATCACGTTCCCCAAACGTTACTCCACACACCAATCTTTTACCTAATATCTTGAACCAATAAACACTCTCAACTGTGTCTCTCTTTGTTCATATTTTATTTTAATCTTACTCGGTAGGAGAGAAATTGTAAAGAGATAAATAAAAACACGAAAACTAATGCATATACTTGGATCATGGTCTAAGTACATGTATTAGTTTCCGTATTGCATTAGTTTCTGTATTTTTATTTCTCTCTTCTCAATTTTTCTCCTACCAAGCATATTAATGTACGTGCTATTAAAGACAAAAAGAAAAGACCAACCATGGTTGGAATTAATATACTCCCTCCGGTCTCATATATAAGAAACAAAACAAAAAAATTTAAAGTCTTAAATATAAGCAAAAGTCTACTTCAATTATTAAGTTTTATGACATTATTCCAATTTCAACCAATAAATGCAATGTTTTACATTTTCCAAGAAGGTATAATGTGTTTTTTCTCCTCGGTTAATGTATTTTAATTACTTTTTTAAAGGAAGAATTTTTTTAAAAATTTTCTTATATACAAGACTAGAGGGAGTAATTAGTTAGACTTCTACAACATAACGAAATAGCGTTCGAATGATAATCTAGATTGATCATAACTGATGGATAACGTCGAGTAGAGAACATTGTTAAAATTTGGTGGAGATATTTATAATGAGAATGTGATTGGTGAGAGATTTTTAGTTAGCAAATGTGTATCTTGAGGTGTTTGACAGAGGTGAACACCTTATATAAATGAGTGATGTAGTCATTGAACAAATTGAATTGTAATAGTTGTGGACGGCGTCCTTTGATGTTGTGCTTTAAAAGCTTTTTTAAGGTTGTCAAGAAGATACAATTATTTGTGAATCCGAGACTAGCCATTGCGACTCTAAATGTGAAGACATATTGTAATGAGTTTGTTGGGCCTTGTGTTTTCTACAGTGGGCTGAATAGGGCGAGTGTGGACATTAACTCCGTTCAAAACATTACTCATAAGTAATACTCTTTCCGATGATTTTTACAAGAGATTTTTTAAATACATTAAATAACTGATGCATGATGCATCTATAATATATGGATACATCAACTATTCAATAAACTTAAAAAAATAACTATTTCTTATAAATTGGACTAGAAATAGCATATTATATGTGTCTTAATCTTAAATAAATATAGAATTACATTCTAAGAGAATACCTATATAAGAACACTAAAAAAAGAAAGAAAACAAAAATGAATACCTATAAAAAGATTCTTAAATAAACGGGGGGAGATAAGATTGTGCCGCAAAAAATTTTGTAAATTACGCATGGTGATTCACGGGTATTAATTTGTAGTGGACATTAGACAAATACTCCCTTAACCTTATTAAATGGGGGAGATTTTAATTTTGGACCTACTTGTTTCTTTCTTCTATACCTGCCAACCAACTGAGTCTATTTTTTCCTTTGCTTATTTAGCTATATTAAGAAACTGACGGTCATTGATGCACCAAAAAGAGGAATTCATGCTCACGGACTTCATTACTATCCATTTTTATATAAAAATATAAATACAAACACTTTCTTTCTGTGCTGGGAATTTAGAAAAATATACCTGTAATCCGTAGCATATCTATGACGATAGATTATGGGTACAAGTCATTTAACTTCATTGCCTAAAAAAGAGGATGAGTTCAAGTATCTTATTAAAGTGCAGCATCTAAAAATAGTTATTACTTTCTAAAAAGATTGTTTGTTCAATGTCCATATAAATTCATAAGAGTGATGTTATTTGTACATTCAAAAGTAGACAACTTTTGGGATAACCCTCTTTTTTCTATAGCAACAAAAAAAAAGTGAGAGGAGGAGAGAGAGAGTAAGAATACAATAAGAATGTGTGAGAGAGAGTTGTCCAAAGTTGTCCATTTTTTAGTTGTACAAATATCATTATTGAATTCATAATCAAATGCTTCTTATTTAATAAACCTAGTCTTGTTGATCTACAAGACTCTCCAGAGTACAAGTAAAATATGCTACATTTGAAAAATATTATCGAAATATTTGTTTCTTGAAAAATATTATTTAATAAGAATTTTTGTATGTAAGAAAGAGAATAATCTTATGTAGTAACATTTAACACTTACAAATTATAATCACTATTACTCTCATATATGGTTAGCTAATTTTTGATTGGTTAAATTCGGTGATTTTGTGAATTCTTATGTTTCTTATGTAAATATTTCTTACTAAATATCAATACTCTTGTTTCTTATTATGAGAATGAGAAAACTTTACGCTCACTATTTTGAGTAGTTGAACATTCTCTGCATCATAAAACTCCATTATTTGGATATTACCATATACACATCCGTCCAAAATATAAGACTCTTTTCACTTTTTTACTTGTTCTATTTTATAGGAAATTTTTTCAATTTTCAAGTCCATTTATTATTTCTTGGCTAAACTACATATTTGGTCCCTTACGTTTATTTTAGGTTTCAATTTGGTCCCTTACATTTAAAAAGTTTCAATTTGGTCCCTTACGTTATCAACGTTTGGATTAGTTGGTCCCTTCCGCCAGATTCCACTGTTCCACTATTTCAATTGGACACGTGTCAACGTGTCCAGGTGTCCACGTGTCAATCCACATGTGCAAACCGTCTGCCACGTAAGCAAACCGTCTGCCACATATGCAAAAACTGACGGAAGGGACCAAATTGAAACCTAAAATAAATGTAAGGGACCAAATTGAATCTTTTTAAACGTAAGGGACCAAATTGAAACCTAAAATAAACATAAGGGACCATATGTGTAGTTTAGCCTTATTTCTTTTCCTCTATACCCCTAATCGTGATACATTGTTTTCTGCAATTGACCGATAATAAATACAATACTTTGTAAAATTATCAATTAATTCTCTCTTATAAAGAGCAAACTTGTAAAAATAATACTAATAGATAATACATTTAATGTTTAATTCTCATGATTTATCCAAAATGGTCTTTTATTTTGAGACAAATGTAGTATAAAAAGTTGAATCACAAGTTAAATTTTCATATTTAAGTTCACATCTCTCTTCTCCTAAAATCCAGATTCCTGCCCAAACGCCCTTTTCCTTTCATTATCTTTTACTTTTATTTATCTTATTTGTAGTGTCTTAATTGCAACATAATATTCCCATTCATCCACCCTATGAAGTAGTAGTTGTAGTTTGTAATATCATAAACCACATATATCACCCAAAATCTTAATATAAAGTGTTCAATCTATATTTTTTCAATTAATGTGAAATTTAACTCACATTTAATATATTTCAACATTTTTCCTTAAATATCAGGCTCTCGGAAGATTCATCATCATTCACTTATTGCTCTCCTCAATGAGCTCTAATACCACACTGTTGAGTTGTGAGGGAGGAGATTTACTAGATTGGATCGACACATTGTGCATTGACATCTATATAAGTGGCTCTAACACCACATGTTCACCAAAATTCTTAAGACATTGAGTTTATGGATTATTTTGCTTATAAAGTGTTCAATCTCTACTCTTTCAACCAATGTGAGATTTATAATGTGCTCAATTTCTACTCCTCTAAAAATATTTCTTAATCAAATTTGTCAATTTTGATGTTTATAATTCAAACCAACATGACGAAACAAGTTTTTTTTTTACAACTAAAAATTTATATCATTTTATTAAACAATAAAGGAGTAATACAAATATGTAATGTTTCAAAAGTACAGCGATTAACCCAAGAAATGACCGCTCTAGCTGCTTACTAAACTTAACCATAAAGTTTGGATAGACTAGTAACATATTATTGATATGACAAAATAAGTAGCTAAACTCAGAACTACCGCCGTGAAAATGATGAATTGCATCCACCCAGGCGGTATTGGGGTGGGGTTGAGCGTGGCCACGACCCTCCCCCACCCAAAATAAATAAATTTTTTTATAGGTATAATATTCAAATATATTATTAATAATTTTAAATTTTTTTATAGGTATAATTTCAAATATATTTGTACAAATATTAATTTAGAGTTTATTATTAATGACTATAAGGAACTCTGCACACCAAACATATTAGTTCAAGTATTAGTGCAAATATTTGTTTATAACATATTATTGATTTTTTTTTTTGATAATCAAAAATTGAATTATAAGGAATACAAGAAGTACTCAACCCTTACAATTCGAGGAAATCACTTTAGATGCGGTGAATACACTCTAAAGGATTATTACACCAATCCTAGAAAGAAAATACAACATTGATCTTTTGTCTACCAATAATCCAAAGCCAGGTAAAATAAAAAATTTGGCTTACTAATGAAGGGATATTAACAAGAGCTCCTCTAAAAAGAATATTATTGCGCACCCGCCAAATACTCCAAGTTGTTGCTAGCCAAATAATATGTCGTAACCTTTTAATTTTCTTTCCTTTGAATACCTGCCCAAACAGCACAAAGTGTTGTAATATTGAATTGTAACCAATTGGATTAACTCCCATCCACTTGAAGATGTTCTCCCAAACAGTAGCTACCACACTGCAATTGAAAAAAACGTGATGAATGTCCTCCACCTCATTCAGACAAAACGCACAACAGCTGTCCACGGAATTAGTGATAATTCCTTTGCGGAACAATATAATATTATTGATGATTTTAAGTCACTCACTATATATACATTACGTAGAGTATTATTTTAAATTATACAATTTAATTTTATAATAATGAACTTTGACTTTATTTGTCAAAAAAACGGATAACTAATTGAATTTATAATATTATGTAAGATTACCAATTAAACTAGCATATATAAATATGAAATGACATAAAGAAATATGTTTATTAATATTTAATCTTTTAAGGGAGATAATAGGGGGAAAATTAGAATAAAAAATAAAAAGTTATAAGATAACTGAATTAGCTTATTAAAATAAATTATAAGCTAGTATAAATAAGCTATAAGTTCTTGACAAAAAAATTCACCGATAGGTTTTTGTTTTCTTAATATGAACTTATAAGCTTTAAGTTCAAAATTTGGAATTATCAAATAGTATCTTTGTGCTTTTTACGGCTTATATTTTTCTATGTAATATATTTTTTATCTAATTTACATATTAAAAAAATTCATGGCCCTCTCAAATTATTTTTTCTGCTTCTGCCACTGCATCTACCACACTTTTAGGCTTTGTTTGCGAGTTTGGAGGGGGAGGGGAGGGGAGGGTTTTGGAGGGAGGGAAATAAAGAGAAAATTAGAGAAATCTTTTACATTTTTTGAGAAAGTATTTTTTATAGAAAATGACAAATAAATACATATGATTAATATATTATGAATTTAAAAATATTATGACAACATTAATTAAATTTGAAGAATTCATATAAACCCTCCAAATCCCCTCCAAACCCTCATCCAATACAATTTTTGAGTTCCTCCAAATTGGGGGATTTTTGTGTTAGGAAGAAAAATTAACCCTCCAAACTCCTTCCCTCCCAAACTTGTTAATCTTTCCACTTGTTTATTCATTTTTAGCCTTTCATTCCCTTCCCTTCCCCTCCAAACTCGCAAACAAAGCCTTAGAATCCTTCTCAAAAATCACTTGAGATATGCCTCGTTGTTCCATTACTTTCAAAGCTTCGAGTAAGGCAATGGATTCTCCTTCTACTATGGAGCAGTTCCCATCCAACCAAATGATCTATGCCATTACAAAACAACCCATGTGATCACGCAAGCACCAGTCTGTGGTAGTTTTGTTCAGTTCTTTGTGAAAATCCACATCAACATTGCACTTGTACCACCCATGAGGCGGATTCTAACACGTGACACCTGTTTAGCTATTGTTGTTGTTGTTCTGGTCGCGGTATATCATGCTGCAACTGCTAGACTTCAAACCATTCAACCCATAAAAATTTTGCTTTAAATCCCAACATTTGTACCGATTCACTCGCATCATTCCAAACTTTATTATTACTAGTATTCCACAATACCCACACTAACATTGTGAAGGTACCTGCTGCATCCCTGTCCTCACCCGAACAAATCATGAGAATCACTTCACAGACACTACGAGCTTGTTGGAGCTGAGGCGCAAACAACTATTCTAACTTCTAAGCATGTTGCTTGTTGAGCTTGAATGCTAATATCACAATTATATAAAACATGTCAATCGTGTTCATTATCTTGATCACAAAGGGTACATGATAGTGGGCAATACACCCATCTTTCTTGTAAGCGCATACGAGTAGGCAAACATCATTTGCATATCCTCCATAATAGATGTTTTGCCTTTGGAGGAGTATTAATTTTCCAAAAACTATGTCAATCTTCTTGTTGGGACACAATATCTATGTAACATTTAACAACAATTTATATCCACTCTTTACACTATATTGACCTTGAGTGCTATCACTCTAAATGAGTTTATCTTGCTCAACCATTTCAAATAACAAAGTCTCAATAATACAGTTAGCAATATGGGAAATAGAAACTCTATTTTCTCCCTATCCCAACTTTTCATATTAAGAATCATAAGATCATTAATTAACAATAAAATAAAATTATGCATATCTTGAACTTGTGGTGAAGGAAGTCATGCTCAATCTTTTTCTCGCAACCAAATTATTGTTACGTTGTTAAAAAATTTAAAATCATTATTACATGTGAAATCATTTTACATTTTTAATTAAATGTTCAATTATTTTTTAAGAATGATTTACTGCATCGTTACTTAAAATATTTACAATTGTCATTTCATATTGCTCTGACTATTTACTACGATTATGAAACACACAGGTACTATTTACAATTTGTCAATAATTGTAGTAAATAGGTACCATATACTAGCAATTTGTCAACAATTATGAAGCAATTTAGCAATACCAAATCAAATAGTATTTTGCTTTCTATTGTACTAGTATGTTAGCCCGTGCCGTGCACGGGATAATTTTCATTTTTAATATTATTTATATGTTTATTTTGTAATATTATTTGAGTATTTTAGTTTAAAATTCTACGATAAAAAATGAGATAATTTTTGAATTATATAGGTTTAAGGATGTTATAAAATAGAGCAAGATGAAGAATATTATTACGCTTCCCGTTCTACATTGTTGATAGATATATTCTTTCTCTCATTTTCATCCATGAGACTATATAGTGACCCTTTAAATATAAAATAATTATAAATTTTGTTTCCAAATGAAAATTTAATTAGTCTAGGTACATTTTTAATAGTGGGGTCGAAAGTGTTCCATATTTTTTATTCTACACCCGTGAGAGTTTTATCTATCTATCTATCTATCTATCTATCTATCTATCTATCTATCTATCTATCTATCTATCTATCTATCTATCTATCTATCTATCTATCTATCTATCTATCTCTCTCTCTCTCTCTCTCTCTCTCTCTCTCTCTCTCTCACTATTTCTACATACATGATCATTTTCATTTTTTAATAATATTTATTTGCTTATGTTCTTTTTTTTTTCTTTTGCATGTTGTGTACGTCATTTTTCATTTTATATTATTTTGAATGTTGTCTATATGTTTAATTTAAAGATGTTACAGGGGCATAATGGAGTGGGAAATACTCCATCATTCCATGTTCAACAACACTATGAGATTATCTCTTCCTCCCTCTCTCACATCTCTATAGGGACGCCGTCAACAAAAAATAATTATAAATTTTATATTATTTTTCAAACGAATATTAACATATTTTGACCATGTTCCCATTCTCAAACCTTTTTTTATCATTGTTCACAAAGAAGCAGTTTTCACGTGTGAGCGTAAAATGGAAAAATCTATATATGAATCTCTACTCACATTGATAAATTAGCATCCCAAAAAAAAATTGAACGAAGGTTTATGGAAAGCTTAAAATTGGAGTTATAAAAAAAATCCATTGATTATAAAAAAAATTAAAATTATATTAATTTATTTTTTGTTTCAATTCCCATAGATTTTTTCAGTTGGATTTAATATAGTGAAAGTCTGATAAACACAAAATATTAAAAAAACTCCCGTAGTCGGAATTTAAATTTTAATTAGTCAATGTATATTTTTAATAGTAGAACGGGAAGTGTTTCCCGTTTCCCATTTCCCATTGTTTATTTCTATCTCTCTCTCATCTCCGTTACACGACTCTACTGGGGCTTTATCAACAACAAATAATTGTTAATTCTATATTATTTTTATAATGAATATCAATAAAATTCTCGTGCTCATTAATTTATCGCTATCTTCTACATACACTTTTCTTCATGGAAAATCAATTTTCATCGTGCTAAATAAAATTTTGAATAAGGGATCCTCGTGATAAAATATGAAAATATGGATATGCTCCGCAGTCAGAATTCAAATTTTAATTAGTCAATGTGTATTTTTAATAGTCGGGTCAGAAATGTTCCCCGTTTTCTATTCTACACAACTGAGAGATCCTCTCTCTCTCCCTCTCTCTCTCTCTCTCTCTCTCTCTCTATTTCTATCTCTCTATCGCCTCTATTACAGATTTAATGGCCCTATCAACAAAAAAAGTATTAATTCTATTTTTTTTAATAAATATTAATAAAATTCTCGTGCTCAGTTCTCACTATCATATACCTTCACTATATATATATAATCTCCGTTGCATGATTCAAATGTGTGCAATCTAATTATATAATTGGATATGAAATCTGATTTTTTCTTTCATCAATTTACACTAAAATTATGATGCTCAGTTCTCACTATCATCTACCGACACACTTCATCACATGATCACTTTTCGTTGTGCTAGATACAATTTTAAATGAGTGATCCCATAAAAAATATGAAATATGATTTAAATTTATTTTAAAACAAATCAACATAGAAATATAATATGTAATTGAGTGATTGGATAATAGATACATGTCCAATCAAATTTTAGTCGAAGTGTTCACATAGTTTTTACATAGAAAATATATAATCTTTAATGGATTAAATAAACTTGTCGTCATTAAAAACATAATATATATTAATAATTAAAATATAATATTTGAATTTCTATAAAAAAATTTATTAGAAAAGCTTTAATTGAATTTCACCTATGTAATAATATTAAAATATAATATTAGAATTTCTAAAATGAAAAATATCAATCCCCACAAAAATAAAGATTTCTACATAAAAAAGATATAATTTCGAAGATTCCACAAAAAAAAATTAGAGTTTTTACAATAAATAAATATTAGAGAATCTCTAATTTATTGGCAAAAATAATAAAAACTCGATAAAAAAAAAAACAAAAAAAAAGGAGAAGCTCTAGTTTAGTTGTATATATCCAACCATTTTTTTCAAATAATATGGTTGTTTTTTTTTTAAAAAAATAGTAGTTTTCATAACATTAAAATATTATAAAAATTAGATTATTGTTGTCAATGAGATTCGAACAACAAACCTTATACTAATAATAAAGTAGTTTTCCCTAAAAACAAAAAAAAAGGTAGAATTTCATATAATATTATAAAAATTGAATTATTGTTGTCAATGGGATTCAAACCACAAACCTCATGCTAAAAGCTCTATAATAATGCATGTAAGATTTTTTCTTGAGAATGCACGAGAGAGCTCCGTGGAAATCTCCTAATGTATATAATAGAGACTACTATTTAAAAAATAATAATTAATGATACAAAATAAACTAAGCACGGTGAATAATGAACAATTCAATAATTTAGAATTTGACAATAGATCTATTTTTATAAGCTCCGGCTGCAAAATTAATAAACTCTTTTTTTTTTTTTTATCAAAGCAAAATTAATAAACTCTGATTAAGAATTATTCAACAAAAAATTAAATTTAAATTTTCCAAACTATTTATTTATTTTAAAAAGAACTTGTTACAATTTCTCATTCCCTTACTAGTTTTCATAAAAGAAAATGTAAAGAGAAACCGTGTAGTTCATTGAATATTTAGGCAGTTGAACTAGTGTTAGAGTTAGACTGAGTTTAGAGTGTTCTTCAACTGACCAACCACACGTGGACTTGATGATCCATACTGAGAACTCAACTCAACAACACCACAAAACTCAAAACTTCCCAAATCGTAATGAAAACAAAAACGGTTAAAGGAAATTGGAGCTTAAGAACGAACAAACTCACTTTCCCTTACGTTTTCCTCATATGCATCTTCTTCTTCCTTGCTGGTTTCTTCGGTTCTACTCTCTTCTCTCACTCTCAAGTACGTCTTCGTTAAATTAAATCCTAATCGTCTTCTTCTTAATTTTTACCTTATTTTCTTTTGTTGGAAATATAGAAGTAACCGATCGGTGATCGATGTGGTTTTACAGGATGGTGATGGATATGGCTTGCGGCCGAGACCGAGATCGAGACTGCTTGAATCGACGAAGGAGGGGAAGTATAATTTGATGACTGCTGGAGAGTTTGGTGATGATTCCATTACATCGATTCCTTTCCAGGTAAGCGATTTTATTTCTTTCATTTGCTTGATTCCATTTATGTTTAGATTTATGCTCTTAGATAGCGTTGACCTGTAGTAGTATTTCGCTATATAGGTGGATTTTATTTTTCTATATTTAGCGATGATGGCTTATTTGAAAGTTAAGTTTTATGAGTTGATGTTAATGGTGTAGTTTATGTGTTATCTTTCCTTTTATATTTTATTTTTGAAATATTAATGTTTATGAACTTAGCTTGTAGATTTGCTGTTTTGAATGAGTTTAGGTTAATTTTGATTTAGTAGACATTAATGTGAATTTAGTGGAAATATCGAATTTATTATTGGGTTTTGCTAACTTGCGCATTTAAGTCACTTATTAAGGAATCAAAATTAGAAGAGTTGTACCCAAGAGCGCTTAGATACGATGGCGCGGGTCTCTTCTAGCTTAATCATTGTCTTGAGTTCAATCTTTGGCTTGAACATGCAGTTGCGTGCAGAGGGTACTTGGTTTACGCCAAAAAAATATAAATAAAAATTTAGAAGAGTTGTGATGAAAAGAACAGTTTTGATTTAGTAGACGTCAATGTCAATTAGCGGAAATTTGGAATTTCTTATTGGGCTTGCTCAAGGGCGTCTCAAACTTTTTAGAGACCCTGTGTGATTATTAGAAATAGGCTCTAATAGAGGAAAAAATGTAAAAAAATAAAAAAATTATCATTGATTTGAATTACAAATAACATCAATAACATTAAAAAAAAGTTTAATAAACAAGACAATCTCTATTACACGCCACTTTATTTAATAAAACTATAATATAACAATTAGCTATAAAGCGCCTAAAAAATATATTCACAATAAAAAGTCTTTTTTAGGATATTTTGTAACTAATAAATCTCTCATTTTAGAACAAAGAAAATCTCAAGTATTTGAACTCTACAATCTCTTATTTGAAAGTCTGCAATCCTAGTTTTATACCACTCATTTACTAATACTACTACTCTATAATTTTTTTAAAGACCCCTATTTTTATGAGGCCTTATGCCATCGCACATATCGCACATGTGGAAAAGACGCCTCTGGGCTTGCTAACATATTGCGTATTGAAAAGAACAATTTTAAACATTTAAGGAATTGAATACATTATTTCCAATACAATATTTCTATATTTGGTTCTTGAATACTTACTTCTTTATCTTTTTTTCTCCAATACAATATTTCGAGACTTGAACCTTGGTCCATTTAATTCATTAACTCCTTTAATCCTTAGCTCAAACCATAACCCCCAGTTATGCATACTTCTAATGGTCAATGATGAAGTGGTGGAAACATATTTGTAGTCCTAAATCGTATTTATATGGAATTGGTTATTGTGCTTTGACTCTTGAATAAAACAATGTAAGTTTATTGTGTTTTGTAGGTTTTGAGCTGGAAGCCACGAGCTCTGTATTTTCCAAATTTTGCAACTGCTGAACAATGTGAAAGCATAGTTTCTGTAGCAAAGGCAGGCCTCAAACCATCATCATTGGCTTTGCGCAAGGGAGAAACTGCAGAGAATACCAAGGGAATTAGAACAAGGTATTGTGTGGGTGAGTTATGAACTGGACTATGTAGAATGGTTAACTGTATGACTTCATCACAGACCCAACAAAATTAAATGATTAACTTGATTTCTTAATCACAAACTTCACAAAAAAGTTTGTTTGATTTGTCCAACTTAAAAGTTACTAGAAAGGATTTGCTATTGGAATTTGGAATGAAAAAGTAACAAACTTATATAAAATGTGAGGTGTCATTATATAGGCTAACTAAGTTGAAACTTAATGATCTGACGCAGATTTTTAGCATTTCAGAAATCAAGGTCCAATCAATTTGATTCCCTTGTACAGCTTGCCTGAAATAGACATTGTGTTACATTTCCTTCATTTCATATTAACTTTGTGTCATCTTTTGTTTAAACAGCTCTGGTGTGTTTATTAGTGCTTCTGAGGATAAAACAGGGACTTTAGATGCCATTGAGGAGAAAATTGCGAGAGCAACAATGATTCCTAGGAGTCATGGAGAGGTAACATCTCTATTCAGCTCGCCCTCTCTCTACAGAAAATGCATTTTATATGACCTTGACAATCTAATGTGCTCATGATATGTATGACTCTTATGTTTTATTAATTTTTTGTTTTTTATATCTATGATTCCTAGGAAGTAGTGGAGTACTCGATATTGAATCTCATGTAATGGGAAGCTCAGGGTCTGGAAAATCTATACATGTAAGAAAAGAAGGAGGGCTAGAGGAGAATTAGTTTTCATCTTTTCTAGTGTTGAGTTGGCAACTTTATTAGAAGAAGTAAGCTAATTACCAGGAGAGGGAATAGAGTGAGGCATTTAGCCACTTGGGTAGTTTTTCTTGCAGATAATTACTTTTCTTAGAGGAGCTGAGAATCTGGTTGTTAGCCATTGTAAGAGCTTAGACTCTCACTTTAAGTAATCTCATTAATCATCTTACTGTGTTTCTGACTTTCTGTTAGCAGACTTCCATCATTTACAATGGATCTGACCCTTCTATGGGACTTGCTATGACAGAAGTTTTATAGCACCATGTTGCCCTTTAAGTGAAATCTAAATTTTTATCTAGGCTAAAAGTATTGTTTGGTGCTGTTGTCTCATCTTTAATAAGCCATAGTCATGTATTTTTAAACAGAAGAAGAAAACAAGTCTAATCACATCTAAAGCCATGTGTTGTAAACTTAAACTATTGGTATATTAGGCTCCCCGAAGTTTTATGTAATAAGTAATTAACGTGCTTTATGATTTTGTTGAATTTGTAATGCTCTCATTTTCAGGGCCATTTTAAATTGTCTGAGGAATTACCATGTTTCAGGCATTTAATATCCTACGCTATGAGGTTGGTCAAAGATATAATTCACATTATGATGCATTCAATCCTGCTGAATATGGCCCACAAAAGAGCCAAAGGGTACGTCTGAACTGAAACTCATGTTCTGGTTTGCATGTTATTTTAGTGACGAGATTTGTGATTACTTGTAGAGAAGATAGAGTCTAGCGTTGAGAGCTTTTCATTTTACAAGTTGATATTCATATAGTAGCTAAATGATTGGGCTTGGATGAAATATAAGCAATTGTTGAGTGAAGCAGAACATTTGTTTTTTAATTATACTTAAAAATTGTTGGCTTTTGTCGCAGATGATATAAACCTGTATTAGTATACTGTAGTAGGGTTCTATATGAGCACAAAATCACTTGCACCAGAACCTTTTAATGAGCTCATTTCTTAACTTCAGATTTTGATTGAGAATGCAGATGGCTTCATTTTTGCTGTATTTAACTGATGTTCAAGAAGGTGGCGAGACTATGTTTCCATTTGAGGTAATATCAAGTTTGTTGCTGTATGTTGTTTGACCCACTCAGTTTCATTGATTTCTTGCGTAATTAGTGCACTATAAAGCCTATATACCCCAAGTTGCTCAAGTATTATTGTTGTATTTGTTTCTGATACTAAACATTATGTGATACGTCTGTGCACACATCCAAGAATTATCCTCCAATACTTTGCCATTTGTCAGAAAATAAAAAAATTAATGTAAACGAATGTTTTGATAGGCAAATGTTAGTGTGTTAGCAAATGTTAGTAAATTAGTGGGTTATATTGGTTTTCAGAGTTTGAACCTTGGACCTCCTGGTTAGTATTTTTCAGCGTCCGCAATTTTCCAACCGAGTTGCCTGCTTTGGACATTAATGAAAAACAATACATATTTTACATGGAAAAGAGTATTTTTTAAGAATAACTAGGAGCATTGTATGTGTCTGTTCTTTTTTCATGATCAAAGTATATTTTTAGAAATTGTCAATTGTCATCAATCATCATCATCTACATATATGGTTATATATTAATGAAGAAATGTAATGCATCTTTAGGTTATGTATTTACGTAAAATGTGTTTATTTTGTAAAATTGCATTGACATTTTAAGGCCTTGCCATATCTGTTGTTTTTATGAATTCCTTGCATCTGTGTACCCACGCTGCACGAATACCTGCGCTTCATAGTCAGCACAATATTGTTCTGCAGAATGGTTTGAACATGGATGGTAGCTATGGCTATGAAGACTGCATTGGTTTAAGAGTAAAGCCTAGACAAGGGGATGGACTTCTATTTTATTCATTGCTCCCCAACGGCACAATTGATCAGGTTAGTATTGTTCTAATTATTGTTAGAATCATTCGTAATTTTCTTCTAAATTGCTGAGTCATAATCATTGATTCTACTACAGATGATAAAATATATGCACACAAGCTAAAATCTGAACCATTAAATTTTATGCTGTAAAAGTGATGGAACACTTTAGAGGAGAATCCTTATGGGTAATGTAAGGATAAATTAACAACCACAACTTGTGAAGGGCTCTTTAATCTTTTCCCTCACAGAGAATAATCTAGACTCATCACCACTCGTCTCGTCTCTGCCTGGTTTACCAAGCAAATATGGGTTTGAATCCTCTCCTTCACCTATTTCTCTCACACTCCCTCCTTCACTCATTTGTATCTATCTCTCTCTTACATTTTCCCATACTTCTCTTTATTATCTTTTTATTGATTTTCTCTTTGAAGAGGAGAAGGAGAGGATCCAACATCAGCAAATATTGAGTCCGAATTTTATAAGGGATGTGCAAGCTTGCACAGAAGAAACAATTATTAATTTACTTTCAAGTTTGAGCTATTTTTTAGTTTTATCTCACTCTGATTTATTGCTGAAGAACATCTCCTTGCTTAAAACGTAATAGAGATCGTTTTTTTTTATTATGTTGTGTCAGTTACTGTGATAGACTTGTGTTGGTGAAAATTAAATTAACTTCTGGCTGTATGATATGACTTATTGCATGTATTCTTTCTTTGGCAGACATCACTCCATGGGAGCTGCCCTGTGATAAAAGGGCAGAAGTGGGTGGCTACCAAGTGGATAAGGAATCAAGAACAGGATGATTAGATAATTGGCCCCTGCAATTCAGATTCTGTCTTATATAGGGTGATTATCTTCCCATGGTGTAATTTATGGTTAGATCAGATGAATAATCAAGGGAAAAATTTGATCTCAGATCAGATGTTCAAAGTGTATAACAAGAGTTATTTTTTGTTGAATGCATTCCCTAGTGGGCTAGAATTAAATTGAGCAGCACCATTGGGCCACGCTTTACAACTTTTGAATTTTGCTCTTATGGCTCGCTCAATTGCTCCCATACCCCCCAGACTTCCGAAATTACCCCTCAGGACAGTTTGGAAGTTATGTTCCAAAATTTTCCTTGAATTTTCCCTTGCCAAAACGTAACTGAACATGCAATTACTGCCTTTATATAAGACCAGTTCGGATTCTATCTCCCGAACTCGCTAACATTTGGATTCTATCTTCCAAAATATAATTTCATTTTGGGTTTTTCAATCCAAAGCATACTAAGACCAAAATTAGGGGTATTTTGGATTTTATGGGGACCGGGAGCAATGCAAGGTTCTAAAGAGCAATTTTTACAACTTTTTAAACTCGAGTGCGCGGATGTGTATGTATTACAACATACCTAATTAAAGAATGAATTTGGCTTATTCTTACCTCAGTGAACAAATTCACTTCTGTCTTGTTTGATGGTTATTCAACAATAGATAATTATGTTAATATCACTCTGTTTTTCACCATTGATGACTTCACCTCAGACAACTTTTGAATCATTCCATAGTGTTGATTTTTTAAGAAATTTGATTAGATCCCCCACTCCAAACTTTCCAAGAATGTCACAACCAATATACACTGATGCTGGCTCATCATGATCTATTCCACAAAATTTTGGTTCCAATCGTAATTTCTGCACAAATGCTCCAATGTATGACACGGTTGCCTATCAAGGCTCTGAGAACATTCCTCCCTTTGATGCAAGAAAGATGTTTCAAGAACTAGGAAAGATATGGCTAAGCTTTTTGAAACCATGAGTATTCACAACATTATGATGGTGTCGTATATTATAGCTATTTCAGCGGTGGTCAATTAAATTTAGCTACCTGACATATCTTTGATTGACGCAGAAAACTTGATTATTGATTTAAGTAGCAGATGACAATGATAAAATTTATCATTCTTACAATGACCGCTACTTAAATAGTGGAAGAATAAAATAAAAAGGGCGTAGGGATTATGAGAAACTGATAGGATGAAAAAAAAAAAAAGGAAATTTCATATTTGATACATGGTCCAAAATTTCCTATCAAAACTCCATCTTTTTTCGGGAATTTATTTATGGGCCGACCCATCTCCTAAGCTCTACCGAAAAATTAGGAGATGCTCTATGCAATTCACTGGAAATTTGTGGGGGAGAGGCTCTACGCAATTCACTGAAAAATTATCTTCTCTCCCCCCGTGACTCTTTTTAACGTCCAATATTCCGATTTTACTGTTGATCAAAAACTTCAGAACGTGTTTATCGAAGTTTTTCTAATTCAAATTCATCAAAAATTTTGAAAAATATATTTCGAAGTTCGTATTTAAGGTAAAAAAATATTCGAAAAACACATTTCAAAGTTTAAAATTAGGAGCAACAAAGAAAATTGGAGAAAGAAAAAGGTGTGGGGGGTGTGGGATGAGAATATTTCCAATTCACCGATAACCATCAATATTGGGAAAACACAAATCGGCAATGGTATCCAGCTGTAAAATACTAGCATTGCATGGCCACTTATCCACGTCATCATCCTTAATTAGGTGATGAAGTAAAGAGAAGGCAATAAATGAAAATATATTTTATCAAGCTAATTACAAAAATAATCATAATTAAGAAGAAAATTTCCACGTATATAAACCATCTATCTATCTATCCATCACGCGTTATTTTCGTTCTTCGCAGCATTCACTCAATTTTCTTCGTTAAAGAAATTAGGGTTTTGAGGGTCTCTCTCATTTGGTCCTACCCTATCAGCCATGGGAGGAGGTAACGGCCAAAAGGCAAAGATGGCTCGCGAGAGGAACCTCGAGAAGCAGAAAGCTGGCAAAGGTAATCTCTCTCTTCCCGATACTTTCTGAAATGAAATTTTGAAATTAGGGTTTCATGCTTTCGATTTCGTTTAAAAATTGGGATTAAACTATTTTTTTTTGTGATTAATCATGGCTGTTGGTGTTAGATCTGGTGGTATAGATGTTGATTTGAACAATTTTTTTTGTTGGTATTTGCAGGAAGCCAGCTTGAAACAAACAAAAAAGCTATGTCGATTCAGGTATATATAAATCCGTAATTGATTTAATCTTTTTGCTTTGTAGTTCTTGATCAGAAAAGATTTCTTTGTAGATCTGTTTAATATGCGGTTTAAAACTGTTAATTTCACCCAATTTGTTCATGGCTACAGAAGAGTTTTATGTTTTGTGTGTGCTTGGATCCCCTTCATTTGGGGAATTATTTTTTATTTATGATCCTTTGTTCATAACTATGATTGTAAAATTGGATTTCTGTTATGAACTGAGTATATGTGACCATGCCTTGAAATTTGGGGGAGATTATTTAATATTGCTGCGATTGCATGGATTTGTGACCATGACTTATGGGAAATTTTACTGAGGTATTTTATATGTGCATATCACATGTTTGCATAAATTCTTTATGTGAGGGAGTTGGGTTGAGACAGATTTTGAACCAAAAGAGTCATTGGGATTAATGTTTTATTTCGAATAAACAAGTTAAAATAAATTGAGGGATGAACAGAAATACAGTTGACATTCACTAAAATTGTGGGAACTTACTAATTGAGACTTGAAGGATAAGAACCATAAACATGAACATTCACTAAAATTTGTGTTTTGCTGTGTGTATAACTAATTTTATTTAAGGAATTTACTATTTAGACATCTTTTGTTGTAGTATTTTGGAGGGTCTTCATTCCTTATAAAAATTTCTAAAACAAACTCCCTATTGATGTCTTTCATCCTTACATAAGTGTTCACTATTGTTTTTCATCCTATCATACTCTTTAACTATTCAGTGATTGGTAATTTTTTGTAATTGGTCAATTTTTTTGGTAATTGCTTGCTTGCTAGTGTATGCTAATTACTTGATGCTTGGCTCTTCACTTAGCAACATGTTAGTTTGGCAACTTCTCTGTTGAGGTCCAATTGTCTATTGATCCATCGTGTAAACTGCATAATGTTGACCCTTGAGATTTCCTTCAATATCCTAAAAAGGTGTTTAATAGTCTGATTATTGAAATATGCACTTTAAGAATGCTGTTCCATTGTATAGCTGATAAAATCTAATGCACATTTGAAAGTCTACATTTTAGATTATTTAAAAGTTCATTACTCTCACTGCATTGCTGTAGTTTCTGTATTGAGTGGAGCCCCTTTACTGATTTTCATGCTGTGATTGATGATTGCAGTGCAAGGTTTGCATGCAAACATTTATCTGCACTACCTCAGAAGTGAAATGCAAGGAGCATGCTGAGGCCAGACACCCCAAATCTGATCTCTTTACTTGTTTTCCTCATCTCAAACCATAAACATGAGAGGAGGGATGTCGATACATTATATATCATATCATATGGATCATGAGTTTCTTTTATATCAAAAATGTGTCTGTTTGTCTTTGTGGCTAGGGAGAGATGAAAGCGGATAATTACTATGTTTTTCCCCTTTTGTCGAATTGTAACCGCTTAATGATCATTAGTGTTAATATTGTGTTAAAAAATTGTGCTATTAAATAAAGTGCTATTATATCAGTACTTATTATATGGCTTGCATAAGACAGGACTAAGAATGCTCTGAATGTGGTCAAACTGAGCATTTTGGTATGCTCCCAACTTCTGTTGAGAGTATTTTTTCAGCTGTGGACGATATGGAGGAATCCCTTTCCATATGAAATTTCTTCAAACCTGAATTTTACTGACCCACATTTCTTTTGATTCTTGCAAATGGTATCCCCTAAAGCAGCTGTGATTGTTACATAGACCGTTTGGTAGGTGGGAAGAAGATAACTAAGGATAAGACAATAATAATTCAGGCCAAGTTGTAGTGCAGTATTGATTATCAAAACAAAAAGAAAATTATAGGGCAGCATATGCTTCAACAGAATACATGACCTATGGATTATTTGACCATGTGAATGTCGACCCATATGAACCAAAGTCAAAGTTATTCTAAATGGCATCTCTAAACTTTAGTTTTGACTGAGACCCATACTACGTAATGTTGGATTTGAATTCTAAATATATTTTGTACCGATCTAAAACCAGTTTCTAGGATATACCTTCTTTTTTATTTTCTCGTTTGAGGCCATAGTACATGAATCTTAATTTATAACCATCAATATAAAATAATTGAATCGTAATCAGCCAAAATCATATTCACAAAGTCATAGAATTCATTAGGCATATGGAAATAGATGAACTCACGTGGCCAAAGCACTGGTTTGGAATATCCCATGTTGTTTTCTAAAATTATATTTCAATCCTTTTCTAAAACTTCTGGAGTTAGTAGTAGATCATAGATCCAGTAGCATCCATGACTCATTTTCTTCTCCGGTAAAAGACCCACAAATAGATTTGCAGAATGATGAGTTCAGCTACCTAAACTCCATTGGTAAAGGATCAATGTTCGATAGAAAAATTTGAATGCACGAAAAACAACTTGACTCTACAATTAGAACTCAAAATTGAAAAATCAAAATTAAAGATCATCAATGCCAAATCAAATAAAAAAATGAAATCAACAAAGTCCACATAAACAAATTAAAACGAAAGGCTAATCAAGTAAAGCCAATAATCATCGCCAAGACATAAGTCAAGTGGTTGAATTGTGACACCAAAAGAGTTTGAAAAAGAGGTCACTAACATAACATACTAACAACCAATGACTACTAAACAAAGGGTTCTTGTATTCCCTATAATTCAAAGTTTTGCTTATAAAAAAAAAACTGACCACTGAACAATTACAGCAAACAACTTGTTGGACATCATGACAGGAGGAGTTACAAAACCTCTACAATTTTAGAATGAACAATTATGCACCTCTACAATTCATTTTATCTTCTTCCAATTTATACCTGAATATTCTTCTTATTTCATCTCATCTTAAATTCTTCATAGCTCTACTAATGTTCGTTCAAAAACTATTGAAGCAGCCCTTTAACTATCATGTTCTAAAATCATGAAATTAATTGAAAAATCTTCATATACGCTGTCTATGAAAACAAAGGTAAGAAATCAATGAAAAAAAATATAGTGGCTATTAAAGATATAGATAAAAACCTGAAGGAACTGTTGTAGATGTTTGTTATTCTTACATCAAATACTTTTTCTTCACACTCGATTGTAATTAAAAATAAAATTCATTGGGCCTTCATTCTTCATTCTCTATCATCAACTTCTTCTTACCCCTGTCTTCTTTAATTCTTCACGCTCAATTGTTATTTTTTTGTTCAGCTTCAGTCATCGATCTCTTCTTACCCCTGTCTTGACAACCTATTTATCTGAAAGAAATTGTTTCAGTCATCGAACTTGATGATGAGTAGTCCAAGCTTCAAACTTTTTCACCAATGTCCAATCTCCTACATAATCCCTTGTTCTTGCCATATTCTACTTAGTTCTAATCTTGCTCCAAAAATCAGTTCCTAACACCCTCACAATCTTGCATTTGCTTGAACCATCACATGCACTGCAACAACAAAAATTGAAGGATGATGAATTTTGGTTTGAGGGTTCATCTTGAATGGAGAGGATAAAAGGGAATTAAATTCATTGTTCTTACCTTGATTCCCTACAACTCAATGAAGTTGGATTCTGAGTTTCATATAAATTTTACCAATTGAAATGAAATGGAAGGTTTTGAGTGAAATTGGTTCGAGCATGTTCATGATGAATTTCGTGGGAGGAAAAGATATGAGGAAATAGGCTTAAGCTTTCATTTTGTTTCTTATGAGTTGATGAAGTTAGAATTTGAATTGAATGACAGACTTCATAAGAGAAAGGTGGGTTTTATGGTGGTGGTGTGGCGTGTTGAGAGAAAAGAGAAAGTATAAAATTCTTAGTAGAAATGAAGAAGTGATAGAGAAAGTGAGGGCTTTGGGGTTTAAATACTCCTTTGTGAAAAATTCCAATTGTGTGTCCTTAATTTACCTCCGATATCCATTGGACTTTTCATAAAAGTAATTCATCTTCCACTCATAGAAAGAGCAGGAGCTATCCAAGTTTTTACCTCGAAGGGAGTCGATTGAGGATATCGTAGAGTTTTGAGTGGAAAAGGAGTTTGTTCTGCATTAACAACAATTTCTTTATGATTGAAGTTTCTATGACAATTACAAGCCGCTCATTTGAAAAACTCGATGGTACCTTCATTTCCATTGGGTAAAAACTGCCAACAGACATCAAGAAATTGTGTTATTCAAATGGTTGTTGTGAGTTTTTACCCACTGGAGATGAATGTACCATCGAGTTATTCAAATGTGCTGCTTGTAACTGCCATAAAACTTTCCGTCATAAAGAAATTGTTGTTAATGCAGAACAAACTTATTTTCTTTTCAAAACTCCCTGATGACCTCAAATGATTCCCTTTTTGATAAATTTTCATACTTTTATTAGATATGATCATGATATTGGGCTGCCGAGAGGGGCCACTACTTCTCTCTCTTTGCATTCATCTATTGTTCATATTTAGGGCTTCTTATCGGGGAAGGGTCTTGACGAAACTGTTTAGATTGCTTAGCCCAACAATGGTAGTGGAGAAGGGTTGGTAATCTCGAAGAAAATATTTTAGGACTAAGTTTACTCATGAACAAAAGAAGATGATATTTGGTTTTGCTATGAAATTGGATTAGAAGATTCATAAGCAGAATGAAAATGTTGGTGAGAATTATTATAATAAAATTGGGGTGAAGTTTCAAGTTTTTAAGTTATGAATACATAAAAACAAGCACAACGTAGTAAAAAGCCCTAGAAAAAATAAAAACACGAGTAGAGGTCTGAAAAACTATCTAGAAGGTATCAGCTGAGTACATCAGAGAGTTTTGAGAGGAAAGGAAGTTTGTGATGTATAAACAATGACAATCTCTTTATGATGGAAATTTCTGTGATAGTTACAAGCAGCACATTTGAAATATTCAATTGCACCTTCATCTCCATTGGTTAGTTTTTACCCATTGGAGAAGAATGCACCATAAAGTTTTCCAAATGTGCTTCTTGTAACTGTGACTACGGTCTGACAAGTGAACCAGTCAGTCGTCGAGTAATAATTCACACTCTATGTGTCTAGAATGAGTTCGTATCCACGTGAATCGTGCCAAATGCTACTAGTTTTATTTAAGTTCAATAGTTTGCATTTGCTTTGGTTTTGAAAAAGGTTTTAGTTTAAAAAGCAGCGATATGCTTAGACAGAAAAATAAAGATAGTTGATTCAAAATCGTAAAGGAGGTTAGATAGATCGATTCCATCCCCTAATCCTGCTTGATATCTGGCGCATAGCTCTAACTATTTCAGTAACTTTCAATTGTTCGGCAGTTAATCATCTCTATTGATAGTATTAATACTACCATAAATACTTATAGACTGCTAATAATTTACATAATAAATATTACAAAAATAAAAACTATGCATACCAATGGCGTAGATGCCTTGATGAGGAAGTTACCTTTCCCGTTGAAGGGGAAAAGTTCTTCCCGTAGAGAGCTCCCTTGCCCTCCTTGCTCCTCCTCCTTGAATACTAGAGAGTACTATAGGTTGCTGAATTTTTGAATGAATAATTGTGAAGGAGGAGAGCTCTATATATAGTTTTTCATAACAGGTCTCACTTCCATCGTGGCCACAATGTAGTAGATTTGCTTCAAAAATTGAGAAGATACACACTGGTTCCTTGGGCGCTAAGTATGTTCCCATCGTGGCATGATGGGAGTCTTCCTGGCCACAATGGAGCGCGTATTTGTGTAAATCCAGTTTTTGCTCTCTTTTTGGGATTTTCTTGTATTCTTGTCTTCTTTTGTCAGTAGCTTCATTTCTTTGAGTTTTTGCTTGTTTTTGGTCTTCAAAGTCCTAAACTAACTACTAAATAACTACTAAAAATACTGTATAAATTACTGTCATCAAACTGTCATAGAAATTTCCGTCATAAAGAAGTTGTTGTCGTTAATGCAACACAACCTTCTTTCACTCTCAAAGCATAAACATTTTATTTTAATTCTCTTTAATAATTATTTCTTTGTTTAATAGCGTTCAACATATGTTAAATGATGTAAAACTATTTCTTTGTTCAATAGCGTTTAACAAAGGTTGCCTCAAAGATAGAAACATAAAATAAAGTCAAACAAATACCGCAACATGACTAGGAAACCATAGAGATTGTGCAAATTAAGAAATTATAAGCCATATATTTGAAAATAAAGTCTGAAAGGGTGTAGATTCTCCAAGTCTTGCATAATTGTTCTTCAAATCGTTGAACACGTTCTCCAATCTGGTCATCTTTTTATTAGAAGCTTGAATTTTGGTTTTCCAAGTGGATAATTCAGAAGCTTGAAATTTAGTTTTGTCCCAGCTTCCAATAATTTTATCTCCATTAATTCAATGGAGAAACTGAGAAATTGCATGATGTTGTTGAGCAATCGTCCAGCAAAGGGTATTCGCCTTCTGAAGATAACCATGAGGAAAACAAAGAAGATAGTGATAATGAAGGTTTTCATGAGCGCCAGTCTCATATGGCACCTGAACCATACTTTGGTTTGAATAATTTTCAACGTAAGTCGCAAGACAATGTTGTTGCCGTTATAGAAGACTTTATTTCTTCTTTTGGTATTTTGGGAAATTCTATTGCTATTTCTCAGAGTAGTGAAACATCAAAGTGATCCACTATCACTGATGATCATCTAATTCACATGTTCAAGGAATAGGTTTCAAGATCAACCCCTATGAAAAGCCTTCCAAAATATTGACTCTATGTCCTGCAATTGATTCTTTTAAACAAAAATTAGAAGTCAATAAGAAACTCTTCAGCCCCACTCAACTTGAAGGAATATAAGTTGTCATAAAGAATCTGGAAGACAACTTCAAGGTTCATGATGATTTCATACAAGAGAAACTAGTCAAAGGACAATATATCGAGGAAATTGAGTCATAAATATATTTGGTTCTGAATTGACGAAGATAAAATTATTGGAAGCTAATAAAGAACTAAATTTCAAAAACATGGATTTATTGTCCTTGGTTTCCTGGATATATTGCCCTTTGACAAGTTTCTCTTGCTTGAAATCGCCATGAACCTTGAAGTTGTCTTCGAGATTCTTTATTACAACTTGTATTCCTTCAAGTTGAGTGGAGCTGAAGAGTTGCTTATTGACTTCTAATTTTTGTTTAAAAGATTCAATAGCATGACGTAGAGTCAATATTATGGAAGAGTACTTTTCATATGGGTTACTCTTAAAACCAATTCCTCAAAACATTTGAGTTAGATGATCAACAATGACACTGAAGAACTTCGATGTTTCACTTCTCTGAGAAACAACAGTAGAAATTCCCAAAATACCAAAAGAAGAAATAAAGTTTTCTATAGCAGCAAAAATATTGTCTTTAGACTTTATTTTCGAATATTATGACTTATAATTTCTTAATTTGCACAATCTCTATGGTTTCCTAGTCATGTTTGGTATTTGTTTGACTTTATTTTATGTTTCTGTCTTTGTGAACAACCTCTATTGAAATAGTATGGGAGAATACTATCTATGACAAGAGAATTGAGATTTTCGAGTATAGCTCAATTATTTCTAGAGTTTTATTTTTCTATTTTTTCTAATTTGTAGGTCAATTTTATTAGGAGACAAGCAAATTTATTTTCTCAAACTCTTTCTAAGGAGGGATTCGGTAGGGGACACCAAAGAGTTCTAAGAGGAAAATAAGTTTGTTACATATTAACAACAACAACTTCTATGTGATGGAAATTTATGTGACAATTACAAGCACATTTTAAAAGTTTGACAATTCCATCAGTTCCAACAAATAAAAACTCACAACCATCAAGAGTATAGCTTCCAATTCTGGATGCATGATTCTTTCGACACTCTTTGAACGTTTCTTTGAAGCTACTGCTTATGAATTTTTGAAGCAATAACTTGAAAGAAACCTTCAAAGAGTGTAGAAAAAAATCATGCTTCTAGCATTAGAGGCTATGCTCTTGATGGTTGAGTTTTTATTTGCTGGAACTGAAGAAATTGTCAAATTTTTAAAATGTACTACTTGTATTTGTGATAGAAATTTCCATTACAAAGAAATAGTTGTTAATATATACGGAACAAACTTACATGTAATTACAAAAAAAAAAAGGTAGTTGTTTCTACTAGATCTATATATATACATACACATCCGAAGAAAATTTGTATGAAATTATGTGTATATTTATCTCAACTTATGTGTTGCTTATGAAATTATGTGATCATTTTAACTAGGCCAACTTTTTTATTCTAAACCTATCCAACTATAGCTTGAAGCAAATTAAAAAAAATAAAATCTGATTAATAATTAAAAAAAAATGTAAACATTGCTACATGAACAATTATATCAATTTACGTGATGCTTAAAATTTTAATATTTAAAATTTGTTTGAAAGTTTAGTAGGGCGAATTTTAGAAAGAAAGAAAAAAGAATGAATGAGAATAATGGCATCAAAGAATAACCATATCATACCTGAGCTTTTGTTTAATTTCGTATTGATTCTTGTTGCTCCCGTACCTATATCTCAACTCTGTAAAAAGATTGTAATATTAAAACAGAGATAAATATGAATATTCATGAAAAAGTACTAATGTTTTCATGATGTTTGGCTAGCTTTTCTTGTATTATATATACTCTTTTTTTGGTACAATGTGTTATATATACTTTATATAGTTTAAAAAATATCATGTAACATAATTATATAACCACTTGTATCAATTTACATCATGCTTAGAATATCAAATTTAGAGTCTCTTTGAGAGTTTAGATGGAGAAAAATTTAGTAGAGAAAGAATGAAATAACTATGAAATCAAAGGATATATTGGAGGAAAATTTTGAAGGGGTGAAAGATATAGAAGAAATTTCAAAAACTTTTGATCATTTTATAATACTCTCAAAGTTAAAAACATCTTAAGAGTTAAAAACATCTTAAGACTTAAGAATAAGCATTTCATTTTCAATAACTTTAGTAAGGTGGATTTTTTTTTTTTCTCTTTTTCTCTCTCTGCCCCTAACTCCTCCCAAGCTTGGATGTCACCCTTCTCATACCTAATCTAAACAACAAACAAAAATAATCTAAAAATACATCTGATCTAATTTTCAATAGTTAAGCCTTAAAAAATCATTTTGAGTCAAACATATTTACCGGATGTTGAATCATAGCCCCAATAAGAATCTTAAGCAAAATATGATAAAGGACAAAAATAATTTGGTTTTCACAATAACAAAATCTGAGAAACATTGTAGTTTTATTTCTTCAACATAAAAAAAATAAATATAAATTCTTTGGGATCAACATAACCTTCAATAAATGCAATTACCATCACAATTTTTTAATTTAGCCAAACATTTTTTTTGAAGAATTTAGCCAAACATATCTAATTTTTTTTGATTTTCAATAGAATATCTAAAATATTAATTAGCAATATACACAATCCGATCTTAATCGGATAATCCACTTTACAAATAGTAAAATTGTGAAACTGCAATCTAAATAAAATTGTCGGTACAACCACAATCATTTGATTGTAACCAAAAATCTTAAATTTCAATGATAATAATTATCCAAATCTACAACACTATAATTATATTAATTAAATACACTCAATTTTTTTTTATAAAACATACGAAACATTAATGATTTTTATTTGCTCTACCTAAAGAAAAACCGAACACTGATCTATAGTCAAGTTAATTAACCATGAATTCACGTATTTATATGATTACAATTATTTAATCTTATTCAAACATCTCATATTTTTTTATTCAAATGTGGATCTACAATACAATTTAGCAAAACACAATATTATAATGTAATAGTGTAGATACAAACAATTCATTTTTTATAAAACCTACGAAACAATAAAGATTTTTATTTATTCTACCTAAGACAAATAGAACTCTGCTATTCTACAGTCAATATAACCACAAATTCACATAAATCACAATTATTCAATCTTATCAAAACTTGTTGTAATTCGTTTTAAAAAGTAGATCTTAAACACGGAGTAACAATATACACTATCAGATCTAAAGAGATCCAGATCCAAAATAAACATTTGAACAAAGATAGTATAAAGCCAAAAAGTAAAATCACATAGCATGTAGAGTAATTTAAACATACCTCTTTTCTTCATATCCCAATGAAAATTGGACTTGCATAGACCTAGAAATGTCACAATTTCTTAGATCTTATGGAGTGATTCCAAAATCTAGATCTGTAATAGTTTTGTTAATTACATGGTCTTTTGTGATGGTTTGTTTGATTATTCGAAAACATCATATGTGTTGAAGGAGATATTGAGCACTGTGTAAAAGATGGAGAGAAAGCAAAGTGTTGAAGTTTGACGGCGTTGTATTGTTGATGTAGGGTTAGATACTTATATATGTGAGGAGAATGCCCCGGATATCCTCATAGGTGTCGGGAAAACCTAATGGGCTTATTTTTTTGTTTGAGATGTTTACCAATGTGGGCCTCTATATTTTAACTAGTACAATACAAATAATAATAATAATAGAAATGATATGAGGTTGATAAAATTAAAACAAATAACATAATTAAATAATAGTAATATATTATTTTAGTAATTATTAAATAAAATAACTACATATATATAGTATAAAAATAAAAATATTCATATTTAGTATTAATTATTATATAGTTATATATTAAATAATTCAAATAACTACTATCCCACTTCAAGCTGTTATCTGAAATTGACTACTATGGGTTGAACTTGGATGGGCTTAGAAATATCACAATTTTTGAAATTGTTCGATTTTATCAAGATAACCACAAATTCACTCAAATCACATTTGTTTGATCTAATCAAAACATCTTGTATATCTATTTCAAAAGTGGATCTAAAACTCGGAGCCATATACACTATTCAAGACCCATAGTAGTGCATGTTATCACATAACAGTTCAGTTTTGAAAATCAACTTATTATAAGGCATAGTAATATATATGAACGTAGCTAGAGAAAGAAAATACTAAAATTTCATATATTGAAAATAGAATTATTTAAACAAATCTCTTCTTATACCTCCTAACAAAGGTTAAACTTGAATGGACGACCTTGCAATGTCGCACTCTCTTAGCTAGACATATGTGTATGAATTGAATGAAGATTGGAATTATATTTCTTTGAAATATATAGTCAAACCATGAATGGAAAAAATATTGTATTTATTTTCAAACTTTTTTTTTGACAAAAGCAAACTTAATTCATTTCATTATTAATATAGTTATCAATAAAACGAGAAACCGACTCAAAAATGCAGCGACTAGGCATAGATTAGGCTGCCCTTCCTAAATAATGAACTACCATATTCGCTTGCCGCTTTACAAACTTGACCTCAAAGTTTGGACATAACAATAATAAAGACTTAATATGAGAAATTACGGCACTAAATTCGGATGTTCCTACATGTGTAGCGGTAATAGCATCAACAACAATTTTGGAATCACTTTCAAAAATGATATGAGAGAAACCTCTTTGCCTCACTTCACAAATTGCTTCCTTAAGAGCTATTGCTTCTCCCTCCATTGTATTAAGCCTTTCATTGATAAAATAAGTTCCTGCAAGAATAAAGCGCCCGCGGTGGTCACGTAAACACCATCCTCCTCCTGTACCTCTAGCTGTATTATAGAAACTAGCGTCAACATTGCATTTCAAGTAACCCGGAAGCGGCGGCTGCCATTGATGCATGACTGGACCTGCTTGCTGCTGCGCTACAGGGGCTGTTTGCTGCTGCAAAACCAGCGGCTGTTGTTGATCTTCAAGGAAGCCTTGAACCATTGCCCATTCGTTCCATGCTTGTGTTGCTTGCAATCCAACTTGTCGAGCATTAAGCTTATTATCATTCCACACAATATTGTTTCGATTTTGCCAAATTGTCCAAAGTAACATGGCCATTTTTCCTGCAACTTGTTCACTTTCATGACAGCAAATGTTAAAAATAAAATCTCTAACATTATGAAAAAGATTCAGCCTTGGATGTAAAATTTGTTCAATCCCCATGGCACTCCATGCTTCATTACTACTTTCACAATTAAAGAATAAGTGCCAATCATCTTCCGGTTCCGCGAAGCATAATGGACAATCTAGCGGACATTGCACGTGTCGACTTCTTAAGCGCATCCGGGTAGGTAAGCATTCTTTACAAACACGCCATAAAAAATGTTTGGCCTTTGGTGGTGCTTGAATCTTCCAAATCCTTCCCCATTCATTCCTCCCTCTCGGTCTATACCTTTCTTCCCGCGCCCTCATTAATTTCCGATATCCGGATTTTACCGAATATACTCCATCTTTTTCCTCATCCCATATCAATTTATCTTCTTGAACCAAGTCCAACAATGGTACAGCAAGCACTTTAGACGCCATCTCCTCTGAAAAAAGCAAATTAACTTTGTCTAAATCCCATTGTTTCATTGAGGGAAGCATGAGATCCTGGATGTTTAAACTATACAAACCTTGTCTTTGTGGAGATTCCACCCACCGTCCTTCCTCTTCACGTAACCAAGGTTCATTCATCACTTTAATATTACTACCATCCCCTATTCTCCACCTACAACCAAGTAGCAAAACTTGTCTAGATTTCCAAATACTTCTCCAAACAAAACTTGAATTATTTCCAAGGTTAGAATTAGTGAAAGAAGAGTGAGGGAAGTACCTAGCCTTGAAAATTCTAGCCACCAAGGAAGTTGGTTTAGAGATAAAATTCCACCCTTGTTTTGCCACCATCGCCATGTTAAACAATTGAAAATCACGAAATCCTAAGCCTCCTTCCTCCTTTGGACATGCTAATTTGTCCCAAGCAAGCCAACGGATTCCTTTGATATTATTTCCACCTCCCCACCAAAAAGCATTGATCATTCTCTCTATTTCATTAATTAAGGAATCCGGTAAGAGATAGATGCTCATAACATATGGCGGGATAGCTTGTAATACGGATTTCATCATAACTTCCTTACCAGCTTTAGAAAGTGGACGACTCCTCCAAGAATTGATTTTCCTCCATATTCGGTCTTTGATATATGCAAATGTCGCTCTCTTGCTTCTACCCACCATAGAAGGCAATCCAAGATAGGTACCTGTGCCCAGCACCTGCCTAACACCCATTAATTTAGACAGATCCTATTGGGCCGCTCGACTAATGTTGCGACTGAAAAAAACTTCTGACTTTGAAAGATTGATTTCTTGTCCGGATGCGTCCTCGTAAGTTTTAAGAATCTCCATAAGTTTCCTAGTTTCAGATAGATTAGACCTGAAAAAGATAAAACAAACGTCAGCAAAAAGTAAGTGGGACACCGATGGTGCCCCTCGACATATCTTCACGCCATGCAATTCTCCATTAGCCACCGCTTTTTTGATAAGAGCAGTTAGGCCTTCAGCCACCAAGATAAAAAAGGTAAGGAGATAAAGGGTCTCCTTGCCTAAGACCTCTGCCTGGATGAATAGAGCCTACTTTTTCAAAATTCACCAAAGCCGAATAGTTAACTGAACTTACACACAACATCATCCATTGCATCCACTTTTCCGAAAAGCCCATTCTACTCAAAACACCTTTTAAAAAACTCCATTCAACTTTGTCATAGGCCTTGCTTATATCAATTTTAAGAGCAAGTTCCCCTTTGACACCTCTGGTTTTTCTCTTCAATGCATGAATTATTTCAATAGCAATCAAGGCATTATCAATAATATACCTGCCTTCCACAAAGGCTGACTGTTCCTCTGAGATACACTTGTCAAGAACTCTTTTCAATCTATTTGCAAGGAGTTTAGACACCATTTTATAGAGTACATTACATAACGAGATCAGACGATAGTCCCCAATGGAACTCGGATTATCTCCTTTAGGGATAAGGCAAATATTGGTCTCATTTAAAGAGGAGGGAAAGTAGCCTCTTTCTAACCAATCTTTAGCCGCTGCAAAAACTTCATCGCCATATAAGCTCCAAAATTGTTGAAAGAAAGCTGGGTTGAAGCCATCAGGACCTGGTGATTTGTCTGGATGCATCTGGAATAGAGCATTTCTCAATTCTTCTTTCGTTATAGGTGCTTCCAAACTAATATTATCTTCCTCTAATACTCTGGGGCGGATGAGTGCAAGAACAGGTTCTTGAATTCCTCCTTTCGGTTTGAATAATTCTTCAAAGTATTTTTTTGCGACTTGACACAAATCATTTTGTCTCGTAACAACTTCATTAGCTTCATTCTTCAACTTTTCAATCTTTTTCACCTTTGTTCTTGCGGTAGCCGACATGTGAAAGAATCTAGTATTTAGGTCCCCTTGTTTGAGCCAATGCATTTTGGCCCGTTCACGCCAAAATAACTCTTCTTGAACAAGTGTTTTTGCATGCTGATTTTGGGCTTGTTTAAAACGTGCTACACTTGCCTCATCATTCTTGTCTCTTAACCTTTCCATTTCAGCCTCATGTTCCAATAATTCCTCTTTGTATCGTTTCTTCTTTCTCCTCCCCCATCTTTGAAGTTCAACGGCATAATGATTAAGTCTATGAACAATTTCAACTCCTTCTCCATTACGCCACCTCTCATTCACCACTTCGTCAATATCTTCTTCTTTGAGCCAGCTATTCTCAAATTTAAAAGCATACCTATATTCTTGTCTTATCACCGGAGTACATTGGAGAAGTATTGGGTTGTGATCTGAGTGTGATGTCAGGAGATTGATTAATTTTGCATTAGGAAATAAAGAGAGCCATTCTGATGTTGCTAATGCTCTATCCAACCGTTCTTCAATGACATGGTCAGAACCTCTACTTTTAATCCAAGTGTATGGATATCCTTCCAGGTGGATGTCAGTAAGATCACAATCATTGATCGCATTTCGGAATCCCGAACAAAGCCAATTGGGATGCGGGTGCTGGCCTTTTTTGCCTTCTAGTGATAGGAGGTCATTAAAATCCCCAATCACACTCCAAGGCAATGGTGACATGTCCCTAAGTTCTCTGAGCAAGTCCCACACCATGCGCCTACGATTTCTTTCTAGATAACCGTAGTAGCATGTCAATCTCCAATCTCCTTTCTCCCCATCTTCCACAATGATGTTAATAAAGTTTCTAGAGTAATTCATCACTCTACACTTTACGGTATCCCTCCACATGATTGCAAGACCTCCACTTCTTCCTTCTACATCTATCGACAAACAAGCATCATATTTCAGCATAACTCTTATACTTTCCATCTTCTGAGTTTTGGACAGCGTTTCAGATAAAAATAGAACATTTGTTCGGTGACCCTGAGCTATGTTTCAAAGGTTCGGAATTGCACTCGGGACGCTCAAACCCCGACAATTCCAACTGAGAACAATCATTGGCCCGGCAGTCCTGACTTCCAGGACCTACCGATAAAAAATGCTGGATTTGTTCAGTGTTTTCAGTCTTTTCTTCATCTCTCCTCATTTTTTTCTCTGTATGTAATTCCATATCTTCTATGCTTCTGGTTAGGCTCTGGTTCGGGGTCAGATAAGCTTGGGTTTGGGTCGGGTCGGTTTATTTTTTGGGTTGGTACGGTTTAGTGTTTGGGTCGGGTTTATTTTGATGGATCGGTTTAGGGGAATATTGAATTGTTTCTGCTGGGTCCACATGTGCCTCGTATCCGACAGAATTGATTGGGTTTTCAAGGCTGCGGCGGTTGTAAATTGGAAAGACGGGACAGGTTCATGAATGGCTAATAATTTGGCTTCATTGCTGTTATCGGTATGCTGGTTTGTATTAATTGGCTGCTGATCATGAATTAATAATGGTTGGGACAAGACATTGAAGGACATTAAGTGCTGGTGTGTTTGGTTTGACAATTGATAGATGGAAAGGTCGGTTTGTATTGCTGACTGTGACGACGGGTTTGGAATTTGATGATTGTTGGTTGGTGTAACGTGTGGGACTATAATTGTGTGGTTATGGTTATTATTGACCTCATTAATGACGTCATGATTGTGTATGGGTCCACCAGAATTGTTGTCCACTTGGTTTCTCTCTCCACCGTTGGAGTTTCCACTGCCACCACCTTCCTCCTTCAGCCACCGTGATGTTTGCCGCCCACTGCGTCTTCGTGGTTCCGCCCTTAATTCATTAGACCATTCTCTAACTCCATCATCAATTTCTTTAGCAAAACGGACCTCACATTTGTTCTTAGCATGTCCCATGATTCCACAGGCAAAACAAAAGACCCCCAATCTTTCATACTTGAATTTGATAATACACCATTCTCCTCTTTGATTTTTAACTTTAGACTCCTTTTTTAGTGGCTGACGAACATCAACACGAACTCTAAGTCTCATGTATTGTCTCCAAATGCTAGTAATGTTGTTTTTGTCATATTCGACAAAAGAGCCTATGTAACTAGCTAGTTTCTTCCCTACTTTCTCCGCCATGAGTCCCACCGGAAGATTATGCACTTGTACCCAAAAATCCACATGGTGCAATGGGATATTTTCAATTTGTAAAAATAGCACTACTCATTAAATTACTTAATATCAATTTGGGCTTAAGTTTATCCACATATTCTCTATTTAGTTCCTAACAAATTTTTTAAATGAATAACATGAGTAAAAATTTAATATAGTAAGAGACTTATTTTAAAAAATATTTATAAATTAAGTCATGATACTATTTGAAAGTGTTTTATAAAATTGGGGACCGATTTGGTGGTTTTCTATTTTATTTTGGTTCCATTTATAATTTTTCTTTGGCTTAAATGCAGTTTTACCTTCTATTTTGAATGAATCGGAAATTAACTACCCCCTATTTTAAAACCCGGAATTTTACCCCCTCTATTTTATAATTCTTTGAATTTTGCTCCCTATACACCACAAGAAAATCTAAAATTAGCTACGATAATGTTTGTAGTTAATTGATAGCTATTTTATAGTAAAACAGAGTTAGACAATAAAAAGGTTACATTTCCTAATTTATTGATATGTTTGCAAATATTGACAAGACATCTCATGATTCATGCGATATAACGAGCATACTTATTTTTTTTAAAACGTTAATTCTCCTTAGGAAATTTAAAGAAGTTCCTTGGATTTTGAATGAGTTGCTTGTAGTGAATGGTGCCCTCTTCATATATGCATATCCTATACATTTGCTTGTCTGTCAAGTTGTGCAGTTCTCTCTGGTGCCATTTATGTTGGGTTTCAATTTTCAAGTGTTGAGTAATTAAAGTCTCACATCGACTATGTATAGAAAGAATGTTGGATTTATAAGAGATGTGACCCATTAATCTAATGCCTTAAGGTTTTGGGTGGAGATGTGGTGTCAAAGTCTCTTGTGGTTCTGGAGCATTGGCCCATGGTGTTTCTCCCAAGCTTCCCTGGACTTCTCAATATTTGAGTGGACTAATTTAGCTTCTTAAAAAAAAAGTAATATGTAGCTTAGAAGTGAATCATCGAAATCAAACATCGTCGCCTGATGAGCACAGTTCAATTCTGTCACTTGGTGAATTACTTATAGCTGGAGCAATGACCAAAAGAGTAATTCTTATATAGGCACAACCACAAATGATAATTATTTAGGCACACACACATAATTGAGAAAATTTAAATATAAAAATATATAGTCACATCATTTAACATCACTTCATCATCTTTTCAATTATTTTTTTCAAAATTTTGATTGTATGCCTAATATGTATTATTTAAGTTTGTGCCCAAGTAAGTGTAGCTCATGACCAAAACAAAACTATGAAAGATGCTAGTTAAAGAAGAAATTGTAAACAACACTAATTGAATTCAAGAACTACAAAGTAACAAGTAACAACTAATTCAAATAACTCCTAAAATGATGATGTAGCAGTCTGATATGAAAAAGTAATAACTTAGTTGGCATTGCAACTTGGCAGTATTTAAAAGATGTGACATTGGTTGAACAAAAAAGAAAAAAAAATGTGGCATTGAAACAATATGGACTTATGAATTAAATATTGTTAAAAGAGAAGGGAACCACATGAAATACATCAAAATCTCAGTAACAATGTTCATATACATCTTAGATTTCCAAAAAGCATGCCAAAGCTTTTTAATATACTTAGTAGCCTAACCTTTATAAACCCTATACCAATAATTCTCAGGCTCAGCTTAGGGGAATCAAATTGCCTCCAAATGATGTTGCTCTTATCTTTCAAATTGCCTAAAAAAACTCACCCTCCTCCACAATAGAAGCTACCTACGAATGAGGTGGCTGCTTTTTTTTAAACACGTCTGAAATTACGAATGCAGCTATGATTTATGATTTGTTTGTGTGGAAAATCAAAATTGTCTTCATGTAAAAGAGATTTGCTTTGATTTATATGCAAGACGATCTTGGTGTTCGTTATTTATTTAGTTGACTATAAAAATTAATAATACTAAGTGTTGGATATTGCCTTGAAAATGATGTTGAAGCTGGTGTGCCCTGGTGAGGGCTCAGCAGGCAGCAGACAGCGGGCAGCAGGCAGCGCCCAGGCGCAATTGAGCCCTGGTGAGGGCGTGGCTACTGCCTGCTGACGCCTGGGCGTGGGAAGGCTGCGCCTGGGCGTGGGTGCGCGGATATATAATGCTGTTTGCGTTTTTGAGGCTTTTAAAGGTGTTTTTTAGGGTTTCTAAGGCCAATATACATACTAGGGTTAATAGAGAACATCTTGGGAAGACTCTAGGGTTGGAGAAACATTCTATCACCTTGGAAACACTTGTTAATTGAATTTCTTGGTCACAGGGAGAGATTCAGGACTAGGGTAGAATTAGGAATACTCTAATTCTTGTAACTCTTGTGGAGATTCTCATTGTAATCAAGGTTTCTATTGATAGTGGAACGGAGAGGTTGCTCTCTCCCCCAGACGTAGGTTTATTAACACCGAACTGGGTAAACAATATTATTGTGTTCTTTTTATCGCTTTCACCGTTATTCTTGTTGGTTGATTATTATTGCTTGGTCCATTATTGTTTGCTTGCTTTGTTTGTTTTGCCCCACACACTAAAGGATTATTGATGTGGTTCTATCAATCGAATTCACAACAATTGGCGCCCACCGTGGGGCAAGGGTTTAAACAAATTAAGGTACCATCGGTGAGACTTTCCGGAAACAATTTTGAATTATGGAAAGTGAAGATGGAAGCAATTTTAATGGTCGAAAAGATGGATAAAACATGGAGTGTGGTTATTCGGTGCCTTGAAGACAAGAAGGTAAAGGAGATTGTGGTTAGTGATGAAGCTTATGAGGAAGGCTATGAGAGTGCGGGAGCACTCATAGTCACAAGCTTGGAACCATAGATGGTTGTCGGCCTGGAGAGGCGGTGGAATAATACTCAACATCGGCCTGGAGAGGCGGTGGAATAATACTCGGGTGACTTTTGAAACAACAACTTGGTTATGAGGATGCGGAAACTCTAGTGGTGAGAAGTTCGGAATCGGTGGAGTCTTAAGTCGTGGACTTTGATGCTCCTATCACATGTGTTCAGAGAAAGAATATTTTTGAAGCCCTAAAGCTAGTTGAAGGTGGAGTTGTTCATCTTGAAGACGGAAAGCTTGTAAGGTTCAAGGTATCGGTGAGTCTCTTTTACATGATGTGAGGTATTTTCTTGAACTTAAAATGCATAGATAGTTGGTTCTACTGTTGGTTATGCATTTGTTACTAGTGGTGTTTCTCATATGGTGGAGTTGTGAAACTTTGGTTGATACTTGTTAGTGACATAGGTTTTGTTGGACTAGTGAAACGAGGTTTGCTAGGTGTTGGAACTAAACTGGAATTGTTGGATACTAACAATGGCCTGAAGTTTGTTTCAGAGCAATTATTGACAGTTTTGCAGGTTACAAGGTGGGAAATCATAGTGGAAATACCGGTTTGAGACTTTGGTGGAGTAATCTCAGTTTGAGGTGGAGTTTGTTACTAGTGGGACTAGAGGAAGACAAACAATCAACAATAGCTCTTGGCTATCTAATGAGAGATAGGGAGGAGAGTGGTAATGTTGCACCAAAGTGGTATGGCTATGGAGACCTTGTGAGTATGTTTTGATTGTGACTGAAGAAGTGCAAAACTTGAAAGATCTTTATGGAGGCAATTGGAAGCATCAGTGATCAAATTCGGGAACTTGTAGGACTGCTGGAGGTAGTTGGATACAAGGAGAGTTTGATGTTGCAGCTTGTGGAACTTACCTAAAATTCCAAGGTTAAGTTGAGAGGCAAGCAATTCTTCAGGAGAATGGACATGAACAATCCGGGGGCTGAAGAGGGTAAGGTGGAGCTTTTATGGTTGTCCTGAAATTTCAAGGACAATTGGAGGCAAGTGTTTCTTCGAGAGTACGGAGCGGTTCACTTTGGGGTTCAAAGAGGATGTGGTGTAGCAGCACGATGTTTGGTGGGAAGTGGGCATCACCATCGTTTTAAAGGCAAGGTGGAGATTGTTGGATATTGCCTTGAAAATTATGCTGAAGCTGGTGTGCCTTGGTGAGGGCTCAGCAGGCAGCAGACAGCGGGCAGCAGGTAGCAGGCTGCGCCCGGGCGCAATTGAGCCCTGGTGAGGGCGTGGCTACTGCCTGCTGACGCCTGGGCGTGGGAAGGCTGCGCCTGGGCGTGGGTGCGCGGATATATAATGCTGTTTGCGTTTTTTGAGGCTTTTAAAGGTGTTTTTTAGGGTTTCTAAGGCCAACATACATACTAGGGTTAATAGAGAACATCTTGGGAAGACTCTAGGGTTGGAGAAACATTCTATCACCTTGGAAACACTTGTTAATTGAATCTCTTGGTCACGGGGAGAGATTCGAGACTAGGGTAGAATTAGGAATACTCTAATTCTTGTAACTCTTGTGGAGATTCTCATTGTAATCAAGGTTTCTATTGATAGTGGAACGGAGAGGTTGCTCTCTCCCCCAGACGTAAGTTTGTTAACACCGAACTGGGTAAACAATATTATTGTGTTCTTTTTATCGCTTTCACCGTTATTCTTGTTGGTTGATTATTATTGCTTGGTCCATTATTGTTTGGTTGTTTTGTTTGTTTTGCCCCACACACTAAAGCATTATTGGTGTGGTTCTATCAATCGAATTCACAACACTAAGTATATCTCATAATTATGCAGTTAATTAGGACATGGTAAGAAATTTTTTGATTTGTAAGCACAAATGCAACTAACTCTATTTTACTAGAAAATAGCTAGACCAATTAGCTACAAGCGTTGTCGTAGCCAATCCTAGATTTTCTTGTAGTGTATAGGGGGCAAAGTCCAAAGTATTATAAAATAGGGGGTAAAATTCCGGATTTTAAAATAGGGGGGTAAAACTGCATTTAAACCTTTTTCCTTTTTGTTTCTAACAATGCCCAATTTGTCCTTTTTATTATAATTTTCAATTTACTCATTAAATCATATTATTATCTTATAATTAGAGTCTCTAATTAACATTACCAAGTATGGTTCAATTATTCAAAATTGTAAAAACCTACTTAATCTCTATAACAACTTTATAGTTGTCTTTATTACATACTATAGCACAAACAACTTTATGCCAAGCTTCTTGGAATACTTTTGATGTTATTCCAAATTGTATTGCTACTGTTATTATGAACAAAATGTTATTATGAACAAAACGCACTTAATCTTGAATGAAATGCTACTATTATTATGACTCGTTGCTTTATTATAGGATTTAATTTGATTTTATGTTTTTTAAATTGTCCCATATAAAAAAAAATCTTTCGCACTCATACACAAACTTTATATAATGCGCACAAGTAAATAAATCCTTACATAATGCATAAATTTATTTTTTACTATTGGATCAATGTCTGATCACATTTCTTTCATATGATCAAATGATTACATCAAACTTATACATGGTTCAAAACTTTTTTCACTTGTGCACCATTAACTTGACTCATGCACAATATAAACACGGGCAAGTATCATCAAGACTGAACTGCAAGCAAATTCCAGTGTTACCCCACGGAGCATGAATTACCGGCAAATGGCAATGGCATGAGCAAACTGTAGGGTAATCTTGGCACTATTATTGTGCTTAAACTAATTTGTAGTATTTGAAATTGAAACAATTTGCAACCAAACATCCGCTTGAAGTTGAGAGTTTAACTTTTTAATTTAAATTTAGTTTTCGAAGACAGATTAACAAATTATTCGACCGAACAAGATAATGATATTGTTTGTCAAAAACGAAAAAAGATAATGATATTGTTACATTCCACAAGAAAAACATAACCAACTATAATTGTAACAGAATGCAATCATGCCACATGTTAGGGTATTATAAAACAATTCCCCATAATCGAACTCAGGTTTAAGGATAAACACTCAGGTTTAAGGATCCACACATGAAGTTACTGAGTCCTCATTCTGCTACTTTCTGCTGCCCTTACCTGAGAGAAATATGGATGTGCCTACAAAACATACAAGGAAACAAAATGTTACATCACCAGATCACAAATGCAAATCAAGGCACTAAAACAACATAAGAACCATGTTAAGGTGAATAAATGAGTTATTAATTATTACCATTGCTTCTCTTGCTGTTAGCCTGTCCTGGTGGTCATACCGAAGGAGCTTATCAAGAAAATCAATTGCCTGCGTGTAGAATATTGAAATATTTACAATCCAGATACATGAATTGTTAAATTGCAGAATAAACTAAGTGTTAATTTTAAGTCCCAATGTCATAATGGAAAATGGATTAAATGACCTCTGGAGACACAAGATGCTGATTATCTGGATTGATGAATTTAGACCAAGGTTTGCGACTGTGCCTGGAAAGGAAATAGCAAAACATGAATAAGTAACACAAAATGAAAAATAACAGCAGCAAACTTCTAAGGACGGCTACAGGAAGAACTATTGCTTTGACATGTAGAAAATTAAATCGAAGATTATACCTTCCAACTAGTGCATCAAGTTGAGGATCTAGCTCAAGATGATACTTATTCAGATATGCATTCAGTTCATCAGTCCCAAGCACCTATATACAACATATAAAAGATAAGAAAAATGAAGCTTTTAAGATCTAGAATGGAAATATCTATAAAAGATCATTTTTCTTTTGTTGGGGGAGAGAGGGCACTGGTTTAGAATGGATCTTTCATCGTGTAAAAGCGGAAATAAATAGCATAACCATACTTAGGAGTAAGACAAGTTTCAGAAAACGTTTTCTATTTTCACTAATTATTACAAAAGTGCAGCCAAATTTTTTGTATCACCTTTCACTGAATACTGAAAATTGTATATAATATAGTGAAAATTATGTAACTACCCGTTATGTGTTCGAGTTAAAGAATCAACCACTTGCAGAAATGCAAGGTAATACGGCCTACAATTGACCCTGAAATGGATCTGAGTCTGACCCTTTCCTGAGCCATGCTTGCTTTGAGGGGAGTTTTGTAACATGAGATTGCCCCCCTTTCACTATTTTCTATACAAATATATCTAAAAATAAGAATTAAAGTGATATATTTATGTTCTTCATTCGTTTCACTTTTATTTACAAAAGTATCATCTGTCTTCATTTTGTTTTATATTGTCAAATATTTGGAAAATAGTGAAATCAATTTTGTATTGATTCTTTCAGTATTTCTTATACAAATATTTAAAAAAGTTAAATTAAGTGAAAACAATGCAACAATTTTCCTGCAATTAGAAGTGACAATAAAACAAAAAACATTTTCTAAAAGTGAATAAACTCTAAATTATCCACACTTGTTAAAAAAAATCCAATTATTTAAATATTTATTCTATTGTAGTCTAAAACTATAACATGACATTAACTTGCAAAGCATCAACAAGATAACTCTGTAATTTATATATATTATTATAAACCACTGTGAATGTTACCTTAGCTATTTTAACGAGCTGGTCGTGGTTGTCATGACCGTAAAAGAATGGTTCCTTGCGAAATATCTACATGAAGTGAAATCGTTACAAGTCAGAATTACATGATTTTTCACATGTATATTAGAAATTAGAATTCATACAGAAATATGCTAAATATATGCTTGCTATAATTTTTACCATTCCGGCAAACATGCAACCAAGGCTCCACATGTCTAATGAGTAATCATAGTCTTGCAAATCAACTAGAAGTTCGGGGCCCTTAAAGTATCTGAGAAAGGAAACATAACATTTTTATGGACACTGTCATTCAGGAACATGAAAAACCATAAGTCATCCTCACATAGAAACAGCATAAAAGTCAAGGAAAATTTACAGAATGGTTTTCTGTTGTCAAGTTTACACCTAACCAACAAATATATGCAAATAAAACACAACCAGAAAAACTAATGGATTACAACAGGCAAGTTAATGCTGGTCTAGAAAGAAGCTAAGAATGCCTATATGTTGTACGACCTGAAACATGATGCTAACGAGAGTTGACAGAAGGTGACCAGACCATAGGACTTGAGTATTTTCAGCTGGAAAAGACAGAGAGAGAAGCTCTTCAGAACTATAAACTAGAATACCACTAAACTAGCACCAAAACCTAAATTTTTAGATCCGAAATTCTTATTGCTTCTTGCTTATCCCTTCAGCTTAACAGCCCTCACACATGGAAAAATGACTAATTTTTGCGCTTTTAATATATTAAGCAGCAAGGCCTAGTAGGCATCACTATCCCTTTAAACTGCTGAGTGCTGATTGTACATCCAGTTGAGAATTTTATATTTATGCATGTTTATGTAGGTTCAATTTGAAGCAGAACAAAGAAATAAAATTTGGCGATAAGCATGAGTGACATGTAAAACAGATGGCATATCCGTGCTTAACACTTAAACCAAAAGTTTGAAAATGATACCTAGCCATGTCAAAGGAAATATGTGCTCGCTTAAGAACTAAATTAAATCCAAGTGGGTTATTGTGAGCTTCAGGGAAAAGGAAATCTAATTATAGTTTGTGGAAGTTGAGAATGTAAGATTGAACCACAAAAATGTATCTGAAAATCGAATTGCTGCTTGGCAAACATTTTAGGAGTACCTCACAAGAAACTTGAAATGAAAAGCCTAAGAAATGATTTACAAAAACCTTTGCTCAAGTCTCAAGTGACACGAAATTGAATCCTCTGCAGCAAACTTGATGATGCATTCACACATTCAGGACATCAATAACCGTCCATTCTTAATTGCATGATATAATAAAAACAATTTTTATTTTTTATTTTATAATTTAAAATACCGAACTTTAATCAAATGACCATCGATGTCTCAAAATGCGGGAAAACTTGACTGCGTGGGACAATGATCCTAAGTGGCAATGTTTAGCAGCAGTAGTAGCAAAAAAGAGAGGAATTTCTGTCACTTGTAATTTATTTAAAAAAAATTATAGTTCTAAAATTTAATTTTTAAATGTTTCACATCTTTACAATGATGTTTGTGGATATACATATACTTGGCAAGTAAAAATTATAATAATCTATTCTTACTGGAAAACTATTGCTTTAAACATGCTAATGATGCCTTACTGGTTTAACTGTATATTGTATATTAAATTTGATATTAAACAATAATATCATTATACACAGGCTCATTCGTTTACAAATCTCGAGTTTTTAATAAAATAGTTGACTTTTGTTCATTGATTTGAAAACAATACCTTGAAGCCACACGGACATTATATTCCTTTCCAGGATGATAAAACTCAGCAAGACCCCAATCTATCAAGCGAAGTTTTCGCAACTCATGATCAATCATAACATTGTGTGGTTTGACATCTCTATGCATTATGCCTTGGGAATGGCAGTAATCCAAGGCCTGCAGTTCAAAACCACAGCATTCATGTAACAAGAAAAAGTTCTCAATACATCTTTGCACAGATATGAAGTAAATTTTTTAATACTGCATAAGCAAAAACCTATACATGATTAGATACAAAATTCATACAGGCCTCATCTTAAACAAAAATACTGCAATGACTTAAAGTTAGAATATATCTGTTATAGAAAGAACACAGAGTACAGCAGTCCATGTATACCACAAGAGGTTGAAAGATCACATTACCTTAAGAAGCTCATATATGTAATAGCGTATGTCATAATCAGTCAATGTTGGATACAAAACTTTAAAATCTGTACTGTTGACATACTCAAATATTAAGCTTGGAGTTTTAGAGTGCTGATCCCTGACAATATCAAGAAGCTTGACAATATTTGGCCCCCCACAAAGGTTCTGGAGTATTTTTATCTCTCTTTTAATCTGCAAAATAATGTTGATACCCTCATATGTTATTAATACAAAAATCACAGAAGAAAATATATGACGTGGTACATGAAACTGCACACAACAAAAAAGAAAAATTAAAGCTAACACAAGATTTCAACTATGTCTTAATGCACTTACAACTTACAAGGGCTTTTCGGAATATGGAAGATATATGTTACTGATCCATAAATTAGAGGAGCCTTTCCTATTCAGAAATTTTAATTGAATTTGTATTTGTCTGTGCCCTAATTGATTCACATCACCAATTGGAACAGTGGTTTGGAATTGGAGCTAGAACAATTTGACTCAAACAATTACCACTTAAAATGGGATTTGTAGAATCAGTTTGTTGCTAAGACCAGAACCACATCATTTTCTACTTGGTTCAATGTATAATTATGACCATATCATACAAAAGGGAAAATATACTTTGCCTTGTGATGAATTTAAGTCACTTTTTTATTTTAGAAATAAATGTAACAACTAATATTCTGCAAAGTTATTATCCAACACAGAAGATTGTGAATGAGAAATTTATGTGTAAATAAGATATAACATTTTCATTTGTGCAGCAAATTTCAAGAGAGAATAATTCCAACAAAGCTTCCCGAGCTGGTTTTATTCCCAGTTTTCAAGTTTTACAAGAAAAGCAAAAAGCACATCAATGTAAAAACAAAAAAGCCACCTTCTTTTTCTTGACAGGCTTGAGAATCTTGATAACACAGCGCTCATTGCTGTTAACATTTATGCCTTCAAACACCTCACTATATTTCCCCCTTCCCACTTTTCGTACAACCTCATAATCATCTTGATCACTGAAAATTCCACACATAATAATAATAAATAATATTATCAAAACAAAAAACGTAACAAAACAACCGGACTTCATACACTTCAACATTAGCCTCATAAAAATTAGACCTAATACAAGCAATACAAGAAAGCCTTGCTCATTAAAATAAAAAATAATCACTAAATCCAGATAATAAATGTCATCGATTAACTTCAAATCACAATGTGATTATCAATTCTCGATAATCAACGAAGTCCATATCATACCACAAACAGAAAACAGCAATTCTCGATAACCGAGTTTGATTCCTGAAGGGAACAATTCTTGGTCAAACTAAATTTACCGAACTCTAAAAAAAAAGAGAAAACAGCAGTGCTAGAGATCCAATCAAAATAATGTAATAACAATAAAAACAACATAATTTCGTATCCCTAATATATGAATCAAAATCATTGCACCTCTACAAATCCAAAAAGTAAAACAAACAAAAAGCAATACAAGAAATCCTTGCTCATTAAAAAGAAAAAATAATCACTAAATCCAGATAATAAATGTCATCGATTAACTTCAAATCACAACACGATTATCAATTCTTGATAATCAACGGAGTCCATATCATACCACAAACAGAAAACAGCAATTCTCGATAACCGAGTAATTGAGCTCAAGTGATTAATGAGCTCTCCCTACGACGAATCATTCAAGAACCCGAGTTTGATTCCTGACGGGAACAATTCTTGGTCAAACTTAATATATGAATCAAAATAATGTAATCACAATAAAAACAACCTAATTTCGTATCCCTAATATATGAATCAAAATCATTGCATCTCTACAAATCTAAAAAGTAAAACAAACAAAAAGCACGCACAAATTCATAACCTAATCGAATTAGTAAAACAAATCAAGACATAACATAAACGAAAATGAGATTTGAAAAAAAAAAAAAGAATTAGGGTTTGTGGAAGATAATTACCCCCATTGAACGGTGAGAGATTCATAATCCCAATACTCTTTGGGACGAATAACATTGACATCGGTATAAACGCGAGCTTTGGACATTGAATGGAGATTGAAATTTGAGATCTGAGAATTGTGGTGGTGGTGATGATAAACGATAGTGGTGGTAGTATTAGATTCGATGGATTGGGTGGGTGTGCGCAGGTTAGGGGGTTGCGCAACCGGCGCACGTAAGGTAATGAGGGTGCACACTAGCAACAAGCGGAGGAGTTGTGCTTGCTGGAGATTCGTGCGCATATTTCACGCGTGAATTATTATAGGATAGGATATTATTAAATTACACATGCTTTTTTCTTATCCAAAAACAATAAAAAAAAATTACAAATGCTTTTTTACTTTTAAATTCTATTTTTAAAATAATAAAAATGAAAATAAGGTAAAATTATTAATTTTGTTGAATGTTTTGAGATTTGCAAATCATCATAGTATAATACTCTTCTGGTTCTTAATATAAGAGATAATTTATTTTTTAATATATTGAATAACAAATGTATTTAACTTATAATTTAAATATAATAGTTACTCAATACATTTTTTTAAGAAATTTCTCTTGTATTAAAAATTAGATTAGATGTAGTGTCACTTATTTTTATTTTATTGTTTTATAGGTATGAAATTTTCATGTTGATGATTAGTCTTTGCTTAATGTTGTTTCTTACGAAAATTGATAGCAAGAAAGCGAAGAAATGCATTGTTTTAATGTTGAAATTACTATCCTATCTATTACATATTTTGAATTTTCTATAGTACCATATTACTCTTGTCTCTTGTATAATAAGTGGGTTACACTTTCGTCATCCTTTGTTTGCATCCGTAATATATAGCAATCCTCTTAATTTTTATTAGAGCATATAAAATAGGTTTTTCCTTGTCAGTCGAGTTTCTCTTCAATTTTTATTAGAGCATATAAAATAGGTTTTTCCTTTGTGAATGCTAATATCATCTTAGGTTATTATCATTTTAATGGTTTGAACTTCAATTATGTCGTATTGACATTTTTATCGGTTGAAATAGGATAGATAGACAAACTCTTATTCTTATTTGTACATATTATAATTAATAACAAAATAAATAAAATAATAATTAGTTTAATGATTAAAAATTGTGGTCCATTTGAATCACTTACTAAAAAAGTAGACTACAGTGGAATCTTTTTGTTTGAGTCAATAGTGGGTGCGTTTGTTTTGGATTTTTTTAAGAAAAAATCTATTTTTTTTTTAAAAAAATCCATTTTGTAATGTTGATAGTGTTTGTTATAGATTTTTTTAAAAATCATTTTCTTAAAAAAATCATTTTTAGCCCCAAAATGAAAATCTATTTCTAATAGCTTTTCAAGAATCTATTTTTTTAAAACTAAGGAATCTAAGTGTATGATCTTCCTTTTTTAAAAAAATAGATTTTTATGATTGTAAGCAAACACAAAATAGCTTTAGATTTTTTTCAAAATCTCTACAAAAAAATCTGTAGATTTTTTTAAAAAAAAAATCATTTTTTTAAAGCTTAAACAAACGCACCCAGTATTGTCTATGTATTAGTAGAATCTACAAAATTACTTTAATTAATCTACAAAAATATGTCTACAAAATTCGTAAAATTGCTTTAAAGTGTTCACACAAAAATCAAGATTATAAATAATTTTTAAATCAACTATTTCAAACACATCAAAATACATTTTTTCTTAATAGGCAGCTCAATAATTTTAACTTCGCTCTTTTTGCTGTGCAAGATTGACTACCTTATCCAAATCAAATTCTTATTACTTCTTCTGTTGTAGCTAATTTGGTTGCTTAAAGAAATTTTGTTTCCTCAAAAGAATATTACGCCCTATTTCTCAGCTTCCTATTCTTTGAGCATCCTGAAATCAAAGTCTTCAAATTTTTTTGAAGTTATGCAAAAGAAGAGAAGCTGCATATCACCATTAAAGTTGTTCACAATCCAAATATTTCTTCCTGACATCACATTTTAAATTTAGATGAAGTCAATCATTTTCCACACCACTTTCACAGTCGACACACAGTAATGGATACACTACACCTTTGCTTTGCAATTTTATATCATTCTTACCTTCAAAATATATTAGAGATACCAGTTATTTTAACTAGTTACAAATTCTGTTAGTTTTCTAAAGGTCACATGTCGGTATCTCTCCCTCGTGAGAACGATTAGCAACTTGTCACATATTCCATGCAAAGATGATCAATAAGAGGTTGCATACTACAGTTTTCCTCCTATAGATAATGATATTCGAAACACGATTGGATGAGCATAATAGAGTTACATTTTAATTTTCACCTGATTTTTATTATATTAATAACTACACAAGTACAAGGTATTTATTTTACATTCTAAATTCACCTACTCTAACCTCTATGTTCATTACCTATATCAAGAGGGTAAAAAAGAAAAGAAAAATGAGAAAGTTCATGAATAATCTGTGTCACTCGCTACTACTGACTCTTCACATATATATTCCTTTTTGGTTGAATTTGTTCAACATCAAAAACCTCAAACATTAACCGTCTAACATCACGTTTCCCATAAACAACATATGAAAGCCCGTGAAGAGCTTGTTGAACAGATACTGTCACCGGACTTCTCAGAGTATGATGGCGCTCATACGATTTTCGAACCTTGTCAGAATATATAATAAAACGGTGGAGTTGTTTGGCTCTCAAATATCTTCCACAATACCTGTTCATAAGAACGCGGCGGTGCCTTTCTTGTACCCAATAACCTGGAGCATCTAAATGCTTCATCAACAATCTTTCAGCCATCACCAAATCCTTAACAAAATAAAAAGTTTTATGGTAAGCAATGAGGTAGAGAGGAGAGTAAATATTAGCATATGGTATATACTTGGATAAAAGCCGAGTTCATTCCATAAATGCAATCTAATAGTAGAATAGACAACAAAAAGAGTTTACCTGTATCTTTTGGCCAAGGTATTCTAATCTCTCGTAGCAAAATCGAGGATGATCAAACTTGTAATTTGATGGATGCAAGAAACATAGCTGCAACCCAACAAGAAATTGAATAACATCAGATTCAGAACAGAACCTATGGAAACCTTCAAGCAGATCTACCAACATCACATCTTCTGTGGAAGTTTACAAGGAATTCAAGAAAACTTGTAATACAATGTATACTAATTAAAATATGAGTGTACAAAACTAAATGTCATCCACTAAAGTGCAAACAATAATATAGGCTTAATGTTGTTAAAAATGAAAATGACGAGGTAGACACATAAGACATGATAGAATAAAAAATGAATAAGTTAGAAAGGAATTCAAGGTAGCACACTTCTTGTAAGGAAGTCAACGAAATCCTGTCTTATGCGGTTTGAGCATGTGGGAGGGTATTAAATGGATCAACGGGGGGTAGTCCAATAGTTAAAAATAGGGAGACACTTAGAAAAACTATGGTCAAACCACTAAAAAGGTTGTAGATTTCAATTGTTTGTCATGATTCATGATAAGATACTAAGTTATTGTTTATCCATGTAGACGATCCAACCTAGTGAAAAGGCTTTTATTTTGGTTTGGTTGTTGAAAACTATTAAGATGCTTAATATTTGGGTGGTAATAAGGTCTGTCTTTGTTGTAATGAGGTCAGATAAACCAAATACAGTAGAGCAATAACCAAATTAGGTACCCAAAAAATGCGTGGTACCGATAACCGAGTAATTTCTACTATTTCATATTACACTTTCCCAATTTCCACAGAATCAATAACTACATGTTAAAAGATGCACTTCTGACAAACATTAACCCACGTTTATTAGTTTCAATGCCATATTTTTGTGAATAACGAAGTCCAAGAGGGGAGCAGTAGAAACATGGTTATTTCTTGCTCAGAGATGCAGCGTAGTATTCATAGGTATACCCAAACCTAACCGAAATAGTTCAAGTATATGCAATACATAGATAGGGCAAAAGGTAAAGCAGAATTAGAGGCAACGTTGCTACCTGCAAACCAAGTCCAAGCTCTACATTCCTGGCTTCAGTAATTTCTGGAATTCTATCGGTCATTTTTATCGGATATCCAAGGATTTGCATAACTTTGGGTTTGCTATCATAATCCCATATATTTCCTCTAAACCGATGCATTCCTGGGGGAATACAAGCTCTGAATAGCCGTGGATGAGCAAACAGGGCATCTGCAGGAGGCTGAATGGAGAACAGTAAGTACATTCCTTGTCTAATACTGTCATAAACAAATTATGTCGTAAGGAATGAAATTCGCATGCATATTTGACAATAGAAAGAAAATCATAATTGAATTTGTAATGAAGCAAGATTAAGTTTGACGACCAATGCGCATACATGGGAATAGAGAGAAAAACAAAATTGAGTTTAGAATGAAGCAAGATTAAGTTCAGCAATGATAGCGTGCACACAATATTTATACCTTTATGTGCTAACATTTTGAAAGAAAAATAAAGATACTATGACATATGTGTCGGACTTGCCTTATAGGCAACCATATCTTGCCAGCTTAGCTTGCCTTCAAATTCAGCAGATACGTGATCTATGTCTTCGAGTTGCCTACGCAATCTGGGCTGGCAATCCTCAGCATCTGGATCCATTCCAAATACTTCAAAAAGAACACGATACACTTCCGGCATACCAAAACATAGATAGATGGCCCCAAACAAAGCCCAAAAGACAGACCTGCCAAATGCATCTATAATTAAAAAAAGTGCAGATATATTATATGAAAATTACATTTCCGAAAACAGAATATGGGCAGAGACCAACTCCATTGATTAAGATGGTTCGATAATACATTGATTAAAGCAACAATAATTATATCATGCTCGGCGTACAGTCACCAATGCTAAGATCATTGATCTCAAAAGTAGTACTAACATTTTGATATCACAAATTCATGGCACATATTACGGAGGATAAGACACATGGAAAACACAATTAGACAGAGAGCTGGCCTCAATGTACAAGCATGCATAGCGAAATTTCTCAGTTAGCCAAGCTTATCATGTTTGAAGCAGAACACAATTTTCAAATCCAAACTCTCCATTGCTCAAAAGAATACAAAGGAAGAATAATTGGAAACATAAAAATAAATAAAAATGCAATGCGCTAATTCAATAAATCAATTCAATTTGGCCAGTAAAGTGTCTCTAACCAAGATGCACCATGCCAAAACGCTCCTTAATCGGTAAGAAAATAGCTCATGTGCGACAACAGAACCTCCCGAATGTGTGGACCAATTCATTTTTTCTATTTCTTTACTTTGTTTGATTCTCTTGGATGCAAGCATGTTGTAAATAATGGCATTCTACTACAACTCAAAACATCAAGGGCTTACTTCCAGAGAAGCAGAGACAACTACCACAATAATTTAAAAACACGAAGCAATTATTAGAAACATGGGAACATGACATGTCATAATAAAAAAGAAACATAACTATAAGCATAGTTTAGCAATTCAAACACACAACCAGGGTTTTCAACATAGGTCCACGAGCGCAATATAAGCCACAACATCATTTTTTTTTTTTGTATGACCGCGCGACCACAATGTGACCATGATTGAAACCGCAATAACCACATTTGACTCCAATTTTATGTAATATCAAATATTGCAACAACACCGCAAAAACTGCAATCTTTACTGCGGACCCTTTATTTATACTTTGCACACAGCACACACATGACAGTAAACAAAAATTCACAATCATTACTATCCACCTAATTATCAAATATCGCAACAAGACTGCAAAAATGCAAACTTTACAGTGACCCTTTATTTAAAACTTTGCACACAACACACACATGACAGTAAACATATATTCACAATCATTTCTATCCACCTAATTTATTGGAGGCACATTGCATCAAATCATTAACAAAGAACTAAACTAACAATGAGATTACTTACTTTACTATTTGCTCCCTTTCTTTCCTAACCAACCTATCCATATCAACATTAGGAAATATCAAATTATGCAAGCTAGCCCCTTTAATCCACTTAGGCAAACTACTCTTCCCAATCAAACCAAAAACCCTCTCCCTCATCGCCCCCACCGTTTCCCTCGGGTACCTCTGCAACAAAAACTCCACCAAAGCAAGCTCAAGCACATACTGTCCCAAAAAAAACAACCTCGAATGCGCGCACCGCACGTGCTTTGCCTTCGCCCTCTCACACGAGGGATGCTGAAAAGCCAAATACAACAGTGTATCAAAATGTTTAGCAGGGTTATCTTCTCCACCAAGCATTTCCTCAAAAGACTCCAAAGGATACCCTAATGCTTGTTTAGCTTCCATCAAGTGGGTTTCCATCCACGCGCTGTCTGTATTTTTGAGTGGCGCGTGAGGTAGACATGAGCTTAAAAGAGGGAATGAGGATAAGGTTAGTTGAGGACTGTTGAGGAATCTTTTTGTTATGTTTTTGTTTTGGTGTGGTGGTTTAAGGATTGAGATTCTTTGAGGTTGTTTTTTGTTTGGTGAAATGGGTTTCTTACTATTGTATTCTTCGAGTTCTTTAAGGAGTCGTTGAGGACTGTTTGGAGGAAGTTGTTGTTGTTGTGAGTTTGTGGTTAAAGAGGAAATGTGAAGGGTTTGTCTTTGGGGTGTTGTTGGGTTTGGGGTTTTTGTTGTGAATTGAATTGGATTAGATGAGATTGAGGATGAGAATGAGAAAGAGTGTGGTTTTGTGGAAACTATGAAGGTTGTTGAAGATAGGTTCATTATGATGATGAATGAATGTTAAAACGGTTGTTTGTTTGTTGTTGTTGATAACTTTGATTCATTGAAGAAAAATGTTTTGGGGTTCCTATGGTTGGATGTGAAACCTCGTGGCAGTATCCAAGCCAATGAGTAAAGCACAGTGATGATGTGGTGAACACCATTGACTTAACTCCAAGTTAGTAAAAGAGTGAAGTGAAAAATTTATAAACTTAATACTTTCAGATTTTGGGTGAAATTTGTTGAGGCAAAATCTTAATTTGATGTTTTAAAGATAACAAACATCTTAATTATATTTTAAGTAATTCTAATCTTATTGTTATCTAACATGTGTTTTAAATAAGCCAAGATTAATTGAGCAATTTACATCAAATATCATCCACTAACTTTAATATGAACAAGAATGAAAGAACGATCTCAGAACGTTCTCAGGATTTATGCTCATAATTAATCAAGAAAAAAGCATCAATGACTAAGCACTTATTTTTCTAAATGAACAATATACAAGACAAAGAATCATTTTTTCCTTGATAATAACTCACAAGATCACAACAGTTATCATATCAAATAAAGCAAGAAATATTTGCGTGAAAGTGGATAAGTTCCTCTTTGGCCAATGTTAAAGAACAAGCATGTGCAAGTTGATTTAATTCAAAGACAAAGATCAAAAACTGTCTATTTGGTGTTAGACAGATTTTTCATGGTCCAATAAGATCAATACAACACGTTTTTAACTAGGAGTAGAGATGTACTTTATGAACATTTTTTAATGCAACATTCTCCCATGTTGCCACCTCTCTCCAAAGACTTTTGTGTACAAGAAAGTACAAGTGAATGGTGTCTCAAGGACAAGGAAGCTTCACTACTGACCTTCTGCAGCTGGCATCACACGTGATTGATCATTTTTACTTGAAGAACAAGTTCATCCTCTGCCCAGAATTTGGAGAACGTTCTCAGAACGTTTGCAAGAGAAGGGTTCTTCATCACTTTAATATTCAAACTTTTGAACAGCTGTGTTTCACGTGCCTTAAAGGACAACAACAGTTTTACTTGCTGAATAAGATTAAAATGAATCATTTACAGCTCACAACTAGCTTCTTTACCACGCTCCTTTGAATCAAAGACAAAGGCTCAGATCTAAGATCATTCTCAGAACGATCTCCCAAGCTCAGCAACTTTTGAATTTAATGAGCTGTCATCTTATTGAAGAAGTTTTAAGCATATATCTGTTGCAAACGGCTATGCTTCTTTACCAAGAAATGCAAGGACATATTCCAGCTATAAATAGAGCCTCTTGGTGACTTTGAAGAGCAAGAGTTTTTATCACAATCATTTTGCCAACTTGTCTTTATCGTGCAAGCATTCGCTAAAGCTCTTCTTTGATCTCTTTCACTCCAACTCTGTAATTCTATACTAAGATTAGTATACATTCTTTTGAGTGTACTGAGAGTTTTATTTCTCTAGGCTTCTCACTTGGTGAGTTTTGTAAAGCTTAGATCTTAATCATCATACTTGTAAAAGAACTACTCAAGTCAATAGAGCTATATTGTTTGAGTGTTGTAATACCCTTACTAGCTTGGAGAACTGAGGTATCTTTAAGTTTGTAGGGCTTAAAGGGTCTTGGATCTTGGTCAAAGATTGCAAGAAGAAAAGTGTACTTTTGGGATCGGTAGTATCTCATAGTGGAAAACTCACTGGAGCGTGAGGTCTGGACGTAACACCCATTGTTAAAGGGGTGAACAAATATAATTGTTTGTGTGCATCTTTCTTCCCTTAACTCTTTCATTTTATGCAAACACAACACACACATCTTTAAGTATTTGTTAACTTTATATATTCAGAGATTTTTTTTTTTTTTTGAACGGCTAAATTTTATTAAGAGACAATTCCTCCACAAGAAGTGAAAAGAATTGTCAAAGAAACATACAGAAACGGTAACGTGATATAACACAATTACCAACACCAAGCCACAACACCCCAACACCCATACACCAATACAACAAATATGATTCGCTAAAAACCCCCAGAGAAAACCCCTAACTAACCCTAGAAGACACCAACTGGCTCTAACTTCCGAACTCGAATTAAAATTACTCGGCCCATCAGCTCCAGAAAGTAGTCCTAGAAATCAGCGGTTGGGGGACCCCAGTAGTCAGAGAATCAACGGTCAACGCCTGATGCATGAGAGTTCGACCAGATACCAGAGACCTGCAAGTCTCAACAGACTTGAACACCCCTCAGCGACTCCACGAGTCCTGCAAATCTCACCAGATTTGAAAATGGTCAGAGACTCTTGTATCCAGGAGAATCCACACACATTCGACCTTAACCATCCTACACCACTCCATCACCGAAACGTCCTGGAGGTACGATAAAGCAACATCGTCCGTCAACACGGAGAGTCTACGTACCTCGCCCTTTCGGACAAGCCAGGACAAAAACCCAGTCCAAGGAAGGACCGCCGCCAACCACCAACGCCACTGCCCGAGAGCTCCAAACAACCTCCACCGTAACCAACGGCACCAACACCAAAACAAAGACCCAAAGAACCGTCCACAACCTTCGACCACTAACCTTCGACCCCATCCACACCAAAACCAGCAACCCCTTCTTTCCTCCTCCACTTGTCCCAACACAACACCGAGTCGCCTCGACTACTACACTGCCCCTTCCGCTGCCACCTCCAACAAAACCCCATCACAACCAAGCCACCTCCTATTCCAAACACCTTAACAACGCAAAACACCCGAAACCAATACCGCCGAAACCCAACGCCGGAGAAGGAGAAACTCCGGCGAGGAACAACACCCAAACCACAGAAGCAGCGAAACCCCACCATCTCCCAACACCATAGCCTACAAAGGCTCCCAAACCGATCCCCACCGCTGGAGAAGAAGAGCTCCGACGAGGAGCAAGCCAGAACCTAACAACACAAACAGCAGCAGCAGACAGTAGCCCAGACCGAACGAATCACGCGAATACGAACACCAAGCCAAAACGCAAGACAAAACGGAACAGAGGAAAAGAGAGGGGACAACCGGCCGGAGTTGAGGAAGGAGGCGCAGAGACGGACGAAGACTGGTGATACGGAGCCACCAGGCTCGTCGCACCACCACGAGGGCAAGGTCTACATCGCGGCGGCTTGGTTTGGATATTGGGGAAAGGGAACCGCGGCGGCGCTTAGGGTTTTAAGAGAGAAGGAGGAGTAAAGTTTTTTAGAGAGAGAAGGATACTTTATGAAATATTTATTAATTTTTATATATTCAGAGATTGATCTGAGAACGTTCTCTCATTTGACTAACAAACGTTCTCAGAATATTCTAACGTTTTATTTGTCCAAGCATTCCTTTATTAATTTAATAGGTAAATTTTAAAAGGCTTGTTCACAATTCAAACCCCCCTTTTCTTGTGAAAAACTTTGCTACTTCAAAATTGTGGTATTAAACTTAGTTTTTATGTTATAAATAAGGCATTTGAGTTTTACGATCATAACAAATATCTCTTTTAAATTTATTAAGTAACAAATAGGCCTTTAAGTTTATACTCCCTACTTTTCTTTTTATAAAGAACAATTTGGAAAAAAAATACACAAACCAAGGAATCTTATTTTTTTTTATTAAAAATTCTAAAATTTTATAATTTATTTCATTACTAACCTTGATGTAATTAATGCATAGAGAATATCTTACAGTAATTAATGCATAACATTGAAATAGATAAATGGTAGAAATGAAATTGTATAATCAATAAAACATAAATTTAATGATAAGTCTCTTATAAAAAGGAACAAATTTTTTTTTATAAAAACAAACGGAGGGAGTAATTTGTAATAAATAAGTCATTTAAATTTGTAATTTGTAACATCTAGGTCTTATTTTTTAAGGGTCTATTTGTTACAAATGTAAAACTTAAAGGATATATTTATAACAAACATAAAACTTAAATGACCTATTTATTACTTAAAAAACTTAAAGAACTTATTTATTACAAACATAAAACTTAAAGGACCTGTATTTGTAACTTCGAAAACTTAAATGACCTATTTATTACAAATGTAAGGTTTTAAAGGAATGGTTTATGGGGTTTGTTTAGAAAGAAAATGTTAGAATTAAAAAGCCCTAAATTCTATGAGTTTATGAAGTTAACATTTTGAAAAAGTTGTTAAGTTTTAAATTAAATCAAATTGAGTTGGTTTATGTGAAATTAGTATCTGTCGAAGTGTTTTAGCTATGTTTGATTCTTGAAAATGATGATTTTGAGGTTAATTCAATTCGGGCCGAAATTGAAAGGGTATTTATGTCATTTTAAAATTGTTGTTGTGTCCTGAAAACCTAACCATTTGATCCGCCTTTTCGAGACGACGATTTTAGCGTATGGCTCGTCTCGATTGGATAAAGATTGAATGAGTTATGGCCATTTTAGTTTGAAACGGTTTTGTTGAGGATTTATATTTTTTAAGAGTCCGATGTTTGTGAACTATTCGGAAAACGTTTTAGTTTCGTACACGCGAAAAGTATTTTGTTATAAGTCGAACGAGAAAAGTTTTAGTTCGGACTTGTTTAGTTTTAATAGATTTTGGAACTTATGGTTTGAGGTATAATTTGTTTGAAAAGAGACTTGCTTTTGGAAAAGCTTTAAAATAGTTTGAATTTATTTGGCGACGTTTTTGGATAAAACTATTTGTTATAGCGCATTGACGAGAAAAGCTATTTATTAAAGTGTTGTATTTTCAAGAGTTGTTTTGAAAAAGGATTTGGCTTTTTCAGTGTTTTAAAATAGCCGAGGTTTATTTAAAAGACGTCTCGTGATGAGAAATTATATTTTCAATGTGTTAATATTTTCTAGGGCTTGTTTTTAATATGACTTGAGCCTAGTTAGTTGTGAGAGAACAATCATAGGTCTTGAATCCATTAGTAGCCGAGCTAGACTATTTGAGTGATCAATTAGATTGTGGTATTAACTTAGATAAGTTATCTTTTGTAAAAGGTTAAGAGGATTAGCCGAATTGGGGACTTCGTCGAGAGAGACGGATATTGCTTGCGTAGCGTAAGTTGATGTGTTGGAAGCTTGCCGAGGTAAGAGTACTTTCTAACGATTACATATACCTCGAAATATCGAGTGCTGTTTATGCATGTGTAATTGTTTATTTGAATATGTGTATTTGCTTGATGTGATGCAATATGATATATGAGCATGGTTGTTTTGTGATCTATTCTCATGACGAGAACCTGTTTGAGAACATGCTATAGTCTACACATGTTTGAGTGGTTGTTGTGAATTTCATATGATTATATAATATGAAATGTTGGTGCATGTACTTGATTGAATATCTGGTTGTACATGATGTTTATTTGTCTTACATATGATTTTGCGAAATATATGTGTTGACATGTGGTGTGATTACATATGCTTGTATGATATGTAAAGTGTTGCATGAGCATATATGATTGTGTATGTCGGTTGGAGACTGCACGGGGTGTGTCGGTTGGAGACTGCCCTATATATGCTAAATAGAAATATATGCCATGCATTTCATTGTCGTGTATGTCGGTTGGAGACTGCACGGGGTGTGTCGGTTGGAGACCACCTAATCCTGCGGGATTTTATTGAGTTGGTGTTTGTCGGTTGGAGACTTCACCTGCCCTGCAGGGTATAGTAGGGGTTGGACCTACGACTCTCTGCGGAGAGGTTAAATTCCGGAATTCATGCATGTGGCAGCCAGTGATTGGTGTCACGCTCATGTAGAGTCTGCATTGATAGGCTAATTGTGCATTTGAATACTATTGCGTGTGACTGATAGACTATCTGTGCACTTACTTTTTATGATGTGTGATTCATATGATTAAATGCGTATTTGTTGTCATGTGTTGTGTATCTTGCGCTGCGTATTTTTGGTTATATGTGTTTTTTAGAAGGTGACCCTCTACGAGCATTTTTAGGGATTTATTTGTACCGCGTGGAGAAGCGGCGAGGCTTGAAGCTGTTTGTGGGTCTTCGTCACCCGGTCATCTCCAGTTAGAGTTTAAAGATCAGCGTAGGGGTAGTAGTTTAAGAGTCTTGTGTACTCTTATTTATTGTCCGCTGTATTTGTTTTGTGAAATTGTATTAAGATATTTATTTGGAATAAATGGTGCCGCTATGTTAGTTTAGACATAGTGTTTAGTTTATACTCTGAAACTTTTATTTATGAAAACAATTTATAAAAGAAGCATTGCATTCCGATTGCTATTTTGGAAAAGGTTTACTCTGATTTAATTTAAGGATTTAATTTAAGGGTGATCGTGAATGTTTCAATTCAAGGTCTTTGTTGTATAAAAAAAAAAGTGTCTGCTTTTGGTTTTCGAAAATCGGGGTGTTACATAAAACTTAAAGGACATATGAAATCCACTTTGCCTAAAAAAATAATCAGTTTAGTTTTGTTCGAATCAATCAAGCTGACATTTGTCAATGGGACGATCGAGTATTATTTAAATTTTAAAGTAAGCAAAATAAACTATACAATTTATAAATAAAATTATATGTATACTAGCCGTCAGTGCCCGTTTGTATGATCGATATTCTTTTTTTATTTTATTTGCTATGATCGAAATTCTCTATTGTGCAAATATATATAAATAACTACTAAATCTCCTTTTTTATTGGACTTAGTTAATTGATAACTACTTAACATCTTTTTTTGTTGTGGCTAGTTATTAAGAAGAAAAAAAAAAAATTTTTTTTTACTATAAAAAAACTGAAAAGATACTTTTATGTGGAAGTTGTGCTTTTATTAAGAGAAAAAAAAATTATTTACTAAAAAAAAACTGAAAATCTATTTTTATGTGGAAGTTATTTTTCAACATATACAAATATTTAGTGTTTTTTTTTTTGTAGTTTTTTTTAAGGTTAAAATAGGTATAATGAAAAAGCCATCCTAAAAATTTGTATCCTTTTTATATATAGTAATAGATTTAATATATTTTCCATATTAAATATCAATGGTCTGCTAGTCTACTGGATTAATTAGTTTTAGCAAGCAAATTCTAAGAATTGTGATTGATTCTTTGATTCAAAATATTAATTTTAATTCTAATTGTTTTTAACTCTAACCATATGATCACTAATATATATATATATATATATATATATATATATATATATATATATATACACATGAATAACAACAATAATAATAATAATAATAATAATAATAATAATAATAATAATAACAAATGTTATGGCGCCATGTGAGCTTAGTTCAGTTGGTAAGAGTGAGACATTGCATTATATATATAAGGGGTCGATGTTTGAATCCCGATCATCCCACTTACCTTTAAAGTGAAACTTCTAGTCACAATTTGACAAATAAATAAATGTTATAAGAGCGCAAAAAGGAAACATGATAGCCATATTATTTGTAAGTCACGAGTGTAGCTGCACCCCCTCACATATGAGTGCCACCACCACCGCCTCTTACACTTGTTTTTTTTTTTAAGGAGGGAGAATGATAAAAGGAAAGAATCAAATATCCATCAGCAAACTCATTTCTCTTTCTCGATTGATTTCTTAAGTCATACTTTAAGAGAAGATATCAGATGTGCGGATTGGTTCGCCGAAATCGTACAAAAAATGTGGATAACATGAAGTTGTAGATTTTTCCTCCTCTAGAGTTAAATCTCATTTTGCTTGCATACGCCTTTAGGGTGTTTAGGTAGAAAGAATATGTGATACTCTTTGAACAATTGTGATGGACACAAGATGAAATATTACTTAGGAATAATGCATTTGATTAAAGAGTCTTAAATCTTATTAATTTGTTTAACTAGTATCCTAAAGGCACTCTATAGCATTTTCTTAAAATGAACAATTGTGTGCATTTTACTTAATGTATTAATCTGTCATTGAAATTTGAACTTAGAACCTCTTACCTACATACTAAATCTCTCACCCGTAGATCAAATTTACTGATTTTGTATATAGTTTTTTTTTGAAAAAACTTTGGATATAGTTCTAGTGTGTTCTAAAAGTAAACAATAGTGGGATGGAATAAACATTATTGTTGTGTATGTAATTGACCCTCCTACTATATATGTCCTAAAGTTGTGTATGATTGTTGTCGGAAAATGAAACTAATAATAGTAATTTTGATCATACAAGCCATGTAATATAATTAAGCAATACGACAAACATATGACCGTACCCTATCTTTAAGGCATATATCATGCTATTGTCGTTATAATGCTTTTTGATGTATTTCAAATTGTCGCTTATTGATAACCAAGCATAAGAGGTTATCTATGGATTGATCATTAATAACAAAAACAATACCAATGGTGTTGTGGGGTAATCTAATCTAATCTCTAATTTGATGTATGACATGAAAAATGTTTGTGTTGAATTATTTGGATATATAGCCAATCCACCAAAGTTTCTTCTGGTTAATTCATTATGACAATAAGGATTTATATAAATATATGATCTTCTAATCTTCTTGTCTGATTATTAGTCTGCATTATAATAAAGTGGATGAGGAATTAATCAAGATCATACAAAATTATTTGGATATGTATTGATGTGCATGTATCATAGCAAGAGTTCACTATCACAGATATTTATTCGGAGACCAATTTTCTAAGATGATATGTATCCTACTCACCGACTCAAATCTATGGTATAAAACAATAGAACCAAACAAAGGATGTTTGTTTCTTACTTAAATGAGGTGATAGTGATATATTTACCTATTATGTTTACTTGTTTAGAGCATCTATATTGAGTGGTTAATATATTATAGGAGGTAAGGAAGGAACCAAGTTCACAAGACATAATTGATGGCACAAGAAAATGTTATTCTGATCCGGGGCTGCATGTGGTGGTATTTTCGGATATACCAATGTTGTTATATGAGTTGTGTTGCTCAAAACTTAAATATATCTATTACTTTCCATGTCGACTTTATTGGGGCTATGCTTGCAATTGAGCTAGCTTCTAAAAATGGTTGGATATTTCTTTGGTTGGAAACTGACTCTCAATTGTTTACTATGAATTTTTAGAAGCTTATTAGGGCTACTGCCCTAATTTTGTATAAGCTGAATTACTTGGAAAGAGAAAATTAATGGTGGATTGAAATGAGGGTAAAATAGAAAAAATAACTCGAACAATCACTATCTTAGTTGTAGAACTTTATGTTTAAACGACACTTAAAAAGAAACATAGGAAGTATTTATTTGGGAAAATGTGTCAAGTCTTATGCCCTTCACTCATTTATAGGGTCCTGTGTCTAGGGGTTGGGCGCCTCAGCGCCTCCTCTTTGTCAGCCCCACCAAACCTAGTTTTGATATTCACTCATGATTGGCGATGATTAGGTGAGGTACAAAAGACACACATAATACTCTAGCCCCAAACCAGCTAGGCCTTGGGTCATGACTTGAAGGACCGTGACGGTGGTCCGTCATTTTCCTTTAAGTCGGCCCCTCTTAGTAATGAAGAGCTCGGCTAACACTTGGCGCGATCAACCTCCAGCTCTCAGTCTTGGTCAGTTGCCCTCATGCATTTTCTGTACTCGGCCTCTGGCCTATTAATCCTGGCCAGTCGTCCTCTGATCAAAGCATTTGGTACTGAACTCCGGGTAGTGAACACAATTCTCGAGTGTCCAGCCATAAAGACAAAGGCGCTCTAACAGGCCGAGTGAACTAATATAAAATCTTAAACACAACTTCCGAGCGTTGAGCCAAAAAGACACAGGTGGTCTAACAACTCATTTATTTAAATAATTCAAACTAAAATTTGTACTAACTTGTTACTCAATAATGAAGCTTTAGCTTTACTTTGGGTCCATAAACCATGTTCTGTGTTGGCAGTTTCAACAATTTTAGAAATTTGGATGAGTCTGCATGTCTATTTCTTCATTTCAGTGCAGCACATTTTTCTTTGATTTGTTTTCTTGTTTTTAATTTCTTTTGCTGTCTTTCAATCACACGGTTAGCACAATCTGACTGATATAACAGGTAAATCTTCATGAAAAGTAAAATGGGAAGGACACCTTTGTGGTTTTGTGGATGAAATAAAAGTGATTTAGACTTTCCAACTTGTAAAAAAGTATAGACCCCTTAAACCCCAATCATTAACATGAAACTATATCACTCATTATTTTTTTCCACTCAAACTCTCATAAAAGCACACACTTCTCAGCACTAAGTGCATATTGCAGCAAACTTGGGATCAAATACAGCTAATAGTAGTGAAATATATTTTTAACCACGGACACATTGCAGTCTCAGATACATAAAAACTTCACGGTTGCGGACATTTTATTTAAAAACCGGGATATATCTACACTACCGGTGACTTGTGCCATGAAGAAAATGAGTGAATGGTATGCTTCTAGTTTTGTGAAACTCTTTCTTTGGATTTTCCAATGCTAATGTTAACCTATTCTTGGATATGATGAAAATTACTGAAAACATTTGTATTGAACTATTTATTATAGGAATTATTCTCAGGAGATTCCAAGTGATGTCACAATTCAAATTGGCGAAGCTTCATATTCATTACATAAGGTAGTGAACAAATTCAAATATCAAAGTTAATAATCATAGGATCATTATTGAATTCTTTTTCATATTTCTAATGTTGTAATTTGCAGTTTCCATTAATTTCCAAAAGTGGATACATAAGGAAGCTTATTTCAGAATCTAGTGATGCTGCTACTGATGTTCCATTAATTGAACTCATTGATGTCCCTGGTGGGTCAGAAGCATTTGAACTAGCAGCAAAGTTCTGCTACGGTATAAACTTCGAAATAAGCGTTGAAAACATCGCTATGCTTCGCTGCATAGCCGATTATCTTGAGATGACAGAAGATTATTCGGTCGGAAATTTGGTAGGAAGAACTGATTCTTACTTGATTGAAGTAGCACTCAAGAGCATGTCAGGAGCAATATCTATCTTACATATATCAGAAACTCTTCTTCCAATTGCGGAGAAAACAAAATTGGTTAGTAAATGCATAGATGCAATAGCATACATAGCATCTAAGGAAAGCCAATTTTGTTCATCTGGTAGAAGTGATGGTAGTAGCAATGAAAGAGTGATGAATTCTTCCACTGCCTCTCACCAGAGGCCAGCTGTTGATTGGTGGGCTGAAGATCTAACTGTTCTTAGAATCGATTTTTTTCAAAGAGTTCTAATTGCGATGATGGCTAGAGGGTTTAAAAATTGTGGTATTGGTCCTATTATAATGCTTTATTCACAGAAATCTCTGAGAGGTTTGGTAAGTCCCTTTACTAAACAAAAGAAAATTTTCATATCAATTTTGTTGAATTATTTTGATACACAAATTTCGACAACAAATTTTAAATTGTTAACATAGTTCAATTTTTTTATGGAGCAGGAGATATTTGGGAAGGGAAGGAAGGAGATTGAACCACATGAAGAGCATGAGAAGAGAATTATTTTAGAGACACTAGTGAGCCTTATGCCGAGGGAGAAGAATGCAGTATCTGTCAGCTTTCTTTCAATATGGCTTAAAGCAGCAATATATCTTGAGACAACTGTTGCTTGCAGGTTTGATTTGGAGAGGAGAATAGCCATGCAGTTAGGACAAGCTGTTTTGGATGATATTCTTATTCCTTCATTTAGCGGCGGCGACACATCGTTTGATGTAGATACAGTGCAAAGAATCATGATGAATTACCTAGAATCTGATATGGAAAATCATTCAGTGTATAATGCAGATGATGAATATTATTCTTCTCCACAGAGGGATGTTTTTAGAGTTGGAAAGTTATTGGAGAGTTACCTTGCTGAAATAGCCACTGATAGAAATTTATCAGTTCAAAAGTTTATCAGTCTTGCTGAATTAATGCCTCAAAAATCAAGAACAACAGAAGATGGAATGTATAGAGCCATAGACATCTATCTTAAGGTATAATTCTACACTAACTCTAGAATTCTTCTCTTATATAAAATTCTTATTACAATTTACAAACCAATGCTGATGAAGTTAGAATTTGAAATTCTCAGGCACATCCATTTCTAAGTGATGCGGACAGAAAGAAAGTTTGCGGCATGATGGATTTCCAGAAGCTATCACGAGAGGCGCGAGCGCACGCTGCACAAAACAACAGGCTTCCTGCCCAACATGTGGCTCAACTTATGTATTATGAACAGCAACGTCTTCGCGATAATATTGATGGCACTGGCAGCGTAGGTTCAGAATCGCCTTCGACACCTGACAAGAGGAATGTATACTCATCCGAGCTATATCCAGCTTCTAATGAGGTTTCCAAATTAAGAAGAGAAAATGAAGAGCTGAAATCAGAGATAATGAAACTTAAAATGAAAATAAAAGAGATTGAAAAATGTACAGTTGATTATGGTGTTAGTAGTCCATTAAATGTTTCTTCACCTTCAGCTGATAAGCCTCCTTTGCCTAGAAAATCATTCCTAAACTCAGTATCCAGAAAACTTGGCCGTCTTTCTCCTTTTTCGCGTGGTAGTCCTGGCATAACACCGATGAAAGATCGCCTAAAACAAGACAAGGTTCGACGCTACTCCATATCCTGATTAGGGAAATTGTTTTATTGAATAGGTATGTATGGTTGTTGTCTACATAGGTGTGTTCTGTACTGAAAAAACATGGCATGTCGGTGTCGTTGTATTACATATTATGAATGAAAATTAGCATACCCCAGGAATGATATTTGGACTTCAGTGCAGTTTCAAATTTGGTTGGCATAATTAGCAGATTCTTAATTCATTCTCCACAATATTCTAACAAAAAATTAATTATTGTAATAAATGCGTCTAAACTCCAAACCAACCAATCACGTTTTAACGTACAGAAAACTTTCATTTTTCATGTGTTTCAAATAGTTCCAGCTGTTGATAAATCAATTTCCAAATCTTTCAAAACAATAAAATAAAAGAAACAAACAAACAAGGAAGAAGAAAATTTAAAGCTGAAGACTTAAACACAGTCCACAGCTCAAGTCTTCCACTTATCTAATTAAGTTTTCTTCATTGTTTCCTTGCTTTTCTTCTCTGCTTCCCTCCCTAATTTATATGAATTGCGATCATCATCATAGCTTAAAAAAAATCATCGAACAAACACAATTTTCCTCTCTCACTTACCATGGCAATTCAACACACTATATTTCTACTTGCTGCTTTTCTTCTTCAATTCTCATCACTACACTTCCCCTCACTTGCATATGATCACCAAAACACATACTTCATCAATTGTGGCTCAGATATTCAAGTTAATGAAAATAACAACGTTTATATTGGTGAATCAAACCCTAACTACCCTAAAACAAGTTTCAGCAGCATTAGCTACCCTGAAAGCAATCAATCAACAGTGCCTTCAACTCTCTACCAAAGAGCAAGAATTTTCCATTCTGAATCTTCCTATGAATTTGATACGCTCCCAAACAACACCTACATGGTACGTTTCCATTTCTTTTCATTCTCTTCACCAATTAACCTTTACACTGCAAAATTCAGCGTTTCCGTTCCTGGTTTCTCTCTGTTACAAAACTTCTACGCTAAAAACACGACAAACCCTGGCTTAGTAAAAGAGTATTTCGTTAAAATCATCGGAAAAAGATTCAACATCACTTTCACACCTCTAAATTCATCATTTGCATTTGTTAACGCAATAGAACTCTTTATGGTCCCAACTCATTTAATCCCTGATTCAGTCCCACGTTTCACTTACACCGGTTCTACTGGTCGAGGCTTAACCATTTATAGTAACGATTTCCTCTCACGAGCTTTGGAAACCAAACACCGTCTAAATGTTGGCGGTGAAAATGTCACTAGAGAAACCGATAACTTATCGAGAGAGTGGTTACCAGATGACAGTTATATAACTGATCCACAAAACGCTAACAATAGTACCTATTTTGGAGGTAAAATTAAGCGTGCTACTGATGAATCTGATGGTCTCCATTCAGATCAATATAATGCTCCTGATGTTGTTTACCAAACTGCCAAACAGAGTAAAAATGGTTCTAACGGTTTAAATATAAGTTGGAGTGTTCCTGTGGAGAAGAATCTAGATCATTTCCTTAGGCTTCACTTTTGTGACAATATTAATCCCCAGGGTCTACTTACAACCTTCATTCTCAATATTTATGACCAGAGTGTTATTACAGATTTAAATAGTGACACAGAAGAGTTTTCTCCTTATTATTATGATTTTGTGGTTCGTTCTGATGGCTCTGGACTATTGAATGTCAGTGTAGTACCTAATACAACAACTACTACACCGAACGCGTTTTTAAACGGGCTTGAACTAATGAAAGTGATTGAATCGTCAGGTTTGATTCCATTAGATGATTCAGATTCTAATTCGAAGATTAATGTTCACGTGGTGGTTGGTTCGGTCGTTGGAGTTTTAGTTTTGGTTTCTGTTGTGATGGTTTGTTTCTTTGGATTATTAAAATCAGGAAACAAAAGTCTGTTGAGAATTCAGATTTGTTGAAGATTCCAACTACGGCAGGAGGGATTTCTAATAGCAGATTACATTATGGAAAAATAACGGAAGGCTCATCTTTACGTAACTTAAACCTTGGCCTTAAAATCTCCTTGCTTGATATTATTCGCAACAGATAATTTTGATGTGAAGAGGATAATTGGTTATAAGGAAGTTCTCAAGAATGGAATAAGTGTAGCAGTGAAAAGAAGTGTTCCGGGGTCAGGTCAAGGACTTCCTGAATTCAAACCGGGATAATAGTTTTGTCCAAGATTCGTCACATACATCTTGTTTCTTTAATAGGGTATTGTGATGAAAGGGATGAAATGATACTTGTTTATGAGTACATGGAAAAAGGGACGCTTAGAGAGAATTTGTACAATACGAATTTGCTTTATTTGACTTGGAAGCAAAGGCTTGAGATTTGTATTGGTGCTGCTAGAGGTCTTCATTACCTTCACAAAGGAGTAGCTGGTGGAATAATTCACCGTGATGTGAAATCTACCAACATATTGCTTGATGAGAATCTTGTAGCTAAAGTTGCTGATTTTGGTCTTTCAAGGACAGGTCCTCTCGATCAACATTCTTATTTCAGCACATGTGTCAAAGGAACTTTTGGGTATCTTGATCCTGATTACTTTAGAACAAAACATCTTACAGAAAAAATCTGATGTTTATTCTTTTGGGGTGGTTCTACTTGAAGTGTTGTGTGCAAGACCAGCCATTGATTTGTCTTGTCCAAGTGAGCAAGTCAATTTGGCTAAGTGGGGATTGTTGTGCAAAGAAAAAGCTATACTTGAAGATATCGTTGATCCTTCCATCATGCGACAAATTAATCAAAACTCACTTAGAATATTTAGCGAGACCGTGGTAAAATGCTTACAGGATTATGGTTGTGATAGGCCAACAATGGTTGATGTGTTGTGGGACTTGCAATATGCTTTGCAACTCCAAATAGAACCACATGAGGATAGTTCTAGCAGTGCTTTTAGATCACTTCAATTGCCTAATGTTCAACATTTACCTTCTATGTCTACATTGATTGAAGTGGATGGCATGTCTATTGGGAGGCTTGATGAATCTGAAACTACAACATCGATGATGCTAGATAGAATTTCTTGTGAAGCTAATCATGGCACAACAATCAACTCGCAAGTTTCCATTGGAGAGTTGTTTTTTTAGATAGCTCACTTCTCTATTTTGTCCTTGTTACCTTGTATATTTTACCCCTTAGATATGGTTGTTGGTCTATACTCAATTGTTAATTGCAGTGTTTTTCTTCCTCCCTACATGCAATTAGTGCTTGTAGTATAGTATAAATGTTGAATCTTATCGTATACTCATGTAGGCCTGCAACACCTCGTGAAGAACTCTTGACAAAAAAAGAGATTCACAAAATACAAAGATGGTTGCTGTAATGAATACTCCCTCTTGTTCTATATATAAGCAATATTTGACTTTTTAGATTCAATGAAAATTTTAAAAAGATGGTTGCTGTAATAACACTTTAACGCATACAATTTTTATAAAATCTACCGATGGATTGAAAATTTGTATTGTATAGATTATTCATATAAATTTTTTAAAAATCTAAAATCATTTGATATTTTATTTAGACCTACCAATATTAACAGCGTTCAATGCAACGGGTTTTAATAACATATCCATATCGCATAAAACCTATACCGACAGAGGTTTTGTTTCATAGGCTTTGATTTGATATATTCACGGGAATTCTCCTTTCCAATAGATCTATACATACAACCATTGAAACCTATTGAATTGCTTTACCCACAACAATTTTCAGCTAGTGCTAGTAAAGGTTTGCAACAGTATCTGAGCAGAAGCATTCCGTGCATGCTAAAAGACTTCGATATTCTCCCCTCTCCTGAAGTTGATGCATCATTCTTCATGTACAAAACTTCCAATTCTGTCTTGAATGTTGCATATTTCTCTTCCTTTCATGTTCTTCCATGTTGCTTCAAATATTACTAAAGGCCTAATGATATAAGTTCAAACTATTATCTAACACATACCCTCAAACTCATGATGCATAAACAAGAAGCATTATGAGTTTGTCAAACAAAATACGAAAAATATTACTTAAAAATATAAACTTCAAACACTACCCTTCAAGCTAAAGTTTACTAAGCTTTAAGCTTGTTACAAAATTAACCCTGTAAAACCAAACAAACTAATAGCATATAGCATTGCCAACGAAGAAAGCATCAACTAGAAGCCAAAAGAGATAAACCATCAGAGAGAGGAGAACCAAAATCAAGCCAATCGAATCCAATTCAAACCAACCGAAACCGAACCAATAGAACAAATCCAAACTAAACCAAACCAAATTGTACCAATCCAAACTGAACCAAGTCAAAGAAAATCAATTCAATCCAAACCAACATAGAGAAGAGTCAAACCGATACAGAGAGAAGAGTCAAACCAATATAGAGAGAAGCAATCAAACAGAAGAACCAATACAGAAGAAAAGGTCATCATATCTTCAACATAGGTGGCAATGTTTTCTTCAATATTTGTAAAACTTCATAATATTTACTCTTATCAAGGTCAAAACAAAATTATAATAGAAAATGTGCACCATTGACAAAGGTGGTGTGGATTCATCAAAGTGAACATCAATGCTGCAAATAAAAAAAAAAGGTAAAAACACAAGGTAGATCTAATTTTGGTGGAGATTAGAGGATGAGGAGAAGAGGAAGGGAATAAGGAAGCTTGTGAGCTTGAATTTTGAGAGAAATTTTCATATGGAACCATATTGAAAAGGAATTGAAGTTAGTATAGGGTTCTATAATTTAGAGAATTTATTAGACACTTACTACGTCACTAACTAACTATCTAACTAACTAACAGCAAAGCTAACAAACTTATTATACTGTAAGTTATAACACATCTATAACTGTGCAGACTAAACCCAGTCTTGATTATCATTAATTCAGTAAACCAAATAAAAAAGGAGACGATGAGAGTTTGTACCTTAAGGAGACACTGCAGCATCAAATTTGAGTTTGCACGTGACAGATCCCCTTGGTATATCACTTAATCTTTTGAGAGAATGGTACTTTTTTGTTAGGTCCATTGAATTATCAGCAAAAATAAGCATTGTTTGCAAAACAAGTCCGTTCTGCAAGACATATTCAGCAAATGTCAGCTCATCTTCCCATCCTTGATATCCTTCTATGTGAATATAGGTGAGGTGGGATTCGAGACATTTAGGAACAGTTGTTGACTTTGATTCCCATGTTCTTATAGGTGATGGTTCCTCCTACCAACAACAAGGGACACAGTGAATCAAAAATATATTTGTGTGCGTATAGATATATACATACATGCATAAATGACAGACAACAAATTGATTTAATTAAACATGAGAACTCAACAAACCTTGTTACTCTGAATTATGAGAACATGAAGGTTATGGCATTTCTCAAGCACATTAAGCAGAAGATTTGTGTTGAAGCAGGGAAGAATGAATTTTAGATGATGTAAATTGCCAAATTCTGGATAATTTAGAATAGGGGTGCAAAGTGGCCACTGCTTGACATGATAAAAAAAGTGACGGCGCAATTTTAGTACAAAACTACATATATAAAACGCATAAACCATAATTATGAAACTTCACCTTTGTTGTTGAATGACGCAAAAGTAGATGTATATCATGATCTTGATCTCGAAGGAGGTTAAGAATTGGGTCAACAAGTTCACTTTCACGCAGGGAAAAGACATCAAGATACGCTTCCTCCACAGTCTGCAAGTTACCAATGATACCCAATTTGGTTTTGGGGACGCTACCATCGAACTTCAGGTCAGGCCAATCAGACTCTATTTCAAGGCAAGTCCAGGAGAAATTGCTATTGGTTAATTTCAACCTCTTGGAGGAAGATGGCACAGAAACTTGGGTCAAGAAACCAGGATCAAAGTAAATATCAAGAATTTCAATTATGGGGCAACCAGAGAGAAAGACAGCTAGTGAATCCACAATGTCTGTACCAAATGGCACGATGTTTATGTCATCCACAATGCCTGGGTCAAGTTTCAACATCTTGAGCAATGGAAAGTGAACTGAAGAATGTTGAAATTTCAGATGGATTGCACCGACAAGACTGCATAGTTTTCAAAAGATAAGAAGTTACATAACATTCTACAAAATCATGAATGAAAGTGAGCTTAGATATATTACCTAGAGATTAATAAAAACAAAATTTTGGATATTATTATTTTCTTTTTGGTGCATATTATTAGATATTGTTCATTTGAATATATTCCCAGTTTTCATTTTCACCGTCAAAACACGAGAATGTTGCCAATATCATTGGATTAAAAATGAATTAAACATTTTTTTTTGTATTAACCCTCTCGACTGGTCTCTGGTCCGGGGAAAAGCCCCTGATAATCCAGAGTTCTAGACTAGAATTGTTTCTGTAATGTATCCAAATGGGAAGGAGGTTCTAGAAGCAGCCCATGTGTCAGCAAATCAAGGTGAAGGCCCACAGAATATGCATGATGGTGATTTTGCTAACAATCACGCGGAAAAGGTGGCACCACGTAAAAGTATGAGGTCACACAAACCTCACACCATGTGGAAGGAATATGTGAAGGGATAAGTGTGTTATATATACTGCAGTAGTGGTATTTTGTTATTCATGTGATGAGTTAAGTTTCTTATTCTTCTCCCTCAAAACTCTCTTCTCACATCATATTTTTATTGTACTGAAACTGTTTGATTAAAGTCCTCAATCAATATATCCTTCCATTTCATACATATCTCTCTATTATATTGTAGTATTGTTTCAGTTTCCACCAGGAATCAAGCTCGGATTCTTCAAATGATTCGTCCAAGGGAACTCATTGAACACTTGAGCTCAATTAATTACTTACTGAATTAAACATAATTTGACTTAATTAATTACTTAATTAATTATCCTATCCTAGCAACAAATTGAATGTGTAGTGATGAGAGCTTTAAATATTGTTACCTGAGAGAAACGAGATTTGCGCAATTCAAGAGAGAAGAAGGAAGGAGCACACGTTGGTCTTCAAAGCAGTATGAAATTGAAAGAGACAGTTCTTCAAGTTGAGGACAAATGGCAGCACGGACCCACATGTCGATACAGTCGCTACGAAATTTATCACGAGCCAACATGCCACTGCTAAGATGAAACTTTCGAATGTCGCGAGTTCTACGGAGGGATAGCACGGCGTTCACGAAAAATGCAAATCTAGTAAACATTTTCGGATCATTGTCGTCTTCGTGCGAGTCGTCGGAGAAGTCGAAGACATGTAGATTCTCCCAAAGGTGGCGCCACCTGCGAGACACAAGACTCATAGTCGCTACGGAGGTTCTCGTTGGGAGGAATGACAGTATATGGCAGAGAATAGAATCCGGTAAACTACTCATCATATCGGTGTGAGTGGTGGCAATGTCTCCCCCGTCGTTTTCTCCTTCTGCTTTATGTCGTTTAAAGGTTGATTTCTTCAATGCCATAGCCGTTTTGGTGAATTTAACAACAGTTACTAGTGTACTCCAATTTCGATTTCCAGTTTTCTCTTGTAACCTAAAACAAACTCTACTGTATCAGGTGATTGCAATTGTCTTCTTCCAAAACCTCTCTTTTCGTGGGGCTGTGTGGGGTAAGTCAAATTACAAGCGATTGTATTCAGCTCTGAAGCTCCGATACTCTAAAATTGATGAATCCGATATGCACCCGATACCGATACTCTTCTGATACATCCCGATACTCGTGTCGGAAGAGTATCGGTTAAATCTTTATTTTTAAATAAAAAAATAATATCCGATACGCGTCCGATACTTTCTGATAGTCGTATCGGAAAAGTATCGGTTAAATATTTATTTTTAAATAAAAAATAATATCCGATAGAATCCGTGTTTCCTAGTGAATGTCAAACTATTATGTTGTTACACGGGTAACTAACAATGTCTTTTTTTGGATAGTACTAATGATGTTGTATAATACTTAACTTAAGATGTATAACTTAAAATGTACTGATGATCATTATTTTTTAGGACAATATTAATGAAACACAAATACTTAACTTAGTATTAATGATTTTAATTTATTATAATTAGTATTTTTTGTCTTTGTCACTGTTCTGAAGTCACTATGGTGTCATACTATATAACAGGTTGTTTAAGTATTTGGGCTTGTCTCAAAATTCTAGTATAAGAATGAATACTTTATGTTTTTAATTGGTCAACTGCAGGATCTATATAATTGTCTGATATTACTACAAGATGAACTTGTTGAAGAGGCTTGATGTCATGACTATTATATGTTTTTTGAACTATTATATGTCTTTAGTTAGGACTGATGAGCCCTTGTATGTTGAGCCTCAAACTGTTTTGCTCTTGTGCAAGCTAATTGGCTTGTGTGTACTCTTTGTACAATGAACTATTGACGTTTATAATAATTTTTTGTCTTTCAAATTTTTTTTATCATTATTAATATTATTGTGCATTTATATATTTAATTTTAAAATTAATTTTTAAATAACGTATCGCGCCAGTATCGGATATGAATTTTTTAAAATTTTCACGTATCGGCGTATCGGTATCGTATCGTATCCGTATCGTGTCGCGTATCGGGACTTCATATTCATAACAGAACATCGCGACAGCGGGAGTTTTTTTTTTTTAAATGCATTGTCAGATATTTTTTTCTTCTCAACCCTAAACCCGGGGGATTTTACGTTGGACGGATTTGCCCTCAAAGTTTACTTCAAGTAAAATGATCAAATATGAGAAAGCGTGCTTAGACAATTATGTTGTTGCCGTTGTTGCCAACTCAATCCCATTGCATATCCCATAATGTGGTTGCAATAAATCAATGAGATGTTCATCTATAACTGCCGATAACTATGACAAATTCAAATCTAACCAATTAACCGCTACAAAGTTGTATATATCTAATCATTTAATCAAATTATCCCACGTTCTAGCAATTTCGGTGCTACAAAATTACTTAGTATTCCACTTGTAGCTCAAAGAACAAGCGCTATGATTATACTATGACCAGCCACAAGACCTGACGGTAATTCACCATCCAAGACTTTATCCTAATCATCAATCTTGAATTTCTTTTCACTCGTTTTCTTTTATTGAAAGGAACTATTTGAGGAATCATCATTGCAAGGCAGTGAATTTCAATTTTAACAAAAGTACAGAGTTTGGTTTCAATCAGTGACAAACACATATATACCTGAATTTTACTTCAATTTCAATCAATAACATAGACATATATACCTAAATTTTACTTCGTTGTTTTTTATTCGTTTGTAGTGTTATTTATGTGTAAATTAAGATTAAGAATAGACATAATGCCTAGATAACCCATAATCCAATTTGTTTATCTTACAGGTTCACTAACGAAAATTAATCATCACTACACTTCTCAAAGCCGAGAATTGAGGCATGACTTACTACATTGTGGGAGTCTAGCCCCTTCCACGATATTCAACCCATGTGTTTGTTTTTATTGTTTGATTTTTTTGGTGTTCACCACCAGTTGAATCTGGTTCGGGAGTCAGTTATGGCATCAAGTGGTTCTAGCCCCTCTCGATCGCAGTTGCGGGGGATCGAACCGTGGTCCTCCCTACCAAGTTCAGCGTCAATCACCATTGAACCAACTAACGATTGATTTTTATTGTTTGATTTGCTATTGTGTATTGTCATTACTTGAATGTTAATAATAAAAATAAAAAGTTTGTAGAAAATAAAAATGCTACTGATAAATAATATAAATAGGACATAATTATTAGACTCTACAAAATAAACACAAATATTAAACAAAGTATAATTTAACAACATAAGAAGTTTATTTTTTTGAAATAACAACATAAGAAGTAAAACACTTCAAAAATCTCTATGGAAAGAGAAAAACACATAGAAACAGTTCATCCATAACTCTGCAATATACAAATTCTAGCCACGTTGTTTTGTACTAAGATTCCTTCAATTTCATCTACATGTCTTCCTGAGCGGCTCCAAAATTTAGTTCTAGGAGTATCGTGACCCTATTTGGTGATTCCTGACCAATCTGGATCACACTTTGAGGACCACTCCTCCGTGCAACATCTTCCCCACATGTTGTTAAGTTACTTGTTCCTGATCCTGCTCCATTCAAATTTGTATCAGGTTACACCAATTCAATCTTCATTAGATCTATATTAGGTTCCACCATTTTAGTCTTCATCAAATTTATATTAGTCTTCAATAATCTTTGAGTTATTGAAGTTGAGTTGTCATCCGTCTTCACTGCTTTTAAAGCTAGTACAACAGCTTTGTTGTTAGTAGTTGAATCAGCTATCGAGTTTTGCAAATTTGTTGTATCTACCAATTTATTATTATTTTCTCTTGCATTGTCAAAACTCACATGCAAGACAATTTCTCAATCACTTAAACCTTTGTAACTTATTCTTTGGCTACGATGCCTAAGATTGTAGACAATATTATTTGGTGATATCAGTTTTATGTAGTCGAAATATTTGTGACAAAATATTATATAGCTAGTGTAAAAAATGATGTTTGTAAATGAAACATTTGCACAAACATTCATTACCATTTTGAAATTGGAATCATATTCTCTACAATAAATGTGTGTATCAAGAGTCAAAATAAAAATGATTGATTGCGAAAGAAATTATCCAGAAGACATAAAATTCAAACAATCAAGTACCAAATACACACAATCCAATTTAATGAACTCTAAGTCTCAAAACTACAAAATCAAGTAGGTTAATGAAGGCACACTAGAACAAATCTTAAAAAATGTGCATTAATCAAGCAAAACAAATAATGAAACTTCCAAAAACATATATGAGATTGTTATCTACATGTTTCACATTTAAATCTAAGAGATCTAAACAATATTCCTCAAGAGGGGAGGTGGTAATTATAATTTCATAAATAAAATCTCAACCATTGCATAAATTTCTGAAAAAGAGTAACCATTCCGTCATTTTCAGAACCAGATCTTTGCTTTTTGTTTCTCATCAGTAGATTTTTTGCACTCCTCTGAATTTTGAGCAGTGACCACCGAAAAGGTGATATAACCCATAAAATCAAAGTAACGAAATTGTTTTATGTTGAAGGAAAAGATTGAGCACAAAGATTAATGGAAAAATACATACCAGCAGAGCAAGTCACCAGACAACACGTTTCGACTCGAGAAGTCTTCTCTGACTAGGTTTGTGTTGGTAGTAGTAGCGATTGGCTAAAGTTGAAAGTGGTGTGAAATTGCAATATGCAACCGCTAAGGTAATTGGACAAGGTAACAGTAGGACTAGTTGTTTAAATATGTTTTTAGTACCTCTAACTATACCAATTTTTAGAGGACAAAAATAAAAGTTGGTGTATTTCGAGGGATCAAAACATATTTAATCCTAAATTTTATTATACTTAAAAAAAGTAGCTCTCTTCAATATAAATACACTAGTCCTACAGTTACCTTGGCCAATTGCTTTAGGGTTTGCAAATTGCAATTTCACACCGATTTCAACTTTAGCCATTTGCTTACTACTACCAACACGAACCTAGTCAGAGAAGACTTCTTGAGTTGAAACGTGTTGTCTGGTGACTTGCTCTTCTGGTGTGTATTTTTCCATTATTCTATGTGCTCCATCTTTTCCTTCAATATAAAACAATTTTATTACTTTGATTTTACGGGCTCTATCACCTTTTCAGTGGCCACTACTCAAAATTCAGAGGAGAGCAAAAAATTCTACTGATGAGAAACACAAAGCGAATATGATCTAGTTCTAAAATTGATGGTATGTTTACTTCTTTTCAAAAATTTATGCAATGGTTGATATTTTATTCTGGAAATTATAATTACCACTTCCCCTGTTGAGGAATATTGTTTGGATCTCTTCAATTTAAATGTGAATCATGTAGATAACAATCTCATAGATGTATTTGGAAGTTTCATTATTTGTTTTGCTTGATTAATGCACTTTTTTAAGATTCGTTCTAGTGTGCCCTTATTAACCTACCTTATTTTGAAGTTTTGAGACTTAGAGTTCATTAAATTGGACTGTTTATGTGTGTATTTGGTACTTGATTAATTGAATTTTATGTCTTCTGGATAATTTATTTCGCAATCAATCATTTTTATTTTGACTCTTTATACACACATTTATTGTAGAGAATTTGATTCCAATTTCAAAACCGTAATGAATGTTTGTGCAAATGTTTCTTATACAAACATCATTTTTTACACTAGCTATATAATATTTTTTCACAAATATTTCGACTACATAAAACTTAGATTATATGATCTAAATTTCCAGGGACATCACCAAATAAGATTGCCTAAAATCTTAGGCATTGTAGCCAAAGAATATGTGACGAAGATTTAAGTGATTCAGAAATTGACTTGCATGTGAGTTTTGATAATGCAAGAGAAAATAATAATAAATTGGTAGACACGATAAATTTGCAAAACTCGAAAGCAAATTCAACTGCTAACAACAGAACTGTGGTACTAGCTTTAAAAGCAATGAAGACAGCTGACAACTCAACTTCAGTAGCTCAAAGATCATTGAAGACTAATACAAATTTGATGAAGACTAAAATGGTGGAACCTAATACAGATCTAATGAAGATTGAATTGGTGGAACCTGATACAAATTTGAATGCAGTAGGATCAAGAACAAGTAACTTAACAACATGTGGGGAAGATGTTGCAGGGGGGAGTGGTGCTCAAAGTGAGATTCAAATTGGTCAGGAATCACCAAATAGAGACTCGATACTCCCAGACCTAAATTTGGAGCCGCTTCAGGAAGACATGTAGATGAAATAGAAGGAATCTTAGTACAAAACGGTGTGTCTAGAATTTGGTACTATGCAAAGTCATGGTTGAACTGTTCCTATGTGTTTTTCACTTTCCATAGAGATTTGAAGTGTTTTACTTCTTATGTTGTTATTTCAAAAATAAACTTCTTAGGTTGTTAAATTATACTTTATTTGAGATTTGCGTTTATGTTGCAAAATCTAATAACTATGTCATATTTATATTATTTATCAGTAGCGTATATATTTTGTACAATTAATTTTTTGTTGCCTTGTCTCCTAGATCTACAAGCGAGGCAACAAAATTCGACTCATAGACTATTATATCTAGCTTTTTTCAATAACGTCTATGATTTCTCTGAGTAAATATGAGAACGAAAATAAGGAAAGAATACATGTTTTGGGTTCTTTTGAATGAAGGTAAAAATTATGAAGTATATTAATATACCTGGGACAACTTAAATTAGGGATTCAGAGATAACCCAACGAGAGGAGGAATCCGTGTGTTTGGATGCTTTGTTGAGTCTCTTCTTTTGTGTCCTATTTTGTCTCGTATTCTCTTCCTGGTAAATAAAAAGTACAAAGTGAATCAACAAAACTATAATGTGATCCAACCATAAGTGCAACATTATAATTGAAAAATTGCATCAATGGCACTGTAATAGAAAAATTGACCAATGTATCAATGAAACTGTAATACAAAAATTGAATAACTCTGTTGAGAAATTTTATAGTTGGTTTGAAACCATTGACAACAACATATGAAACATCACAATCAATAATTCCCTCGGTGAATTCTTCATTTGTTCCTTCCAATAACTATACCTTTCACCATCAAAAGATTGGGATCTGTTTAAGGAATTGTTGTTTGAAGTCATCTTGACTCTTAAGATGATTAGTTTATAAACAACAGTTCAAAAACTTTGATGTCACTTGTTGAACAAATGACTCCAAACACACAAGAGAGAACGGGGAGAGATAAAATTAATTAACCAATATAAAATAACCGCAGAAAGAGACATAAAAGATTAAATAGGTAGAAAAGAACAAACATAAATTACATTGCTTTGGTCAAAACAACAATTCAAAACTCTCAACACAAACAATGAGATATCACCTCTTTTATGCAAGAGTCTCCAAACCAAGATATATCACCTTTCTTAAAAACCATTGTATTAGATTCAATACAAATAAAATAAATTAGTTACAAGATGTTACAGTAAATTTGTAAATACAACAAATTGAAACAAGTACTACAAAATAAAATATATTATATAAAGAACCCTAAAATATATAAATCATATATGTGAAAATAATATGAGTGATGAACATTACTACTACCTTTGCTTTACCAACAAATTTTTTTTTATGAAAAATCCATCTAAAAATTATTATTTTTTATGAAAAATTGAGTATTTAGAAGAGCTACTACTAGACACCTATTTATAGGACAAAATGAGAATGATGTGCAATAAAAAGAAATAGCCGTTGCATGATCAAATTGGAAGTTATATAAATATGTAAGGCAATAATATATTTACTATGATAAAAAGTTTTTTTGGTTAAATTATCTTATTATATTATTCACTAATTTATAAAATATTAATGTATATTTATTTATAAATATTCTATATCTATATAAATTACTTTATTTATTTTTCTATATAATTTTTTTCTTCATTTGTTCAACATATTTAGTCAAATCGTATCGTAAATATTAAAAAAATTCCATATTTAAATAATATACATTGTATGTGTACTAAGAATCAAGGCTTCAATGAATTAGTCCATGTGGTAAAGGTCATGGTCCCATTATGAATATGGTCATAGATTAGATTTCTGGTTCACGCGTACGGAGAAAATCAAATAAGTGGAGATCACCTTGTGTGCCCCACAAGTTCACTGATGGAGATTAGTCATCTTTAACCGATCTGGAAATTTCATATCAATATCATGGTAAGTTGGAAATCCAAAAAATAAAAATAGAATCACGGCTTCATAGCTTAATAGAATCATAATTGACTATATGCTGAAATTATTCAGCTACGAAGCAACATTTCGCAAAACCATATCATTCATGAACGTCTTCTTCTTTAGATACAACTTCGAAATAAAAATTTTATTTTAACTCCGAAACTTCTTTTCTTTTCAATTATGTGTGTAATTAAAACGATTGGGTTTACTCTAGCCGTCGTTTACCAATAATATGTTTTCATTTATGTTCTACTATAGTTAGATCACGAGAGCGATATAAGTTGGTCGACGAGGGGTTGCAAGGCAAATAAATATCAACAATATATTTATTTTACTAAAAAAATTCTTCGGTAAAATTATAGTACTTATATTATTTAATTGTGAAATATCAATGCATATTTATTTACAATTATTCTATATATCTATATAAATTCTTATATTTATTTTTCTATACAATGTTTTCTTCATTTTTTAACATATAAGGCCAAATATATAAAAATATTGAAAAATTTCCAAATTTAAATATTATGAGATCCGGATCCTCATCTGCCATAGTATTTGAAGCCAACATTGCCGCACTATTTTCATGTGTTATTAATCTGACAGATATATACAATTTATAATTTATTAGTACATAAAAATTTATTTCCGCATATATAAGTATATAAATTTTGCAACGAAAGCGGTGCAAATAATTGAAGAATTTTTCACAAATAAAATAAATTCTAATATTTTATAAAAATTCTACACTAATGTTGATATTTTTAAAAGGTTTAAATATCATTTTCGTTCTTGTACGTTCGCGGATTCTACTACTCAAACAAGTGTGTGAGTTGATTATAACATTTTGAACGATATTAGAGGGAATAACATGCATAATCATATTATGTGATAAACATGAACAATTGTATGCGAATAAAACAGGTCTGATGACAAATAAAGATGTTAAATTTGAAGCTCCAATAAGGGACTTCGTGTGCAAATCATTTGAATACTTTTCTAAAAATTATGAATCACTTGTATGCTATGAGTATTAAGTTTCATGATGAAATTCAAGGATTATTTATTCTCGGTTCTTTGCATGACTCGAGGGAAACGTTCATAATTGCATTTTCTAATTAGCGGGATTTTTTTTTATGTTTTGCGGGGGTTTTTGCTCTCTGCTAAGTAATTTGTGGCGGTTTTGAGAGCCCCTGCATTTTGACTCGCCACAAACATATTGCGGCGGTTTTTATCAACCCCTGATATCACGTTGATGTTGCGGGGGTTTGTATAGTGAAAGTCAAAAACCCATTATATTTTACCCATTTCAATTTTAAGGATTTAAATCTTAATTATTATATGGGTAAATAAGTCTTTACTCCCTGTAAAGTAGGCGAATTTTGCTTTACCCCTCTGTAAACAATTTCTTTAAGATTTCCCCCTTGCAAAATATTTTTTTTGTTTACCCCCTTGGCTGCACTTTTAAAATCGGTTATTTTGTTCAACCGATCTAAAAAGTGTTGTTTTTTAAATCGGTTTTTTCTGTTCAACCGATTTAAAAAGTTAACTCAAGGGGGAAACAAAAAAAAATATTTTGCAAGGGGGAATCTTAAAGAATTTTTTTACAGGGGGTAAAGCAAAACTCGCCTACTTTGCAGGGGAGTAAAGACCTATTTATCCTTATTATATTGTTATATTGTGGGGGTTTTCAACCTTCTCTATTATACAAATGAAATTAAAAGAAAAAATCATAATTGAGATCAAATTTATTTGAATCATTCTCACCTCCTGTAAAATATTTAATATATCTTTAAAAGTGTCCAAAAATCTAATATCATATAAGAAAGTTGTTGAATCTGGAAAAATTAAAAATACTCATGCTTCAAATGCTGCAATTTGACACAAATGAGGGTGTTTGGTGTCCAAAATATATTTAATTGAACTAAATTAAAAAGTAACCGAGCCATATAAAATGTAACTGAGCTGATTGGAATATTTTGCGAAAGAAATAATAACTTTTTATGATTCCAAGGTGGTAAGTCACTCTTTCAAATCAATTTACCTGTGACATCATCATACTTTATTGTAAAGTAGATGAATCTTTTGTTTCCCAATTATGAAACAATGAGTCAATTTTAGGGTTAAATTCTTAAATTCAACTTTCAAATCAAACACATTTATGCTTATATAACACTTAACCAAGGTTGTCAAAATCGGACCAGACCGGCCGGTCGGACCGGTCGAACCGGGAACCGGACCTGCATCCGGTCCGGTTGATGCAGAAAACGGTACTGTGAGATAACCGGCAAAAAACCGCGAAAATCGAAAAAAACCGCAAAAAACCGGTAACTCGGCCGCTCAGAACGGTTTGGCCGTCTGTTTTTTTTTTTTTTTTCAAACTTTTTTTAACGCATCAGACTTGGTTTTTTAGAAAAAGAAGAAACTTTATAAACCATTTAACCTTCAAAGTTTAGATTTAGAGAATAGAAAAGGATTTGAAGAAATAAAGAAAATGAAAGGTATTTCTTAATAGTCAGAACAAGAAGAAATGAATGTAGATTAACATGTATGTTAGATTTAGAGAATACAAAAGGATTTGAAGAAATAAAGAAAATGAAAGGTGTTTTTTAAAAGTTAGAACAAGAAGAAATGAATGTAGATCAACATGTCTTTTGAAACAAAAATAAATGAAAGAGCACCTAATTGAAGCTAGCAAGATGAAGAATGAGATAAAAAGGGATAGAAGGCTGGCGGCACACATCTGTTCCAAATTCCAATCATCAATATAGAATTAGAGTTATTAGAGGGTTTGGAGTTTGAACAAAAGATAGTAGTAAAATATGGATTTGGATTAGACTTTTATTTACAAGCCGAAATAAAACTATAAGCCCAAAGAACAAATATAAAAACAAAAAGTACTAGTTTAATTAAAATAATATTCATATTCCATGAGATAATCATATTTCATCAAGCTAATAATTAAAATATAAAATAATATTTAATTACTACTAAACTCCTTTTACATATGAATTTAGTGTAACTTTTTGTTTATTACCATCTATTTTTATATTATTCAATATATATGTTACTATTTTGAATGCATTATTAAACTTACTTAGTTATGATGTAATTTTTAATTTGTTTTGAATTAGAAATTTTATGTTTAATGTACTAAAGTTTTAATTTTATATTAATTTTATGACATTTAATCTTTTTTATGTGAGAAATTACAGAATATTGAGTCATTATTTATTTATATTTAATATATTAATTAAAAAATATATTTAATTAAAAACGGTCTGACCCGGTAAGACTATTTGAACCTTGAATCGGTAAGCTCACCGGTTCGATGACCGGTACGGTTATAACAACCTTGCACTCGACAACTCTGTCATCTCTCTCTTCTTTAAGTCTTCAATCTCTTGCCTTTTCTTATTCATTAGTTTGTGATCTTCTCCAATTTACTAATATCCATTTAATTTGCTTCTCTTTTTGCAGGATAGTTGTTCTATTTTTACAAGAATTTGAAAAAATAAGGTAAACAATTTTAGTACAAAAAAAGGTAAACAATTAAATTCATTTCCTAAAATATTATTCTATCTTCTAAGAACATTGTTTAAATAAGAGCTGGGAACACTCAAAGAATTCATTTCTTATTTCTTACTTTTGTTTTTATTTTTTCACATCTGTAAAAAGTATATCAAAATTTAATATTGATCAAAAATATTGTTACAAAGAAGACAAAAAAAGAACAAAGATGAGTGAAGATCATAAATACACTGTTGAATATATCTTGCTATTTTTAACTTTTTTGTCTTTTTATTTATTAAATCTAAAAAAATATATCTTACAAGTAGGTTAAGACGATAGCGAAAAGAGAAATAAAAAGTTGCAGTAAACAAAAGTGAAAGGTACCGGGAAAGGAGGAGATAAATTAGGTTACTGATACACATGTTCTTTTTGGTCTATTCTTTCTCCATTTTTTTTTATTTTAGATTAATTTTTGTTCTATTTTTTGTTCACAATTGATAAAAATATTCTATACATTTACTTTAGAAATACATTGTTATGAATAGAAAGAAAAAAAAAACTTTATTAGATGAATAAAAAATTGACCGTATGACTATATATTTTTTAACGAAAATGAAGAAAAATAGGTAAAACAAAAAAATATGAAGCTGAATTTTTTTTGAAGATAAACCATTGAACATATTGATTTTAAAAATTCTTTTAAGAAAACATGCTTTTTTTATTTTCACTTTTATTGGATTTTACAATTACTTCAGGTTTTTAATGAAGAAAAATATACAAAAAACCAATTAGATCCAAAAAATAGTAAATTGAAAACTATAATTTAATAAAAATAGAGTCGAATTTAACTACGGAGTATTATATAAAAAATTAGTAAATTGAAAAAATATAATTTTTTTACAAAATATAATATTTGAAATATTTTTAAGAATTGATGAGGATAAATTAGGATTTTTAGTAGTAATACCTTTTAATATATTGGGCCCGTTTGAATTTGGTTTATTTTTAAGCTTATAAAAATAGTTTATGATTATTTATAAATAAACTTTTATGTTAATTCATAAGTTTTTTACGCATATTAAGTCATAATTTTTCATTAACAAAAATTATATATATTTATAAACTATTTTCATAAGCTACTTTAAAAAACTTATAATCATACATAAAAGTCTATTTTTATTCAAAAATTTCTTTTAATTAAATTTTTTTCTTCCTATTTTTGAAGTTAAAATAGATTGAATGAATATCTTTTTTTAGAGGTGGTTTTCGTTGCTATTTTTATGGGAAGATTTCTTTTATGTTTTTTTTTCTTTCTTTTTTTTGTTTTGTTTAGATATGTGATTTCTGATGCTATTTTTATGAGGATATTTTTTTATGCTTATCTTTCTTTCTATTTTTGTTTTGTATTTTTCTTTTTATTAGTTTAGAGTTAAAATTATATTAAAGGACACAAAACTTGGAACACTATTAAAAGTGATAAAGACAAATTTAGATTCTTAATGGTAGTTCCTTTTAATGTATTGTGAGTAGATCATGTATATCATTCAAGTTTTTGAATTTTTTTTCGGGATCATCTTAGAAATCTCTCTTGCAAAAGTTTTAACTTTTTTAACAATGGTAGAATTAACTATTAACTTTTAAGTTTTTTGCACTTAAAAATTCATATTTAGTTTATCTTATGTTAAAAAAAATCACAATTTTGTGAGAGATATTTTAATAGTATTATAAATAAGAATACAAAAATAATTTAAAAATATAGAAATACACAAAAGTTGATTGATAGTAGAGATTAAAAATTGGGACAAAAAATATTTAGGACTAAAAATTGTTAATGAATAAACCTATTTAATGATTTTTTCTTATAAACCAAAATGTACAAGTAAATAAACAAAAGAATTGAATTGGAATTTCTTTAGAAGATCGCTTACTCCTCCTTTTTATCACTCTCGCCACCGTATTTCTTCCGCTTTGTTTTCTTGCTTCGATTTCAATTCTCTACATTATAAAACTAACACTAGATTCGTCGTTTCCAGCAAATGCAATCTCTCTTTCTCCGACGCAACTTTGGATGAACAAAATCACACAAGTTAGCATTCAAACCCTAACATCGTTCGTTCCTCATTTTTTCAAGTAAGAGAATAAATCAAACCCTAACATCTCTTTCCAAATTCAATGTACTTTTTACTATTAGGTTCCTAATCTTGAATTTCATTCACTACCTATTTTCATAATAATTTGATTCTCCATGACATGTAAACCGTGACCATTCTTTTGAGAAATTGAGTCTTACCGAAATCAGATTTCCTTTTCGTGCCGACCCTAATAATCTGCATTAAGGACCTAAGTTAGAGAACGTTACGTTTTAGTTTTTTCAAAGACTAATTAAATTGTTTTAATTTTAAAGGATGAATGAACTTTTCTAGTTTATCATATTGTTTGGTTTTGATTTTTGATTATAAATATTTGTTTTCTTCACATACAGACAGATGCTGCACATTGTTGGACATGTATCGAAATTTTGAATTGAACAGATAAAGGAGCATGGGATTGGGAATCCTTCTTTCTTTGATCAGAAAGCCAATCTTGATTTCTTGAATACGCACATGGAGCTGCATTTAAGAAACATGGCCATCCTTGGCAGGCAACTATTGAACATGCAGATGGTTAATTCAAGAGACTTCATAGCCGTGTCAAAGATCCATGGTAGGTGGGAAGGGTTCGAGACATTAGAAAGTGGGTGGCTGGTTCATTTGCCGGCCATAATGCATTTTTCTTGAAGGATGAAATAAGAAATTTATGGGTTGGCGTATCAGGGCACGAGAAGTAAAAGGTATACAACATGATGAAGTATTTTATAATTTTTTTTCTATAACATTATTGGTGTAATGCCCGGTGAACGTAAATCTTTTCATTGCATATAGTGGCTTAGTGTAAGGATTCTTCTTTCTTTAACCAATCCATCGGATTAAGAGATTGTGATGTATTAAACTTACATTGTAGTTGTTCTGTTCTTCTTTCTATATCATTATTAATATACTTTTCTTCCGACTAATCTATGATTTCAATGACAGTTCATGTTGTATGGAGAGCCAAACAGAAGTAGCTCTTTTACCTGGTCAATTTGCTACAAAGAATTCATATTGCATGGTTGATTAAGTTGTATATTGCAAACTTACAAGGTGATAAGTATACCACTCGAACAAAACCGCCAGCATTCTCTTTCATAAGGAGTCCGACAAGATCGAGATGTGAAGTAACAATATTTGTCACAAGGAAGGGGAGTTTGAATTGTGACCTTTTAAAATTTTTGCTGCAATACTAAATCAAAGGTAAGTAACAAAATGAAATCACACAATTTGTTGGAGATCAATCTCCTAAGATGTATAAGCAGAAATAAAAGTGATATGTGTGATTAGTGTTTGCTTAAAGTAAAGAGTAGGGAAAGAAGAAAACAAACACAAGGAATTTATCCTGGTTCACCCCTTAATGATATGGGCTACTTCCAGTCCCCACTTTGAGTGAGATTATCCACTATAATCTAGACCAAGATTACAACAAGTTCTTCCATTAACCTTAACCAAGGCCAAGTAACAAAATCAGTTATCACCAACTGATTTTCAACTCAATCAATTCTCAACTAATTGACTTGAGTTAGATCTCTCAAAGATATGAAATGATTTTGGATCTTACAAGCTTATACCAACCTAAACTAGTTGTATATGCTCAAAATAAATTACACTCAAGATACTCAATGAATTCAGATCCTAAATGCTAGAAAGCTTTGGAGTATGAGTGAAAAAGGAGAGCTTTAAGATTGCTTAGTGAAATGTGAATCAATGCTTTTGATTGCTTGAAAACTCTTGCTCTTCCTTGTAGCCAACCTTGCTATTTATAGATGAAGAAGTTCCTCTGATTTGAACTTCAAATATTGCTGTTGGGAGTGTGAAATAGCCGTTGCCAAATGGGCAAAACAATCCATTCAAATCTGTCTTTTTTTAAGTAAGCCTGAAGACCATTCTTCGTATGGTCTCTGCTAAATGGATTGGAGGGAATATTAAGCATATTCTGTTTGCCAACTGTAATGAGTTGTTTCTGATGTTATAACTGTTGTAGAACAATAGCCCATGTGTGGAAATAGCTTGTGGATAAGAATGTAGCTTGTAGCCAAAATCTGGGAGATCATTCTCCTGTCTACTGGAGACCATTCTCCTGTCCGCTGGAGACCATAACTTCTTGCATGAGAAAAGAAGCAAACGGTTTTGCTGAGTTGTTGTAAGCTGTTTGACAGTTGTAGAAGACTTCAACAAGGCCTAGCATAGCCACTATTCACGAGTCCTTGCAAGGACAAGTGAATAGTAAAGTTTGAACACTTGTTATGACAAAGTGAAGCTTCTCTTTCATAGGTTTGTACTTGCAAATAGTATCTCAGTCCTTTGCTGCATTCTTTGTCTAATTCTCATTGGTTTAGATTTTTCTTTAATGATGATATTGGAGAACATAAGACCTTGTCAATAATTTGTGAGCTTTTACTTCCTTAAAAGCACTTAAATGAGTAAGCTCAAGGATCAAAATTATTCCTTGCCTTAAAAGACTTATTCCAAACTGTTGTGATACTATATTTAAGTCTTGTATAAAGTTCATCCTTGTCCCATATGAAGTTGACTTAAATAAATGCTTATCCAATGAATACGTGAGTCTGGGAGACCATTCCGAGACCGTTCTCCAGACAAAATCTTGCTTATTTGTTTCTTGTGATTAAGACATAATGATATTAACTCTTTGCATTTGTCTTATATTAAATCACTCAAAAGCACTTGTTAGATCACAAAATAATCAGAATATAATTAGAACTTAATTAAGAATGTTTTGTTATCTTTAAAACATCAAAATAGGATTTTGTCCCAACAAGATGTACTTAAATGGCTGACTGACCTAGTCAAGTGTAATATGTAGGTATATTCTTCTTCTTCTTCTTCTTCGATTTTATTGCATAGATTTATAGTGGTCTTTACTTGATCATGCAACAAAGAGATTGTGATGTACTAAACATACATTGTAGCTGCTCTCTTCATCTTTCTATAACATTATTAATATACCTTTCTTCTGACTAATCTATGATTTCAATGACAATTCCTGCTGTATGGAGAGCCAAACAGAGCAGCTCTTTTACTTAGTCAATTTGCTACAACGAATTCATATTGCATGGTTGATTAATTTGTGTACTGCAAAACCACTAGCAACACCGCTTTCCTCAATGCGAGATCACTTACCTCCACCGATAGTGATCATCACGGCTCCTGGTATGATAATTGATAACCTTCTCAACATATGGGGAACCATCTTCATGATTCCCTCTCATAAGGAGTTTGAGAAGATCTAGATGTAGTCAAATGGCTGGCTGATCTAGTCAAGTGCAATATGTAGGTATCTTCTTCTTCCTCTTTATTTTATATCTTTCAATCTCAATTTTATTGCTTAGATTTATAGTGGTCTTTACTTGATTGTGCAACTCTTTTTAGCTTACTAATTTTTGTAATGGTTTAGATTTGTGATTTCCTTAGTTCTTTTTTAATCTTATTTTATGTTACGACTTTTAATTTTGATTACGATGATTTGTGGCCATAGTAGTTATTTGTGTCTTCGTCTCCTTGTCTAACATCGCTTTGTGCGGTCTCCTATCCTTTTGTCACCCGTTGTTTGCCTTCACCTTCCCTTTTGCTTGCAGAAGTGAAAAGTTGCGTAGGTTCTGGTTGGGGATTTTATAAATTGTTTTATGCATAAATTATTGATTCATATTGTTGTTTTTTCTTCTATTATTTTTTTTATATTTTAAATAGTTTTATGTATATATGATTGATTCATGACAAAAGGAAAATTTTTACAATATTTTGAAAGGCTTTGAACTCATTAGCACTTGATTTGCAAATAATGTTATTCTGATGAATTTCTGGAGAAATTTATTCACGAGTATTTATATTTGGTGTTATCAATTTATAAAATCAACGACTACGAATTTGTTGCTCAAACGCAAAAGTAGGAATGAGATGATACTCGTGGAGTACCTTTTTTATTTTTATTTTATTCAAACATTATAATTTATCACCATTTTTGTTTAAAATGTATTGAATATCTTGAAATCTTAAAAATCCGTAAATTACTTTGAAATCTGTAGAAATCCAATAAAATTTTGTACTAAAAATCCTAATTGTAAAAAATCTTTTTAAAAAATGTCTTTTAAAATCTCATAAAATCAATACAATCTTACACAATCTTTTAAAATCTTCAAAACTTTTTTTATAAAAATAATCTTTCAAAATCCCAATCCAATACACCAATTTTTATAGTTAATTTTTATAATTCGTAACAAGCGAATCCTAAATCAATTCTATCCTAATCAATTTTGGTCGACACCAAACCAAACACACATACTAGGAGAATTACAATTAAATCAGTTAAACTGATTTAAAAAGAATTTATAATTAAATTAAATAAAAAACACTCTCAAGTTTCAACACGTACCTTGGCCTTTCTCTCTATACGGAAGAAAACCCTAATCATTCTCCACGGTGACTATCTCTGCGACGACGAAGCACCGTAAACGTATTTCCCCTTCCCCCACTCTCTCCCTCTGTGAAACCCTTTCTCCACCGCTTCTTCAATTTCAGATTCTCCACCACCGCTTCAGTTTCAAATCTAAGGTTAGTTCAATTTCCATTTTGATTTTCATCTCTTCTTCATTTTTGTCCGTTGTTTCCATTTCCAAATTTAGATTTCCTCATTCTAATTTCCCCTTTTGTATTGCTACATTGTGCGTTCAAAGTTTTCAAGGGTTCAAAGTTTTTAAGGGTCTCTTCGCTGCATCTGTCGTCATCTTGGCATTCAGTTGCTGTAGGTATCTCTCTTTTTCTTTCTTCCGTATGTAGCTCCAACTTTTACTTATCTCAATTCAATTTTCTGTGTTGTGTAATATCGTGTTTTCTAAGCTTCGATTTATTGTCGTTTGTTTTGTAATCTAGTCCAGATATGCAGTTTGAAACAAATGAACATTCAATGCTTCTATTCTTGTGTTGTTTGTTTGCTATATTAAATTATAGTTCTTTTCACTTTTTTTGTCTGGTTTCTTTGTTAGGTAGTGTTGCATCATTTAGTTAATGGTTTCTCTTGGATTTAGGAATGCAATTGGAATAATTGTAGCCACTGGATTTAATGAATTGTTATCGTTTTTTCTCCTAAGAATGCTTACACAACAATCATTATGATTGTAAATAAGATTGAATCTGTGAATCATCTTTGTTTTAAGGTTGGTGATTGATTGTCCGTATATACGGAATATCCATCCTGGATCACTTCATTAGTTTATGGATGAACATTGTGGGGCTGTGACATAACCTGCGGTGCGCAATTTTATTTGGCATGTTTAGTCTGGATTGGCATATTTATATATTACCAAGACTATCCTCAGGTGACAACTATGTCTGCATGATTGAGGAATTATATCTTTAATCATGTTTCATAAATGTCCTCTTTATATCCCTCTTTTTTGCTTCTCAATACATGGCACCAGATTTACCTATATTGTAGTGACATTGTCAATATTTGTCTGTAATTTCTTGCATTTTGAAACAGTTTTTCATGGTGGTGACATGGGTAGTGCAAGCTTGATCATATTATGTTAACGGTCCTTGTAGAATGAGGTGAAGATGACTAGTAACCAAATGTTTTTGAGACCTGCCTGTGGTTTTGTTTTTGAGGAGTTTTCAATACTGTGCTGTTGTGTTCCCAAGTCTATTCTTTTGATGATATTTTGTTAGTGGCCTTGAGTTTCTCTTCCCTGCAATATTATGCAGGTTGGAACTTTTTATCTTCTTGTGAGTTATTCTTGTACTCATGGAGGAATTATCTAATATAATTTGCTGATTCGAAAAAGAATAAAAAAGACTAGTAACTATCTTCTATGTGTGGGTTTAAAATAATATTGAATGTTGTATTGAAAAGTGTGCTTGTGTTGATTATTTCAATTGAGTTTTATTGATTTGGTTTGCTTCCAATTGTAGATAAAAAACCTTCTGCCAATTGCTGACAAGGATTGCTCAAAATGACAAAATCTACCTGTCAGTTTGAAGGAATATTACACTATTTAATTCTAGAGACATTAGGTAGAAATTTTAGAATGATACAACATGATGCAATTGTGATTAGTTATGGTCATTGAGATTTTTGAAGTTTGAAGGAGAGAATACTTTGTCTTGCGTTCATATTTTCATTAATGTGCCATGTTTTTTCAGCATGTTGTATTCAATGTTCAAATCATTTGTGAATCCAAGAACTTAGAGCAAATCATGTAGATAGCTATATAGATGATGGACCCCTTTATGTTTGTCGGTTATTAAATTAGTCATTTTTCGCCTCATCCTGTTTAAGATTGATTACAAAGGCAATATTATATATTAATGAAATTTTAATGATTTATTTTGTTCATTTTAGGTTTATGGCTCTCATGGGAGCTGTCATCACTTTATAAGAAATATTGGTGAGAATCATCATGCAGATTATGTGCTTTAAGTTTTCTGCATATTTTAACTATTTGTCTCATAATGACATGAAGATAGATACATTTTCGTTTATGTTTTGCAGCTTTGTTAGAACTAGCTATAGGAGTTATAGCTGAGATAATTAAGATGTGGGTGGAGCAATTGGTTAATCAAATTATATTTTATTTGACACAAGAGTTTAGGATTATAGGAATCATTTAGAATGTGATAATGTTAGCTTAGGGAACTGTTTTCTAAATTTATTTTGTTCTTAGTTAGCTTGTGTGTGGCTAAGCTAGAATTTTGAAAACATCCATATTTGTAGCTCAGCACTTGATTTCTCAACAACATTTATATGCTTTTGAAATTTTATTATTTTCTAATATGATTTTAAAATTTTAGGTTTTATCATATCATCATTTCAATACTTAAGGAAAAGCTACTTTTCAGGTTTTACCATGGGTTTTGTGAATTATGTGCCAATGAAGCTTCAGTCCAAATTGGAATCAAATCACCTGAAGCAAACATTCCTCAATTGCTTCCACAAGCTCTTATTTATATAAGTCACGGATGTGAAAGTTTTGAAAAGGTATTTCTCTACTCATTTATTTGGCTGTACTTTGATTTTTATCAAACTTGAATTCTCTATGTTAACTCTAAAAGTTTTGTCTGACAGTATTGATCTAAGTCTATATAAGCATGGAATTGGAATAATGACCTTAATGTGAAATATCATATTAATATGATGTATTGGAATAATGGAATTGACCCAATTAACTTGGACGCAAAATTTGTTAGTTGGATTATACTATCGTAAATTCAATAAATTGAAATGATAGTATCAAAGTCTTGAAACCTTACATGTAAAATGTGATATTTGAAGCTAGATCTAAATTCGATAAATTCAAATGCCGGTGTTGTGCGTCAATGACCCTGAATGCGAAATATCATATTAATATAATGCATTGGAATGATGATATTGTCCCTCGATAATTATCAATGAGAAAATATGATATTTGAGTCTTTATTGGAATGATGGAAATGACCCTTGGATTGACAATATGATAATTGATATGCTTAGATGGTTCTAAATTCGATAAACTAGATGAATGGAATTGTGCCCCGATTAGTTGGATTATTGTCCCTCGATAATTATGAATGAGAAAATATGATATTTGAGTCTATATAGGAATGATGGAAATGTCCCTTGGATTGAAAATATGATAATTGATATGCTTAGATGGTTCTAAATTCGATAAACTGGACGAATGGAATTGTGCCCCGATTAGTTGGATTATATGATTGTAAAATAGATAAATTAAAATGATGGTAACGAGTCTTGAAACCTTAGATGCAAAATATGATATTTGAACTTAGATCTAAATTCGATAAATTGAAATAATATATGATCCTGAGTATGAAACATCAAATTAATATGATGTTTTGAAATGATGGAATTGTCCTTCGATAATCATGGATGCAAAATATGATGTTTGAGCCTATATGGTTCTAATTTTTATAAACTGAGATGAATGGTATTGTGCTTTATATTGATCTTGAATATGGAATATGGTAGTCTTCAAGAACTGATACAATTTATTGAATTTTGGACCTTATATCGAAATATCAAATATTTTGCCCCATAGGCTTTAAATTTGTTTTATTGGAATTGGAATGATGATATTGTGCCTATATATGACTTTGGACAGAAAATATGATATTTGAGCTGCTTAGATGTTCTACATTCGATAAATTGGCAGATGGAATATTGCCCCAATTCACATGGACGCAAAATTTGTTAGTTGGAATATATGATCTTAAATTTGATTAATTGAAATGATAATATCAGGTTTGGAAACATTACATGCAAAATATAATATTTGAAGTTAGATTTAAATTAAATATATCGAAATAACTGTATTGTGCCCTGATTACCCTAATGCAAAATATCATATTAATATGATATATTGGAATGACAGAAATGTCCCTTGATAATCCAAGGATGCAAATTATGATATTTGATCCCATATAGTTCTAATTTGTATATGTATAAATGGAGATGATGATATTGTGGCTTACGATGATCTTGAATTTGAAATATGACAGTGTTTCAAAAACTGGTACAATTTATCGAATTTAAGTCCATAGAATCTGAATATCAAATATTTTATATTGGAATGATGATGTTGTGCTTATATATAACCTTGGATTGAAAATATGACATTTGAGTTGTCTCAATGTTCTTAATTTGATAAATTTGAAGGATGGAATATTGAACCGCTTGACTTGGTCCCAAAATTTCTTATTTAAATTAAATGTTCATAAATTCGATAAATTGAAATGATAGTATCACGTTAAAAAAACCGATCTGAGGTTTTTATTGCACTCGAGGGTTATTTATTATTATTGGTTTGCTATTTTATGATCTCCATTAGCATAACATTAATCAATATGCAAAAATAGGATTTGTTCCACTCAACTAGTACAAAATAAAGAGGTTAGAATCATTTCTTACTGAATTGGAGAAAGACAACAACAATTCGTTCTTCACTGGGATATTTAGGTACGTTTTCGTTTCTACTTTCTCTTTGTAAGATGTACCATATAACCAATATTTGATACTAGAGCCATACAATCATAAATGCATAATTTTATAGCCGGTGATGATATTGTACCTCAATATGACATTGAATTCAAAATATGTTATTTGAACAGCTTATATGGTTTAAATTTGATAAATTGGTTGGTGCAATTTTTCCCAGATTATATTGAATGCGAAATTTGTTAGTTTGATTATATGATTGTAACTTTGGTAAATGTAAATGATGGTATCAAGTCTTGAAATGTTAGATGAAAAATATGATTTAACCTAGATCTAAATTTAATAAATTGAAATAATGACATTGTGTCCGATGACCATGAATGTGAAATATCATATTAATACGATGTAATGGGATGATAAAATTGTCCCTTGTTAATCATGGATACAAAATATGATATTTTAGCCTACACATTCTAATTTTAATAAATTCTGTGGATGTTATTATGCTTCAATGATCTTGAATATGAAATATTATAGTGTTTCAATCAAGAACGGATACAATTTGTCAAATTTAGGACCTTATAATCCAATTATCAAATATTGAGCCTCATATGCTTCAAATTTGTTTTATTGGAATTATGATATTGTGGCTTGATATGACCCTGAATTGAAAATATGATATTTGATCTGCTTAGATGCCTGACATTTGATAAATTGGAAGATGGGATATTGCTCTGATTAACTTTGCGCTTAGCTAGATTATATGATCGTAAATTCAATATATTGAAGTGATAATATTAGGTCTTTGAAACCTTAGACGCAAAATATGATATTTGAAAATATATCTAATTTTGATAAATTGAAATGCCAGTATTGTTCCCGAACGACCCTGAATGCGAATTATATATGAATAAAATGCATTAGAATGATGATATTGTCCCTTGATAATCATATTTTAGAAAATATGATATTTGAGCCTATATTTTAGTGCTGGTATTGTCCCTTGGATTGAAAATATGATATTTGAACTGCATAATTGGTTTTAAATTCAATAAATTGGAAGGATGAATTTGTGCCCTGGATTGAAAATATGATATTTGAACTGCATAACTGGTTTTAAATTCAATAAATTGGAAGGATGAATTTGTGCCCCGATTAGTTGGATTATATGATAAATGATGCTATCCGGTCTAGAAACCTTAGATATTTTCCCTCGATAATTATCATATTGAATTATATGATGATATTGGATTATAATGCATTAATTGGAATGTTGATATTGTCCCTGATAATTATGAATGAGAAAATATGATATTTGAGTCTATATTGGAATGATGGAAATGTCCCTTGGATTGACAATATGATAATTGATATGCTTAGATGGCTATAAATTCGATAAACTGGACGAATGTAATTGTGCCCCGATTAGTTGGATTATTGTCCCTCGATAATTATGAATGAGAAAATATGATATCTGAGTCTATATAGGAATGATGGAAATGTCCCTTGGATTGACAATATGATAATTGATATGCTTAGATGGCTCTAAATTCGATAAACTGGACGAATGGAATTGTGCCCCGATTAGTTGGATTATTGTCCCTCGATAATTATGAATGAGAAAATATGATATTTGAGTCTATATAGGAATGATGGAAATGTCCGGATTGAAAATATGATAATTGATATGCTTAGATGGTTCTAAATTCGATAAACTGGACGAATGAAATTGTGCCCCGATTAGTTGGATTATTGTCCCTCGATAATTATGAATGAGAAAATATGATATTTGAGTCTATATAGGAATGATGGAAATGTCCCTTGGATTGAAAATATGATAATTGATATGCTTAGATGGTTCTAAATTCGATAAACTGTACGGATGGAATTGTGCCCCGATTAGTTGGATTATATGATTGTAAAATAGAGAAATTTAAATGATAGTAACGAGTCTTGAAACCTTAGATGTAAAATATGATATTTGAACTTAGATCTAAATTCGATAAATTGAAATGATATATGATCCTGAGTACGAAACATCAAATTAATATGATGTTTTGAAATGCTGGAATTGTCCTTCGATAATCATGGATGCAAAATATGATGTTTGAGCCTATATGGTTCTAATTTTTATAAACTGAGATGAATGGTATTGTGCTTTATATTGATCTTGAATATGGAATATGGTAGTCTTCAAGAACTGATACAATTTATTGAATTTTGGACCTTATATCGAAATATCAAATATTTTGCCCCATCGGCTTTAAATTTGTTTTATTGGAATGATGATATTGTGCCTAGATATGACTTTGGACAGAAAATATGATATTTGAGCTGCTTAGATGTTCTACATTAAATAAATTGGAAGATGGAATATTGCCCCAATTCACTTGGACGCAAAATTTGTTAGTTGGAATATATGATCTTAAATTGGATAAATTGAAATGATAATATCAGGTTTGGAAACATTACATGCAAAATATAATATTTGAAGTTAGATCTAAATTAAATATATCAAAATGACGATATTGTGCCCTGATTACCCTAATGCAAAATATCATATTAATATGGGAATGACAGAAATGTCCCTTGATAATCCAAGGATGCAAATTATGATATTTGATCCCATATAGTTCTAATTTGTATATGTATAAATGAAGATGATGATATTGTGGCTTACGATGATCTTGAATTTGAAATATGACAGTGTTTCAAAAACTGGTACAATTTATCGAATTTAAGTCCATAGAATCTGAATATCAAATATTTTATATTGGAATGATGATATTGTGCTTATATATAACCTTGGATTGAAAATATGACATTTGAGTTGTTTCAATGTTCTTAATTTGATAAATTTGAAGGATGGAATATTGAACGGCTTGACTTGGTCCCAAAATTTCTTATTTGAATTAAATGTTCATAAATTCGATAAATTGAAATGATAGTATCACGTTAAAAAAACCGATCTGAGGTTTTTATTGCACTCGAGGGTTATTTATTATTATTGGTTTGTTATTTTATGATATCCATTAGCATAACATTAATCAATATGCAAAAATAGGATTTGTTCCACTCAACTAGTACAAAATAAAGAGGTTAGAATCATTTCTTACTGAATTGGAGAAAGACAACAACAATTCGTTCTTCACTGGAATATTTAGGTACGTTTTCGTTTCTACTTTCTCTTGGTAAGATGTACCATATAACCAATATTTGATACTAGAGCCATACAATCATAAATGCATAATTTTATAGCCGGTGATGATATTGTACCTCAATATGACATTGAATTCAAAATATGTTATTTGAACAGCTTATATGGTTTAAATTTGATAAATTGGTTGGTGCAATTTTCCCCAGATTATATTGAATGCGAAATTTGTTAGTTTGATTATATGATTGTAACTTTGGTAAATGTAAATGATGGTATCAAGTCTTGAAATGTTAGATGAAAAATATGATTTAACCTAGATCTAAATTTAATAAATTGAAATGATGATATTGTGTCCGATGACCATGAATGTGAAATATCATATTAATACGATGTAATGGGATGATAAAATTGTCCCTTGTTAATCATTGATACAAAATATGATATTTTAGCTTACACATTCTAATTTTAATAAATTCTGTGGATGTTATTATGCTTCAATGATCTTGAATATGAAATATTATAGTGTTTCAATCAAGAACGGATACAATTTGTCAAATTTAGGACCTTATAATCCAATTATCAAATATTGAGCCTCATATGCTTCAAATTTGTTTTATTGGAATTATGATATTGTGGCTTGATATGACCCTGAATTGAAAATATGATATTTGATCTGCTTAGATGCCTGACATTTGATAAATTGGAAGATGGGATATTGCTCTGATTAACTTTGCGCTTAGCTAGATTATATGATCGTAAATTCAATATATTGAAGTGATAATATTAGGTCTTTGAAACCTTAGACGCAAAATATGATATTTGAAAATATATCTAATTTTGATAAATTGAAATGCCAGTATTGTTCCCGAACGACCCTGAATGCGAATTATATATGAATAAAATGCATTAGAATGATGATATTGTCCCTTGATAATCATATTTTAGAAAATATGATATTTGAGCCTATATTTTAGTGCTGGTATTGTCCCTTGGATTGAAAATATGATATTTGAACTGCATAACTGGTTTTAAATTCAATAAATTGGAAGGATGAATTTGTGCCCTGGATTGAAAATATGATATTTGAACTGCATAACTGGTTTTAAATTCAATAAATTGGAAGGATGAATTTGTGCCCCGATTAGTTGGATTATATGATAAATGATGCTATCCGGTCTAGAAACCTTAGATATTTTCCCTCGATAATTATGATATTGAATTATATGATGATATTGGATTATAATGCATTGGAATGTTGATATTGTCCCTGATAATTATGAATGAGAAAATATGATATTTGAGTCTATATTGTAATGATGGAAATTTCCCTTGGATTGACAATATGATAATTGATATGCTTATATGGCTATAAATTCGATAAACTGGACGAATGGAATTGTTCCATGATTAGTTGGATTATTATCCCTCGATAATTATGAATGAGATTTGAGTTTATATAGGAATGATGGAAATGTCCCTTGGATTGACAATATGATAATTGATATGCTTAGATGGCTCTAAATTCGATAAACTGGACGAATGTAATTGTGCCCCGATTAGTTGGATTATTGTCCCTCGATAATTTTGAATGAGAAAATATGATATTTGAGTCTATATAGGAATGATGGAAATGTCCCTTGGATTGAAAATATGATAATTGATATGCTTAGATGGTTCTAAATTCGATAAACTGGACGAATGGAATTGTGCCCTGATTAGTTGGATTATTGTCCCTCGATAATTATGAATGAGAAAATATGATATTTGAGTTTATAGGAATAATGGAAATATCCCTTGGAATTAAAATATGATAATTGATATACTTAGATGGTTCTAAATTCGATAAACTAGACGGATGGAATTGTGCCCCGATTAGTTGGATTATATGATTGTAAAATAGATAAATTAAAATGATGGTAACGAGTCTTGAAACCTTAGATGTAAAATATGATATTTGAACTTAGATCTAAATTCGATAAATTGAAATGATATATGATCCTGAGTACGAAACATCAAATTAATATGATGTTTTGAAATGCTGGAATTGTCCTTCGATAATCATGGATGCAAAATATGATGTTTGAGCCTATATGGTTCTAATTTTTATAAACTGAGATGAATGGTATTGTGCTTTATATTGATCTTGAATATGGAATATGGTAGTCTTCAAGAACTGATACAATTTATTGAATTTTGGACCTTATATCGAAATATCAAATATTTTGCCCCATAGGCTTTAAATTTGTTTTATTGGAATGATGATATTGTGCCTAGATATGACTTTGGACAGAAAATATGATATTTGAGCTGCTTAGATGTTCTACATTAAATAAATTGGAAGATGGAATATTGCCCCAATTCACTTGGACGCAAAATTTGTTAGTTGGAATATATGATCTTAAATTGGATAAATTGAAATGATAATATCAGGTTTGGAAACATTACATGCAAAATATAATATTTGAAGTTAGATCTAAATTAAATATATCAAAATGACGATATTGTGCCCTGATTACCCTAATGCAAAATATCATATTAATATGGGAATGACAGAAATGTCCCTTGATAATCCAAGGATGCAAATTATGATATTTGATCCCATATAGTTCTAATTTGTATATGTATAAATGAAGATGATGATATTGTGGCTTACGATGATCTTGAATTTGAAATATGACAGTGTTTCAAAAACTGGTACAATTTATCGAATTTAAGTCCATAGAATCTGAATATCAAATATTTTATATTGGAATGATGATATTGTGCTTATATATAACCTTGGATTGAAAATATGACATTTGAGTTGTTTCAATGTTCTTAATTTGATAAATTTGAAGGATGGAATATTGAACGGCTTGACTTGGTCCCAAAATTTCTTATTTGAATTAAATGTTCATAAATTCGATAAATTGAAATGATAGTATCACGTTAAAAAAACCGATCTGAGGTTTTTATTGCACTCGAGGGTTATTTATTATTATTGGTTTGCTATTTTATGATATCCATTAGCATAACATTAATCAATATGCAAAAATAGGATTTGTTCCACTCAACTAGTACAAAATAAAGAGGTTAGAATCATTTCTTACTGAATTGGAGAAAGACAACAACAATTCGTTCTTCACTGGAATATTTAGGTACGTTTTCGTTTCTACTTTCTCTTGGTAAGATGTACCATATAACCAATATTTGATACTAGAGCCATACAATCATAAATGCATAATTTTATAGCCGGTGATGATATTGTACCTCAATATGACATTGAATTCAAAATATGTTATTTGAACAGCTTATATGGTTTAAATTTGATAAATTGGTTGGTGCAATTTTCCCCAGATTATATTGAATGCGAAATTTGTTAGTTTGATTATATGATTGTAACTTTGGTAAATGTAAATGATGGTATCAAGTCTTGAAATGTTAGATGAAAAATATGATTTAACCTAGATCTAAATTTAATAAATTGAAATGATGACATTGTGTCCGATGACCATGAATGTGAAATATCATATTAATACGATGTAATGGGATGATAAAATTGTCCCTTGTTAATCATGGATACAAAATATGATATTTTAGCTTACACATTCTAATTTTAATAAATTCTGTGGATGTTATTATGCTTCAATGATCTTGAATATGAAATATTATGGAGATGATGATATTGTGGCTTACGACGATCTTGAATTTGAAATATGACAGTGTTTCAAAAACTGGTACAATTTATCGAATTTAAGTCCATTGAATCTGAATATCAAATATTTTATATTGGAATGATGATATTGTGCTTATTTATAACCTTGGATTGAAAATATGACATTTGAGTTGTTTCAATGTTCTTAATTTGCGCTTAGCTGGATTATATGATCGTAAATTCAATATATTGAAGTGATAATATTAGGTCTTTGAAACCTTAGACGCAAAATATGATATTTGAAATTATATCTAATTTTGATAAATTGAAATGCCAGTATTGTTCCCGAACGACCCTGAATGCGAAATGTATATGAATAAAATGCATTAGAATGATGATATTGTCCCTTGATAATCATATTTTAGAAAATATGATATTTGAGCCAATATTTTAGTGATGGTATTGTCCCTTGGATTGAAATATGATATTTGAACTGCATAACTGATTTTAAATTCAATAAATTGGAAGGATGAATTTGTGCCCCGATTAGTTGGATTATATGATAAATGATGCTATTCGGTCTAGAAACCATAGATATTTTCCCTAGATAGTTATGATATTGAATTATATGATGATATTGGATTATAATGCATTGGAATGTTGATACTGCCCCTGATAATTATGAATGAGAAAATATGATATTTGAGTCTATATTGGAATGATGGAAATGTCCATCGGATTGACAATATGATAATTGATATGCTTAGATGGCTCTAAATTCGATAAACTGGACGAATGGAATTGTGCCCCGATTAGTGGGATTACTGTCCCTCGATAATTATGAATGAGAAAATATGATATTTGAGTCTATATAGGAATGATGAAAATGTCCATTGGATTGACAATATGATAATTGATATGCTTAGATGGCTCTAAATTCGATAAACTGGATGAATGGAATTGTTCCCTGATTAGTTGGATTTGTAACATCCCAAAAATTTAAATAATAGAGGAATGTTAATTAAATTAATATTACTGGAACTTAATTAGAAATTAAGGGATCAAATCTATCCTAACAATTAATTTTGTGCTTGCCACCAAGACACAAGAGAAAAGAATCAAAATAATCTCATCCACTAACTCCCTACCTCTCCCACGCCCCCTTCTCTTACTCATTGAACCCCCATTCATTTCCTATTTATTTACTTAACCCATTCTATGTATTCATTCTTCCACTTCCTGCAAAACCAAAGACAGAGAATAACTTTCTCTTTCCTTCTTCTCCTTCTAAGCTATCACGTCACCACCATAACCTCAATCACCATGGCCGAAGCTTTGCATGCCCTTAGTCTACTATTCCCTTCCCTAATCTTGACCTATAACCAACCAATTTCATGTTCTTCATCTCCAAAATTCCCTCCATGACACAAACTTATCACCCTAGTGAAACTACCCTCTGAAATTGGAGTTTAATTTAGTGAACATCAGACAAATTGGAGCTTTGAGGTCTCAAGGATCAAAGATTATGTATTGGGTAGTAAGAATTAAGGTATGATCTTAACTCTTGGTTTTTCCCTTTTCCTAGAATCCATTCAAAACCTAATTCCTCAATCTTGCTGTATTTATGTTGCATGCATGCGTTTATCCTTCGTGGGTGACTGGAAGAGCATGTAAGAACCAAAGGAAGAAGTTTAGTGTTGCAACAGCAAGCAACATTGTTAATTTTTCTGTCAATCGCAGAGCTCGCTGAGCGAGCACAACCACTCGCCGCAGCGAGTGCAGCAGGACATCACTTACTGCTGCATGTACTTGCTTATCCTTGCTACCATACTTCCAAATCCTTGGTAAGTTATCCTTATCATTTTTTTTACCTTTCTCAGTTCTGTTGCTGACTGTTCCAATTCCTTAGCCTTGCTAGACCTCAAATATTCATAAACTCCTTTCTTTTGTTGCATAAGAGTTCATGGATGTTTAGGACAAATGAGTTGGAAATTGAGGAATACAGAGGAACAACTCATCAACACTTCATCACCAAAGAAATTCATCTCCACCATTTTCGTATTCTTAGAGCTAATGGGGTTCAAAGTGAGTTCTAATTCAGAAAAGTAGTGGCTGTACCTGTGCATGGTAACAGTGCTAAAGCTCATATCAGGTGGGTTCTCTAGGTTCTTAACCTTAGAAATTATTTTTAGAAAAGCTTAGTCTCCCAAAATATGTTTATGCATGCAAACATAGGTTTTAAGAATCAAATTAATGATAGAGCAAGAATGAATCCCAATTCTTGCTCCTGTATAATCTAATTTATATTATAAAGCATGTTCAAACCAGTTGCATGGTGGTTGTAGGTGTATTTTAAGAAAAATCACATTTTTAACAGAAACAGGATTCTGAACTGTCAAACTCGCCGCAGCGAGTAACTATGCGCCACAGCGAGAGTTGATGTTTGTATAGCTTGCCAGGTGAGTCTTTGACTCGCCAGGGCGCGTGTTACAGGCCTGTTGGCACATATGCTCGCCGTAGCGAGTAGGTACACGCTGTAGCGAGTTTAACAGGGACAGAACCTGCATATTCTTCTTTTTTAAAAAAAAATAATAATAATAACAAACACTCGTTTTATGTCCGACTGCAACTGGGATTTCATGAACAGGTTTAATAGTGTAAAATAGGCTATATAGTCAGAGAATAACTTGTATATTTATATTTATCAGTAACATGTTTAGGTTACCCTGGGCGGGATATATAGGTTAGAACCGTGTAAACTCATTGAATTAAATGGCACTATGCCATGTTTATAGAACTCCTCTGACTTGTATTATTTATTATGTGAGCCAATGACGGAATCCGAGCCTCTGTTTCGGTAGTACGCAGAGTCAGGCACCCGAGACCGGCTTGCCTCAGAGTGTCTTTGAAGAGTAATCGACAAGATAATAATTTTGTGTTACACTTTATTTCTATTATGAATTAATACTTGTATAAGTAAAACAGTTCGAAACTTAGATTTTTTTTACATTATCTAGGTTCCCCCGGCGTAGTCGCCTTTAGGAGGGTAGTAGGACTCACTGAGGCTTAGTAGTCTCACCCCACTCCAATTTACTTTTTTTTAGGAAGACAGGTGATCCAGAGCAAGGACCAAGGCGGGAACTGACAGTCGGAGCTGAGCTTTGGTTGTCAGAGCAGAAGATTTATTTTCTTCCTTGCTACAGTTGTCTTTTTAGCAGTCTTGTTCTTCTCCGCTGTATTTTTATGTTGGATTTATTCATTTGTATTTATCAAGTTGTAAATTAATCAACTATTCTGTTAATTCTAATGTACTCAGATCAATTTATTTATGTCTTGACTAAATATTATAGATATTTTAGTTGGGGCGTTATAATTGGTATCAGAGCCTGGTTGATCTAGTATCGGACCTTGCCATGAATCATTCCAATCCTTTCCTAAGTAATATGGACCCTTTGGATCTGAACTGTTTATGCTGAAACCATCGCGTGCTGAGCCTGATCAACTCAGTATTGCGTATGGTAGGCAGGGTATTATGGTTGAGAACTAAAGTGGACTCTGAAATTTCAGCGCTAAGATCGTAGTGAAAATGCAATCGAGGAGCGGTCATTGAAGGAAAATCTTGTAAGTGAATTTTGGAACGGTGGCAAATGGTGCCACAGGAGTAAGTTGTGTAAACAAGCAGGGAACGCAAGCGTATCATTATACTGAAGTGTGAGATGCACAACAGTAATTCAACTGACATTGTGTGTCAGGTAAACTTCCTAAACCATAAGTAACCTCATCCTAGCGAGAGCCTAAATCCAGCCAAGTCTATTGTTAGAATAACACCTAGTAATAGTAGCAATAAACCAAAACTCCTCCCTGAATAGATAGTTGTTCAGTGCAAGCGAGAAATTCACCTGTGTTAGCAAAGCTTAGTTAGACCTCATCCATGTCCCGTTAATTTAGAGATTCCAACTCGACTAGACTATCCCAAGATTATCAAACCTTAATGTTCTCAATTGAACGAGTACACTCTATCCAATTGGAACCAATATTTAAACTCAACCCCTGGAGATTCAGTTATAGTTTAGTGATTAAGACTCTTTATTAGCAGTATCATACCCGAGAAAGCGCCTTAAGTAGCACCACTCTTATGTTGCTAAAATTAGAGTGTAGTGGACCTGTTAGACATCTCAGCAATAGAAGTTCCATCGAACCACCTGAATTAGAAAAAAAACCAATTAGAACACAAGCATACTCCAACCTTTCTTCAAGTCACCTTATTAGACTATCCTTTAGAATACTCTTAAACTAAGTTACTCTGTCCCTTCAACTAGTAACAACACTCCTACCTTACTACTAAGAGTCAAGTTTCCTTTAGTACAACAATTAGAAATTACATTTACTACACCAGTCCTTAGCGGTAACCTAATAAACCTCTAGGAACTTAAACTTTGATTAGCTTAACAGTCAGGAGTCATTTTAGCACCATGGAAACCTTAAGTCAAATTTCGGGAACACTATCACAGAATAGTTTAGCGAACCAAACCAATGATAGAACCTATTCAGCCTTATAATTAGTGACCAATAATCATATCATATTCCAGGAATCACAAGTTAGCAGCATACCATCTAGAAATCCTATTGTTTTAATATTTGAACCTGAACTCATAGGTTTAGCTTTCTCGTACCGCCAGCCTTTTGAGCTAACATTTTAATACTACCTTTAATGACAATAAATAGTATCAGCATACCACTTTATACCAGTAATTGCACCAAACCATTATAGGAAAAATCTTAAGTGGAACAATAGTTAAAAAAAAAAACTACCTTGGGCACTATTGTAAGTGCACCAGTTCATCCTCATGTTTTAATAATTGTCAAAACACATGAAAATAGGATTGAACATATTTTGGCAACATTACAAATGACTTGACAACAAAGAACTATTTTCTAAACCTTGAAAAACTGACTTTTAGGTATTTTGTATCGATACATACATAGTTGTATCGATACATATGTCCTGAAATTACTTCTGTTTGATTTTGTGCATTTTGTATCGATACATACATTGCCTGTATCGATACAAAAGTGGTCTCTCAGAGACAGAACATCATCTGTGTATCGAAGCATGCTTGCATGTATCGATACACATCTGTATGTTCTCAAAATCCAGAAAACTCATGATGTATCGAATCATGCTTGCATGCTTCGATACATATCAGTCAAGATTTCAAGATTCTGATATTTGTATCGATACACACCCGTGTTTGTATCGATACAAAGGTCAATTTTTCCATTTTTAACGTTGGTCAAAACATTTGTATCGATACAAATGATCATTTGTATCGATACATGTATGAAAAATTATGCCTAAATTTGCTCATTCTATTTTTACTTTAAATAGCAATGTGTGTGATCTTTTGTTTGTAACACAACTGAGAAAAATCTAGTGAGAACCAGTGAGAAAGCAAGAGTGCTTTGAGAGAAACACTTTGGATACAATTTGGGTGAAAAATTGGGATCAAAGTGTATCCTTCACAATATCATCATCTTCCATCAAGTTGCAATCATTGAAGATTGAGTATGAGATCAATCCAATAGAAGTTGTACGCTTGGTCGATAACGTTCGGTACGATTCGCGGTGAATCAGAATCGTGATCGGGTTGATTTGCGAAGGAGGTTTGGTTGCTCGCTAGGGATTCAAGATTGTTCGATATCTTGAAGGATCAATCGAGAAGAATTGAAGGACTCAGCTGGACGATTGTTGCAAGGAGTTGCACGGGTAAAATCGTTGGAATCAGAGGGTGAAGATTCGTTCGTCGATTGAGGTTTTGCATAGTTTTTACTTTTGAGTCAATATAGGTTTATTGAATTCATTGTAAATTGTGCACTTGTGTTCAAACTGTTTTTAATCAATAATACTCTCAAATAACCCGTTTGGTTATTTGGGGGGAGACGTACCCGGCCGACCGCGAGGACGACACGAAAGCCGGGGAACTCCCTAATCATCTCTTGTGTGTCGATTCGCTTTAAATTCTTACTTTACGCAATTCGCTTATATTTTGTGTCAATTGGAATTTTGTGTTCGTAAGTGTGCACAAAGGTTCAATTGCGATTATATTGATTGTGATTGAATTTGAATATCGAATCATATAACTTGCTTGGGACTGTTTTTGTTAATCGATTAAATTTGGATATTTTGCATTAAGCGTTCCGATAATTTTCCTAGTTCGTTCAAGGCTATACTATCTTTCCTTTGGTCAAAAGGTGCAAAGTAGACTACCGATCCGGTGGTGCTTCCGCGCATTGTTTTTAATCAATTATTATTTTTTAAAAATTGCCGTTGATTAAAGAAGCCACTTATTCAACCCCCTTCTAAGTGGTAGCCTAGTAGTCTAACAAGTGGTATCACGAGTCCGGTTAAATTTTGCTAGCAAAATTCGGTGGTTCGTGCCAATTATTAGACAACATGGCTTTTGCACCTAAAGGGGCGTATAATAGGGCTCCGATATTCAATGGAGATCATTTTGACTATTGGAAAAGTAGTATGCGTATTCACATCAATTCTTTTGATGGTGAAGTGTGGAATGCTATTGAGAACGGTCCGTTTGTTCCAACAATCACCGATGCTCATGGCATTGTCACCAATAAGCCTATGGCACAATGGACGGAAGAGGAAAAGAAAAAGGCCAATTACGATGCAAAGGCACAAAATATTTTAATATCATCCCTTGGGATTGATCATTTCTATCATGTGTCACATTGTCAATCGGCTAAGGAAATGTGGGACACATTGGTAACTCACTTTGAGGGTACCAATGATGTAAAGATATCCAAAATTAATACATTGACACAAGAATTTGAGTTGTTCCATATGCTAGATGGCGAGACCATCGAGGATATGCAACAACGATTTATCAAAATAACCAACAAGTTACACGGTTTGGGAAAGCCAATCACAAATCAAGATGCCACTAACAAAATTTTAAGATGTCTTAGTAGGTGTTGGCAACCGAAGGTCACCGCGATTAAGGAGGCGAACGACCTCACTACTTTGAGTCTTACAACTTTATTTGGCAAGCTTACGGAACATGAACAAGTACTAAACTTGTTAGAAAAGCAAGAGAAAAGTGAGAAAAAGGGAAAGCACAATGACAAGGATAAGGAAAAGGAAAAGGACAAGAGGACAATTGCTCTAAAAGCCTCAAAGTCAAAGTCCAAAAAGGTAGAGCATGTGGAAAGTAGCTCAAGCGAAGATGATTCCGATGATGAGGAAATGAGACTCTTTGTGAGACGCTACAATAGGTATGTGAGAAAGAATGGGATAAGACATTCCGATGAGAATCTTAAATTTTTTTGAAAAGATAGTGGTTACCGTCGGAGGAATGAAGATGCTAGGTACTCTAAGAAAGGAGCATGTTATGAATGTGGACAAATTGGTCATTTTAAACCGGATTGTCCCAAGCTCAAGAGAAAGGAGAAAGGGTCACCTTCATTCAAAAAGGGAAGCAAGGATAAAGGAAAGAAAGCTTATGTTGCATGGGAAAGCGGAAGCTCATCTTCCTCTTCATCATCAAGCTCTAGCTCTAGTGATGAAGATGTGTTGGCAAATGTGTGCTTAACATCTCATGATCGTAAGAAATTTGTTCCCAAAAAGGTAAACCAAAATCCCTCTAGCTCATATACTCTTTTAGAATATCATGAGTTGCAAGTTGCTTTTGAAAAGTTACACAAAGAAACTAAAGAGGCTTTTCAACGATTAAAAGGTTTAATGGAAGTTAATAAATACCTTGAGGCAAAAGTTTCGGAAACGGAGCTTGAGTTGAAAGCCCTCAAAGAGTCTTTGATTCAAAAACCTCTTGTGACTTTTGATAGTTATGGTAACGATAGGACCGGATGTGATGGATGCTTTTACTTACGTAGAGACTTACGAAAGTTACAAGATAAGCTAAAAGAGCCATCCAAGCCGGAGATTACTTTTGCGATTGATCCATCTAAATTCAACAAATCTTTGAAACCTAAAAATAAAAAGTATAAATTTGTTGAAAAGGATCATAAGAAAAGTAATCCTTATATCGTTTGTCATTATTGTTGTGACAAGGGTCATACTATTGCAAAATGTGATGCTAGAAAGGTATTGGTACCAAAAGGCAAATTGCAATGGTTACCTAAGTTAGGCAATAATGGTGCTACTAACATACTAGGACCCAACATGAGTTGGGGACCTATTTCAAATGTCTAAGTATGTAGGGAATTGTCTTGAAACCATTGACAAGAGACACCGACAACAATGGAGTTCAAGACCTACGAACAAGGAGAGCAATGAGAAAAGCTTCAACTCGACACTTACAATGGTGCGGAAATTGATCACTTCCTCCACCTAACACTCAAGGGAAGATTCTATTCTCTACCTTTCCTTTATTTTTTTTCTTAGCATTTGTTCTTTGGTTCATATACATACAATTTCTATCTTAATATGATATTGGTTTTGATAGTTGTCTAATCCTCCATTTCCAAGAATTTTCGCTCAAAAATATTGATAAGTTTTTGAGACTCATACGTCTTAAATGGGGATTTGACAAAGATCACTACTACTATCTTATTAAGTTCATACTTGGTTGTATATGTTTGTTTGATTCCTACATGCGACTTTGCATACATTCATAGATACATTTCTCATATGATTGATTTTGGTACTTTGATTGATTTATGTGATTCTCTTATCATGCATTTGTGGTTTAACATGTGTTCTCGTGTTAAAATATGCTTTGGTATTGCTTTTGTTCACATATATATGCATGTACCTTTGTGATTATGTGTTTCTTACATACGTGTTATTTGAAAGTCATAAAATTATTTTTGAAACTTATAAGTTCATGCGTTTGAAGAAAAATTGAAAATCATGCATTTTGGATCGATACAAATAAATTTTGCATGGATACATGTCAGTTATTTTTCAAATTTTCAAAATAAACTGATATGTATCGATACATATAATCTTGTATCGATACATATCTCTTCAGTTTGGACAGAACGTTACTCATGTATCGATACATGCCTACATGCTTCGATACATGCTTCAAAACAACTGACTTGTATCGATACAACCACGAATTTGTATCGATACAAAATCGTAAAAACAGGTTATATGTCTATTTTTCATTCATTCATTCATCAACTAAACAACACCTCTTCTTCCTCACACGGTTTCTATCCAAAACCCTCACCCTAAAATCTTCAATCTCTCTCAAAACTCAACCAAATTTCACAAAATTAACACCAATCCGCTTAGAATTCATTACCCACTCATTCTCCATCATCAATTTCGTGGTCAAAGTATCATAAGCTTCAATCCAAGGAATTCATCAAATTGGGGTTTGTGAAACCTCTTTTCAAAAGTTCTTCATCAAAAGTGTAAGGTAAATCGTTCTACTTCTCAATCTTCTTGTAATGGCACCTAAGAAGGCTAGAAAAGATAAGGAAATAGCAACTAGTGGTGAAGTTTCTAATTTTGGTCTTAAAGAAGATGAGTATGTTCATAAGGATTGTATTACTACTTACACTAGTTATTGTAGGACTAGGAATGTACTTCCTCAAAAATCTGTCAATATTGATACTCTTAGGAATCTACATTTGAATGATATTGCTGAGATAATTGAGACTGAACAACTTGATAGTTTCTGTGACCTACAAACAAAATACAATGAGACTGTGGTTAGGATTTTCTATGCTGGATTACAGGAAAGAAATGGGGCTGAATTTGAGTTCCGTTGGAAGAATAAGACTTATAAGTTTACTGCTGATATGTGGTTTGAGTTGTTTGGGATGAGCATCGGAAGTAGGATAACCGGGGAGAATCTATTAGCTTATTCTGAAACGAGTCAGGTGGATTATGACTCCAATGTCTTTATCTCTTCCATCACTAGGAATGACAATATTCCGGAAACCATGGGAACCGAAAAATTGAATGTTAATGCTAGAGTGATTTACTGGATTGTGAGTCACATTTTGCGTCCAAAAAATGCTAGCTCTAGGATGGATAAGAAGGATATTGACTTGATGTTTTTGCTTATGGAGGACGGGAAGGTTGACTGGCCATTCTACATTGTGAGTAGGATGTTTGACCTAAGGAATTCAAGCAGGGATCAAAGTTTTGGGTACTGTAGCATGATTGCTAGCATTTTGCAGAAATTCAAAATTGGACAAAAGCTTCCAATTGAGTACAACACTCTTGGGAAGTTGCAGAAATTTAGTGAAACACAAATGTCCAAAATGAATTGGTCTTTGAATGTGGATAATGTGTATGTGTACCATGGTCTGGATGATGACAATGAGGGTCAAGCTGCTGCTCCTAGAGGTAGGAGACCAAGGAGGAATGTTAGACAAGGTGAGGCTGAGGATGACGGACAAGGTGAAGAAGGTGGTAATTGGAATGAAATGATGGAAATGATGAGAAACATGAGCATGCAACAAACTACCTTCTATAATGAGTACACTCAAAACTATGCTACTCAGAATGCAAGAATTGAAGAGCTGTACACCACCACTACCAACCTCAGAAACTATGTGACCACCCGGTTTGACAACATTCAGACTCAGATGGATGCCTATTACTACCCTAACCCTCCTACCAACCCGGATAACATGGATGATGAATGATGATGTTTAATTTTTTTTTATGCATTTTTCTAGTTTGTCTTGAACAATTTATTATGTTATTTCTTGACTTTTGGATCATTTCAATTTGGTTGTACGAGTATTTTTAATGTTGCCATGTTTTGAGCAACATTTATTTTGGATATGTACGACTTTATTTTGGATAATCTCGTATGTTTGAATTATTTGATTTTATGTTTATGCATTTGTTGCTTCGTTTTGTTTATTTCGTCCCATATTTTGGTATGTTATTTGACTACAAATGTCGATGTGTTTCAATACTCATGAGTTGGTTTATGGATTGTTGTTCTACATTCCATGTTTTATCATGATATTTGGTATTCGTCATTGATATATTTTGGCATATCTTTGTATGTATTTATTTTGATTAGGAAACTATATCATAAAGTGCATTTCGACAAATGTAAGTGCACGATGTGATCAATTGATTAAAAATTGCTTGGACTTGTTACTTCTAATGTGCTCTCTTCTTCTTTTTGATATTGTCAAAGGGGGAGAGATTTGGATGCACAAGCTAAAAATGATCAAAACGCATTATGGCATCAACTCAGGGGGAGCGAGCTTATTTGATGACTGCCTTGGTGTTTTAATTGCGTCTGTATTACATTGCTATTTCTATTTGCATAATAGGTATAGGCTTAACTTAGCTTATGCATAGTTTTGACAATTATCAAAAAGGGGGAGAATGTAAGTGCACCAGTTCATCCTCATGTTTTAATAATTGTCAAAACACATGAAAATATGATTGAACATATTTTGGCAACATTACAAATGACTTGACAACAAAGAACTATTTTCTAAACCTTGAAAAACTGACTTTTAGGTATTTTGTATCGATACATACATAGTTGTATCGATACATATGTCCTGAAATTACTTCTGTTTGATTTTGTGCATTTTGTATCGATACATACATTGCCTGTATCGATACAAAAGTGGTCTCTCAGAGACAGAACATCATTTGTGTATCGAAGCATGCTTGCATGTATCGATACACATCTGTATGTTCTCAAAATCCAGAAAACTCATGATGTATCGAATCATGCTTGCATGCTTCGATACATATCAGTCAAGATTTCAAGATTCTGATATTTGTATCGATACACACCCGTGTTTGTATCGATACAAAGGTCAATTTTTCCATTTTTAACGTTGGTCAAAGCATTTGTATCGATACAAATGATCATTTGTATCGATACATGTATGAAAAATTATGCTTAAATTTGCTCATTCTATTTTTACTTTAAATAGCAATGTGTGTGATCTTTTGTTTGTAACACAACTGAGAAAAATCTAGTGAGAACCAGTGAGAAAGCAAGAGTGCTTTGAGAGAAACACTTTGGATACAATTTGGGTGAAAAATTGGGATCAAAGTGTATCCTTCACAAGATCATCATCTTCCATCAAGTTGCAATCATTGAAGATTGAGTATGAGATCAATCCAATAGAAGTTGTACGCTTGGTCGATAACGTTCGGTACGATTCGCGGTGAATCAGAATCGTGATCGGGTTGATTTGCGAAGGAGGTTTGGTTGCTCGCTAGGGATTCAAGATTGTTCGATATCTTGAAGGATCAATCGAGAAAAATTGAAGGACTCAGCTGGACGATTGTTGCAAGGAGTTGCACGGGTAAAATCGTTGGAATCAGAGGGTGAAGATTCGTTCGTCGATTGAAGTTTTGCATAGTTTTTACTTTTGAGTCAATATAGGTTTATTGAATTCATTGTAAATTGTGCACTTGTGTTCAAACTGTTTTTAATCAATAATACTCTCAAATAACCCGTTTGGTTATTTGGGGGGAGACGTACCCGGCCGACCGCGAGGACGACACGAAAGCCGGGGAACTCCCTAATCATCTCTTGTGTGTCGATTCGCTTTAAATTCTTACTTTACGCAATTCACTTATATTTTGTGTCAATTGGAATTTTGTGTTCGTAAGTGTGCACAAAGGTTCAATTGCGATTATCTTGATTGTGATTGAATTTGAATATCGAATCATATAACTTGCTTGGGACTGTTTTTGTTAATCGATTAAATTTGGATATTTTGCATTAAGCGTTCCGATAATTTTCCTAGTTCGTTCAAGGCTATACTATCTTTCCTTTGGTCAAAAGGTGCAAAGTAGACTACTGATCCGGTGGTGCTTCCGCGCATTGTTTTTAATCAATTAATTTTTTTTTTAAAATTGCCGTTAATTAAAGAAGCCACTTATTCAACCCCCCTTCTAAGTGGTAGCCTAGTAGTCTAACAACTATCAGCCAACAAAGTCGATCCGTTGAGTCTATTCCCTAGAGAGTTTAGAGACCGACAAATCAGATTAGTACTAGTTTGATTTTAACCAAACGAAACTCATACATATGACCAATTAGCTAAGAAATTAGTAGGGTCAGTGTGCACTTGAGAATTGTCCATCAATTATCCTTAGGTTAGTAAATCAGCATTACAAACCAACTAGCTACTCAGTTCAAGGATTAGACTTACCCAGCCGCATTTTATCACTGCTTTTGTACCAGACTGTAGAAGACACGGCCTGATGAGAATAACAAATAAGAGACTCTAGTAGAGACATCAGCCACCCAGACCAATCTTTTAGGTATACATGTTAGTTATCCAGACACAGGTAACCAAGTTAGTTTCAGCTCAGGTTAGTCACCCAACACTTTCACATGTTCAGACATTTCAGCCAAAAGATTATTAGAAATCAGTCAGACCTGCCGGTGAGAACTTGTCAGCGAGAATCGTGAGTGAAAACCTAGTTGTCCTAACCTGAGAGCTCTGACAGAAGAAATAGAATTATGGAACATCAGTCTGGACCCAATAGGAGACCAATCTTCAATTACCTTTCATTCGTTCTGGATCCTCTTTCAGCCAACCCGTCGAATCGAGCAATGTTCAATTCTACGTTCATGAGTCTTGGAACACCATGAACGTGTGTACTCTCTAACCTGTCTGATTACGTCTCAGACGAATAATTCTCCTCGTGTTTTAAATACTTGTCTGTCAAGTGCTAAGCACAAATTCAATTCTGATGCAACTTTCCAAATTCATCGACTTCAGTCACATGGATTGTTTAGAACGTCCCTCCTAAGTAACCTTATTCAATGCCTTCAGTCTTTCAGTTTTGTCGTTAATAACTCCATCATATTCGTGGAAATCAGTCACTCTCGAAAACCCACAGATAGTTTCAAACTCAATCTTTCGCTCTTTAGTAGATCGGTTAATCAACATTCTCAACTGTTCTGATGCAAACGACTTAGCTCAGTATCAGCAAGTCAGTTAAACTTCGGGCACTCGAACCTGGTAATCAGTTCTTCAATACAATTAGTCATCCATCTCTTCGTAGCCTTATCAGCCGAATTTAGAATTAAGCTCGAATCATTTCTAATTCAGTGGACTTAAGCTCTGCAAGTGAAAATCAATGTTGAGGATTCGAACCTTTCAGCTCCGTGTTCTTAACCATGTGAGATCAGTATGTTGACCTTGAGTATCTCTGCCTGAACGTTTCAATCTTCCAGATTCATTTCCTGTAACCTTGTGAGATCAAGTACTTAACCCGGAAACCTCTTCCTATCCTTAGTGATCCGTTAGTTAGTTCAGTAAGTTATCTTAAGCCAGACAATTCGGTTCAGCCTCAGCAGTACAGGTTCAAACCTTAAGTGTTCAACTAGCCAAGTTTAGAACCCGACTGTTTAGCCAAGTTCCACACATTAGTTACCAGTGAAAGACTTCAAACAAGATTGACCATTAACCCTAAGAGATAATCTGAACCTAAGTGCATCTGCATGTCGAATGTACAACTTGACTATCGTGTCGTGCCAGAATGGATTAAAATTGTAGGTGGGATTTTATTGGATAACTATAGATTCGACTGCGGATGAGTCTAACTCGTTGGCAAAGGAGTCAGTAGTATTTAGACAATTTTCCACTCGTTTTATATTTCGATCGATTCTGGAATATTTAGACAACACGTGGTACAGGGGTACAATTGATACGCCATGCATAATAGTGTTCGGAAAGGAGAACGACTTTGGGAAGGAAGATTTTGAGCTTGCCAATAGGAATATTCAAGCTTTTACCCTTCAATTAATTATTTAGCATCACCACCAGTTGTGCGAGTACCTAACCAGGCCAGATACCGACCTCCTAAGCCAGTTGGGATTGGACTTACTACCGTTGAGATTTGAGAATGGAAGAAGTTAATCGTAGTAGAAGAAGTAGAGACGGATGAGACAAGTCGATGTAAGAATGTGTTCAGAAAGTATAGGACTAAGATGGTAACGACGCTGTCAGAAGATGATAGTAAGTGTTCGAATCAGAGTGCGCAGCGTGAGACCTGTTGTAAGTGTGGATTAATTGTCCGGCTTCTGGCCAATGACCATAAGAGAGGAACGTTTTATTCCAAGGGATTGGATACTTTGACCAGAAATAGGTGAAGTATGGGAAGTAAGTGCAACTATAGCCGATTTACCTCAATGTGGAACGAAGAAGTTTTGAATTTCGGGGAAGAAATTCTTTTAAGGAGGGTAGATTGTAACATCCCAAAAATTTAATTAATAGAGGAATGTTAATTAAATTAATATTGCTGGAACTTAATTAGAAATTAAGGGATCAAATCTATCCTAACAATTAATTTTGTGCTTGCCACCAAGACACAAGAGAAAAGAATCAAAATAATCTCATCCACTAACTCCCTACCTCTCCCACGCCCCCTTCTCTTACTCATTGAACCCCCATTCATTTCCTATTTATTTACTTAACCCATTCTATGTATTCATTCTTCCACTTCCTGCAAAATCAAAGACAGAGAATAACTTTCTTTTTCCTTCTTCTCCTTCTAAGCCATCACGTCGCCACCATATCCTCAATCACCATGGCTGAAGCTTTGCATGCCCTTAGTCTACTCTTCCCTTCCCTAATCTTGACCTATAACCAACCAATTTCATGTTCTTCATCTCCAAAATTCCCTCCATGACACAAACTTATCACCCTAGTGAAACTACCCTCTGAAATTGGAGTTTAATTTAGTGAACATCAGACAAATTGGAGCTTTGAGGTGTCAAGGATCAAAGATCATGTATTGGGTAGTAAGAATTAAGGTATGATCTTAACTCTTGGTTTTTCCCTTTTCCTAGAATCCATTCAAAACCTAATTCCTCAACCTTGCTGTATTTATGTTGCATGCATGCGTTTATCCTTCGTGGGTGACTGGAAGAGCATGTAAGAACCAAAGGAAGAAGTTTGGTGTTGCAACAACAAGCAACAGAGTTAATTTTTCTGTCAATCGCAGAGCTCGCTGAGCGAGCACAACCACTCGCCGCAGCGAGTGCAGCAGGACATCACTTACTGCTGCATGTACTTGCTTATCCTTGCTACCATACTTCCAAATCCTTGGTAAGTTATCCTTATCATTTTTTTTACCTTTCTCAGTTCTGTTGCCGAATGTTCCAATTCCTTAGCCTTGCTAGACCTCAAATATTCATAAACTCCTTTCTTTTGTTGCATAAGAGTTCATGGATGTTTAGGACAAATGAGTTGGAAATTGAGGAATACAGAGGAACAACTCATCAACACTTCATCACCAAAGAAATTCCTCTCCACCATTTTCGTATTCTTAGAGCTAATGGGTTTCAAAGTGAGTTCTAATTCAGAAAAGTAGTGGCTGTACCTGTGCATGGTAACAATGCTAAAGCTCATATCAGGTGGGTTCTCTAGGTTCTTAACCTTAGAAATTATTTTTAGAAAAGGTTAGTCTCCCAAAATATGTTTATGCATGCAAACATAGGTTTTAAGAATCAAATTAATGATAGAGCAAAAATGAATCCCAATTCTTGCTCCTGTATAATCTAATTTATATTATAAAACATGTTCAAACCAGTTGCATGATGGTTGTAGGTGTATTTTAAGAAAAATCACATTTTTAACAGAAACAGGATTCTGAACTGTCAAACTCGCCGCAACGAGTAACTATGCGCCATAGCGAGAGTTGACATTTGTATAGCTCGCCAGGTGAGTCTTTGACTCGCCAGGGCGCGTGTCACAGGCCTGTTGGCACATATGCTCGCCGTAGCGAGTAGGTACACGCTGTAGAGATTATTTTGATTTCTTAGCTTATATGTAACACAATTTGAACTTAGACTATTACACTATCTAGGTCCCCCCCGGTGTAGTCACCATTAGGAGGGTAATAGGACTCACTGAGGCTTAGTAGTCTCACCCCACTCCAAATCAATTTTTTTAAGTAGACAGGTTCTCCGGAGAAAGGACCAGGATGGGACTGACAGTTGGAGCCGAGCTTGGATTGTCAGATCAGAAGATTATATTTTTTCTTCCTAGCTTTTGTGCTTGCCACCAAGACACAAGAGAAAAGAATCAAAATAATCTCATCCACTAACTCCCTACCTCTCCCACGCCCCCTTCTCTTACTCATTGAACCCCCATTCATTTCCTATTTATTTACTTAACCCATTCTATGTATTCATTCTTCCACTTCCTGGAAAACCAAAGACAGAGAATAACTTTCTTTTTCCTTCTTCTCCTTCTAAGCCATCACGTCACCACCATAACCTCAATCACCATGGCTGAAGCTTTGCATGCCCTTAGTCTACTCTTCCCTTCCCTAATCTTGACCTATAACCAACCAATTTCATGTTCTTCATCTCCAAAATTCCCTCCATGACACAAACTTATCACCCTAGTGAAACTACCCTCTGAAATTGGAGTTTAATTTAGTGAACATCAGACAAATTGAAGCTTTGAGGTGTGAAGGATCAAAGATTATGTATTGGGTAGTAAGAATTAAGGTATGATCTTAACTCTTGGTTTTTCCCTTTTCCTAGAATCCATTCAAAACCTAATTCCTCAACCTTGCTGTATTTATATTGCATGCATGCGTTTATCCTTCGTGGGTGACTAGAAGAGCATGTAAGAACCAAAGGAAGAAGTTTGGTGTTGCAACAGCAAGCAACAGAGTTAATTTTTCTGTCAATCGCAGAGCTCGCTGAGCGAGCACAACCACTCGCCGCAGCGAGTGCAGCAGGACATCACTTACTGCTGCATGTACTTGCTTATCCTTGCTACCATACTTCAAAATCCTTGGTAAGTTATCCTTATCATTTTTTTTACCTTTCTCAGTTCTGTTGCTGACTGTTCCAATTCCTTAGCGTTGCTAGACCTCAAATATTCATAAACTCCTTTCTTTTGTTGCATCAGTGTTCATGGATGTTTAGGACAAATGAGTTGGAAATTGAGGAATACAGAGGAACAACTCATCAACACTTCATCACCAAAGAAATTGCTCTCCACCATTTTCGTATTCTTAGAGCTAATGAGGTTCAAAGTGAGTTCTAATTCAGAAAAGTAGTGGCTGTACCTGTGCATGGTAACAGTGCTAAAGCTCATATCAGGTGGGTTCTCTAGGTTCTTAACCTTAGAAATTATTTTTAGAAAAGCTTAGTCTCCCAAAATATGTTTATGCATGCAAACATAGGTTTTAACAATCAAATTAATGATAAAGCAAGAATGAATCCCAATTCTTGCTCCTGTATAATCTAATTTATATTATAAAGCATGTTCAAACCAGTTGCATGGTGGTTGTAGGTGTATTTTAAGAAAAATCACATTTTTAACAGAAACAGGATTCTGAACTGTCAAACACGCCGCAACGAGTAACTATGCGCTACAGCGAGAGTTGACGTTTGTATAGCTCGCCAGGTGAGTCTTTGACTCGCCAGGGCGCGTGTTACAGGCCTGTTGGCACATATGCTCGCCGTAGCGAGTAGGTACACGCTGTAGCGAGTTTAACAGGGACAGAACCTGCATATTCTTCTTTCTTTTTTTTTAAAAAAATAATAATAACAAACACTCGTTTTATGTCCGACCGCAACTGGGATTTCATGAACAGGTTTAATAGTGTAAAATAGGCTATATAGTCAGAGAATAACTTGTATATTTATATTTATCAGTAACATGTTTAGCTTACCCTGGGCGGGATATATTGGTTAGAACCGTGTAAACTCATTGAATTAAATGGCACTGTGCCATGTTAATAGAACTCCTCTGACTTCTATTATTTATTATGTGAGCCAACGACAGAATCCGAGCCTCTGTTTCGGTAGTACGTAGAGTCAGGCACCCGAGACCGGCTTGCCTCGGAGTGTCTTTGAAGAGTAATCGACAAGATAATAATTTTGTGTTACACTTTATTTCTATTATGAATTAATACTTGTATAAGTAAAACAGTTCGAAACTTAGATTTTTTTTACACTATCTAGGTTCCCCCGGCGTAGTCGCCTTTAGGAGGGTAGTAGGACTCACTGAGGCTTAGTGGTCTCACCCCACTCCAATTTAATTTTTTTTAGGAAGACAGGTGATTCAGAGCAAGGACCAAGGCGGGAACTGACAGTCGGAGCTGAGCTTTGGTTGTCAGAGCAGAAGATTTATTTTCTTCCTTGCTACAGTTGGGGCGTTATAGGATTATTGTCCCTCGATAATTATGAATGAGAAAATATGATATTTGAGTCTATATAGGAATGATGGAAATGTCTCTTGGATTGAAAATATGATAATTGATATGCTTAGATGGTTCTAAATTCCATAAACTGGACGGATGGAATTGTGCCCCGATTAGTTAGATTATATGATTGTAAAATAGATAAATTAAAATGATGGTAACGAGTCTTGAAACCTTAGATGCAAAATATGATATTTGAACTTAGATCTAAATTGAAATGATATATGATCCTAAGTACGAAACATCAAATTAATATGATGTTTTGAAATGATGGAATTGTCCTTCGATAATCATGGATGCAAAATATGATGTTTGAGCCTATATGGTTCTAATTTTTATAAACTGAGATGAATGGTATTGTGCGTTATATTGATCTTGAATATTGAGTATGGTAGTCTTCAAGAACTGATACAATTTATTGAATTTTTGACCTTATATCGAAATATCAAATATTTTGCCCCATAGGCTTTAAATTTGTTTTATTGGAATGATGATATTGTGCCTAGATATGACTTTGGACAGAAAATATAATATTTGAGCTGCTTAGATGTTCTATATTCAATAAATTGGAAGATGGAATATTCCCCCAATTCACTTGGACGCAAAATTTGTTAGTTGGAATATATGATCTTAAATTTGATAAATTGAAATGATAATATCAGGTTTGGAAACATTACATGCAAAATATAATATTTGAAGTTAGATCTAAATTAAATATATCGAAATGACGATATTGTGCCCTGATTACCCTAATGCAAAATATCATATTAATATGGGAATAACAGAAATGTCCCTTGATAATCCAAGGATGCAAATTATGATAATTGATCCCATATAGTTCTAATTTGTATATGTATAAATGGAGATGATGATATTGTGGCTTACGATGATCTTGAATTTGAAATATGACAGTGTTTCAAAAACTGGTACAATTTATCGAATATAAGTCCATAAAATCTAAATATCAAATATTTTATATTGGAATGATGATATTGTGCTTATATATAACCTTGGATTGAAAATATGACATTTGAGTTGTTTCAATGTTCTTAATTTGATAAATTTGAAGGATGGAATATTGAACGGCTTGACTTGGTCCCAAAATTTCTTATTTGAATTAAATGTTCATAAATTCGATAAATTGAAATGATAGTATCACGTTAAAAAAACCGATCTGAGGTTTTTATTGCACTCGAGGGTTATTTATTATTATTGGTGTGCTATTTTATGATCTCCATTAGCATAACATTAGTCAATATGCGAAAATAGGGTTTGTTCCACTCAACTAGTACAAAATAAAGAGGTTAGAATCATTTCTTACTGAATTGGAGAAAGACAACAACAATTCGTTCTTCACTGGGATATTTAGGTACGTTTTCGTTTCTACTTTCTCTTGGTAAGATGTACCATATAACCAATATTTGATACTAGAGCCATAGAATCATAAATGCGTTATTTTATAGCCGGTGATGATATTGTACCTCAATATGACCTTGAATCCAAAATATGTTATTTGAACCGCTTATATGGTTTAAATTTGATAAATTGGTTGGTGGAATTTTTCCCAGATTATATTGAACGCGAAATTTGTTAGTTTGATTATATGATTGTAACTTTGGTAAATGTAAATGATGGTATCAAGTCTTGAAATGTTAGATGAAAAATATGCTTTAACCTAGATCTAAATTTAATAAATTGAAATGATGACATTGTGTCCGTGATCCTGAATGTGATAAAATTGTCCCTTGTTAATCATGGATACAAAATATGATATTTTAGCCTACACATTCTAATTTTAATAAATTTTGTGGATGTTATTATGCTTCAATGATCTTGAATATGAAATATTATAGTGTTTCAATCAAGAACGGATACAATTTGTCAAATGTAGGACCTTATAATCCAAATATCAAATATTGAGCCTCATATGCTTCAAATTTGTTTTATTGGAATTATGATATTGTGGCTTGATATGACCCTGAATTGAAAATATGATATTTGATCTGCTTAGATGCCTGACATTTGATAAATTGGAAGATGGGATATTATTCTGATTAACTTTGCGCTTAGCTGGATTATATGATCGTAAATTCAATATATTGAAGTGATAATATTAGGTCTTCGAAACCTTAGACGCAAAATATGATATTTGAAATTATATCTAATTTTGATAAATTGAAATGCCAGTATTGTTCCCGAACGACCCTGAATGCGAAATATATATGAATAAAATGCATTAGAATGATGATATTGTCCCTTGATAATCATATTTTAAAAAATATGATATTTCAGCCTATATTTTAGTGATGGTATTGTCCCTTGGATTGAAAATATGATATTTGAACTGCATAATTGGTTTTAAATTCAATAAATTAGAAGGATGAATTTGTGCCCCGATTAGTTTGATTATATGATAAATGATGCTATCCGGTCTAGAAACCTTAGATATTTTCCCTCGATAATTATGATATTGAATTATATGATGATATTGGATTATAATGCGTTGGAATGTTGATATTGTCTCTGACTACGTTCTGGCAAGTGCACCAGTCTGTCGTCGAGTAATAATTCACACTCTACGAGTAGAATGAGTTCGAATCCACAGGGATCGTGCCGAAGCTTCACTAGCGTTATTTAAGTTTGTGATAGATTGCATTCGCTTTGGGTTTTTGAAAAGGTTTTTATAAAATTAAGCGTAATGCTTTTCAGATATGTAAATGCAGAATGTATAAATAATAGATTCAAGAAATATAGAGGCTAGGTATGGTGGTTGGACTCCCTCCCTTCTTCATATTTGGCATGACCGGTGTATAACATAGTTACTTAGATTATGTTCGGCGGTGAATTATCCTTGTTGTAGTAATACCTTACTATTACACTATGTTTATTAAAGTTTCCCTACGTTAACAACTAAGGTACCTACGAGAGCCTAACCTAGATGTGTCACATACCCTAATTACTAAGTGAGTTGTTTATAATGCATTACAAATTTCACCAATTAACCTCTAGATCCTAGTATCGGGCTATTCATCTTCTAAGTGCTCGGTCCACACCTAGTTCATGATTCCTCCTCTAACCGCTCAGTTCACGACTAGTTCAGGATGTTACCGACTCTATACACCTAGCATTAGTTACTACGAGTTCCAGACCATATCAAGTCAAAACCTAATATCAATTCTATGGGCGCTCCTGCTTATCCGGCCAGATTACGAGAATACGTTATTAAAGTGCACGAAAGTAAATAACAAACATAAATACTAAATATCATTTATTATATCTTAGACTCAATCACAGACGCCAAATATTCATAGGGGAGTTCATCTTCTCCACCACAACCTATGGCATAAATATAAAGACTACATATTTAAATTACAATAAAGAACCTAAATACAAAAGCCTAAAGAAACATACCGTGCTGAGTTAGTTTTCCCGTAAGGGGAGAAAATTATGCCCAATAGAGCTCCTCTGAACCTCTCCTTATAGTAGAGAGTGTTCTACTATTTCTGAATGATTTAAACAATGAATGCGAGGCTCTATTTATAGTTTTCGTAATGGGCCTCAGCAAGGCATCGCAGTACGATGAAGCCATCGTGCTGCGATGTGAAGATTCAGTTTATTTTTATAACTGATCCTGTGCATTTCATCAGCTTGGACGCCAAGTTACTCCATCGTGCTGCGATGGGCAGATTTTCTTCAGATTTATTTCTTCTGATTTCTTGGCGAACTAGCAGCTCCCATCGTGGCACGATGGGAGCCATCGTGCTCCATGGAATGCTCATTTTCTTCACTTTTTTGGCTTTTTCTTGTCTTTTTGCATCTTGGACTCTGTCTTGATGCTTTTTCATGCTTTTGTAGGTTTTCCTTCGTATTTGGGTCTGTCTTGGTCATTTTACTTCTAATAATAATACTAAAAATACCGTAGAAATTTCTGTCATCAGTGCCTGATAATTATGAATGAGAAAATATGATATTTGAGTATATAATTGAATGATGGAAATGTCCCTTGGATTGACAATATGATAATTGATATGCTTAGATGGTTCTAAATTCGATAAACTGGACGAATGGAATTGTGCCCCAATTAGTTGGATTATTGTCCCTCGATAATTATGAATGAGAAAATATGATATTTGAGTCTATATAGGAATGATGGAAATGTCCCTTGGATTGAAAATATGATAATTGATATGCTTAGATGGTTCTAAATTCGATAAACTGGACGGATGGAATTGTGCCCTGATTAGTTGGATTATATGATTGTAAAATAGATAAATTAAAATGATGGTAACGAGTCTTGAAACCTTAGATGCAAAATATGATATTTGAACTTAGATCTAAATTCGATAAATTGAAATGATATATGATCCTGAGTACGAAACATCAAATTAATATGATATTTTTGAAATAATGGAATTGTCCTTCGATAATCATGGATGCAAAATATGATGTTTGAGCCTATATGGTTCTAATTTTTATAAACTGAGATGAATGGTATTGTGCTTTATATTGATCTTGAATATGGAATATGGTATTCTTCAAGAACTGATACAATTTATTGAATTTTGGACCTTATATCGAAATATCAAATATTTTGCCCCATAGGCTTTAAATTTGTTTTATTGGAATTGGAATGATGATATTGTGCCTAGATATGACTTTGGACAGAAAATATGATATTTGAGTTGCTTAGATGTTCTACATTCAATAAATTGGAAGATGGAATATTGCCCCAATTCACTTGGACGCAAAATTTGTTAGTTGGAATATATGATCTTAAATTTGATAAATTGAAATGATAATATCAGGTTTGGAAACATTACATGCAAAATATAATATTTGAAGTTAGATCTAAATTAAATATATCGAAATGACGATATTGTGCCCTGATGACCCTAATGCAAAATATCATATTAATATGGGAATGACAGAAATGTCCCTTGATAATCCAAGGATGCAAATTATGATATTTGATCCCATATAGTTCTAATTTGTATTTGTATAAATGGAGATGATGATTGAAGGTGTGAAAAACACAAGAAGGGGGGGGGGTTGAATTGTGTTTTGGGTAGTTTAAATTTTTCTTCAAAGTTATAACACTTATCAGATTTTGCAGCGGTAGAAAAACAAAACACACAAACAACAAGGAGTAAGAGAGTGAGAGAAAGAGATTTTATACTGGTTCCTCTCACAAACCGAGTGTACGTCCAGTCCCCTTACACTTCCAAGGGAGTTCACTAATAATCACCAAAGATTACAATGTTCAAGCACACAGGCAAGAGACTTTCAATGCTCAAGTAAACTTACAAGAGACTTCCTTTGCTCAAGCACACACGCAAGAGACTTCAAAACAACTTACAAGTAAAACAGAGTATTTGAACACTGATATACAAATCAATGTCCAATGAAATAAAATAAATACAACTCAATGACAGGACTTTAACTTAGAATCCTAATAAAAGAAATCGAAGGTTCAACAACTGTATGATTCAGAAGCTGAAGCTTTGAGTCTTGGATATTCAAATGAGTTCAAGTTGTATTCAAGTTGTTTTTGTGCTTAAGATGATTTTTGCAGAGTAACAGCTCTTTCAAAATTATTCAAATGTCTTGTGCACAAAAACTTCAATTCAGCTCCTATTTATAGTAGAGGGTGGAGCGTCTTGAATTTGAATTCGATGCTGTGAGATTGCGCCAGCTGGAAATAGTACGATCCTTAACCATATCAAGTAACCTTTGTGTACGATCATTCTTGGGGATAAAGATTCGTCCAAATCCGGTAATAAGTTCGTACAATAGTACCAACGTCATTATGCTGAGGATAAGGTTGATTCTCCAGCTTTTGGGATGTCAGAAGATGATGAAATTCAGTCATTGTAGCAGAGAATGTTCTTCTGACAAAACAATTCTCACTGCACGTATCAGAACATGATGATTTCAAACACAACTTCTGATAGCGTAGCTTCTGATATGCAGCTTCTGACGCGACTAGACTTTGCATCTTCTGATGAGCATGTTCTGGTAAGAATTTGCTTCCCATTTCAGAGCTTCAAATGTACTCATAGTGAATATAAAATTTTAGCTTATATATCTGCACACTTAGAGTAAATAATCTGTATGCCCTATTGTATATTAATACTCTTGTTATCATCAAAACTTAATTGAGTCATGTCAGAACCTCTTTTGTTCCAACAATCTCCCCTTTTTTGATTGATGACAAACCAAGTATTAATTTACAATGGTTGTTGATTACTTATATCATGCTTCCCTCAGGTTTATGAGTTTTGCAAGCTCCCCCTGAGTTCAACAATGATTAATTAAATCAGTTTAAAAATATTTATTTGAATTTTGAACTTGACTTATACACTTGACTCTCAGAGGCTAGGTCTGCAAGCTCTCCCCCTAAGTCTGATACTTATAAAAGAAAATTGCACTCTTCTCTTATATGTACCATGTATAATAAGTTCAGATTTCAAATAGAAAATTTCCTTCATATATAAATCAGAACGTTAAAATAAATTGATAAAAAAAACTTTGGTATTTTGGCTTCAGGTTTAGCGTTCCAGAAATTAATATACTCTTACTCCCCCTTTTGTCATTAAACAAAAAGATTAAAGAAAAACTGACAAGAAATAAATGCCAAGTTTGAAAAAAATAGTCAAAGGGAGAGTTTCAAGACAGTCAATGTTTAAGAGAGTGGTTACAACTACATCAATTAAATGACTTGTCGTAAAAACCTTAAACATGTCTGTTTTGAAATGCTATATAAGAACCAAGAAACTTTGTCATTTCACTCAACAGTTCCATTTCATGTTGAAAAACAACGATGGATAAGGATAGAAGAGTGATCAAAAGTAAGAAATCACAGGAGAAGAAGAAGAAAGTGAAGATTCAACAAGATTCAGAGTCTAAGAAGAATCCTCGGAAGATGAAAGCATCAACTTCTGCTCCTGTTAGAGCCAACTATCAAACAAGATCCAAGACCAAACAACAAGAGTCATCTTCTGAGTCAGAATCTGAATGGGATTCTGACTGGAAAGAATACTTGAGTACATATGTTCCTCCTAGGGAAGAATACTCGTCCTCACCTTCTGATTCTCACAAGCTAGATTTAGAACTAGCTGTTACTGATGTAGAATCCAAGTGAAAAGTTGGATTAGAACTTATGTAATCAACAATTATTTTTGGAATAAAACTCTTTATTTAGTTTGAAATCTTGTGTTTTGATATTTGTCTCAAAAACATTTGTGCATGCATAAAGTAAATAACATAATATAATCAAACAGAATAATTAACCAAATAAACAAACAAGTACTTCTGTGATTAATTAAAATAAAAGGTTCCACAAACATGATCTAAACAGATTCTGAAAACAAATCACAAAACAAAATGAAATTAAGTGCATAGAATCCTAGGGTTGAGGTGGATGAGGTGGAGGTAATCTAGCATCAATGCTCTTGAGAGTAGCAAGAATAGAAGCCAACATGTCAGAATGTGCATCAACTTTCTGCTTCAGATTATCTTGATCTTATCTCATTAGAAGAGCAAACTCTGGAGAATCTCTTGCTAGTTGTTTAAGTTTTGCTTGCTCAGCAGCTACTCTAGCTTCTTCTGCTAGCCTAGCTTCTTCTCTAGCCAGAGCCTCTAGTCTCTCCTTCTCAATCCTTTCATCTTTCAATCTCTTCCTTTCACGCTCTTCAGCTTCTCTCTTCTCTTGCTCAATCCTCTCAGCTTCTAATCGAGTCAACTCCTTTCTGAATTCCAAATCCCTCTTATATGATTCTCTGATAGCCCTCATCATATTCTGAAGTCCAACTTCCGTTAGTTCACATTCCTTATCAATATCTACTGACTCAATAGACATATTGGGTATAGCAAATTGAATTCTCCTAATATTCTTGTCAACAGCTTGCAGCATTTTAGTAATGTCTTCCTTGGTTTCACTAATGGGTTCATTCAGAATCCTAGAGGGTAGGGTAGGAGGGACATAGATGCAATCATCAGAAAGATTCTGCATCAGGTTATTGAGATTAGTGGTGTGATGAGGAGGTTTTTGTTCAACTAGGTCCATGTTCAAGGTCCTATAGATCTCTTGAAAATGTTGGTTGGTTGGTATCTCTACAGTAATAGTGTTGTCCATTGCCACATGATGTGGGGATTCTTCAACAATGGTTACTGGAGAGTTGGATTTTTGAGCAACATCAGAGTCTGGGTTGATTTGTTCATTTGGTTCAGGTGATTTATGAGATTCTGGTGCATGATTTATTTGTTCAGCATTTAGGGGTGGTGATAGTTGTTTATTTTGTTCATCTTCTGGTGGTGGTGTTTGTGGTTTGCTAAGTTCAGCTTCTGGTGGTTGAGTTACATCAGCTTCTGGAGAAGCTTCCAGATTTGATATGTTTTTGTTGACAAGTGAAACATATTTCTGAGGGGGTGGAGAGGGTGTGCGATCGGAATCTTCATCTTCATCCACAGAGTGAATGACTGGTGCAGTACTAGTAGTTACTTGTGCTGCATCATTATATATTGTATTAGTTTGAGATTCTGATGGGTTAGTTTGAAGTGTGTTAAACGGCTCTGATATTGGTTGATTCTCAGAAAGAGTAAGATCTTTCTCAGAATAAACACCTTTGAAAATTCTATCATAAGCACGTTTAACTGGAATCAAAGGAGGATGTTGGAGGGTTTTAAAGACATTTCTAAAAGCTGAGCTATTGCCAAGATATTTAGGATTCTTACCATCTGCTGGTCCATATAGAGTCTGTTGAGCAGCCAGATTATGAGGGTCATTTCTTTGAGGAAGTTTGGAATGCATGTCATCAAACTCCTTTGCATCAATACCACACTCAAAGCCATCTTTCAGCTCTATTTCCTTTTTCTTTGAGACCTTCAACCTTTGCAATAGCTGCTTCAAGATCAGCTTTTTCCTTTTCCTCTTCTGTTAAATCAGTCAGCAAATTCTTGGAGACCTTTGGTTTACTTAGCTTCCTAGGTCCATTAGTTTTCTTTGTCTTGGCAGCTTTCTTGCTACCAGATTCTGCAGGACTTTTAACAACTTTCCTCTTTCCAACCTTAGTTTCTCCACTTCCAACCTTATCTCCTAATCCCTTCAAAAATTCAGCATGAGCTTCTGCTATATTCCTAGCATCTATATCACTCACATGAACCAGCCTACACTCACAAATGTTTACTTCAGTTTCTTTGATCAACAGAGGATGTGTTGGATGAACAATCTGGTTACTCTTCACCAGTTGTAGATACCTCAGAGTAGTGCTATTAATGATCTTAGAACTAGTCAAGTAGGTACCATACCCAGGGAAAAATGGTTTGACAGCATCCAACAATCCACACTGAGCAAACATGTGACTTAGTAGTCTGCCATGGCGAATGATAGGTTTGCTAGAAGCTATAGAGTCAGCAAGATGAATGAATAGGAGTTTACCAACGTCCACAAAATTTCCCTTTCCAGCATGGAATGTGAACAACTTCTGAACAGTAGAAAATTGATCAGTACCTCCCAGCTTGGGTATTATACTATCAATGAAGATCTTGTAGATAACTTTGCTTATGTTTGTCATTTCAAGCTTGTCTTTAGGATTTGTCTTAGCCTTGAAAATGAATTCATCAACATCTGGACTAACAGGGTCTGTTGATTTGATGAAGAGTCCATCATCTGATAACTTCAGAGCCTCATATATATGAGCCAGTCTGATAGAGACTCTGAATCCAGCCACAAACGATTCAATCTCAGTGGATACAAACGGTCTTACACCCATCTCAACAGGAGATTTTCCTTTCAACTTCGGTCTTTCCTCAATCAACTTCTTCAGATTTGAATTGTACTGGTCCCTTGTAATAATGGACGCCTTCATCCAAAATTCTTTGATTAACTCCGTGTAAGTTGGTCCATTCATTACGTTGAAGTAATACATCAAACCTTGTCTTTCGAAACGATCTTTTATCTCCGGAAACCCATTTACTCTTAAGCTTTCAAAATCAACAGGATTTTCTATGGCGAACTGAAGATCATCATATTTGTACTTTCGTTGATCCTTTGCAAATTTGTTTGGGGTGGAGTTCTCAGTTTCGATCATGCAAGCATTCACTTTGATTACAGGAAAAGTTGTCATCTTGATGAAGTTTAGGGGTTAGGGTTTGCTAGTTTGAGAGAGAAAGAATTTTGCTTGTGTTTAAGAAGAATGAAAGTGCGGGGTTGTGAGAGTGCAAAAGTGTGAATGTGAAACAGTTATGTGTTTAAATAAAAAGTTTCGCGCAAAAAGATAGTACAGACACATAGGGGTAGCAGAGTCTTTTACCTATCAAATAGGGATTAGAACACTAATCATCATAAACCAACTTCTTTGTCCACTTGCAACAGGACACGCGTATTAGAAGTTTATTTAAATAACTGACACGTAAGTGGAAGGAAAAACGAACGGGTTTTTTATAAAAAGATTTTCCTTACGTGTCAAAACCATCTCTTTTACAGAGTCTGATAGTACATCAGAAGATGGTCTCATCACAACTTCTGATACAGAAGGTTCTGATGGCCTCAACTTCTGATAACTAGTAGATCCTTACAAAAACCAATTTTTCATCAGATGTCTCAGCTATTCAGGGATTTCCATCATATTCAGATTCTTTTTGATAAAATCAAAACGTTCAACAGCTAAGGGTTTTGTAAAGATATCAGCCCATTGATTTTCTGTTTCAATGAACTTAAGATCAATTACACCCTTTTTAACATAGTCTCTTATGAAATGATGTTTAATCTCAATATGCTTAGCTCTTGAATGTAAAATAGGATTTTTGGAAAGGTGGATGACTGCAGTATTATCACAGTATAAAAAGGAATATTGTTACTGCTTATTTGATAATCCTCTAATTGATATTTCATCCAAAGTAGTTGTGTACAACATTTTGCTGCTGATATGTATTCTGCTTCTGCTGTTGACATAGCTATGGTGGTGTGCCTTTTACTAGCCCATGAAATCAAATTCTCACCAATGAATTGACAATTGCCACTAGTGGATTTTCTTTCAATTTTATCACCAGCATAATCAGCATCACATAATCCAATCAGTTTGTAGTCATTGGATTTTTGATACAGTAATCCAATGTTACAAGTAGCTTTCAAATATCTAAAGATTCTCTTCACAGCAGTGAAATGAGATTCACTAGGATCTGATTAAAATCTTGCACAAAGCATACACTGAATAAAATATCAGGTCTTGAGGCAGTTAGATAAAGAAGAGATCCAATCATCCTTCGATAGAGCTTCTGATCAACTTTGCCTTCATAATCTTCTTTCCTTAAGCTTGATGAAGGATGCATTGGAGTGTTCATGGGTTTGCAATCTTCCAAATTGAATTTCTTCAGAAGATCTGTTATATATTTTGATTGATGAATGAATGTTCCTTTCTTTGTTTGATTTATTTGAATACCAAGAAAGAACTTCAATTCTCCCATCATGCTCATCTCAAATTCATCCTGCATAAGCTTAGAAAAATTCTTGCACAAAGTGGCATTAGTTGATCCAAAAATGATATCATCAACGTAAATTCGAATGATCAAAATGTCTTTCTTTAGTGTTTTTCTGAATAGTGTATTATCAACTTGTCCTTTCTCAAAACCATTGTTTACTAAGAAAGTACTCAGTCTCTCATACCAAGCTCTGGGAGCTTGTTTGAGTCCATAAAGTGATTTCTTGAGTTTGAACACATGGTCTGGATTTGATAAATCTTCAAATCCAGGAGGTTGTTTGACATATACTTCTTCAGAAATAACACCATTAAGAAATGTACTTTTTACATCCATATGATATAGAGTGATACCATTATTAACTGCATAAGATAAAAGTAACTTTATTGCTTCCATTCTAGCTACTGGAGCATATGTCTCAGTAAAGTCAATTCCTTCTTGTTGACTATATCCTTGTGCAACAAGTCTTGCTTTGTTTCTGGTTACTTCAGCTTGCTCATTCAGTTTGTTTCTGTATACCCATTTTGTTCCAATAATGTTCTTGTTCTTGGGTTTGGGTAACAGATCCCATACATCATTTCTCTTGAATTGATTTAACTCTTCTTCCATAGCAACGATCCAAGCATCATCTGAGAGAGCTCCATTTGTTGTCTTTGGTTCAATCAAGGATACTAGTCCAAATAATGATTCTTCATCTCTGAAGTTTGATCTTGTTTTTGTAGGACTATTCTTGTTTCCAAGGATGAGCTCTTCAGGATGTGAAGATTTATACTTGAAAGTATTTCTTGGAATATTAGTTGCTTCAGAGTAATCATCAGTTTGATGTTCTTGAGGAGCATCAGAAGGTGTTGCTTCTTGGGTTTCAGAGTCTTCTATAGGTTCTATGTAGTGTCATACTCTAGAGCTTCATCTTCTGAGTCAGCAGATCCTGATAAATCTATAACAGGCTCTGACTTTTTATCATTAAGCTGTTTATCATCAAACTTTACGTGCATTGATTCCACTGTATTAGTTTCAGAATTATACACTCTGTATGACTTAGAGCGTTCAGAGTATCCAATGAAGATACCCTTACAGGCTTTAGAGTCGAATTTCTTAAGATGGACTTTATTATTCAGAATGTAACATGTACAGCCAAATTGATGAAAATAAGAAATATTGGGTTTTCTTCCTCTAAAGAGTTCATATGTTGTTTTGTTCAAAATAGGTCTTATATAGATTCTATTTTGAATATAACAAGCAGTGTTAACAGCTTCTGCCCAAAAGAATTTTGCTAAATTATTTTCATGCATCATGGTGCGTGCCATTTCTTGCAAAGATCTATTCTTTCTCTCTACAACTCCATTTTGTTGTGGAGTTCTAGGAGAAGAGAATTCATGGAGAATTCCATGTTCTTCACAAATTTTTTCAAAAGGTTCATTTTCAAATTCACCACCATGATCACTTCTTACTTTCAAAATCTTTAGATCCTTTTCATTTTGAATTTGGGTGCAGAAGATACTAAACACTTCATATGTGTCATCTTTAGTTCTCAGAAATTTAACCCAAGTCCATCTACTATAATCATCCACTATGACTAATCCATACTTTTTACCATTGATTGAAGCAGTGCTAACTGGTCCAAAAAGATCAATATGTAAGAGTTCTAAAGGTCTAGAAGTAGAGACAATGTTTTTGTCCTTATTAAACATGACATCATAATTACTATCACATAATTGACTTATGCTAAGTAAGTTATGATGTAGTCCATCTACTAACCAAGCATCAGAAATTTACAAAGAAGAATCACCAACTGTACCTATACCAATGATCTTTCCCTTCTGGTTGCCACCAAACCCTACTGTTCATCCCTCTTGCTGATTCAGGGTGTGGAACAAGAGTTTGTCTCCTGTCATGTGACGTGAGCAGCCATTGTCTAGATACCATGAGCTTTCTTTTCTTCTTTGGGTGCATACCTGCAGCATACACTATTTCAGATTTTGGTACCCATATTCAGAAGATCTAGAGTCAACTGAGCCTTTAGAAAATGATTTAGGCTTATGTTGTCTCTGAGACTTTCCTTTTGAGTGTGTCAGAGAACCAGTTACCAAGTTTGCTTTAGAAGTACCAGTGCCTCGCTTATCAACAGGCTTTGGTACTCTGATAGCTTTAACTTGAGTAGACATGGATACTGAAGTGAGGGGATCCTGGGTTTTAGAAGACTTAGGTTCAGAAGATGAGTTATCTTCTGATACCTTATCTTGCGGTTCCAAGCTCACCAGAGTATCAGACATAGTCAGAGGTTCTGAATTACCCTTAGTAAGGTTAGAGTAAGATTCTGAAGGTGGTTTGCTTAAGCAGACAGACTGACTTGCTTTCCCTTTATAAGAAGATGTAAGGGAACCAAGTCCTTGTCTTCTATAATAATTGCTCCCACCATGAATCATAGAAGACATCTTAACTTTTTCGATGTTATGATGTACAAACTCTTGAAGGGAAATTTCATACTCATCATAGGGTTTGTGACATGTTCTGCAACCAGTTTCAAGCACTTTAATTGTTTTAAGAGATTTTTGATAGTGTGCTTGAGTCTGGTTGAGATTTTCATTGAGCAGTTTCAATTTTTGTTTACAAAGATCTAGCTCATTAGACTTTTCCATGTACTTCATCATAACCTCTTTCAAAGCCTTGGTGACTTGAGTACTAGACATTTTAGAAATTACCTCTTCAATATCATCTCTGTCAAACTCTGAATCACTTTCATTTATCTGATTCGCCAGTGGACATGAGTGCCAGATTTGCTTCCTCAGAATCTTCGTCCTCAGATAATTCATTTATGTCTTCCCATGTAGCCATCAGACTCTTCTTAGCTTTATTCTTGAATGTGCTCTTTCTTCCTTGACCCTTGGAGTTGAGTTCAGGACAATCAGCCATGAAGTGTCCAGGCTTGTGACAATTGAAACAATTTTTTGTGTCATCCTTCTTCTCTTTGCTAACGTTGTTCCTTGATCCAAATCCTTTGCTTTAGTAGCTTTTGCCCTTCCTTGTTGTCCACTTTTGGAACTTCTTGGACAAGAGTGCAAAAACGTCATCATCTAATCCATCTTCTTGGTCATATATGGAAGATTCCTCTGCTTCAGATTCTACAACTTTGGCTTTCAGAGCCTTAGACGAAACTGAAATAGATGGCAAAACCACATATTTTAGTTTCTTCTGAGGCTCATCAGAAGATAGTTCAATCTCATGACTCATGAGAGAACTTATCAATTCCTCCAAGCCAAGTGTGTCCAAATCTTTAGCTTCCTGAATAGCTGTTACCTTAGGCCTCCACCTTGAAGGTAAGCTTCTCAGAATCTTCCTTACATGATCAGAAGTTGTATAACTTCTCTTCAGAACTTGGAGACCAGCCACTAGAATTTTGAATCTAGAATACATAGATTCAATATTCTCATCATCATTCATTCTAAAGAGTTCATACTGTTGGATCAAAAGAGTAGCCTTTGCTTCTTGAACCTGTTTGTTCCCTTCATATGTGGAACATAAGGAGTCATATATACTCTTGGCAGTAGATTTGTCAGTGATCTTGAGATATTCATCATGAGATATACAACCAATGAGAAGATCCTTGACTTTGTGGTGTTTCTTGTAAGCTTTCTTGTCAGTAGGAGTGAACTTCTTCCTCTCTTCAACATATAGCTTACCTCTTTCATCAAGACCTTTAAAAGTTACCCCTTCTTCAACCAAGTCCCAAAGCTCATCATCTATACCAATGAGATGACTGTAGATTCTATCTTTCCACCAGGAAAATGTAGAACCATCTCCATTGAACTTTGGTGCTTTGTTGTTGGACTTATCTTCAACATCATAGTCATGAGGAACTTCTTTCATACTTGCAGCTGCAGCGTCAGTAATTGTGTTTTTCAACAAGAAACTGTCTCACTGTTAAGTGATAAACACAGAACCGGGCTATTGATGCCAATTAAAGGTGTGAAAAACACAAGAAGGGGGGGTTGAATTGTGTTTTGGGTAGTTTAAATTTTTCTTCAAAGTTATAACACTTATCAGATTTTGCAGCGGTAGAAAAACAAAACACACAAACAACAAGGAGTATGAAGGAGTGAGAGAGTGAGAGAAAGAGATTTTATACTGATTCCTCTCACAAACCGAGAGTACGTCCAGTCCCCTTGCACTTCCAAGGGAGTTCACTAATAATCACCAAAGATTACAATGTTCAAGCACACAGGCAAGAGACTTCCAATGCTCAAGTAAACTTACAAGAGACTTCCTTTGCTCAAGCACACACGCAAGAGACTTCAAAACAACTTACAAGTAAAACAGAGTATATGAACACTGATATACAAATCAATGTTCAATGAAATAAAATAAATACAACTTAATGACAAGACTTTAACTTAGAATCCTAATAAAAGAAATCTAAGGTTCAACAACTGTATGATTCAGAAGCTGAAGCTTTGAGTCTTGGATATTCAAATGAGTTCAAGTTGTATTCAAGTTGTTTTTGTGCTTAAGATGATTTTTGCAGAGTAACAGCTCTTTCAAAATTGTTCAAATGTCTTGTGCACAAAAACTTCAATTCAGCTCCTATTTATAGTAGAGGGTGGAGCGTCTTGAATTTGAATTCGATGCTGTGAGATTGCGCCAGCTGGAAATAGTACGATCCTTAACCATATCAAGTAACCTTTGTGTACGATCATTCTTGGGGATAAAGATTCGTCCAAATCCGGTAATAAGTTCGTACAATAGTACCAACGTCATTATGCTGAGTATAAGGTTGATTCTCCAGCTTTTGGGATGTCAGAAGATGATGAAATTCAATCATTGTAGCAGAGAATGTTCTTCTGACAAAACGGCTCTCACTGCACGTATCAGAACATGATGTTTTTAAACACAGCTTCTGATAGCGTAGCTTCTGATATGCAGCTTCTGACGCGACTAGACTTTGCATCTTCTAATGAGCATGTTCTGGTCAGAATTTGCTTCCCATTTCAGAGCTTCAAATGTACTCATAGTGAATATAAAATTTTAGCTTATATATCTGCACACTTAGAGTAAATAATCAGTATGCCCTATTGTATATTAATACTCTTGTTATCATCAAAACTTAATTGAGTCATGTCAGAACCTCTTTTGTTCCAACAATGATATTGTGGCTTACGTTGATCTTGAATTTGAAATAAGATAGTGTTTCAAAAACTGGTAAAATTTATCGAATTTAAGTCCATAATATCTGAATATCAAATATTTTATATTGGAATGATGATATTGTGCTTATATATAACCTTGGATTGAAAATATGACATTTGAGTTGTTTCAATGTTCTTAATTTGATAAATTTAAAGGATGGAATATTGAACGGATTGACTTGGATCCAAAATTTCTTATTTGAATTAAATGGTCATAAATTCGATAAATTGAAATGATAGTATCACGTTAAAAAAAACCGATCTGAGGTTTTTATTGCACTCGAGGGTTATTTATTATTATTGGTTTGCTATTTTATGATCTCCATTAGCATAACATTAGTCAATATGCAAAAATAGGATTTGTTCCACTCAACTAGTACAAAATAAAGATGTTAGAATCATTTCTTACTGAATTGGAGAAAGGCAACAACAATTCGTTCTACAATGGGATATTTAGGTACGTTTTCGCTTCTACTTTCTCTTGGTAAGAGGTACCATATAACCAATATTTGATACTAGAGCCATAGAATCATAAATGCATAATTTTATAGCCGGTGATGATATTGTACCTCAATATGACCTTGAATTAAAAATATGTTATTTGAACCGCTTAGATGGTTTAAATTTGATAATTTGGTTGGTGGAATTGTTCCCAGATTATATTAAACGCGAAATTTGTTAGTTTGATTATATGATTGTAACTTTGGTAAATGTAAATGATGGTATCAAGTCTTGAAATGTTAGATGAAAAATATGATTTAACCTAGATATAAATTTAATAAATTGAAATGGTGACACTGTGTCTGATGACCTTGAATGTGAAATATCATATTAATATGATATAATGGGATGATAAAATGTGAAATTCCAGTAGCAAGTCACAAATGTGCAGCGTGATGTGGAGCACGTTAGCGTTTAGGTATACGATGTGTTGCCTAATGTGCCAACATCATAAACATAAGATAACTTGATGAACAAGGAAAATAAAGTTCAGAAGATAAAAAAACACAATGAGTTTGTTACCTAGTTCAGTGCAACTCACTTACGTCTGGGGGATACCAATCCAGGAATGAATCCACTATGATAGTTCCAATTCAAAGCTAAACAGTCCCAGTTTACAACTTATCACTTAGACACTAACCGTGCTAATTCTACCTAGGTCCTCCCTAGATATGACAACTGTAAGACCCATAATTCTACTGTATCGTACGCAAGTTATAAGCGTAAGTAGTGGCTAAGAGATTTTAGGGTTTCTGTAAGTTAATTTCATAAGTATCGTGTAATAACAGCATTTTGCTGAGTTGGAACTGGTTTTGGATTCGTATACTATTTAAGCTCAGGCTTTTGGTTCTTAGTCCTCTTTTATATACGAGAACGTTCCTGTGATTTCAGAATTTTAAGTTTCGACTTTCTCCGTTTATTGGAAAAACGAGTAGAAAACTGTACCCGCTTCTTAAAATTTTACGGTTTCTGTTTTCCGTCGAATTTTAATTGGAGACTTTATATATCGGCGTAAGTTGGAATCTAGTTTCAGAATATTTTTGGGAGCTAAGGAAATAAATTTCAGTCGGAGAATAAAGTTTAGCGATAATATTTGGAAACGGTTTACGACAGACGTTTATTTGTGAGATTTTGTATTTTTGAGATTTCCGTCCGTTAGCGAGGCGCGACTCGCCGAGAGCAAACGCGACGAGCTGAGTGGCGAAAAGGAGATATTTGTTCAAAAAGCAATCATGAGTTTTTTGATCCAAAGGCTAGGGTTTTGTCTTGCAAAAGTTAGTTTGATCCAATGGCCTAGATTGCACAAGAGGGTTATTGAATAGTAAGGAGGTTTAACTAATTGGTCTTGGAAGCAAAATCACAAAAACTACTCCCTCCTCTCTTCTCTCACTCGGCCGAACCTTTCCACCCTTCACTATCCATTTCAAAATTTCATTTTTCTCAAGCTTGGATCATTTGCTTGTTAAGGAATCATCATCTTCTCAAGGTAACTAACCCTTCTCTTCCTTGATTCTCCATGAAATCCTCTTAGATTTTGAGTTTTATGATTATGTTCTTGAGAGAAAAAATTTGAGAATTTAGTTTTGATTTGTTTTGGTTCCATAGATGTGTTCATAAGAGTTATTAGTACACATGAGTGAAACATGAGTTGAATTCCATGGTTAAATCTTGTTTTTCACAAATTTTTGGTTAGGGTTTTGAAGAAAAATTTTGAAAAGATCAAAAACTTGGATTGTGTTGTAAGATTTTGGTTTTGAAGTTAGTTTTGAGCTTTTAAACAAAATGGATTGTTGAATATGAAATTTGTTTCGAAAAATAAGAAAAAAAAAATTCTCGTGTTCTTGAGCGACTCGAAGAACATAATTTAGAAAAATTTATTTCGAGTTTCAAAAAGAGTCGGGTATACGATCGAATATCGTTACGAGCTAACAAATGTGGTTAGGGTTTCAAATGAAGAAAAATTGTGTAGGGTTGCCCTTTTGCCTCATTTGGCCGTGGCACCCATATAGGGTTCGAAGAATCGAATTTCGAAAATTGTTTAGAGGCAAATTGCTTCCCATGATCATTGTTTAATTGTTTGATTGGTTATGGGATGTTTTGAAAAGAAAAAATGATCTCTTGCCTTAAGAAAAAAAAAAAACCTTAATTGAGATTTTTCGAAATTTGCGATTCGACTCTATAATTTCTAAATCGTTTTGATAAGTGCTAGTTAGGTATTATGGGATATTACCATGCATTTATAAGTGAAAAATTTTGAGTAGAAGGGTGTTTTTAAGAAAAATGGCCGTGGCCCTTCCTTGTGTGGGGGAAGAAATTCCAAAATTTTTCTAAGTCCACAATTGTGTGAAAATTTTGTATGTGTTGGATAATCTTAGTTTTGAAGAAAAATGAGTATAGGAAAGGTTGTTAGGAAGAAAAAAATGTGTAACTTGTAACGCAAGAAAACTTCGATTTTTCATAAAAATATTTTTGAAAAGTTTTAGTTGTGTTTCAAATGGTCTTGTTGTGTGTGAAACAAGTCCTTGAAGTGGAAAATCCAAAATGGTTTTGGTTTATGATTTGAAAACAAAATGATTTTCGTGTTATAAAAATAGTACAATTAACTTCGTGAATTTTTAAACACTATGAGAATAACCTGAAATCATTGAGGGATAGCTTTAGGAAGTACCTTAGACCCCTCTGGAGCTTTGAGAGCGAGTTCGTTTCGATAGGATAAACGAGGAGTATTTTATTGATGTTACGCTACATTTATTTTAGGTAGCGTGTGTTGTAGATTTTCGCAAAATTAAAGTAACGGAAGCTTGCTGAGGTAAGGGCACCTTTATTTTTCCGTCTAATATATGTATGCCTGGTTCTGGATTGTTGTGAATGTTTGGCATGATTATATTATGTATTCTCGTGATGAGAAGGTGTTTTGTATCGCATGTGTGGTTTACATATGATTGAGAATATATGTATGTTGTGTGATTGTCTTACATATGATTTTGCGAAATATATGTGTTGACATGTGGTTGAGAATTGCATATGTTGGATGGTATGTAATTGGTGCATTAGCATAGATAAGAGGTATCGTATGCTCATGCACTCATAGTTGGTATTTGATCTAGGTGATTGTACCAGGTGATATCCCGCCTTTAATTGAGCCGGTATTTGATCTAGGTGATTGTACCCGCCGTTAATTGAGTCAGTATTTGATCTGGGTGATTGTACTCGGGGTATTCCACCAAATTGAGTCGGTGCTTGATCTAGGTGATCGTACCCGGTGTTATTCCACCGTTAAATTCCGGAATTCATGCATGTGACGATCAGTGATTGGTGTCACAGTGAAGGCCAGTGATTGGCTTCACCATTCATTAGAGGTTGCATTAGGCTTTGTGCGCATTTTACATATTATGCTGGTTGTGAGGAAATGTGAAATGTTATTCGTTTTTCGTTTGGGTATTTGTTATTTGTATACTTGTTTCCAGTTGGTGACCCTTACTTTTGCATGTAAATATCGCGGGCTCCTCCCACCCCTAGACGATGGTGCGTTGCCCGAGGTCGTCGGTCGTGGGGACGGCTAAGATTTCGTAGAGTATTCCGGAGAGTAGATGGGTGGCTTGTTTAGGCTACACTTTTTGATTAGACTTGATGTTTAGTATCTTTTGGATGATTGTATGTCTTATACTTTTATACTCAGACTATTAGTGCCTTTTGGCCGTGCGATACATTTCGTTTATAACTCTTGCCTTTTGGTTTATGAACTCAGTGAATCCCTTGGGTTGTAATTATTCAGGTGCACACTTTGCTTCTCGGAAGCCCTATGATATAATATTTTAGTATTGTATTTAATTCCCATTGTGTGATGAAGTGTTGAGCTGGTCACGAGCATTCACGCGTGCTCTTTTTATTTGGCGTGTTGTTTTTTTTTAAAATAAAAAAATAAAAAATAATGCCCCTTTTTAGGCTTTGAAAAACGGGGTGTTACATTGTGGTATCAGAGCTCGGCATTAGATCTTCAAAGGGAAAGTGTGTACTTGAGTTAATAGTCTGAGGTCAGTCAGTTAGAGTTAGAGTCGTGTTGGTTAGCGAATCATTAGTGGGTAGTGGTGAGTCTTGTTTACTAGTCATTAGCGCATTAGCTCGTTTTCGCCGTTAATCCTTAATGCATGTCCTCGACAACATCCAGCTAATAAGTGATAAGAGTAACTGTTTTCACGTTTACATGTGGAAAATTCTTTGGAATTGGAAAAGGATTTGATCAAAAGACTTGGTTTTGCAGGAAGCATGCCTCCAGGACGGGCACCTGCAGCTCCTGAAGCTGATGACAATCATGTAAACCAGATGGCTTACGCAATGAATACCATGGCAGCAACTTTAACTGCCCAAGCCCATGCTAAGGCGCAGAGGGATTTGGAAAAGAGGGAAAGGGAGATTCTTGCTGCTGGATCGCGAGTTCTCACGAGTTTTAACCATCAGAGTCCTCCGAAGTATAACGGAGAGGGAGGTCCTGATGCTGCTGACTTATGGCTTCAGGCGATGGAAAAGATCTTCGGAGCAATCCACTGCCCCGAGGGTGAAAAGGTGACTCTGGCTACCTACCAGTTGTCGGGAGGCTCTGAGTATTGGTGGAAGAGTACTAGTCTTATGATGGAGGCCGCTCACGAGGAAATCAACTGGGTGAGTTTTAAGAGAAAGTTTTTGGCCAAGTACTTTCCAGAGACCGCTAGAGAAAGGTATGGAGAGGAATTCCTGAGGTTGCGTCAGGGAGGAATGAATGTTGAAGTTTATGCGAAGAAGTTTGAATCACTATCGAGGTTTTTCCGTTTCTTCAGGGATGGCGTAGATGAGACTTATATGTGTCGCCGTTTTCAAGATGGGCTGAGGTATGAGTTACAGGATTCAGTGATACCATTGGGAATCCGGAATTTTCAAGTGCTGGTTGAGAAGTGTCAGGAGATTGAAGACATGAAGAACAAGCGAGTGAATCGCAATGTGAATTCTACTGCTGGAGGACCTAGTCGTCCAAGTAATCAGGCTCAGAACCGTGGAAGGCAAGGGAATAAGCCTTACAACCGTCCTCAGAACAATCGAGGGTCTGATCGTTCTGCGAACCAAGGGTCTCAAGCTAGAGGGAAGCAAACTTGCTACTCTTGTGGTCAGGAGGGCCATTACGCCAATGAATGTAAAGTTACAGGATCAGTTTGTTTCAACTGTCAGAAACCGGGTCATTTTGCTAGAGATTGCAAAGCTCCAAAAGCGGAACCATCAGCAAATGAAAACCAGGGGACTCGACCCGCTGCTAGGGGACGTGTCTACTGTATGGGCACAGAAGTGAGTGAGCAGGCCAGTAATGCCATACATGAGAATTGCCAGATTGCAGGTAACACTTTAACTGCATTGATAGATACCGGGGCAACCCATTCTTTCATATCTGTGGATTGTGCAAATCGTATGAAATTGATTGTTTCTCCGCTGCCTTTTGATTTGAATGTTTCTACTCCTGCAAAGGATCTAGTGGTTAATACAGCATGTTTGCACTATTTAGTGATGATTCAGAATAGAGAGTTTTTGATTAATCTGATCTGCCTACCCCTTCAGTCACTCGAGATCATTCTTGGGATGGATTGGCTGTCGTATCACTATGTTATTTTAGACTGTGCTCGTAAGATGGTCTTTTTCCCCGAACCAGGAGTACAGAGGTACTTGTCGGCGAACCGGCTTACAGTAACCATGAGGAATGGAGAGCCAGAAATTATTTCACTTGCTTTTATAGGAGTGACTTCAGACGTGCATATAGAGGAGTTGCGCGTAGTTCAACAATTCCAGGATGTTTTTCCGTTAGAGATTCCGGGATTTCCTCCGATCAGAGAAGTGGAATTCTTTATCGACTTACATCCAGGAACGGGACCAATCTCGGAATCACCTTATCGGATGGCCCCAGCTGAGTTAGTGGAATTGAAGAGTCAGATTGAGGACTTGTTAGAAAAGGGTTTTATTAGACCAAGTGTGTCTCCGTGGGGAGCGCCAGTCTTATTGGTGAAAAAGAAGGATGGACGGTCACGTTTATGTGTGGATTATCGGAAACTCAACAAGGTTACTATTAAGAACCGATATCCTTTGCCACGAATTGATGATTTAATGGACCAGTTAAAGGGTGCGTCAGTGTTTTCAAAGATTGACTTGAAGTCCGGATATCATCAGATAAGAGTAAGAGAAGAAGATGTTCAGAAGACAGCGTTTCGTTCACGCTATGGACACTGTGAGTATCTAGTGATGCCGTTTGGAGTGACGAATGCACCGGCGATTTTTATGGATTACATGAATAGGATCTTCCATACGTTTCTAGACAAGTTTGTGGTGGTGTTCATCGACGATATACTCATTTATTCGAAGGATGAAGAGGAACACGAAGAGCATCTCCGCTTGGTTTTACAAGTTCTGCGTGACAAAAAGTTGTATGCAAATCCGTCAAAGTGTGAATTCTGGATGAAAACGGTGAATTTTCTTGGTCACGTCATCTCAGAAGAGGGAATATCTGTGGACCCAGCAAAGATTGAAACCGTACTTGCATGGAAACAACCGCAAACCGTTACGGATATACGAAGTTTTGTGGGTTTAGCGGGATATTATCGGAGGTTTATTGAGAGTTTCGCTAAGATTGTGGCACCAATGACACAACTTACGAGGAAAGATCAACCATTTGCTTGGACAGAGAAGTGTGAAGCTAGTTTTCAGTTGTTGAAAGAGCGATTAACGACCTCACCGGTGTTAGTTCTACCCCAGTCGGACGAACCGTATGAAGTTTATTGCGATGCGTCGCATCGGGGACTCGGATGTGTGTTGATGCAACACAAGAGGGCAGTGGCTTATGCGTCCAGACAGTTGAAGAACCACGAAAGGAACTACCCCACTCATGATCTAGAACTTGCCGCAGTAGTTTTTGCTTTGAAGATTTGGAGACATTATCTTTATGGATGTACTTTTGTCGTCTTCAGTGATCACAAAAGTCTGAAATATCTGTTTGATGAGAAAGAGTTGAATATGAGGCAGAGGAGGTGGATGGAAACACTGAAGGATTTTGATTTCACGTTACAGTACCATCCTGGAAAGGCTAATGTGGTAGCTGACGCTTTGAGTAGAAGAAGTGTATCGGTATGCTCAGCTCAGATGGCTAGTCAGCAAGAGTTATTAGAAGAGTTTCGAGATTTACATCTTGAGGTAGAGTTTGCGCCTGGGAATTTGAGACTCGGTATGAATACGATTTCGAACGGATTGATGGAAGACATTGCTAGTTGTCAGAATGACAGTCTACTTATGGAAAAGAGAGCTTTGATAGATCGAGGAACCACCACAGAGTTCAAGGTGGGATCAGATAATATTTTGAGATGCAATGGGAGAGTGTGCGTACCCGATGCTAAGAACTTGAGAAATACGGTGCTAGAGGAAGCGCATAAGAGTAAACTGAGTATACATCCTGGGGCTACCAAGATGTATCAGGATTTGAGGCTAGACTATTGGTGGCCGGGTATGAAGAGGCATGTGGCAGAGTATGTGGCATCGTGTTTGACATGTCAGAAAGCTAAGGTGGAACATCAGAAACCTGCAGGAATGCTGCAATCGTTAGATATACCAGAGTGGAAGTGGAATAGCATATCTATGGATTTCATCACTGGTTTACCCAAGACAAGAAGGAAACACGATTCTATTTGGGTGATAGTGGATCGATTGACGAAGTCCGCTCATTTTCTGCCTGTTAGGATTACCGACACTGCAGAAAAGTTAACAGACATCTACGTGGCTGAGATTGTGAGACTCCATGGTATACCGTCAAGCATTGTTTCGGATCGAGACCCAAAATTCACTTCACATTTTTGGAGAACTCTGCATGAGGCTTTAGGGACGAAGTTGAGATTAAGTTCGGCTTACCATCCGCAGACAGACGGACAGACCGAAAGAACGAATCAATCTTTGGAGGATTTGTTGAGGGCATGTGTACTAGATGATCGAGGAAGTTGGGACGATGTTTTACCACTAATAGAGTTCACCTACAATAACAGTTTCCACACGAGCATTGGAATGGCTCCGTATGAGGCTCTTTATGGGAGGAGGTGTCAAACTCCATTGTGTTGGTATCAAGATGGAGAAAGTATGATTGTAGGGCCGGAAATGGTGCAACAGACTACGGACAAGGTCCGGAAGATACGGGCAAGAATGAAGGTCGCCCAGGATCGTCAGAAGAGTTACGCAGATAGGCGTCGTAGACCCTTAGAATTTGAGGCAGGAGAACATGTATTTCTCCGAGTTACTCCAACTACTGGCGTTGGAAGGGCAATAAAAGCAAGAAAGTTGACTCCGAAATTTATTGGACCGTATCAAATTACGGAAAGGATAGGAAAGGTAGCCTATCGAATTGCATTGCCACCGATAGTGTCCCAGATTCATGATGTGTTCCATGTGTCTCAGTTAAGGAAGTATGTTCCTGACCCGTCACATGTGATCACGCCAGATGACATTCAGTTGAAAGAGAACTTGTCATTTGAAGTTCCGCCAGTTAAGATTGTGGATAGAAAGATGAAACGTCTAAGGACCAAGGAGATACCCTTAGTCAAGATAATATGGAATGAAGCTACAAGAGATGCGACTTGGGAGCTTGAAAGCAAGATGAAAGAGCAATACCCCGAGTTATTTAGCGATGTCTAAGTTTCGAGGACGAAACTTCTTTTAGGGGGGAAGTAATGTAAGACCCATAATTCTACTGTATCGTACGCAAGTTATAAGCGTAAGTAGTGGCTAAGAGATTTTAGGGTTTCTGTAAGTTAATTTCATAAGTATCGTGTAATAACAGCATTTTGCTGAGTTGGAACTGGTTTTGGATTCGTATACTATTTAAGCTCAGGCTTTTGGTTCTTAGTCCTCTTTTATATACGAGAACGTTCCTGTGATTTCAGAATTTTGAGTTTCGACTTTCTCCGTTTATTGGAAAAACGAGTAGAAAACTGTACCCGCTTCTTAAAATTTTACGGTTTCTGTTTTCCGTCGAATTTTAATTGGAGACTTTATATATCGGCGTAAGTTGGAATCTAGTTTCAGAATATTTTTGGGAGCTAAGGAAATAAATTTCAGTCGGAGAATAAAGTTTAGCGATAATATTTGGAAACGGTTTACGACGGACGTTTATTTGTGAGATTTTGTATTTTTGAGATTTCCGTCCGTTAGCGAGGCGCGACTCGCCGAGAGCAAACGCGACGAGCTGAGTGGCGAAAAGGAGATATTTGTTCAAAAAGCAATCATGAGTTTTTTGATCCAAAGGCTAGGGTTTTGTCTTGCAAAAGTTAGTTTGATCCAATGGCCTAGATTGCACAAGAGGGTTATTGAATAGTAAGGAGGTTTAACTAATTGGTCTTGGAAGCAAAATCACAAAAACTACTCCCTCCTCTCTTCTCTCACTCGGCCGAACCTTTCCACCCTTCACTATCCATTTCAAAATTTCATTTTTCTCAAGCTTGGATCATTTGCTTGTTAAGGAATCATCATCTTCTCAAGGTAACTAACCCTTCTCTTCCTTGATTCTCCATGAAATCCTCTTAGATTTTGAGTTTTATGATTATGTTCTTGAGAGAAAAAATTTGAGAATTTAGTTTTGATTTGTTTTGGTTCCATAGATGTGTTCATAAGAGTTATTAGTACACATGAGTGAAACATGAGTTGAATTCCATGGTTAAATCGTGTTTTTCACAAATTTTTGGTTAGGGTTTTGAAGAAATTTTTTGAAAAGATCATAAACTTGGATTGTGTTGTAAGATTTTGGTTTTGAAGTTAGTTTTGAGCTTTTAAACAAAATGGATTGTTGAATATGAAATTTGTTTCGAAAAATAAGAAAAAAAAAATTCTCGTGTTCTTGAGCGACTCGAAGAACATAATTTAGAAAAATTTATTTCGAGTTTCAAAAAGAGTCGGGTATACGATCGTTACGAGCTAACAAATGTGGTTAGGGTTTCAAATGAAGAAAAATTGTGTAGGGTTGCCCTTTTGCCTCATTTGGCCGTGGCACCCATATAGGGTTCGAGGAATCGAATTTCGAAAATTATTTAGAGGCAAATTGCTTCCCATGATCATTGTTTAATTGTTTGATTGGTTATGGGATGTTTTGAAAAGAAAAAATGATCTCTTGCCTTAAGAAAAAAAAAAACCTTAATTGAGATTTTTCGAAATTTGCGATTCGACTCTATAATTTCTAAATCGTTTTGATAAGTGCTAGTTAGGTATTATGGGATATTACCATGCATTTATAAGTGAAAAATTTTGAGTAGAAGGGTGTTTTTAAGAAAAATGGCCGTGGCCCTTCCTTGTGTGGGGGAAGAAATTCCAAAAAATTTCTAAGTCCACAATTGTGTGAAAATTTTGTATGTGTTGCATAATCTTAGTTTTGAAGAAAAATGAGTATAGGAAAGGTTGTTAGGAAGAAAAAAATGTGTAACTTGTAACGCAAGAAAACTTCGATTTTTCATAAAAATATTTTTGAAAAGTTTTAGTTGTGTTTCAAATGGTCTTGTTGTGTGTGAAACAAGTCCTTGAAGTGGAAAATCCAAAATGGTTTTGGTTTATGATTTGAAAACAAAATGATTTTCGTGTTATAAAAATAGTACAATTAACTTCGTGAATTTTTAAACACTATGAGAATAACCTGAAATCATTGAGGGATAGCTTTAGGAAGTACCTTAGACCCCTCTGGAGCTTTGAGAGCGAGTTCGTTTCGATAGGATAAACGAGGAGTATTTTATTGATGTTACGCTACATTTATTTTAGGTAGCGTGTGTTGTAGATTTTCGCAAAATTAAAGTAACGGAAGCTTGCTGAGGTAAGGGCACCTTTATTTTTCCGTCTAATATATGTATGCCTGGTTCTGGATTGTTGTGAATGTTTGGCATGATTATATTATGTATTCTCGTGATGAGAAGGTGTTTTGTATCGCATGTGTGGTTTACATATGATTGAGAATATATGTATGTTGTGTGATTGTCTTACATATGATTTTGCGAAATATATGTGTTGACATGTGGTTGAGAATTGCATATGTTGGATGGTATGTAATTGGTGCATTAGCATAGATAAGAGGTATCGTATGCTCATGCACTCATAGTTGGTATTTGATCTAGGTGATTGTACCAGGTGATATCCCGCCTTTAATTGAGCCGGTATTTGATCTAGGTGATTGTACCCGCCGTTAATTGAGTCAGTATTTGATCTGGGTGATTGTACTCGGGGTATTTCACCAAATTGAGTCGGTGCTTGATCTAGGTGATCGTACCCGGTGTTATTCCACCGTTAAATTCCGGAATTCATGCATGTGACGATCAGTGATTGGTGTCACAGTGAAGGCCAGTGATTGGCTTCACCATTCATTAGAGGTTGCATTAGGCTTTGTGCGCATTTTACATATTATACTGGTTGTGAGGAAATGTGAAATGTTATTCGTTTTTCGTTTGGGTATTTGTTATTTGTATACTTGTTTCCAGTTGGTGACCCTTACTTTTGCATGTAAATATCGCGGGCTCCTCCCACCCCTAGACGATGGAGCGTTCCCCGAGGTCGTCGGTCGTGGGGACGGCTAAGATTTCGTAGAGTATTCCGGAGAGTAGATGGGTGGCTTGTTTAGGCTACACTTTTTGATTAGACTTGATGTTTAGTATCTTTTGGATGACTGTATGTCTTATACTTTTATACTCAGACTATTAGTGCCTTTTGGCCGTGCGATACATTTCGTTTATAACTCTTGCCTTTTGGTTTATGAACTCAGTGTATCCCTTGGGTTGTAATTATTCAGGTGCACACTTTGCTTCTCAGAAGCCCTATGATATAATATTTTAGTATTGTATTTAATTCCCATTGTGTGATGAAGTGTTGAGCTGGTCACGAGCATTCACGCGTGCTCTTTTTATTTGGCGTGTTGTTTTTTTTTTTAAAAAAAAAATAAAAATAATGCCCCTTTTTAGGCTTTGAAAAACGGGGTGTTACAACAACCTCTGGTCACTTCCTAAAACCTACCTTGCTCCTCACAAGGACCTTGCTCCTCACAAGGATTTAAATAACAAACTCAATGATGGAGACACACTCCTAACCTAAAGAACCAACTCGTGCTTCAAAGCTTTGAGTGATTCAAAGTTCAATTCTTGTTTCAAATTAGAACCAAGAAAGGAACAGCTCTGTGCTTAAAAGCTTAAGAGCTAAATACAACCCTAGTTCAAGTCTCAATGAAAACATGAAACAATAGGGACAAAGACTGAAATCTAAAGACTAGAAAATATTATTCTAATTTCAGTAAGTAAAACAAGTCTTCAGTCTTCCTTTATATATAACGAGATCCTGAAATCTGGCCATCGTAATTCCAAGAAACAAACTCAATCTTTTAACAAAGATATGTTTGTTTTAAATCTTTTTGAATCTTCTAGTAACAAACTGGCCTTTTTAAATCTTTTCTGAATCTTTTTCAATCTTTCAGCTCGTTCCTTGGCGCGCAAGCTAGCGTGGATGTGTTTGTTTCAGAACAAATCTTTTTCAAAAGATCACACGCAAATAATGAAAGCGCGTTTTTAGGGCATTCAGTTCAGGTACCATATGTGTGCACATCAGTCACCACATCTGGACCAAAGGCTTATTTTAACAAATGAAGCCAACCCTAAAACAAAATCAACCTCACAGGTTGAAAACACTAACAATCTCCCCCTTTGGACTAAAATAACCTTTGGAATCAGCCAACTAGACTTTGGAGAGAATCATTAGAACATCAAAGGCGTTGCTGCAGCGGAATCTTGCCTCATATCTTCTGAGAGAATAAAACTCCCAACATACAAGCATGGTGATGAATCATGCACACAGTAGAGAGGGGAAGTGTCTTAAGCAACTTCAGTAAAATACTTTACTCCCCCTAAATTCAAGCACCGTCTTCAGCAGTCTTCAAAGGATCAGTCTTTATTCGTCTGGTCTCTTCAGAGTCTTCAAAAGATGTGCAAAGCACATTCTGTCTTCAGCAATGTGCACACATCTGGTATCAAATCATGTACCAGAGTAAACATAATTGCACTACCTTACCTCTTACCCCCTGGATATACTACTTATCTTTTCTCCCCCTTTTTAGCCATAATATTGACAAAAAGTTAAGACCAGAAAGAGTAATAAAAAAGTACTGGGACCATTAATTTGTGCAATGTTCTGAGTAGATGGATTTATTGACAAATGTTCTAAGCACCACACATAACCAAGGTCTTCAGATAGGAGATGCTTCAGTAGTCTTCAACTTCACCAGTATTTGTCTTCACACAATCCATATAGTCTAGCAATCCATAACCTTGTAGTAGCGGAAGAATTTAATCTGAGTGATTAAGGTTTCCATGGTTGCTATATGTGCATTCATAGTTAAGCATGTACAAGTTACCCATATTTCTATGACTGTAACTAAGTCACCCATACTGTTATGACTGTGACACGAATCACCCATATTTCTATGACTGTGATCCTAAGCATAAAAGTCATCCATATTTCTATGATTATGACTAAGCACGATGAATTATCCATATTTCTATGATTATGATTATGATCATGCCCTATGCTACAAGTTAAAATGCTTTTGAGTTGCTTTTGCACATATTCTACTTTTCCTATACCAGATATACCAAAAGGTCATTCTTTGACCTTGCCTTCAGTAATGCTCTTGCAGATAGCATAATTTGTAATCTTCAGCTCTGGATAGGGCTTCTTTACTTCTTCTCAGAGGCTCCAATGTGGACCACATTGAGCTTTACATTCGGATCTTCTACATAGTTCTTCATCACAGTATGAAAGGTGGAATAGTCTTGATGTATGAAATTGAGAAAAAACCTGTGATGACTGCCTTTGGATAGCGTGCATAATCAAATGGAGGTGATAGGCAGGTATCCGTTGCACGCTTCAATAGCATATGCTGCTATTGATCATCAAGAAGGCAAATACCAAGTTTGCCTCTTAATGTCTCAAAATTATTTGCATCCAAAGCCTTTGTGAAAATGTCAGCCAGTTGATTGTCTGTGGCTACATGCTCTAAGGTTACAACCTTGTCTTCCACTAGATCCCTAATAAAATGGTGACGAATATCAATGTGCTTAGTCCTACTATGTTGGCTAGGATTCTTGGAAATATTTATAGCACTCATATTGTCACAGTATAATGTGAGCACATCTTGCTCCACATTGTACTCACTCAGCATCTGCTTCATCCAAAGTAATTGGGAACAACTGCTTCCTGCTACGATATACTCCGCTTCTGCTATTGAGAGAGCTACACAATTTTGTTTCTTGCTGAACCATGAAATTAGGTTGTTGCCCAGAAAGAAACATCCACCTGAGGTACTCTTCCTATCATCTGCACTGCCTGCCCAATCAGCATCACAATATCCTGTCAACCTTGAGTCTTCACCATGAGAGTACATAATACCATAGTCACTTGTCCCATTTACATACTTCAGAATTCTCTTGACTTGTGTGAGATGACTCATCTTAGGCTCAACTTGGCATCTAGCACATACACCAACTGCAAAGGAGATATCAGGCCTACTTGTTGTGAGTTAAAGTAGACTTCCAATGATGCTTCTGTATAGGCTTTGATCAACACTGACACCTTTCTCATCCTTGGTGAGTTTAATATGAGTTGCTGCAAGAGTTCTTTTGTGTGTTGCACACTCCATTCCAAACTTCTTCAAAATATTCTTGGCATATTTGCTTTGAGATATGAATATTGTGTCCTCCATTTGCTTTACTTGTAGACCAAGAAAATAGGTTAATTCACCTACAAGGCTCATCTCAAATTCAAATTGCATTTGATGCACAAATTGTTTCACCAAAGCATCTGTCATGCCACCAAACACAATATCATCTACATAGATTTGTGCTATCATGAGCTTTCCTTTTTCTTGTCTCACAAACAAGGTCTTTTCTGTTTCACTCATTTTATACCCTTGCTGTAGAAGAAAATTGGTTAGCCTTTCATACCAAGCCCTTGGAGCTTGCTTCAACCCATACAAAGCTTTCTTCAATCTGTAGACATGTTCTGGGAGATTAGGATCAACAAATCCCTTTGGCTGTGCTACATAAACTTCTTCATTCAAGTACCCATTGAGGAAGGCACTCTTCACATCCATTTGAAAAAGCTTGAACTTCAAAATACATGCCACTCCTAGAAGTAACCTTAAAGACTCAAGACGAGCTACTGGAGCAAAGGTTTCATCAAAGTCTACTCCTTCAATCTGAGAGTATCCTTGTGCTACAAGTCTTGCCTTGTTCCTTGTGACAACACCACTTTCATCAGACTTGTTCCTATACACCCACTTGGTGCCTATGATGTTGACCCAATCAGGTCTTGGAACTAAGTCCCACACCTCATTCCTCTTGAACTCATTCAACTCTTCTTGCATTGCATTAATCCAACATTCATCTGTCAAGGCTTCCTTAACATTCTTTGGTTCTATGGTGGATACAAAGCAAGCATTAGAGATTACCTCCCTTGACCTAGTCATGACTGGTAATTCTGGATTTCCTATGATGAGCTCTTTAGGATGATTCTTCTGAATTCTGATGGAAGGACCCTTGCTTGTCTGACCTTGATCTGGCTCTTCATCTGCTTTCTCAGAACTTTCTTCAAATTCAGAGTCTTCAGGTAGGGGGTCTGATGTGAGCACGTCTGGTACCACATCGTGCACTTTCTCTCCAGGATAGTCATTGTTAACAACATTGATTGATTCCATCATTGTTCTGGTCCTGTTGTTAAAGACTCTGTATGCTCTGCTGTTTGTGGAGTAGCCAAGAAAAATCCCTTCATCACTCTTGGGGTCCAGCTTTCTTCTTTGTTCTCTGTCAGCCAAGATGTAACACTTGCTTCCAAAGACATTGAAGTATTTGACATTGGGTTTTCTTCCTTTCCAGATCTCATACAGAGTGGTAGAGGTGCCTGCTCTTAGTGTACCATGATTATGAACAGAGCATGTTGTGTTCATTGCCTCTGCCCAGAAGTAGTAAGGTAGTTTCTTTGCATGTAGCATAACCCTTGCTGCTTCTTGTATGGTTATGTTCTTCCTTTCAACAACCCCATTTTGTTGTGGTGTGATTGGAGAGGAGAACTCATGTGCTATCCCTTCAGTTGAGCAAAACTCAACAAATCTTGAGTTTTGAAATTCCTTGCCATGATCACTTCTAACTCTGATGATTGAGCTGTCTTTCTCCCTTTGAAGTCTGGTGCACAGATCCTTGAACTCTTCAAATGTGTCTGATTTTTCTTTGAGGAAGCTTATCCAAGTGTATCTTGAAAAATCATCCACAACAACAAAGGCATACCTTCTTCCACCAAGACTTTCAACTTGCATGGGTCCCATCAAGTCCATGTGGAGGAGTTCTAAAACTCTAGATGTTCCCTATGTGGCAACATTGGGTGTGACATCTGGATCTGCTTGCCTATCTGACATAGGGGTGAGAATCGGTCGGGTTCGGTCGGATTCAGACCGAAAATCGTAAAATCGATAAAAATCGCGGCCTCTTAATTTGGACTCAAGTCCGACCGTCTACATCTTCGGTTTGTTCGGGTTCGGGTCATACGAGTGACGGGTATAACGGGTCGGTTTTAACGGGTTACATTGAAACTTTGTTGTTACATCTAAAATTTCATTGATCAAAAAAATATTATTCTTCAAATAGTTCAATATTTCGTACACACTACAACAAATGATACAATAAAAATGATGAGATGCAATTATTTTGTTTCAAATTTGTTAATCCAACGACAATAATAGATAGTAGATGAGAAGTACAAATTAATATAAATCTAGAATATTATCTTTCACATCTCCTTTATCAACCTATTACAAGCATAAACATGTAAAATATAACATTTTTCTTCTCTATCAAAGATAGACAAAATTAACAAAGCGAAGAGTATAAGAGATTAAGAGGTGCTCAAAACTGAAAAAAAATAAATAAATTATATTTTAGTAATTGTTCGGTCGGTTTCAGTTATGAAGAGATAAATTTTAGAGACCCGCACCCGCCCGTATACAACCGTTCATGACCGATTTTTCACAATTGTTGACCTGAGACCTGACCCGCACCCGACCGAATGCTTCCATATGTTGGCGGTTATGTCGGTTTCGAGTCGGGTTGTGGGTTCGTGCTCACCCCTAATCTGACACTCTCCACAGATATTCTTTTCTTCAATGGTGAGCTTTGGTGTTAGACTACTAGGCTACCACTTAGAAAGGGGGTTGAATAAGTGGCTTCGTTAACCAACGACACTTTTAAAAATTATTTGGTTAAAACGAATGCGCGGAAGCACCACCAGATCGGTAGTCTACTTTGCACCTTTTGACCAAAGGAAAGATAGTATAGCCTTGAACGAATTAGGAAAGTTATAGGATCGTTTAACGCAAGATATCCAAATTCAATTAATTCGCACAAAACAGTTCCAAACAAGTTATATGATTCGATTTAAATTCAATCACAACCAAGATAATAACAATTGAATCTTTGTGTACACTTATGAACACAAAACTTCAATTGATTCACAATATAATCGAATTAAGCAAAGAAAGAATTTAAAGCGAAAAGACACACGAGATTTGATTAGGGAGTTCCCCGGATTTCGCGTCGTCCACGCGTGTATCCGAGTACGTCTCCCCCTAAATAACCAAACGGGTTATTTGAGAGTTTATAGATCAAAAACTTGATGAACAAACAGTGCACAGTTTACAATTGAAATCTATAATCCTATAGCAAGACAAAATGTAAACTAATGCGAAACCTCAATCGACGAACGAATCTTCACCCTCTGATTCCAACGATTTTACCCGTGCAACTCCTTGCAACAATCGTCCAGCTGAGTCCTTCAATTCTTCTCGATTGATCCTCGACACCCAACGAAACTTCACCCTCTGATTCCAACGATTCTCCTTGTGCCAAACCGCACCCAATCGTCCAGCTGAGTCCTTCGTTCCTTGTTGTCGAATCCTTCAAGACCCGCACGTTCTTGAATCACTTGAGAGAAACACTAGAACCTTCAACCCAATTCAACCCGATCACGATTCTGATTCACCGCGAACCGTATCGAACGTTATCACACAATCTTGCAATTTCTATTGAATTGATCCCATACTCAAATCCAATTTTGGTTGCAAACTTGATGAAGATGATGAACTTGTGTTGAATAAAACCTTTGATGCAAATTCTCACTCAATTTGAACCCAAAGGGTTTTCTGATCTTTCACACTAGTTTTCTCTCACTTGTGTTACAACAAAATGATCACACACATTGCTATTTAAAGAGAAAATAGAATGAGCAAATTTAGGCATAATTTTTCATACATGTATCGATACAAATGATCATTTGTATCGATATAAATGCTTTGACCACGTTTAAAATTGGAAAAATTGACATTTGTATCGATACAAACACGGGTGTGTATCGATACAAATATCAGAATCTTGAAATCTTGACTGATATGTATCTAAGCATGCAAGCATGCTTCGAATCATATTGAACTTTCTGGATTTTGAGGACAAACAGATGTGTATCGATACATGCAAGCATGCTTCGATACACAGGAGCTGTTCTGTCTCTGAGAGACCACTTTTGTATCGATACAGACAATCTATGTATCGATACAAAATGCTCAAAATCAAGCAGAAGAGATTTCAGGACATTTGTATCGATACACCAATGTATGTATCGATACAAAATACCTAAAAGTCAGTTTTTCAAGGTTTTAGAAAATAGTTCTTTGTTGTCAAGTCATTTGTAATGTTGCCAAAATATGTTCAATCCTATTTTCATGTGTTTTGACAATTATTAAAACATGAGGATGAACTGGTGCACTTACATTTGGTAGTCCTCTGATAGCTTCTTTAGAGATGAGTCTCATCATTCCTCTTAAGTGCAGGTGCCTAAGCTTTTGGTGCCATAGTTTTGCTTCATCCTTTTGACTCACAAGGCATGTAGTAGAATGAGCTGTTTCTAGAGGAATCCATAAGTAGCAATTGTCTTCTGACCTTTCTCCTTTCATCATCAGCACTCCTTTGTTAGTGGTTACAAGGCATTCATTCTTTGTAAAATCAACTTTAAGTCCTTGATCACAAAGTTGACTTATGCTGATCAAGTTTGCCTTTAACCCTTTCACAAGCAAAACATCATCAAGTTTTGGTAAACCACTGTAGTGGAGTCTCCCAATTCCCTTGATCTTTCCTTTAGCTCCATCACCAAAGGTAACATAGCTGGTGGTATATGACTTTATGTCTTTCAAGTATTTTTCTACACCTGTCATATGCTTGGAGCAGCCACTATCAAAGTACCAATCTTCTCTTGATGAGCCTTTGAGGGATGTATGAGCTATGTGAGCAGCTTCTTTGACTCTTGGCTTCCACTCTTTCTTGACTCTGGCCTTTGCATGATAAGCTCTGGTTTGTGGTTGAGGTTTCTTCTTTGGGTAACCATAGAGCTTATAAGCAGGAGGATTTGCTATGACCATTCTTTCCACAGTACTGATACTTTACAGTAGTGAACTTCTTCTTGTGCATGTGAGCAGGAACAAAGTTTGATTGTAGAGTTTCTTTGCTGTAAGTCTTCCCATATCCTACTCCAGTTGGATCATTAAGATGATTTCTGATGCTGAGGACTTCATTGAGTTTCTTCGTTCCAGTGCCCATCATTCTAACAGACTTAGTCATGCTTTCAAGATTGAATGATAGTTGCTTGATTTCATCTTGAAGGCTGATTACTTTAGCTTGTAGCTCCTGCTTTTCAAGCGTGAGTCGCTTAATAGTTCTGCAAAATTCTTCACTTTTGAGGTACATATCTTTGTACATGGAGGCTAGCTCTTCATAAGTGAATTCATCATCACATGAGTCATTGTCAGAGAAGCACACACCAGTAGTTGCACTTACATGGTTTGCAGTCACATTCTCTAGCTCGTTGTCAGAGTTATCTTCATCTGACCAAGTTACTGCTAAACCCTTCTTCTGTTTCTTCAAATATGTGGCACATTCAGTTTTGACGTGGCCATAACCTTCACATTCATAGCATTGAACACATTTGTCTTCATCTGTCCTGGATTTTGCTGAGGTGTTCTCTTGTTTGCTGATGTTAGGCTGGATGTGCTGCACATTCCTCCTTGGTCTTCTTTCTACTCTCTTCAGAATTTTGTTAAATTGTTTTCAAAGCAACACTATTTCTTCTGAGAGATCTTCTCTGGTGTCAAGGTCATTATCAGCTTCCTTACTATCAGTGTTGGAGGTAAAGGCTATGTTTTTTCCTTTCTTCTCAACTTTATCACTGAAGTTCATCTCAAAGGTTTGAAGAGAGCCTATAACTTCTTCAACTTTCATGCTAGCAATGTCTTGGGCTTCTTCAATTGTTGTGACCTTCATGTTAAACCTCTTTGGTAACGATCTGAGGATTTTTCTTACCAACTTCTCATCAGATAGCCTTTCTCCCAAGGAATCAAAGGAGTTTGCTAGGTCAAGAACACTCATATGAAAGTCATAGATGGTCTCTTCTTCTTTCATTTTGAGATTCTCAAATTTTGAGTGGAGAAGTTGAAGTTTTGAGCTTTTTACCTTGGAGGTTCCTTCATGAGTTGTCTTGAGTATCTCCCAAGCATCTTTGGCAATAGTACATTCTTTGATGAGTCTGAACATGTTCTTGTCCACTCCATTGAATAATGCATTTAAAGCTTTATTGTTGCCAAGAGCAAGTGTATCTTCTGCCGGAGTCCAATCTTCATCTGGTTTGAGTACTTCTGTATCAGCTCCATTAGCATCCTTGACTTTGGGAACGGATGTTCCCAACCTCTTAGCACTGCTTTCCAAGTTCTACTATCAATGGATTTCAAGAAAGCAACCATGCGTGACTTCCAATAGTCATAGTTTGTGCCATCCAGAAGAGGTGGTTTGCTAACCAAAGTCCCGTCCTTGTCCATGGTTCCGGAAAGTATCTTCCCTGGAGCTCACCATAAAACAGAACAGGGTGCCTGCTCTTATGCCAATTGAAATTCCCGTAGCAAGTCACAAATGTGCAGCGTGATGTGGAGCACGTTAGGGTTTAGGTATACGATGTGTTGCCTAATGTGCCAACATCATAAACATACAATAACTTGATGAACAAGGAAAATAAAGTGCAGAAGATAAAAAAACACAATGAGTTTGTTAACCCAGTTCAGTGCAACTCACTTATGTCTGGGGGATACCAATCCAGGAATGAATCCACTATGATAGTTCCAATTCAAAGCTAAACAGTCCCAGTTTACAACTTATCACTTAGACACTGCCCGTGCTAATTCTACCTAGATATGACAACCTCTGGTCACTTCCTATAACCTACCTTGCTCCTCACAAGGATTTAAATAACAAACTCAATGATGGAGACGTACTCCTAACCTAAAGAACCAACTCGTGCTTCAAAGCTTTGAGTGATTCAAAGTTCAATTCTTGTTTCAAATTAGAACCAAGAAAGGAACAGCTCTGTGCTTAAAAGCTTAAGAGCTAAATACAACCCTAGTTCAAGTCTCAATGGAAACAAGAAACAATAGGGACAAAGACTGAAATCTAAAGACTAGAAAATATTATTCTAATTTCAGTAAGTAAAACAAGTCTTCAGTCTTCCTTTATATAGAACGAGATCCTGAAAGCTGGCCATCGTAATTCCAAGAAACAAACTCAATCTTTTAACAAAGATATGTTTGTTTTAAATCTTTTTGAATCTTCTAGTAACAAACCGGCCTTTTTAAATCTTTTCTGAATCTTTTTCAATCTTTCAGCTCGTTCCTTGGCGCGCAAGCTAGCGTGGATGTGTTTGTTTCAAAACAAATCTTTTTTAAAAGATCACACGCAAATAATGAAAGCGCTTTTTTAGGGCATTCAGTTCAGGTACCATATGTGTGCACATGAGTCACCACATATGGACCAAAGGCTTATTTTAACAAATGAAGCCAACCCTAAAACAAAATCAACCTCACAGGTTGAAAACACTAACAAAATGGTCCCTTGTTAATCATGGATACAAAATATGATAGTTTAGCTTACACATTCTAATTTTAATAAATTATGTTGATGTTATTATGCCTCAATGATCTTGAATATGAAATATTATTGTGTTTCAATCAAGAAAGGATACAATTTGTCAAATTTAGGACCTTATAATCCAAATATCAAATATTGAGCCTCATATGCTTCAGATTTGTTTTATTGAAATTATGATATTGTGGCTTGATATGACCCTGAATTGAAAATATGATATTTGATCTGCTTAGATGCCTGACATTTGATAAGTTGGAAGATGGGATATTGCTCTGATTAACTTTGCGCTTAGCTGGATTATATGATCGTAAATGCAATATATTGAAGTGATAGTATTAGGTCTTTGAAACCTTAGACACAAAATATGATATATGAAATTATATCTAATTTTGATAAATTGAAATGCCAGTATTGTTCCCGAACGACCCTGAATGCAAAATATCATATTAATAAAATGCATTAGAATGATGATACTGTCCCTCGATAATCATACTTTAGAAAATATGATATTTGAGCCTATATTTTAGTGATGATGGTATTGTCCATTGGATTGAAAATATGATATTTGAACTGCAAAAATGGTTTTAAATTCAATAAATTGGAAGGATGAATTTGTGCCCCGATTAGTTGGATTATATGATAAATGATGCTATCGGGTCTTGAAAACTTAAATATTTTCCCTCGATAATTATGATATTGAATTATATGATGATATTGGATTATAATGCATTGGAATGTTGATATTGTCCCTGATAATTATGAATGAGAAAATATGATATTTGAGTCTATATTGGAATGATGGAAATGTCCCTTGGGTTGAAAATATGATAATTGATAGACTTAGATGGTTCTTAATTCGCTAAACTGGAAGGATGGAATTGTGCCCGGATTAGTTGGATTATATGGTCGTAAAATAGATAAATTGAAATAATGGTAACAAGTCTTGAAACCTTAGATGCGAAATATGATATTTGAACTTGATCTAAATTCGATAAATTGAAATGATAGTATTGTGCCCTTATGATCCTGAATACGAAACATCAAATTAATATGATGTTTTGAAATGATGGAATTGTCCTTCCATAATCATGGATGCGTTATATGATGTTTAAGCCCATATGGCTCTAATTTTATAATCTGAGATGAATGGTATTGTACTTTATATTGATCTTGAATATGGAATATGGTAGTCTTCAAGAACTGATACAATTTATCGAATTTTGGACGTTATATAGAAATATCAAATATTGAGCCTCATAGGCTTTAAATTTGTTTTATTGGAATTGGAATGATGATATTGTGCCCAGATATTACCTTGGACATAAAATATGATTTTTGAGCTGCTTAGATGTTCTATATTCGATAAATTGGAAGATGGAATATTGCCCCAATTAAATTGGATGCAAAATTTGTAGTTGGAATATATGATTGGAAATTTGATAAATTGAATTGATAATATCAGGTCTCGAAACATTACATGCAAAATATAATATTTGAAGAAGCTAGATCTAAATTCAATATATTGAAATGACATTATTGTGCCCTGGTGATCCTAATGTGAAATGTCCCTCGATAATCATAGACGCAAAATATGATATTTCATCCCCCAAAGTTCTAATTTTTATAAATGGTAATGATAATATCGTGGATTTCGATGATCATGAATATGAAATACGACAGTGTTTCAAAAAACAAAACTTAGGTTTTGATGATACATTTTATCGAATTTAAGTCCATAAATTAGAATATCAAATATTTTATATTGGAATGATGGTATTGTGCTTAGATATAACCCTGGATTGAAAATATGCCATTTGAGTCGTTTCAATGCTTAATTTGATAAATTTGAATGTTAGAATATATGAACGGACTAACTTGGACCCAAAATTTCTTATTTGAATTAAATGGTCATAAATTCGATAAATTGAAATGATAATATCAGCTTAATAAAACCGAACTTAGGTTTTTATTGCACTCATGAGTTATTTATTATTATTGGCTTGCTATTTTATTATCTACATTAGCATGATATTAGTCAATATGTCAAGAATGTGATTTGTTTCATTCCACTAATATAAAATAAAGAGGTTTGAATCATTTCTTAGTGAATTGGAGAAGACAACACTAATTGCTTCTTCTCTGGGATATTTAAGTACGTTTTCGTTTCTACTTTCTCTTGGTAACCATATAACCAATATTGGATATTAATTTTAGAGCAACAAAATCATAAATGCGAAATTCAATAGTCGGTGATGATATTGTACCTTGATATGACCTTGGGTTGAAATATGATATTTGAACCGCTTGGAATCTTAGATGGTTTAAATTTGATAAATTGGAAAGGTGGAATTGTTCCTTGACTATATTGAACGCAAAATTTGTTCCACGGAACAAACATATTCCCAAATTTTTGGGAATTCAACCGCATAAGTAATGTGATATATACGCAACTACTAAGGATTGTCTTGAAAACAAGATATGAATTTGACCCTAAGTGCGACCTTCCGATAAAACCAAAGTTATCAAATAGATAAGGAACTTGATCCTAACCGCGACCTGCCAGTAGAACAAAGTTATCAAAGAAAGTGCAACCCTAATCGCGACCTGCCCGAATAACCAACACTATAAAGTTCTTATCTCAAGAACAAAGAAAAAGTTCTCACAATAGAAAACTATCAAAATTATATTAAATTTCAAGTTGTGATTTAAGCAGTACATGAGTTTTATTTATAGCCTACCCTTAGTAGGATTTATAGTCATCTACTAGTAGGGGTGTGCAAAATATCCGGTTAGAAGGCCCAAACTCATAACCAGATCCAAATCCGTTTTTAAAAATCCAGATTTTGGTATATGGTTATTAACCAAACCATTTTCATCTGGTCGGTTATCCATCCAAATTAAATTTTCGGATTTGGTTTAAATTGGTTATTATATCCTTTTCAAATTTGTTTTTGTAAAAACAAAAAAAAAATTCTTTTTTTGACAAAACAAACATCCCTTTTTTTGGTACAATTAATAAATATCCTTTTATTAAAATTAATTGACGCATAAACCATCACCATGTGCGTGTGATCTCTGTAATTATGATTTGCGATGAACCCTAAATCTCAAATCAACAATAATCTCTCCAATTGAACCTTAATCGACGATATTCAATCGAACCACGCTCATTCTCTCCAATTGCTTCCAACCGCTCTGATCATGTATTCTTCCTTTCTCTATTATTCACAATTAGTTCATTCAATGCGGAAACAGTTTTTCTCCTCTTTGTTCTTATTTCAGTAATGTGACGTTGCAGAAAAAAAACATTGTAATTTGTATTGCTTAATATATTATTATGCAGTGCATAAAATACAAATATATACAGTAGTGTATAGTAAGTCACGATCCAAGAATCATGTTAATCATGATGGTTGTGCACTATTTTTAGTAACAAAAGAAATCTAGAAGAAGGATGTGAATAGTCTTCTTCACATGGTTTTTTTTCCATCTCTTTCAAGTTTCAAACACATATCAGAAGCAATTTTGCTTGAAATTGATTATTACTACAAGAATAAAAAAAGAAAAGTTTATTATTTTTACAGTTTTTAACATGTTTTTCGTCTCCGTAAAAAAAAACTCAAACCAAATTAACCGTTTATTAATCCAGTTTTAAAAATAACTAGTTTGAAACTGGATTTAAAAATTAATCGCTTTTAAACCGATTTTATACTTTCATCGTAGGTACTAGAAAAATAGCACTAACATGCATTATAAATTCCCACTAGCCCCTATAATGACTTGGTGCACCACAAGGAAGGATCTAGAGTACCTAGGATCCAACTAAAGCTCATTTAAATATTCACCCAATAATAAAAACGAAAATTACATATAAAAATAAGAAAATTGGACTTAATTGTTTTTTATTTAGTCCAATATTATTTGACCATAAATCATCCAAGAGAATTACTTTTGCCACCCTACATTTTTTGGGGCGCGTCCTACAAAAAGATCAAAATGTCCCTACGGTGTCCGCGACTTAAGTCATGAATGTGTTAAAAAACGTTGGCCTTTTCCACCCATTTGAATTAACCCCCTAGAGGCACCCTACCTTATTTATACATCCGTTACTTAAGTATTCGATGTGTGTTTCGCAGGAAACAATATATTTTTATTTTTTTGCAAAATAGAAGTGAAATATAACAACATTATAAACATTGAAACAATATAAAAACAAAAAAGGTAGGATTCATTCCACCACATCACCAGCACCGCCATAACCACCACATCTGCCATATCCACCACCCCTTCCTCCTTAGGGGAAGAAACAAAAAAGGTAAGATTCATTCAGTTAATCATAATGATCTTGAGGGGACTCAAAAAGTCCCTCGCTGATTAATATAATGATCTCAATCGTCATCAACAAAGAAGGAATGCAAGATGAGCTTGATTGAGAGAATGAGAAGAAATGCAAGATGAGAGAATGAGAAGAATAAGAGCGATGAAAAAATGAATGGAATGGTTAGAATTTATAGATTTTTTTCTTTGAATCCCATTGGTTGGAGAATGTAACAGCCACTCCCTCATTGATCACCGTCTTTGACCATTGACTGTTACCAAAATTCTGAACATCGTTCATCCGCTATTTTAGTGGACATCAAGTTTGAACAGATAGCTTGAATGGATCTAACCATCTTAGCGTCGAGCTTAATTGGTCCCTTCGTCATGTACTGAGAAAATATAGAGAACATTGTTCTCACGTCGTCGTTTTTAAGTTTCATGTTTGTGAACAGGACGGTTCCGTCTGAGCAAACCGACAGATGACAACACTCTACGTCGGTTACCATTCTTTCATCGCGACAGTGGAGACGACCGTTGAGTTGGGTCAGTTAGTGCTTCAAATCACAGAGAGTAACATCGACGTGAATCCTGAAAAGGTTAGGTTCTCTGTCGTTGTAGTACACTGCAACTAGGTGTGTGCCCGGTTGAAATTCTATATTTCCCATTTTTTTCTTATGTAAATGAATGAATGGATGAGTGAATGAAAACATCCACCCCTACCCTTATTTATACAAGTGGTGGTGCGTTCCTGGCCACTAAAATTCTGACCACATAACGTCTGTGACTTATGTCGTGGAACATCCTACACATTCGTTTGTCACTTAAGTCACGGATGTACGGTATGTTACGACATATGCCTACAACAGAACATAATGGAATATATAACAATAAAAGACAGGAAAGTAAATAACATCGAATATTGTTAACCCAGTTCAGTGCAACGTCACATACTCTGGGAGTTACCAAGCCAGGAAGGAAATCCACTGTAATATATAGTGTTAGTTCAAATCCCTCAACAAATGCCCCGTTTACGAGTTATCACATAATCACTACATGTGCTAATTTCTACCTAGTAACTCCTAGATATGAGACCCCTCTCACTTCCCCTCAATCAACACAATCAGTGTTCACAAACGATAACAATCCGAGCAGATACACTCCATTAAACAGCTTAACTTCGTGTTTAAAAGCTTAAGAGTAGATCACAAATTACAACTCAACTAAACAAATCATCTATGTGCATTTATAATCAATGGCAGCATCTATAAAGGTCTACAAAATAAAGCACAAGGTTTAACAAAGACACGAAACCCTAAAGAATCTTTTGTTAATAAATCAGCTTCAGTGAATAAAACTAGGTCTTGAGTTTTCCTTATATTTGCACTAAATATTCCTTCCATAAATATATTTGCATCAAATATCGTTTTCACAAATATATTTGATGTCCATATATATATATATATATATATATATATATATATATATATATATATATATATATATATATATATATATATATATATATATATATATTTGCATCAAATATATTTGTTGTCCATAAATATATTTTCAGTAACAATTTCCTTGAAGCACAAAAATATATTTGAAACAAATATTTTATATTTTCTACAGCAATCTTTACAAAATATATTTTTACCAAATCTATTTTGGAAATATAATTCAAATATATAGCAACATTAAACCAGCAAAGGAAGCTTCTAGAAACACATGCCTCTTGGAGCACAAGTTATTTGAATAATCCTTCAATCAAATCTTCAGAGATATCACGTAAAAATACATCTCTCAAAGAGTGTGAAATACAGTACAACACCTGATGTAAGATATTATAACACCCCACGTCTATGTCTAGAATAAAACGTAGAAATATTACTATTGGTACTGAGTCATGATTATTACAATTGAAAATTTAAGCACACGCAGGTGCTAAGTACAACACAAATGCTGAAACAACGGAAGCGAAACAACATTCAATGATACAACAGAATATTATTAGGAAATACAGCAACAAAATAGAAACTAGAAAGCATGAATAAAGATGCAATCCTTAAGCACGAGCCACGAGCACACCATCTAGCATACCTTTAGCCAACCTGCTTATCTGAAAAAAATTGTTTGGAGTGGGGTGAGACTACTAAGCCTCGGTGAGTCCTACTACCCTCCTAGAGGTGACTACACCGGGGAAACCTAAACAGTCATATCATGCTAACATATTCATAATCATAACATAAACCATAAAGTAAAGGTGTAACACAGAAAATTAACTCTTATTCATTTTAACCGTAAGGATTCTCCGAGGTGGGCATATCTCGGAGGCCCGCCTTGTCCGTCGATCGACCCGATCACGGCATACAACTCACAATACATAACCTAATGAATAATCCCATTGGGAAAATTCATATGCGACAATTCAGAATCGCTTCCTAAGTGACTGTTGCTAAAATTGTTCATTCTACCATAATTTATCCCAAACCCGGGGTACATGCAATCTTAATTAATTATAGGTTATACCCTAAGATTATCTGTGATTGACATTCTATTTAACAATATATCAGTTACATTACTGCAAATTATCTATCTCAGATGAGGAAATAAAACGAGCGTTAAAAACAGTTTGAAAAACAAAAGTTACAGGCTGTTTTGTGTAAGCTCGCCAGGCGAGTTACCTGCTCGCCATGGCAGGTTTACAGGTCATTTCTACACAATCTCGCTACGGCGAAATGCCAGCCCGCCATGGCGAAATATCAGGTTCTGATCTAAACAACTCGCCTGGCGAGCAAATGCCCGCCATGGCGAAGTTCTTCAGCCCAGAACCTTCTTCTCGCCATGAGTGCTCGCCATCAATCCGCCATGGCGAGTTCATGCAGAATTGCCCCTGTTTTGCGAAAATCATAAAATTCCAATGGTTCTACCTACATTCCTCATTCAAGACAGTGCAGAAATATAAAACACATAATATTAGGCAGAATGGAGAAGAATTTGGGACTTAATTCCTCTCACACAACATTTTCCTTAAATCCTAAGTTATCATGCAATTTTGTAAAATTGGGGAAACTAAACTACCTAGCCTAAGAACCCACCTGGATTGAAACTTTAACCTTGCTTCAGGGCTCCTACAGCAGCTACTGCAACCTCCTAAATTGCCCCATGAACCCCATACCAGAATTGTTGAGAATTGACTCTTGAAACCCCTTACTTTGCTCTACGAATTTGAGAAGTGTTTGATGCTTAGAATCTCTGATGTTGGGGGTATTTAAAGTAGTTTTGGAGCTGGAAAGAACATAATTTGGTTTGGCTTGGTTCTTGCTTGCATGCATTTTGATTGGGTGGCATTTTGATAAAAATGAGGTCTTGGATGGTTGCTAGATTGCATAATCATGTGAACTAAGGATGGGGAATTGATTCTGATTCTACTGAGCAGAAGTGTTGCATGTGGGTGGAGGAGATTAAAGAGTTTGGAGCTTAGTGGCATGTGATGAAGGGTTGGAAATGGGGATTTTGTAATCTTGCTCTAGTTGTTGATACTTAGGCGTGGAGAAGAGAGAAAATGAGAGAGTAGCATTCAGTTTTGCTGAAGTGAGTTGAGTGGCAATTCAAGTCACAAGGCCAAGTTTTGTTTGCATGCAACAATGAGGTGTTGGTTGGTTAAGTGAGTGGAAAAGTGACTCACTAGCAAGGAAGGGAGAGAGACACGTGAGAGAGGGAGAAATGGAGGGGAGAGTTTTGAATTTCCTAATTTTAATTAAGTCACATATGAGATTAGTGATTTAGTGTGTAGTTTAGGTTTAATTAAAATTCCCAATTTTGCACACAATCCACTTAATTCCCAAAGATTAATTAACTAACCGCCACTAATTAATTTATGAGAAATTAGGCAAAGCCCTAATTAAAATTAATTAGGTATTTTAGAATGTGGGATATTACAGATGTTGCACTCACATGTTGAGACATACGGTCCAACATCTTGCTAGAACTTGTTTTAACAAAATGTAGCCAACATACAAAATTTCAACAATCTCCCTTTTGCCAAATTTTGGCTAAAATAACCTTTAACTAACTAATTTAAACCGGAGGGATACAATTCATACCTTCTTTCAATTCAATGCAAGCACACAACTTCGAATGAAGATACAAGCCTCGTCAATGCTATTTCAAAAGAAGTTTTCAAATGAAAATAACGCACAAGAGTACTACAACAGTACAACTCATCGGAGGCATGCAACAGCGGAAATGGATACATCTAGCCTCACGGAACACTTCATCAGAGAGAAATAAACTCTCACATTAGAATCTCCAAGGGAGTAATAAACTCCCTCAAATAGAGGAAAATAAATTCTCAAAAGAGCACTACAGCTACATTGTATACTACTCCCCCTTAATACCAGGTCAGAGAGAAAAATTATTGTTAGTCCTCCTAAGTACATCAAGCCATGCATATCAAAATGAACACAAGAGAACATAACACCATTAGAAACATGAATTCCATACTCCCCTCAATATGCATGTCAAAGCACTACACCATGGCTAAGATCACACTACAGCTTCCCCTCAACAGCAGATCTTCAAAAACATATTACTCCCCCTGAATAGGCTTTAGGAGAGAAATTTGAGAGGCAAATAATGAGGTTCTTTTCTACTTTTTTTTTAATCAACCAACTCATATATATATATATATATATATATATATATATATATATATCAGATATAGCAACTCATATAGCAACTGTAGAACATATATGCCTCCAGAAACGTCTATTTATTCTGCTTACTTAAAATTAATGGGTGTACCAAATTCTGGAATTTTCCTAGCATTGAAATAAGTAGCTATATTTTTCTTTTTAAAATGAAAGCTGCAATTTTTATGTTTTTATTATTGAGTATAATATTAATGAAAAATTTTATAAACATAATATACATATGAATAATTTTAAACCCATCACTATGGATAGAATGAATAAATTTAATATTTAAATAAATAAAACCATATTAGATATCAATTAAATTAATCATAAAACATGAACACAAATTGACAAAGAAAAATAGGTGCAGATAATTGGAAGAAAGATGATACTAATTAATGAAAACAAACATAATAATCAGAAAATCAGTTTTACCTTTGGATTTACGGATTTTCTCAAATTAGATTTCATCCATATTAGTTGAAGATGAACCATAATTTTTCTTTCATAAAAAATCTCTCTTCTTGCATCTCCTTCAAAAAAGCCATAACGAGAATTATTCAAAAGGGATTAGGAAAGTATAAAAAAAGAGATCAGGATTATTCAAAGACATAAGAAAATAGACTCCCCCTCCTACCTTCGGTTGCTTCATCTTCCATGTAATTTTTCCGTCTCCGAGATTGAATCAGTTTAAAGAACATAAAAGGTTTGCATAAAAACTTTACTGCAATACACACAATAGTCAATATAATGTACAGAAAACTTTCATTTTTAATGTGTTTCAAATAGTTCCAGCAGTTGATAAATCAACTTCCAAATATTTCAAAAAAATAAATAAATAAAAGAAACAAACAAACAAGGAAGAAGAAAAATTAAAAGCTGACGACTTAAACACAATCCACACAGCTTAAGTCTTCCACTTATCTAATTAAGTCTTCTTCTTAATTGCTTCCTCTTTTCTTCTTCCCTCCCTACTTATATGAATTGCAATCATATTAATCAATTATGATAAATCATAGCTTAAAAGGTTCATCAAACAAACACAATTTTCCTCTCACACTCTCCATGGCAACTCTTCACCTCCCCAAAATTCAACATTCTATCTATCTACTTGTTGCTTTTCTTCTGCAATTCTCATCACTTCATATCCCCTCACTCGAATACGATCACAGAGACACATACTTCATCAATTATGGCTCAAATATCAATGCTAATCAAAGTAACAACCTTTATATTGGTGAATCAAACCCTACTTACCCTCGAAAAAATTTCAGGAAAAGCTTCATAAAAACCAATCAATCATTAGTGCCTTCACCTCTATACCAAATATATCAAGAATTTTCTATTTCGAATCTTCCTACAAATTCACTACCGTCCCAAACAACACCTACATGGTACATTTCCATTTCTATTCATTCTCTTCACAAATTAACCTTTCCATTGCAAAATTCAACGTTTTCGTTCCAGGTTTTTCTCAATTACAAAATTTTGACGCTAAAAACACCACCAACTCTGTTCTAATAAAAGAATATATCGTTAAAATCATCCGTAAAAAATTCAAAATAACTTTCACACCGCAAAATTGATCATTCGCATTTGTTAATGCAATAGAACTCTTCATACTCCCCACTCATTTAATCCCCGAGTCAATTGCACGTTTCAACTTACTCTCAAATGCTTTGGAAACTAAACTCCGTCTTAACGTCGGTGACCAATCCGTCAATAGAGAAACCGAAAACTTATCGAGAGAATGGTTACCAAATGACAGTTATATAACTGATCCACAAGACGCTAAGAATAGTCCCATTTTTGGAGGTACACTTAAACGCACTACAGATGATGAATATGATGGTTTCCATTCCGATCAATATATTGCTCCAGATATTGTTTATCAAACAGCCAAATAGGGTATTAACAGTTCTAACGGTTTAAGCATAAATTGGAGTCTTCCTTTCGAGAACAATATAGATCATTTCCGTAGGCTTCACCTTTGTAACATTTTTAATGATAGTACAAATGTGTCTTCTTCTTATTATTATAATTTTGTGCTTCGTTTTGATGGTTCTATGCTATTTAATCTCAATATAAAACCTAATGCAACGGATTTTAGACCGAAAGCATCTTTAAACGGGATAGAAATAATGAAAGTGATTGAATTGTCGGGTTGAATTCCCTTAGATGATTTGGGTTCGAATTCAAAGAAGATTAGTCTTCATGTGGTGGTAGGTTTGGTTATTGGAGGTTTAAATTTGGTTTATGTTGTGGTGGTTTTTTTCTTTGGACTAGTAAAATCAAGAAACAAAAGCATGTTGAGAATTCCGATTTGTTGAAGATTCCAACTGTTGTAGGAGGGATTTCTCATAGAAGATTAACTTATGGAAAAATAACTCAAGGCTCACTTTTAAATAAAATAAACTTTGGTCTGAAGAGGATAATTGGAGTTGGTAGTTTTGGAATGAGTGTTGCAGTGAAAAGAAATGTGTCGGGGTCATGTCAAGGACTTCCTGAATTTCAAACTGAGATAATGATTTTGGCCAAGATTCGTCACATACATCTTTTTTCTTTAATAGGTATTGTGATGAAAGAGATGAGATGATACTTGTTTATGAGTACATGGAAAACAGAACACTTAGAGAGAATTTGTACAGTACGAATTTGCCTTATTTGACTTGGAAGCAAAGGCTTGAGATTTGTATTGGTGCTGCTAGAGGTCTTCATTACCTTCACAAAGGTGTAGCTTGTGGAATAATTCACGTGATGTGAAATCGACTAACATATTGCTTGATGAGAATCTCGTAGCTAAAGTTGCTGATTTTGGTCTTTCAAGGACAAGTCCTCTCGATCAAAATTCTTATGTCATCACATGTGTCAAAGGAACTTTTGGGTATCTTGATCCTGATATATTAGAACACAACATCTCACTGAAAAATCTGATGTTTATTCTTTTGAGGTTGTTCTAATTAAAGTGTTGTGTGCAAGACCAGCCATTGATATGTCTTGTCCAAATGAGCAAGTCAATTTGGTTGAGTGGGGATTGCTTTGCAAAGAGAAAGGAATACTTGAAGAGATCGTTGATCCTTCCATCTGAGCAGAAGCATCTGAGCAGAAGCATTCGGTGCATGCTAAAAGACTTCCATATTCTCCCTTCTCCTGAAGTTGATGCATCATTCTTCATGTACAAAACTTCCAATTATGTCTTGAATGTTGCATATATCTCTTCCTTTCATGTTCTTCCATGTTGCTTCAAATATTACTAAAGGTATAATGTCATAAGCTCAAACTATTATCTAACACCTATCATCAAACTCATGATGCATAAACAAGAAGCACTATGAGTTTATCAAACAAAATACGAAAAACATTGCCAACGAAGAAAAGCATCGAGTAGAAGCCAAAAGAGATAAACCATCAGAGAGAGAGGGAGAGAGAGGAGAACCAAAATCAAGCCAATCAAATCCAATTCAAACCAACTGAAACCGAAGCAATCGAACAAATCCAAACTAAACCAAACCAAATTGTACCAATCCAAACTGAACCAAGTCAAACAAAATCAATTCAATCCAAACCAACAGAGAGAAGAGTCAAACCAATACAGAGAAAAGCAATCAAACAGAAGAACCAATACAGAGAGAAGAGAATAATTAATCGGGGAGAAACAACCAATTAGAAGAATCAACGGGGAGAAGTTCAATCAATCAGAAGAAACTAAATGGAGGGGAACTGTAATATCCCACATTCTAAATTACCTAATTAATTTTAATTAGAGCTTTACCTAATTTTTATAAATTAATTAGTGGTGTTTAGTTAACTAATCTTTGAGGAATTAAGTGAGTTGTGTGTAAATTAGGAGTTTTAATTAAACCTACACTACACAAATACAACTTGAATAAACTCATGTGATCAATTAGAACAAGAAGGAATTTCAAACTCCCTCCCATTCCTCCCCCTCTCTCGTGTCCCCCTCACTCTCTCAAGCCAACACCTCACCTCATTCTAATGAGTCATGTTTCCACCCACTTTTAAACCTCTAGTATTGCATGCAATCTAACCCTCATCTTTCATTTGCACTACTTCAGAAAAATTGAAGCCATTAGCTCCATTTCTCTCATCTCCCTCGTGAAACAACAACAACATAACTCCAAATTCCTCAATTTTGCTTAACAATAGAACTTGTCCTCTTATCACCCTCATTTCCCAAGTTACTGAGATGCCTCACATGCATCTGAACCTCTGATTCTCATCACTGTTCCACCTAACCCCAAGCTTCACATGATGCAAAACAACAACACACACATACCTCTTCATCTTTTACCAACCAATCACAATGCATGCATGTATAATCTTTAGCCAAATCATGTGCTGTTACATATCAGAAAACCCACTATAAATACCCCTCATACTCAGCTGAATCAACCATCAAACATCACTCAAATTCGTAGAGCAAAAATAAGAGGTTTCAAGGGTTAAAATTCTCAATTCTGGTCTGGGGTTCGAGGGGCATTCTAGGAGGTTGCAGTAACTGTAGTAGAGCTCAGAAGCAAGGATTAAAGCTTCATTACAGGTGGGTTCTTAGGATAGAGTAGTTAGAATTCCCAATTTTATGAAAATGCATGTTAACTTAGGATTTAAGAAAAATGTTGTGTGAGAGGAATTAATCCCCAAATTCCTCTCCATTCTGTCCTATATTATATATAATGTGTAATTGCATGACTTAGAATGAGGATTGTAGGTGTTAAACTTGTTAAAATATGAATTTTCGTGAAACAGGGCAGGTTCTGGGTGAACTCGCCACAGCGTGTTCAGGGCGAGCATCCATGGCGAGCTGGGTTCTTCAGGCTGATGAACCTCGCTCTGGCGAGTGATAACTCGCCGGGCGAGTGGATTTGGGCCAGAACCTATAATCTCGCCATGGCGAGCTTTCCCACGCTGCAGCGAGCTCATACAGGACATGACCTGTAACAACTCGCCCTGGCGAGTGATAACTCGCCGAGCGAGTTTGACAGGAAAACAGAATTTTAATTCAAATCTTTTAAAGAATTATGACACTCGTTTTATATCCTCATTCTGAGTTGGGTACACTTGCAGTAACACAATTATATAATGTTATACAGTATGTTAATCACAGATAACCTTAGGGTACAACTTAGGGAATTTAGAAATGCATGTTCCCCGGGATTTTGGTAAATCATGGTAGAATTCAACTAAATTAGTATCAGTCAGTTTGTTGTGATTTATGTCGCTTTATGGACTCTCAATGGGATAATCCATTAGGATATGATTATGTGAGCTTTATGCCGTGACCGAATCGGTTGTCGGATATGGCAAGCCTCTGAGACATGCTCACCTCAGAGTGTCCTTGTGTTTAAAATGAATAAGACTAATTTTGTGATACACCTTTAATTATGCTTATGTATTATGTTATGTTATGAATATCTGCTATGACTGATTAGGATTCCCCCGGTGTAGTCACCTTAGGAGGGTAGTAGGACTCACTGAGGCTTAGTAGTCTCACCCCACTCCAAACAATTTTTTTTCAGATAAACAGGTTGGCTAAGGTATGCTTGTTGGTGTGCTAGTAGCTGTGCTTGGAGGATTGCACTTGTTCATGCTTTCTTTTATTCCTTGTCTCATTGTATTTCACTAATTCCATGTTGTACCGTTGAATTCATGTTTTAGCTTCCGTTGTTTCTTAATCTGTGTTGTACTTAGCACCTGCGTGTGCTTGAATTTCAGTTGTAATAATAAAGTACTCTATGCCAATAATAATATCCAGCGTTTTATTCTAGATTTAGATGTGGGGTGTTATAGGAACAATCAAACAAAAGTAATCAGCAGGGGGAAGCAATCAGACATAATTCAGACAAAAGAATCATCATAGAGAGAAGCAAACAGAAGAAATCCTTAGGGAGAAATAGTCAGATAGAAGAAATCATCGGAGAAAAGTAATCAAACAAAAGAATTGACAGAGAGAAGATTAATCAAACATAACCACATCAAACCAAACGGAACTGAACCAAAATAAAAGGAGCATAACCAAACAAAATAGAACAAAAACTCAAATATGTATTCAATGAGAACTTTTCACAAACACATTGTGAGCATCATTTTGACTCACCAAATTATCCAATTCAAATAAATCCAATTGAAACCAATCCAAGACAAATTGTAGAACCAATATGAACCAATAGTTTTTTATTAAACCATCGGGACAACAAAACAGACAACCATAGGCACAAACATACTTTGAAACACCCGTGAGAGAAACCCCTACCAAAAAGATAAACGATTGCAGGATACATAATCCCTAAAATCCCAAATTGATTTCATTCTATTATCACCATTCTTTCTCTTCTCACCTCCGAAAATTTTCGTTCTTATCTGCAATATGTCATCGCCTTTGTTGCCAAATCAAACCCATTGGATATCCCAGAATGTGGTTGCAACAAATCAATGGGGATGTTCATCTCTAACTGCTGATAATTACGACAAATCCAGTTCTAGCAAATTAACCGCTACAAAAATTTGTATATATCTAATCATTTAATCAAATTATCCCATGTTCTAGCAATTTCACCGCTACAAAGTTACTTAGTATTCCACCTGTAACTCAAAGAACATGTACGATGATTATACTATGACCAGTACTATGACTAGCCACAAGACCTGACGGTAAGTCACCATACAACATTGTATCCTAATCATCAATTTTGAATTTCGTTTCACTCGTTTTCTTTTATTAAAAGGAACGATTTGAGGAAGCATCATTGCAAGCTAGTGAATTTCAATTTTAACAAAAAGATTTTGGTTTCAATCAGTGACATAGACATATATGCCTGGATTTTACTTCACTGTTGTTTATTCGTTTGTAGAGATATTTGATGATATGTATGTGTAGATTAGGATTAGGAATAGACATAATGCACAGATAACCCATAACCTAATTTGTTTGTCTCACAGGTTCACTAACGAAGATTAATCATCACTACACTTCTCATAGCCGATACTTGAGGCATGACTTGATACATTGTGGGAGTCTAACTCCTTCCACGATATTCAACCCCTGTGTTTGTTTTTATTGTTTGATTTGCTATTGTATATTGTCATTACTTGAATGTTAATGATAAAAATAAGATTTTTGTAGAAAATAAAAATGCTACTGATAAATAATATAAATAAGACATAATTGTTAGATTCCGCAAAATAAACATAAATCTCAAAAAAATATAATTTAACGACCTGAGAAGTTTATTTTTGAAACAACAACATAAGAAGTAAAATACTTCAAATCTCTATGGAAAGAGAAAAACACATAGAAACAGTTCAGCCATAACTCTGCATAGTAACAAATTCTAGACACACCGTTTTGTACTAAGATTCCTTCTATTTCATCTACATGTCTTCCTGAAGCGGCTCCAAATTTAGGTCTTGGAGTATCAGGACTCTATTTGGTGATTCTTGACAAATCTGAATCTCACTTTGTTCCTGGTCCTGCTCCATTCAAATTTGTATCAGGTTCCACCAATCCAGTCTTCATTTGATCTGTATTAGGTTCCACCATTTTAGTCTTCATCAAATTTGTATTAGTCTTCAATGATCTTTGAGCTACTGAAGTTGAGTTGTCAGCCGTCTTCATTGCTTTTAAAGTTACTACTACAGTCATGTTGTTAGCAGTTGAATCTGGTTTCGAGTTTTGCAAATTTATTGTGTCTACCGATTTATTATTATTTTCTCTTGCATTGTCAAAACTCACATGCAAGTCAATTTCTGAATCACTGAAATTTTAATAACATATTATTTGGCTACAATGCCTAAGATTGTAGGCAATCTTATTTGTTGATGTCCTTGGAAGTTTGGATCAAATAATATCAGTTTTATGTGGTCGAAATATTTGTGACAAAATAATATATAGCTAGTGTAAAAAATCATATTTGTATAAGGAACATTTGCACAAACATTCATTACCATTTTGAAATTGGAATCATATTCTCTACAATAAATGTGTGTATCAAGAGTCAAAATAAAATTGATTGATTGCGAAAGAAATTATCCAGAAGACATAAAATTCAAGCAATCAAGTACCAAATACACACATAAACAATCCAATTTAATGAACTATAAGTTTCAAAACATCAAAATCAAGTAGGTTAACGAGGGCACACTAGAACGAATATTAAAAAATGTGCATTAATCAAGCAAAACAAATAATGAAACTTCCAAATACATATATGAGATTATCTACATGATTCACATTTAAATCGAAGAGATCCAAACAATATTCCTAAACAGGGGAAGTGGTAATTATCATTTCCATAATAAAATTTCAACCTATGCATAAATTTCTGAAAAGGAGCAAACAAACCGTCAATTTCAGAACCAGATCTTCGCTTTGTGTGTCTCATCAGTAGTTTTTTTTATCTCCTCTGAATTTTGAGTAGTGACCACTGAAAAGGTGATAGAACCCATAAAATCAAAGTAACAAAATCGTTCTATATTGAAGGAAAAGATTGATCACAAAGATTAATGGAAAAATACATACCATAAGAGCAAGTCACCAGACAACAGGTTTTGACTCGAGAAGTCTTCTCTGACTAGGTTCGTGTTGGTAGTACTAAATGATAAGGATTGGCAAAAGTTGAAATTGAACCCTAAGCCAATTGGATAAGGTAATGACAGGACTAGTGTATTTATATTGAAGAGAGCTACTTTAGTTTAATTAAATTTAAGATTAAATATGTTTTGTCCTCAAAATAAAAGTTGGTATATTTCGAGGGAACAACAACATATTTAATCCTAAATTTAATTAAACTTAAAAAAAGTAGCTCTCTTCAATATAAATACACTAGTCCTACCGTTACCTTTTCCAATTTCCTTAGGGTTTACAAATTGCAATTTCACACCAATTTCAACTTTAGCCAATTGCTTACTACTACCAACATGAACCTAGTCAGAGAAGACTTCTCGAGTTGAAACATGTTGTTTGATGACTTACTCTTCTGGTATGTATTTTTCCATTAATCTTTGTCCTCAATCTTTTCCTTCAATATAAAACAATTTCGTTAGTTTGAATTTATAGGTTCTATCACCTTTTCAGTGGTCACTACTCCAAATTCAGAGGATAACAAAAAATCTACTGATGAGAAACACAAAGCGAAGATCTGGTTCTGAAATTGACGGTATGTTTGCTCCTTTTCAAAAATTTATGCAATGATTGAGATTTTATTATGGAAATGATAATTACCACTTCCCCTGTTGAGGAATATTGTTTCGATCTCTTCGATTTAAATGTGAATCATGTAGATAATCTCATATATGTATTTGGAAGTTTCATTATTTGTTTTGCTTGATTAATGCACATTTTTTAATATTCGTTCTAGTGTGCCCTCGTTAACCTACTTGATTTTGATGTTTTGAAACTTATAGTTCATTAAATTGGATTGTTTATGTGTGTATTTGGTGCTTGATTGCTTGAATTTTATGTCTTCTGGATAATTTCTTTCGCAATCAATCAATTTTATTTTGACTCTTGATACACACATTTATTGTAGAGAATATGATTCCAATTTCAAAATGGTAATGAATGTTTGTGCAAATGTTTCTTATACAAACATTTTTTTACACTAGCTATATAATATTTTGTCACAAATATTTCGACTACATAAACTGATATTATATGACCAAACTTCCAGGGACATCACCAAATAAGATTGCCTACAATCTTAGGCATCGCTGCCAAAGAATATGTTATGAAGATTTAGATGATAAAGAAATTGACCTGCATGTGAGTTTTGACAATGCAAGAGAAAGTAATAATAAATTGGTAGCGCAATAAATTTGCAAAACTCAAAAGTAGATTCAACTGCTAACAACAGAACTGTTGTACTAGCTTTAAAAGCAATGAAGACGACTGACAACTCAACTTCAGTAGCTCAAAGATCATTGAAGACTAATACAAATTTGATGAAGACTGAAATGGTGGAGCCTAATACAGATCTAATGAAGACTGAATTGGTGGAACTTGATACAAATTTGAATGCAGCAGGATTAGGAACAAGTAACTTAACAACATGTGGGGAAGATGTTGCAGGGGGAGTGGTGCTCAAAGTGAGATTCAGATTGGTCAAGAATCACAAAATAGAGTCCCAATACTCCTAGACCTAATTTGGAGCCACTTTAGGAAGACATGTAGATGAAATAGAACGAATCTTAGTACAACACAGTGTGTTTAGAATTTGGTACTATGCAGAGTTATGGCTGAACTGTTTCTATGTGTTTTTCTCTTTCCATAGATTTTTCAAGTGTTTTAACTTCTTATGTTGTTATTTCAAAAATAAACTTCTTAGGTTGTTAAATTATACTTTGTTTGAGCCTTGTATTTATTTTGCAGAATCTAATAATTATGTCCTATTTATATTATTTATCAGTAGCATTTTTATTTTCTACAAAAATCTTATTTTTATCATTAACATTCAAGTAATGACAATACATATAGCAAATCAAACAATAAAAACAAACACAAGGGTTGAATATTGTGGAAGGGGCTAGATTCCCACAATGTAGCAAGTCATGTCTCAAGTATCGGCTATGAGAAGTGTAGTGTGATGATTAATCTTTGTTAGTCAACCTATAAGACAAACAAATTGGGTTATGGGTTATCTGTGCATTGTGTCTATTCCTATTCCTAATTTACACATACATAACATCACATAACACTATAAATGTAACAACCCAATTTAATTATTATTGAATAATGATAATAAAAGCTTAAGAATAAGGATTTAAACTATAATTGATTGGGTAATATGGGGTATGTTGTGAATAGGACACAAGGTTCATTATAAGAATTAAGGAAGGGCATTTTAGTAAAAAGGAAAAATAAAAGAGGAGTTTATATATAAAACACCTCAACTTCGCTCATTTTTCAAAACTTCCACATATAAGAATCTGTAGCAAGTTTCTTTCTCTCTTCTTTTCACGCCAACAACAAGCAATACTCAAAGAAAGTCACCTCAAATCATAACCAAGACCCCAATCTCACATGCAATCTAACCATTATGACCCTTAAGCTAATTAAAGCAAAGTGAAAAGCTAGAATCCCATCAATTTCTTTTCATCTTCAGTCCACGCCTTCTCTCTACATCTTGGCCAAATCCTACTTTCCAATTAGAGCTTCAAATCACCACTTCATGGTGTTAGTAAGATGAGGTAAGAAAAGGATGAATTTACCTCTTCCTTTTACGGTTCTGTTCTATTCTTTTTGGTGTTAGAGATCTCACAAACTTCACCATTTTCATTCTTGGTCCTTGCATGTGAGCTTTTGTGGAGAAAGAAGTACTGGGAATTAGTTTTTGAGTTACTGATTGTAAAGAAAGTGTAGAACAAGAAGAAATTTGAAAAAGGTTGGTTAACCCGTATTTGAAAACAGGGCTCCAGTAAAGTGGTAAGAAATCTCTGCTCATAACTCCGTTTGCGTTGATTCTTTTTGGTCTAGTTTGATAACGAATTTCCGGTCGTTTTGATATACGTTTCCCTAATTTTGGTCCAGTATTAAGCTTTGTACAAATCTTTGAAGTTGGAGGTCAAAATCAGATTTCTGCAAAATTTGTAATTGGACAGGTCTGTACTAAATCGATCACTACTTTCTCCTTGTAACTCTGATTGAACTGATTCCAGTTTCCATAGTTAGATAACTCAATTCCGGTCGTTTCGATATAGGTTTCGTAATTTTTGGTTCAGTATTGAGGTCTGTGGACGAATTTAAAATAGAGGACCTGATGCAACAATTATACACGAAAACTCTGTTTTGGGATTTATAACATTTCGCTGCAAATTCAGTTTCTCGGAGAACTCCAAAGTTGTTAGCTTGGTGTTTAAAGCTTCTGAGTTAATCTCATTCAGGTGGGTTCTCTAGGTTCTTAACCTTAGTATCATTTTAGAGCTTAGTTTCCCAAAATATGTTATGTATGCCAACATAGGATTTATGACCAAATTAACGAAAGAGCAAGAATAAATCCCAGTTCTTGCTCCTATGTAATCTATTATCTATTATAAAACATGTTTAAAACGAGTTGCATGGAGGTTGTAGGTGAATTTTGGAAAAATAACACTTGCAGAAACAGGGGCCTGATCTACTGCACTCGCCGCAACGAATTATTACACGCCACAGCGAGTGTTAACGTCTTGTATAACTCGCCAGGGTGAGTGTTACAGGTCTATTGACCTAAAAGCTCGCCGTAGCGAGTGAGAACTTGCCGTAGCGAGTGTATATTGAACAGAACCTGCTTAATTTTGATACTTACTACATCATTCGTTTTATACCCGAATGCAACTTCTTAAACCTGTTTAATAGTTTTTAACAGATTATATAGTCAGAGAATAATATGTATACTTTATAAGTATCAGTAACATGCTTAGGATTCCCTGGGTGGGATATATTGGTTAGAATTGTTATAATCATTTAAATTAAATGGTAATTATATGTCATGATTAAAGAATTCCTCTGAATTCTATTATTTTATTATGTGAGCCAACGGCGGAATCCGAACCTCAATATTCGGTATTACGCAGAGTCAGACACCCGAGACCGGCTTGCCTCGGGTGACCTTTGAAGAGTAAATTGACAAGATAATAACTTTGTGTTACACCTTATTTTATTATTGATTAATACATGTATGTGTAAAATAGTTTGACTTAGATTATTACACTATCTAGGTTCCCCGGTGTAGTCACCATTAGGAGGGTAGTAGGACTCACTGAGGCTTAGTAGTTGATAAGTGCTAAAAAATAGTGATTTTACCTATACATTTTAAGCACTTATTGACTTGTTTTATAACTTATTTGAAAGAAAAACCCCAACTATTTGTAAATATTAGTCTTTACTAGCAAATTAGTATATTAGCTATTTTCACCTATTTCGCTTCACTTTTGTAAGTTTTTATTAGATTAATGATAAGTGTCGATTTTACTTATAAGTGATTTAAATTAAAGACACTTATTAACTTAATTTTGTTGTAAATATGTTGATATAATCTCAAAATTATAATAACTATTATAGTACTACTATTATTATTATTATTATTATTATTAAGTATTAATGTTTTTGTTATTGTTATAAATTAATAGGGAAAAATGAGGAAAGTAACTAAGTAACCAAATGAGGATTATAGGCTGTCAAGTGGCTTAAGGAACAAAACAAAAGCAAGTGGCTTAGAAAGAAGAAGAAGCAGGGCAGTCAAGTTGCAATTGTCAAACATGCTTAATGCCAAAGGGGATTGGATAAATTAGAAGGAGGCGGTGTAGTTAATCAACAAACCCTTGGAGTGAAGTTTTCTTCAAAGCCTATAAAAGGCATATATCTGCCTTTCCACTCAGTAACTCTCAGGCACGCATAAGGAACGGAACAGAAAGAGTGAGAGAGACGAGAGGAAGATCGGAACGGAGCAAGATAGGGGTGGATACCAACTGTTCGAGAGATCGACGGTGATGTTATTTCATCTCTTTTCTTCTCATTTGTGTAAAGCTACCATGGTAATTAGTAGCTAAAGACATTTTTGTTGGGGTTGATGTAATTAACTTTATGAGTATGTATACTTTTTGATCATGGTATTATATATGATTTTAGATTATCCATCAATGTTGGTATTATTCTTGATTTCAATGTTTTAATTTTAGAGTTTAAATTGTTATAGACATATACCTTTTGAATCTAAGAACTAGGATAATATCTATTAAACTCTAAATTCTAGACATAGATTTAGGTTTAATATTCACTCAGAGTATCGAATCTTAATGTTATTGTATTGATTGATCATCCGAGACATCGGAGGTTAATAAGTACAATAGATATCTCGGCGTTATCTGGACACGGAAACGTACGACGAGCGATACGTGATAATATTGATAGATGACTAAAATCTGTATAACTGATTAGGAGTATACATGCGAATAAGTTAATGAAATCTAATTCCAGCAATTCCACCTCTCTATTAATTTACTTAATCTTTATTGTTGCTATATTTTCTTAAATGTTCAGAAACAAATATCTTTAAATCATTGAACTTAAAATTGTATTAATTGTTGAACTGTATCGATATCGCACCAGTCCCTGTGGAGACGATAATTAACATACTTACTTTTATACTTTAACAAAATGGCGCCGTTGCCGGGGACTGGCGTTTAGATATTGAAGCATCGCAACAATATTGTTTTAAGTATTTGTAAATATTTGTTTGTTTTGTATATAATTAGGTTGTGTTTTATCCTAACCCCTCTTTGCTAGTCAAAGTGCTTCTTCTTGTTAGCTATTTCTATTTCAGATTCTCCAAAGTGGCATAAACCATGACTGGCCATGGTTATAACAACAACAAAGGTGGTAGTGTAATGCCATGTCACAACAGTCCAAGAAGGCTAGCCCACATTGTCGGACCTCTGAAAAATACCAGACAAATTGAGATAAAGCCTGAACTCCTTCAAATCTTATATGCTAACCCTTTAGAAGGTTTAGATCATGAGGATCCATATACTCATCTTACCAAGTTTTATGAGATTGCTGACACACTCGGAGCATCTGAAGCGGAAGAAGAAGCTGTGTTCATGAGGATGTTTCCCCATTCACTGATCGGGAAAGCAAAAGATTGGTACTTAGACCAACCGGCTCAGATTATGACCAACTGGAACGCACTTGAGGAAAAATTTCTCAACAGGTTCTTCCCACACAATAAGTTCATGGAAGCCAAGACCGCTATTGTTGTATTTTCCCAAGGATCCAACGAAACACTTTGTGAAGCATGGGAGCGGTACAAGTCTATGTTGAGAAGATGTCATAACCATGGTTTCGATGATCTTACTCAAATTCATATCTTCCGCAACGGACTTCAGCATCAACAAAAACTTTTCTTAGATGTAGCTGCAGGCGGTTCCTTAATGTCAAAAAGTGTTGAAGACGCAATATCTATCATTGAAAGAATGGCACTCAGTGATCATGAAGGCCAATACAATCGAAGCTCTTTGCAAAGAAATGCCGGAATCATTGAACTCGGTGCATCAGGTGCAATGTTAGCTCAGAATAAAATACTAGCTCAAGCATTGGAAGAGTTAACAAAACAATTGTCAAAGCTTCCGCAACAACTCAAGGAGATGCAAGAAGTGTCAAATAAACCCAAGCAGATTGCATACTGTGAGTTGTGCAATGAAGATCATCCAACAGGTCATTGCCCTCCGTCAAATGAGGATGTAAACTATATGGGAAATCAGCAGAGACAGGGGCAGACTCAGAACAACACTGGCTATCACAAAGGAAATAATTCAAGCTATGGCCAGGGGTGGAGACAAGATGTTGGACCGTCTAATAGACAAAATCAGTATGAGAACTACAACCAGCATCCTCCTCAGCAAAACCAAAATTCAAAGTTGGACGATAATATGAACAAACTCACGGAGATGCAGCAGCAGCAGATGATGAGTCAGAATCAACAGCACCAACAACAGATGCAGCAGATGCAACCGCACCAGAGAAACAATGATTCCTCAATTAAGAACGTCGAAACTCAGCTTGGTCAGATGGTAAAGCAAATGGCTGATATGCAAGGAAGCAAAAACCCTCCACCCTACACTCAGCCCAATTCAACAGAGCATGAAAATTTCATTGGAATTGATGGGAAGATTGAAGTAATTGAGGAATTTGGGGAAGAAAATGTTGTTGAAAATGAAGAGGAGGAAGGACGTGGAGAATGTGGCACAATGCAAATATTAAAGATAACCAAGCCTCATGTGACACAACTTTCTTATTTTTGGCCCCTTGCTCAAGAAGAAAACTGTGAAAGAGAAGAAGAGAAATTAGTTGAAAAAGAAGAGGAAAATAACCAAGAGGGGGTTAAAGTTAACAAGGCTGAAATTGATGAAGTTGTAGAATCCATTTGTGCCTTGTTCAACAAGCAGCTGAGGAGGAGGACATGGACTCCACATCATCTCTACTTCAAATTCATGGAGTTCCTTCCAAACAAATTGAAGTCTAAGGATGATGTTCTTTCCGTTTCATTTTGGCCGCCCTAAAAAATCAGGCGTCGAGCTACCGACGTTAACCAAGCGCTTGTTGGGAGGCAACCCAATTTTCTATCTTTACTATTTAATTTTTGCAATTTATGATTTTAGTATACTTAGGCATGTTTTGAAATGTTTTGGAAGATGTTACATGAAAGGCCAAAAATTTGAACCATTACATCTGGTGTGAAAGTTCTGCATTTTCTTTGGCATGTGTTGCACTCATTAAGCTAAATTTCCATGGCTAAGTGAATTGTGCAAATTCCATTCACAAAATTGCAAACACCACACATTTGTTACTTGAGTTCAATTGAATTTCTCAAGCCAATCAGTGCTTAGAACATTGTATTTCCACATTCATCATTTGTACTTACTAGTTCAAGAAAGCAAGGTATGAAATTTCTTCCTAATCTCACTTGAATCTTGTGGTTTCATGCATTCTTTTTCTATCTCTAACACGTTGAATCATTATTATGCCAGTTCTTGTGATTGATTAAGAAAGGAAACAAATTTAAGGTTTAATTTGAACTAGTAACTTCTGAGAAAATTGCAATGTAAATCTGTTAAGACTTGAGTCAACAAGGACTGTACTGATGTTAAAGTGATTTTCATTGTGAATTGAATTATGTGACTTAGAGATTATCTTGTTCTAGAAGCATCAGTTTGTGGTTTCTATCTTGAAGTGAATTTCTATCTTGATTGGCTTTGTGATTTGGACTTTGTGGACTTGGTGATCACAAAATCAGGGGATGTTACCTTGAATTAAAATTTTGAGTGTGTGATTTTGCATTAACTTGTCTTTGTTGATTGTGAAATTTTGGACTTATGTTAGGGGATGTTCTAACTAAGCATAAATAGTGATTTAATTGTTCTAGAATGTGATATCTTGAATTATTGATTGATCAAAACTTAGAAACCTCTATTTTCTTTGAGCACACGAATCAGGGACTGTTTTCTTGAACTTGAAGGTTAATTAATTTGGATCATGTTGCTGCCATGCTTTAAAAGTACATTGATTCTTAGTTTTGTTCATTTATTGAAACTCATTACTTTTGTGCTTTGCTGGAACTAAGGGGCAGTACTCTCACTAGTCACATGAGTTGTAACTTTTAAATTGCTAACCTTTGAGTAGTTAGGAATGTGACTTGGTATTACCATTTTGATTTTGTTAGTAATGTGTGTTTCTTCCAAAGTTGTGAAGTCTTGGTTAATTAGATAAGAACAGGGCTGATGTTTCTCCAATGAATTCATGCGTCTTTGCTTCACACTTTCATGAAATTTACTTTCTAATTGTTGTCATGAAGTAGTGTAATGCTAATTTGGGACTTTTGTGTGAAAATTTACAAAAGTTTTGCATACTGTGAGCTACATTTTTAAGGTCATGGCAAGTTCTTTTTAATGAGTAAACTTATTCACATATTGCATATGTTCAATGCTATTATGACTCAATTGTGAATAGTTTAACTTCTAGGATTAATGGTGTCTTAGTTTTAGGAAGAATGATAATATGAACCAGTGGTGAATGCTTTAATGAGTAAAACATTAATAATCACTTTTGGCTGCTAACCACCAAGCAAACACAATTTTTAATGACTATATGCACAGGTTCTCTATGCAGCAAGGCACAACAATGCCTTTCGCTTGGCGTACACCTGAGGTCTTTGCGGCATTTGTTACATGGCCTGGGGTCAGTCCATATTCATCGGAGGGGGCAGCTCATCAAAATGATGCTGAAGTTGGAGTAATAATGAGAAAGATGAAGGAGAGCACAAAGCTTAAAGCACGCCAAAACCAGTGAACTTTTATAGTTTTTATTATTATTAATTCAGTCTTTATTTTCAGTTGACTAGATAGGTTAGTTTGGACATGTTAGATTTATGATGTTTGTGTTAATTGTGTTGTTTTAGTGAAATTTTGAAAATGACATGGTTTTTGAAAAATCAAAAATTGCATGAGGTAATTGAAAATTTTTGTGCAATTGATTTTCATAAGTTTTTATGTGTGGTTAAACTTGAAACATAGCATGTTTATGAACCTTTTGACTGATCAAAATGAAAAATTGAGTATGTTCATGAAAAATGTTATGAAATCAGGTAATGCATTGTAGACCTTAAGCCATGTGAGTTGTGTGCATCCCACAAATATATATTGAGAGTCATCATTGTGTTTATACTGTTGATTTTGTTTAATTCTCTGCTGGTTACTGTATATATGATACATGGACATGATCAAGGCACTTGTTTTTATTCCGAGAGAAACCACATAGCCAAAAAAGCCGACCCGTGAGCGAGTGATCCTTTGCTTAACCCTTTTGAGCCAAAATGAAATAATTGTTTCTCTTGGAAATAGAACCCTTAACCTAAAAAGAAAAACAATGAATACTTACCTTGTCTTAGGATAAGAGAGCATTCTTTTAACAATCATGGTTCTATTCAAGTTGGGGAGGAAAAAGCTTTTGAAAAGAAAAGAATCATACAAAGCAGTTTGGAGTGGTGATTGAAAAATATGTGAAAAAATTTCGTCTTGATAATTCTTCTTAAAAAAAAATAAAAAAAAGAAAAAAGAAAAAGAGAAGCGAAAATAGAAAAAGAAAAGAAGAATGAAAAAGAAAATGATGAAAGAAGATAGGAAATTCTTTGATAATCACCAGGAAAGGTTGAAGTGGTTGAATGTAAAGAGAATGAGTTGAGTTGTTTGAAGAATCATGATTATAATTGCTCTCTTAACTTTTAGGCACATTTGTTTATCTAGAAAAACAATATTTCATTTGGAGCCTAGCCACATTACAACCTAGAGAAGTCCTTAGTGATCCATGTTTGATTGTGTACGTTTGTAACATGTGCAGAGATGACTACCAAAGTTGATTTGTGTGAATGCAATGTTTGAAATTGAGAGAAACACTCACCTTGCTTATTTTTGAGTGAAACACTTTATGTGAGGAATGCATTCCTGGTTGATTAACATTTCAATGAAGTGTGGATCAATATTTTATTTTGACAGGGCAAAAGTTTCATATTGATGCTTGTATTCATGGGTACCATTGTTTCTATTTTGAAATCATTGCAAGCAAGTGTCATGCAATTTCAAAGGATTGAATATAAAAGTTGATTGTTCTAAAACCATGATCATTTATTGATGTTAGAAACCTGTGAGTTAGGTTGAAATCTTTTGGATAGGACTTTTGTTTGAGGACAAACAAAGTTCTAAGTTGGGGAGAGTTGATAAGTGCTAAAAAATAGTGATTTTACCTATACATTTTAAGCACTTATTGACTTGTTTTATAACTTATTTGAAAGAAAAACCCCAACTATTTGTAAATATTAGTCTTTACTAGCAAATTAGTATATTAGCTATTTTCACCTATTTCGCTTCACTTTTGTAAGTTTTTATTAGATTAATGATAAGTGTCGATTTTACTTATAAGTGATTTAAATTAAAGACACTTATTAACTTAATTTTGTTGTAAATATGTTGATATAATCTCAAAATTATAATAACTATTATAGTACTACTATTATTATTATTATTATTATTATTAAGTATTAATGTTTTTGTTATTGTTATAAATTAATAGGGAAAAATGAGGAAAGTAACTAAGTAACCAAATGAGGATTATAGGCTGTCAAGTGGCTTAAGGAACAAAACAAAAGCAAGTGGCTTAGAAAGAAGAAGAAGCAGGGCAGTCAAGTTGCAATTGTCAAACATGCTTAATGCCAAAGGGGATTGGATAAATTAGAAGGAGGCGGTGTAGTTAATCAACAAACCCTTGGAGTGAAGTTTTCTTCAAAGCCTATAAAAGGCATATATCTGCCTTTCCACTCAGTAACTCTCAGGCACGCATAAGGAACGGAACAGAAAGAGTGAGAGAGACGAGAGGAAGATCGGAACGGAGCAAGATAGGGGTGGATACCAACTGTTCGAGAGATCGACGGTGATGTTATTTCATCTCTTTTCTTCTCATTTGTGTAAAGCTACCATGGTAATTAGTAGCTAAAGACATTTTTGTTGGGGTTGATGTAATTAACTTTATGAGTATGTATACTTTTTGATCATGGTATTATATATGATTTTAGATTATCCATCAATGTTGGTATTATTCTTGATTTCAATGTTTTAATTTTAGAGTTTAAATTGTTATAGACATATACCTTTTGAATCTAAGAACTAGGATAATATCTATTAAACTCTAAATTCTAGACATAGATTTAGGTTTAATATTCACTCAGAGTATCGAATCTTAATGTTATTGTATTGATTGATCATCCGAGACATCGGAGGTTAATAAGTACAATAGATATCTCGGCGTTATCTGGACACGGAAACGTACGACGAGCGATACGTGATAATATTGATAGATGACTAAAATCTGTATAACTGATTAGGAGTATACATGCGAATAAGTTAATGAAATCTAATTCCAGCAATTCCACCTCTCTATTAATTTACTTAATCTTTATTGTTGCTATATTTTCTTAAATGTTCAGAAACAAATATCTTTAAATCATTGAACTTAAAATTGTATTAATTGTTGAACTGTATCGATATCGCACCAGTCCCTGTGGAGACGATAATTAACATACTTACTTTTATACTTTAACAGTAGTCTCACCCCACTCCAAATCAATTTTTTTTAGGTAAACAAGTTAATTGGAGCAAGGACCATGTGAGAGTTGATGATTGGAGTTGTGCTTGGATCATCAGATCAGAAGATCTTTATTTTCTTCCTTGTTTTAGTTATTTGTTTAGAACTCATTATTCTTATTCCGCTGTATTGTATAAGTTTATCACTTATTGTGAAGAATTCTTGTAATTCAGTTGTTTACCTCGTTTAATTTAATGTACTCGGATTCAATTATTTATGTCTTGACTAAATATTCTAGATATTTTAGTTGGGGCGTTATAATAAACAAATAAAAAATAGCAAAGTAAAATCCAGGTATATATTTTGTGACCCAGAACCAACATTACTTAAATATTAATGTAAAAATTTAACCTAACGCCAACCCCTACTCTATAAAACCCTTATAGAGTTTCAGCTGATTTCATTTTATAATTCTAAATAGTTGGCAATGTCGTTTCACCAAATTTTAATATCTCTCTCCGTCCTTGTTATTTTATTGTTGTAGAGAACTAGTAACATGGTCTTCTAATATATATATAGACGTTTTTCAACAATTAATTTTGTATTCCTTTGTCTCTTAGATCTACAAGCGAGGCAACAAAACACGACTCATAGACTATTATATCAAGCTTTTTTCAATAACGTCTATGATTTCTCCGAGTAAATATGAGAACAAAAATAAAGAAAGAATACATGTTATTGGGTTCTTTTTAATGAAGGTAAAAATTATGAATGTATATTAATATACCTCGGACAACTTGAATTAGGGATTCAAAGAGAACCCAACGAGAGGAGGAAACCGTGTGTTTGAATGCTTTGTTGAGTCACTTCTTTTGTGTCCTATTTGGTCTTATATTTTCTTTCTGGTAAATAAAAATTGCAAAGTGAATCAATAAAAATGTAATGTGATCCGGCCATAAGTGCAACATTGTAATAGAAAAATTGTATCAATGACACTGTAATAGAAAAATTGACAATTGCATCAATAAAACTGTAATACAAAAATTGAATAACTCTATCGAGAAATTTTATAGTTGGTTTGAATTTCATACTACAATCTTAACTAGTAGAACCCTTTGTCTGCACGAATTCAACAACATTAACAAAGAAAAATACATAAAGTAAAATATATCGGACTTGTTCTTACCAGAGCTGTGTCAACAATGGTGTTGGCTGACCACGATGGTTGGTGGGACAATTGATGATAGTGGTAAGTAATAACATCAATGATAGTGGTAAGGACTATAGTGGAAAGTATTATATAAAGAAATCTAATATATATATATATATATATATATATATATATATATATATATAGGGGATGTATCAAGTGAGAAAGACTATTCTTATATGAGAGTGAGAGGAAAAAATATTAACCATTTGATCCAAAAAAAAGGCTGAGATTATTAAAAGTAAATCACATGCTCCTCTTTTAATTCAATTCACCCAACCCTAAAACTGATTTTGTTTCAAGACCCAGTGCCGCTCCGCCGCGATGATACCACCTAAACCTCCATTAACGTTGAAACAAGCAAACTCCCAATCTCCCACAAAGGACTCCAACATTAACAGTAACATGAATCATTGAATTAGGAAATTTCTCTGTTTATTGAGTCATTAACATCTCCTTGTTGGACTTGGTACCATCTCAAATCATCAAACATGATGTGTAAATTGATGATTTTATGGTCATTATTCTTCAACAATCTTTTCTGTTTCCAGTTTTTTCATCTTCAATTCCTTAGTTTCCTTTTCGCAGAAAACAAATTTACTAGCCAACCACCTCTACACTTGCTTCGGATCCAAAACCAATTTGCCGATTGATAATGAAAAGTGTCAAAGGGGATTTGACAAACTGATTATCATCCATGCATGGCAATGAATCTAGAGGATGAAGATGAGATGAGTCAAAGGTAAAAGATTAAGTATGGGAGTGTAGTGGGAAATAGCTAGTAAATTGATTTGCGATGAAGAAGGAATCGAAGAAGAAAAAACTAGAAAAGGAAAAGACAGTTGAAGAATAGAGATAAGTTAAGGCACACGAGTCACTATATTAAGAGTTTAAATCTGAGCCTTTCACTTTGATCCAATGGTTAATAAAAGACCCTCTCACTCTCACATAAAATATTCATTCTCACTAGATATATCCCCTATATATATATATATATATATATATATATATATATATATATATATATATATATATATATATATATATAATGCGAAAATAATAAGAGTGATGAACAATACTTTTGATTGAATTTTTATGAAAAATACTTCTCAATTTTTTTTTATGAATAATTGAGTATTTAGAAGAGCTACTACAAGACAAAATGAGAATGATGTGCAATAAAAGAAATAGCCGTTGCGTGATCAAATTGGAAGGCATATAAATATGTAAACCAATAATATATTTACTATGATAAAAAACTTCTTTGGTAAAATTATCTTATTATATTATTCATTAATTTATAAAATATTAATGTATATATATTTATAAATATTCTATATCTATATAAATTACTTTATTTATTTTTCTATATAATTTCATTTGTTCAACATATTTAGTCAAATCGTGTCATAAATATTAAAAAAATTCCATATTTGAATAATATACATTGTATGTGCACTAATAATCAAGGCTTTAATGAATTAGTCAAAGTGGTAAAGGTCATGGTTCCATTATGAATATGGTCATAGATTAGATTTCTGGTTCATGCGTACGGAGAAAATTCAAATGAGAGGGGAGAACCCACCTTGTGTGTCCCACAAGTTTCCTGACAGAGATTAGTCATCATTAACCGATTTGAAAATTTCATTTCAATATCATGGTAAGTTGGAAATCAAAAAAATAAAATAAAAATAGAATCAGAGCTTCATAGCTTAATAGAATCATAATAGACTATATGCTGAAATTATTCAGCTGCAAATTAAAGTAACATTTCGCAGAACCATATCATTCACGAACGTCGACTTCTTTAGATACAACTTCGAAATAAAAAAATTATTTGAACTTCGGAGCTTCTTTCTTTTCAATTATGTGTGTAATTAAAACGACTGGGTTTACTAAGGATTATATTCTTTATTGGGATGATATTCCCTTGTTTGCTAAGGATTGTTATGATAGAAATAAGCACGGCTCACCATGTTTTAGAATATGTATCTCTTAGTTGGGGTTTTGGCCTAATCCCCCCCTTCTTGTATGTCTCTCTTTTGTTTTGAATAAATTTTGGGTGGGTAGCACTTTGCTTTCCACCTTTTGATTGAAAAAAAAAAAAACGACTGGGTTTACGCTAGCCGTCGTCTACCAATAATATGTTTTCATTTATGTTCTACTGTAGTTAGATCACGAGAGCGATAAGTTGGTCGACTAGGGGTTGCAAGGCATATAAATATTAGCACTATATTTATTTTACTAAAAAAATTCTTTGGTAAAATTATACTTATATTATTCATTAATTGTGAAATATCAATGCATATTTATTTACAATGCTGTATATTTATATAAATTCTTCTATTTATTTTTCTATATAATGTTTTCTTCATTTTATAATATGTTCTCTACCTTGGACTGAAGTACCATTCTCTTACTCTACAATTTTTATAAAATAAAATTATAGGGCCTGTTTGGATTATTTATTTTTGAACTTATGCAAAACAGTGTATGCCAATAAATAATTTTTTATATATTATTATAAGTATTTCGAGTTAGTTTACTATAAAAAAACATATTATAAAAATACAATTTTTGTTAGTGAAAACTTATGAATTAAAATAAAAATTTACTTACTTGTATAAAATATTTTCATAAGCTCAAAAATAAGATAAATTCAAGCAGGCTCTTAGTATAGATCTAAGCTAATAAAAAAATCACAGAAAAAAAAAAATATACAAAAATAGAAATACAAAAATTAAGAAGACATAGAACAACATTTGTTAATGATCTCCTCCTTAGGCAAATCGTTTGGAAAATTTCGAGTTTGATTCCCCTGTTGACAATGGTTATTAACACAATGAAGTGGTATTTTTCACTCCAACAAAATGAATCCAACGGACAATATCTAATACTTGGATTAGATCAATGGTGATTTTCAGTTAATAGGGTTATGATCGCGTTCGAATTATATATGAAATCTGGTGTGCGCATGAACTTGAACTTAAGAATAAATTGCAAGAAAAAGTAAACTGTTGGAATTATAAATTTAGTTTATACATCAATCGAGAATTACAGTCTGTGTCAAGAAGTGTATCATTGCGCTTTTGTGTGTGTGTGTGTGTTAGCGTGCAAATAAATTTTTGTTTTAGGAAGTGTATTTCTCTATTGAAATTGAACTCCCTAAAACAGTCTAAGATTCCTCTATTTATAGAGTTTGGAAAATATCTTTGGTAACTTCTTCCGAATAGCTCAAATAGATCGGCCTGCAGGCCTTAGCCCATATACCCAGCTCTAACTATATATATATATATATATATATATATATATATATATATATATAATTAGTATTTGAAACATCTATATGCACTTATTTATAAAAGAAAGCAAAGAAGAATGTACAAAAAGAGAAAAGAAAAGAAAGAGTACTTTAACTATGCAAGAAGCTAAAGCTAATCGATATGATCCATCATTAGTTGATTAAATGGTAATTGACTGTGAATTGGTCGATCTCCGCAGTTGTCATTAGGTTAATTGAAATCATTAATGTTAGAATTGATTCCGAACCAGATTAGATGGCCAGTAGTAGGGATGATCGTATCCGAACCAAACCAAAAGTAAAACCGTAAACCGAACCAATCCAAACCGAAAACTGCAAAAATCGCATCAATAATAAGGGTCCGTTTGGCCTGAATTTTTTAGGTCTTAAAAGATATCTGAAAGCTAAAAGTGAAAATAATAGCTTTTCAGAAGAAAAAAAAGATAAAGTTGTTTGATATGTTGTTTTTTTTTTAACTTCAAAGTTATTTGGTAAAATATATATATATATTTTTTTAAAAAAAGATAATAACAAACTAAAGATTAATATGAAACTTAAGAAAAGATGATAACAAACTAAATTAAACTAAAAATAATAACAAAAAAGCTCATAATTTTTTCCTAAAAGTAGGTTTCAACCTCTTCTCTTAGAAGCTCTTTTGATTCAATTTTACACATTAAAGAAAAACTGTTTTTTTTTTATTGCTAAGAGCTTTATTAAAATTGTGTTTGGCTCAACTTCTCATTCTTAAGAGAATAAAAAACTAAAAAAAGCTGGGTCAAACGGAGCCTAAATATAAAAAAATACAAGATAAAATATTTATCACTAATACATAAAAGAAATTGAATCAAAAATTCGTAAACCGGACAATTACTTTAATCAAAAAAATTTAATCATACACGGGACAGTTGTTTTAATAAAAAAAGAATTGAATAATAAATAGTGGTTATTATTAATTATAATTGATTACACAAAACTTATACACGGGATAATTAATTTAATAAAAAAAATTTTAATTTAAGTAGTGTTATTTGGACATCCAAAAGTTGACAACTTTTGGGACAACCTTCCTTTTTTCTTTGTAACAAAAAAATAAAGTGAGAGGTGGAGAGAGAGAGTAAGAATATAATGAGAGTAAGAGAGAGAGAGTTGTCCAAAGTTGTCCACTTTTTGGATGTACAAATATCATTTCTCTATCTCTTTTAATTTTATAAATTTTACAAAAAAGAATACAATGACTTAACTTATATTAAAAAATATTTTATTAATAAAAGTCAATTTGGTCTCTTATCTTTAATTTAGTTTTCAATTTGGTCTCTTATCTTTTAAAGATCTCAATTTGGTCCCTTATCTTTTAAAAGTCTCAATTTGGTCTCCTATCTTTTCTGCGGGTCTCAATTTGGTCCCTTATCTTTTATGCAGTTCTCAATTTGGTCCCTTGTCTTTTAAAATTTTGGACATGTGGCCCACTTGGACAGATGACATGTGTCCAAATTTAATGGTAATAGTGAAAAATTTGACGGGAGGGATCAAATTGAGAATTTCAAAAAAAATAAGGAACCAAATTGAGACGTTTAAAAGATAAGAGACCAAATTAAAAACTAAATTAAAGATAAGAGACCAAATTAATAATTAAGCGTTATATTCCAATGTTATTATTTGATTTATTCATTCACACGATCACTGCAATCAGGCGTCAACAACAAGAAAAAAAAAAAAAAGTTCACACGAGAATTAGGGGTCACCCAAACGACGACGATGGCAGAGTCAATCATCAAACGACGGAAAACAGATGAAGAAAACAACGCCGCCGTAGTCACTGATTCCAACCGGATAATGAGTAGTTTACCGGACTCTGTTATGTGCCATATACTGTCCTTCCTCCCAACTAAAACCTCCGTGGCAACAATGAGTCTTGTTTCTCGCAGGTGGCGTAACCTCTGGAAACATCTTCAGGTCTTCAACTTCGACGACGGATCCTCCGACTCTAAATGTTACTGCGAACACCCGCAATTGTTCAAAAGCTTCGGATTATTCGTCAATGCTGTACTCTCCCTTCGCAAGTCTCGCGACATTCGAAAGTTGAATCTCAAATGTGGCATCTCCGATGACGACACGTTTCTCGCCAATTAAATTTATATCTGGCTCCATGCCGCCACTGGACCCCACCTTCATGAATTGTCTCTCACCATTTTCAACTGCCATGGATTCACAAACTTGCTCCTCCCTCCTTCCCTCTTCAATTCTACCAAGCTTGTCTCCCTTTGGTAACTTAATTTATACCTTACTTTGTTTTCTTTGGTGTTTCTTAGTTACATTCAAATATTTCACTTTGTTAGGTTAGTATCGGTGTAGAGATTAGTGTCGTGTTTGTTGTCTATATTATTGGTAGATTATCATCTCTTAAAGGGTGTGTTTGATCTGCTAAAAAATAAGCTACACGACAAGACAATTTTAGTTGTATTGTATTTGATAAGGTACTTGACAGAACAATTTCAGTTGTATTGTGTTTGATTTTAAAACTGTAATTGGGTCCGGACAAATTGGGGGAAAAAAGATTGGACAAATATTAAAATTTTTATCGCTCACTAAACCACTTGACAATTTTTTGTCCTCTGCACAAGTTGCGTAAAATCCCAAAATAACTTTTTGTAGATCAAACGACCATAAATGTGGAAATGAAAAGTGGGAAGGGAATATACTAAGATCAATAATAACTTGCCAAAATTAGATTTTAGATTTTTTATTGAATATGTGGAAGTACAATTTTCTATTTCATCTTTTGTTGAACATGTAAGTTTTTTACAATGTTTATATAATAACATGTCTTTTGAAACACTGCAGTCTTGATGGCGCAATCCATATGAAGGTTCAAGAATCTTTAGTTTATTTTCCATCACTGAAGATACTGAAAATCAACGGAATTATTTTGGACTCAGTAGTTGCCCTTCTCTCTAGATGCCCCATGCTTGAAACTTTTGATATTAACTTTTTTACCCAATCTTTGATCAATCATGTGCCACCTTCCTCCAAGAGTTTGAAATTCACCAATGATGATTTTGCTTGGACTTACATTGAAATAGACTCCCAGTATCCCGGCACAACCACATTGGGCATCCTTGACAACTTGCAGAGCGTGGTAGAATCATATCTTGATGTCTTTTCCTCACGTGAAAGTAAATTTGTTGACCCTATTCTCTACCTCCTCCGAGATAAAGATTTATATGAAGAAAGAGAAACATATATGCGGTTGCATCGTTCGACATCAAAGGTAAAGTTTTATTGTTAATATGGTTTATAATTTATATGTGTGTATGTGTGTGGTTTTGTACTCATGTTGACTGCATCATCACTTGTTGTTGCCGTGTACAAGCAGTGGTCACTTCACACCCCTGTTATAAATTATCCAGAATTTTGCAATTTACATCATTTAAAGCTCATTCTTCCCTGTTTCAAGTCGAATCTTCTGCTCAACGTGCTTGAGAAATGCCACGTGCTTCAAGTTCTAATAATTCAGAGCAATAAGGTTTGTTAAGTTCTCAAATTTTATTTAATCAATCTTTGATCTCTTATGTATGCGTGCATGTAATGTATCTATCGGGTCACACTAATATATTCTTCCTTGCTACTGGTAGGAGGAACCATCACCTTTAAGAACATGGGAGGCGCAGTCAACAACAGTTCCTAAATGTCTTGAATCTCATCTGACCTATATTCACATAGAAGGATATCAAGGATGTGAAGATGAGCTGACATTTGCTGAATATGTCTTGCAGAACGGACTTGTTTTGAAAACAATGCTTATTTTTGTTGATAATTCAATGGACCTAACAAAAAAGTATTGTTCTCTCAAAAGATTAAGTGATATACAAAGGGGATCTGTCACGTGCAAACTCAAATTTGATGCAGCAATGTCTCCTTGAGGTGCAAACTCTCACCGTCTCTTTTCTATTTGGCTTACTGAATTAATGATTATCACGACTGGGTTTAGTCGCCGCAGTTAGATGTGTTACATGATAGTAATTTCATTAGCTATTCATTAGCTATTTTGCTGTTTAGTTAGTTAGTTAGATTAGACAGTGAGTGAGGTGGCTAGTGTCTAATAAGCTATAGAAATAATTGAGCCTTGTAGTCATTTCATCATCTGTTCAATATGATTCCTTGTTAGAATTTCTCTCAAACTTCAAGTTTCCTTTTTCCTTTTCTCTCGATTTTGTGATTTCCAACAAAATTAGATGTTGAAATTCTCAGGCACATCCGTTTCTAAGTGACACGGGCAGAAAGAAAGTTTGCAGCATGATGTATACTCATCCGAGCTATATCCGGCTTCTAATGAGGTTTCCAAATTAAGAAGAGAAAATGAAGAGTTGAAATCAGAGATAGTGAAACTTAAAATGAAAATAAAAGAGATTGAAAAATGTACAGTTGATTATGGTGTTAGTAGTCCATTAAATGTTTCGTCACCTTCAGCTGATAAGCCTCCTTTGCCTAGAAAATCATTCCTAAACTCAGTTTCCAGAAAACTTGGCCGTCTTTCTCCTTTTTCGCGTGGTAGTCCTGGCATAACACCGATGAAAGATCGTCTAAAACAAGACAAGGTTCGACTGGTAATTGTTTTATTGAATAGGTATGTATGGTTGTTGTCTACTTAACGATAATAGGTAGGACTGTTCATTACTAACTGGAAACTGAACCAAACCGCCGAACCGAACCGGAAATATCTAAACCATACAGTAAGTTTACGAACCATTAAGCTCTGGACAGTTCTCTAACTATGAACTGAACCGTAAATAACCGAACCAAACTGTTGATAACCGAACCATTAAGCTCAAAACTTAAAAACTAAAATTTTCTCAAAATTAACACGTCGTTTCCAATTTCCATAGCTCCCAATAGGACTGATCATAGTTCCCAACAAAAACCCTAGTTCCCAATTTTCGATTTCGATTATGGGTTTGTGAGATTGGACTCTTCTCTTAAAAAAATATTATGCTCAATATTCATGTATAACTCTTACATTTTATTTTTCTTTATATTTGCTTTAGCTTTCCTGCAAATGATACATTTCTTCATTTGCCTTCTAGTTATGTTTCATATAATAATGTGTCACTAGGCTAAGAGACCAAATTAGAAATTCCAGGTGGTGTACTTCAATATAAAAAGGACTAGAATCAGCTTTTATATGGCGTCTAAGAATTTTGTATACTTCCTTTAAACAAAGTAATTTGCTTACTGCATAGTGGTTTGCTTTGAAACAAATCAAATGCATATTAGTCACAGGGTATTTTCATTTTCTTGGTAGGAGTTTTCAAATGTCAGACAACAATCTTTAATGTTTTGAAGTTCATGATTCAACATGCATATGTAACAAAATCAAATTATGTACAATTTTTCAACTTATTGCATAGCAAAATTGAATTTATAAGTCTTTAATCTAGTTCATTAATCTATAAGCCATAAATTGATTATTAGTGTATGTTTGAATTTTCTATTTGTAAGAACTAGCAAGGATTACTAACGAGTTAATCCTGCAACAAAAAAAATGGTCAAAAAATGGTAAAAAAAACCAAAAACAGGTGTAATAGTTCGGTTAACCATAAAAAACAGTTCAGTTTAATGTGTTTACAGTTTGGTTCGGTTAAGAATTAAAAACCGATTAACCGAACCATAAGTTCAGTTCGGTTTGGCTATAAACCATAACAGTTCGGTTTGGTTTTCCGAACCATTTTTATGGTTCGGTTCAGTTTGGTTCGGTTATTTGACTGAACTGAACCATGAACAGTCCTAGTAATAGGTGTGTTCTGTATTGAAAAAACATGGCGTGTCGTTGTATTACATATTAAGAATGAAAATTAGCATGCCCCAGGAGTGATATTTGGACTTCAGTGCCTTTTCAAGTTTGGTTGGCATTATTAATTCATTCTCCGTGGCATTCAAACAAATAAATAAATAATTGTAATAAGTGCGTCTAAATTCCAAACCAACCAATCACGTTTTAACGTACAGAAAACTTTCATTTTTCATGTGTTTCAAATAATTCCAGCAGTTGATAAATCAACATCCAAATATTTCAAAAAAAAAAAAAAACAGAAACAAACAAACAAAACAAGGAAGAAGAAAATTCAAAGCTGAGGACTTAAACACAGTCCACACAGCTCAAGTCTTCCACTTATCTAATTAAGTCTTCTGCTTAATTGCTTCCCAGCTTCTCTTCTCTTCTTCCCTCCCTAATTTATATGAATTGCAATCATCAATATCATCATCATAGCTTCAAAAAATCATCAAACAAACACAGTTTTCCTCTCTCACTCACCATGGCAATTCTACACTCTATCTTTCTACTTGTTTTTCTTCTTCAATTCTCATCACTACAATTTCCTTCACTTGGATACAATCACCAAGACACATACTTCATTAATTGCGGCTCAAATATCGATGTTAATGAAAGTAACAACCTTTATATTGGTGAATCAAACCCTACTTACCCTCGAACAAATTTCAGGAAAAGCTTCATAGAAACCAATCAATCATCAGTGCCTTCATCTCTATACCAAACAGCAAGAATTTTCTATTCTGAATGTTCCTACCAATTCACTACCGTCCCAAACAACACCTACATGGTACGTTTCCATTTCTATTCATTCTCTTCACAGATTAACCTTTCCACAGCAAAATTCAACGTTTCCGTTCCAGGTTTCTCTCTGTTACAAAACTTCGACGCTAAAAATACTACAGATTCGGGCTTAATAAAAGAGTATTTTGTTAAAATCACCCGAAAAAGCTTCAAAATCACTTTTGCACCTCAAAATTCATCATTCACGTTTGTTAACGCAATAGAACTCTTTATGCTCCCAACTCATTTAATCCCCAATTTAATCCCACGGTTCACTTACACCGGTTCTACTGGTCGAGGCTTAACCACTTATAGTAACGATTTCCTCTCACGAGCTTTGGAAACCACACACCGTCTTAACATTGGCGGTGAAAATGTCACTAGAGAAAACGATAACTTATCAAGAGAATGGTTACCAGATGACAGTTATATAACTGATCCACAAAACGCTAAGAATCGTACCTTTTTTGGAGGTAAAATTAAACGCGCTAAAGATGATGAATATGATGGTTTACATTCAGATCAATATACTGCTCCTGATGTCGTTTATCAAACAGCCAAAGAGAGTAAAAATGGTTCTAACGGTTTAAACATAAGTTGGAGTGTTCCTGTGGAGAAGAATATAGATCATTTCCTTAGGCTTCACTTTTGTGACAATATTAATCCCCAGGGTCTACTTACAACCTTCATTCTCAACATTTATGACCAGTTTGTTATTACAGATTTAAATCATGACACATATTTGTCTACTCCTTATTATTATGATTTTGTGGTTCGTTCCGATGGCTCTGGACTATTGATTGTTAGTGCGATACCTAATACATCGGCTGCTAATCCGAACGCATTTTTAAACGGGCTAGAACTAATGAAAGTGATTGAATTGTCGGGTTTGATTCCCTTAGATGATTCAGATTCCAATTTGAAGATTAGTCTTCTTGTGGTGCTGGGTTCAGTCATTGGAGGTTTAGTATTGATTTCTGTTGTGGTAGTTTTGTTTCTTCGGATTATTAAAATCAAGAAACAAAAGCCTGTTGAGAATTTAGATTTCTTGAAAATTCCAACTACTGCAGGAGGGATTTCTAATAGCAGATTACATTATGGAAATATAACTCAAGGCTCATCTTTACCTAACTTAAACCTTGGCTTGAAAATCTCCTTGTTTGATCTTCAATTCGCAACAGAGAATTTTGATGCGAAGAGGATAGTTGGAATTGGTGGTTTTGGAAATGTTTATATGGGAGTTCTCAAGAATGGAATGAGTGTTGCAGTGAAAAGAAGTGTGTCTGGGTCAGGTCAAGGGCTTCCTGAATTTCAAACCGAGATAATGATTTTGTCCAAGATTCGTCACATACATCTTGTTTCTTTAATAGGGTATTGTGATGAAAGAGATGAGATGATACTTGTTTATGAGTACATGGAAAAGGGAACACTTAGAGAGAATTTGTACAATACGAATTTGCCTTATTTGACTTGGAAGCAAAGGCTTGAGATTTGTATTGGTGCTGCTAAAGGTCTTCATTACCTTCACAAAGGAGTAGCTGGTGGAATAATTCACCGTGATGTTAAATCGACTAACATATTGCTTGATGAGAATCTTGTAGCTAAAGTTGCTGATTTTGGTCTTTCAAGGACAGGTCCTCTTGATCAACACTCTTATGTCAGCACATGTGTTAAAGGAACTTTTGGGTATCTTGATCCTGATTATTTTAGAACACAACATCTCACCGAAAAATCTGATGTTTACTCTTTTGGGGTTGTTCTACTTGAAGTGTTGTGTGCAAGACCAGCCATCGATCTGTCTTGTCCAAATGAGCAAGTAAATTTGGCTGAGTGGGGATTGCTTTGCAAAGAGAAAGGAATACTTGAAGAGATCGTTGATCCTTCCATCATACGACAAATTAATCAAAACTCACTCAGAATATTTAGTGAGATTGTGGAAAAATGCTTACAGGATTATGGTTGTGATAGGCCAACAATGGTTGATGTGTTGTGGGACTTGGAATATGCTTTGCAACTTCAAATAGAACCACATGAGGATAGTTCTAGCAGTGCTTTTGGATCACTTCAATTGCCTAATGTTCAACATTTACCTTCTGTGTCAACACTGATTGAAGTGGATGGCATGTCTGTTGAGAGGGTTGATGAATCTGAAACTACAACATCGATGGTGCTAGATAGAATTTCATGTGAAGCTAATCAAGGCACAACAATCATTGTATACTCCTGGCAACACCTGGGCACTTACCCCCCAAATTTTTGTTATTTTAGGGGTTAGTTTAGGATAAAATTGAAATTTTTAGAGATTAATTTAAGGTAAAATTGAGATATTTTTTGTTTATAATTTTTCTACCTCCGCCACTGCCGACGGACGTTTTGTTCCATAGGCTTTGATTTTATATACCCACGGAAATTCTCCTTTCCAATCGAGATATACATACAGCCATTGAAACCTATTGAATTGGTTTACCAACGACAATCAGTAATTGTAAATGCTCATGTTATTATATACTCCATAAAGGCAATACAATGAAGAAAGGAATGAAGCCACATGATATCATAAGGTTCGATCACTGTGACACTGTCCGTCTTGGCTTTGTTTAGTGACACCCCATTGCGTCACTCTTGAAATCGTTTATTTTCTGTTATAGGTCCTTGTTTGTTTTGTGATTTTTTCCGAAACCTTGATTGTAGCTACCGCAGTTCTGAGTTTTGGGCCTATTCTTGTTTGATCGTTGTTCTCGCCATTGCATTTCTGGTTGCAAGTGGGTACTCATCTTTTACTTTTTCTACTGATTTTAGTTAATTTTGGGACTAGATAGTAAGAGCACCTGACACATTTGACGACTAAAATGACCATTTATTTACTCCTAATATGGTTCTATTGTACTTTCTTTGCTTTGAAGTGTTAATGTCCCAGATAACATAAACTGTTACTTTTAAGATTTAAATAAACGTTTGGTCCTGCAAAATTATATTTTTTAATTTTAGTCCTCCTAAATTCTTTTGTTTGGATTTTATCTTTGCAATGTCAAAAACCATTATGTTTGGTTCCTGACGTTAACGTCTGTTGGCCGACATACTTTCATGTATGAACAAGCCCAGAACATGATATACATTGCAGCTGGCTTTGAAACTTTGGTTTAATCATAGTTTATTTGCAACATAACAGAGTTGAACTGCTATCATTAAATGTACAGTTGAATATGATGTTAGTAGTCCATTAAATGTTTCTTCACCTTTAGCTGATAAGCCTCCTTTGCCAAGAAAATCATTCCTAAACTCAGTGTTATATATTATGACTTCAGTGGCATTTCAAATTTGGTTTCATTATTAGCAGATTCTTAATTCTTTCTCTGCAATATTTTAATATATAAAATAATTATAATAAATGCGTCGAAACTCCAAATCAACCAATCAAGTTTTAACGTACATAAAACTTTCATTTTTCATGTGTTTCAAATAGTTCCAGCAGTTGATAAATCAACTTCCAAATATTTCAAAAAAATAATAAAAGAAACAAACAAACAAGGAAGAAAAAAATTCAAAGCTGAGGACTTAAACACAGTCCATACAGTTCAAGTCTTCCACTTATCTAATTAAGTCTTCTTCTTACTTGCTTCCTCTTTTCTTCTTCTCTCCCTACTTATATCAATTGCAATCATATTAATTAATTATGATTATCATAGCTTAAAAAGTTTCATCAAACAAACACAATTTTCCTCTCACACTCACCATGGCAACTCTTCACCTCCACAAAATTCAACATTCTATCTATCTACTTGTTGCTTTTCTTCTTCAATTCTCATCACTTCACATCCCCTCACTCGGATACGATCACCAAGACACATACTTCATCAATTGCGGCTCAAATATCAATGTTAATCAAAGTAACAACCTTTATATTGGTGAATCAAACCCTACTTACCCTCGAATAAATTTCAGGAAAAGCTCCATACAAACCAATCAATCATCAGTGCTTTCACCTCTATACCAAACAACAAGAATTTTCTATTCTGAATCTTCCTACCAATTCACTACCGTCCCAAACAACACCTACATGGTACGTTTCCATTTCTATTCATTCTCTTCACAAATTAACCTTTCCCCTGCAAAATTCAACGTTTCTGTTCCAGGTTTCTCTCTATTACAAAATTTTGACGCTAAAAGCATCACCAACTCTGTTCTAATAAAAGAATATATCATTAAAATCATCCGTAAAAAATTTAAAATAACTTTCACACCGCAATATTCCTCATTCGCATTTGTTAATGCAATAGAACTCTTCATACTCCCCACTCATTTAATCCCCAAGTCAATTGCACGTTTCAACTTACTCTCAAAAGCTTTGGAAACTAAACTTCGTCTTAACGTCGGTGGCCAACCCGTCAATAGAGAAACCGATAACTTATCGAGAGAATGGTTACCAGATGACAATTATATAACTGATCCACAAGACGCTAAGAATAGTCCCATTTTTAGAGGTACACTTAAACGTGCTACAGATGATGAATATGATGGTTTACATTCAGATCAATATACTGCTCCAGATATTGTTTATCAAACAGCCAAAGAGAGTATTAACAACTCTTACGGTTTAAGCATAAATTGGAGTCTTCCTTTGGAGAACAATATAGATCATTTCCTCAGGCTTCACTTTTGTTACATTTTTAATGATAGTATAAATGTGTCTTCTCCTTATTATTATGATTTTGTGCTTCGATCTGATGACTCTGGGCTATTGAATCTCAATATAAAACCTAATGCAACGGATTTTAGACCGAAAGAATTTCTAAACGTGCTAGAAATAATGAAAGTGATTGAATTGTCGGGTTTAATTCCCTTAGACGATCCGAGTTCGAATTCAAAGAAGAATAGTCTTCCTGTGGTGGTAGGTTTGGTCGTTGGAGGTTTAGCTTTGGTTTCTGTTGTGGTGGTTTTGTTTCTTTGGATTATTAAAATCAAGAAACAAAAGCATGTTGAGAATTCCGATTTGTTGAAGATTCCAGCTGTTGCAGGAGGGATTTCTCATAGAAGATTAACTTACGGAAAAATAACTCAAGGCTCACTTTTAACTAAAATAAACCTTGGTCTGAAAATCCCCTTGCTTGATCTTCAATTTGCAACGAAGAATTTTGATGTGAAGATGATAATTGGAATTGGTGGTTTTGGAAATGTTTATAAGGGAGTTCTCAAGAATGGAATGACTGTTGCAGTGAAAAGAAGTGTGTCGGGGTCAGGTCAAGGACTTCCTGAATTTCAAACCGAGATAACGATTTTGTCCAAGATTCGTCACATACATCTTGTTTCTTTAATAGGGTATTGCGATGAAAGGGATGAGATGATACTTGTTTATGACTACATGGAAAAGGGAACACTTAAAGAGCATTTGTACAATACAAATTTGCCTTGTTTGACTTGGAAGCAAAGGCTTGAGATTTGTATTGGTGCTGCGAGAGGTCTTCATTACCTTCACAAAGGAGTAGCTGGTGGAATAATTCATCGTGATGTGAAATCTAGTAACATATTGCTTGATGAGAATCTTGTAGCTAAAGTTGCTGATTTTGGTCTTTCAAGGACAGGTCCTCTTGATCAACACGCTTATGTCAGCACATGTGTTAAAGGAACTTTTGGGTATCTTGATCCTGATTACTTTAGAACACAACATCTTACAGAAAAATCTGATGTTTATTCGTTTGGGGTTGTTCTACTTGAAGTGTTGTGTGCAAGACCAGCCATCGATCTGTCTTGTCCAAATGAGCAAGTCAATTTGGCTGAGTGGGGATTGCTTTGCAAAGAGAAAGGAATACTCGAAGAGATCGTTGATCCTTCCATCATAGGACAAATTAATCAAAACTCACTTAGAATATTTAGCGAGACCGTGGAAAAATGCTTACAGGATTATGGTTGTGATAGGCCAACAATGGTTGATGTGTTGTGGGACTTGGAATATGCTTTGCAACTTCAGATAGAACCACATGACGATAGCATTGTTCAATTGCCTAATGTTCAACGATTACTTTCTATGTCTACATTGATTGAAGTGGATGGCAGTTCTATTGGGAGGGTTGATGAATCTGAAACTACAACGTCGATGATGCTTGATAGAATTTCATGTGAAGCAAATCAAGGCACAACGATCAACACGCAAGTGTCTCCACTGTAGTTTTTCTTTTTTAGATAGTTCACTTCTCTATTCTGTCCTTGTTACCATGTATTTTTTCCCCTTAGATATGGTTGTTGCTCTATTTTCAATTGTAAGACTAATGGAATAAAAGAATAATTATTTTTGAATGACTATATGTGGATTTGTGCATTATAAAATAGTGTTTTTCTTTCATCCTAAATACAATGTGTTTAAATAAGGATGTTAACTTGTTCAATTCAGCAATTTTCATTCTTTATTGAAGCTGAACACAAGATCAAACATCTTCATTATTGTTCATGAAAGGAAAACAACAAAATTTGAACAACAGCAAAATAAAAAAAAAAAACATAGAATCTGCAATGAGACAGACAATTATGCTCCAAGCTTCATAATATAAAGATCTCCAAGCATCTACAAAGACTAAATTTAAGTGGCCATTATGCTCCAAGTCTTAGAGTTCTTAAACTACACAATACAATAACATTTGCTGCTATTTTTAAACCTGTAAGACAAAACATGAAAAATTGTTTTAGAGTGTGTTTGGATGAGTCATTTTAAAATTTAAGGGATTTTGAGATTTCATGGAATTCAAATGCTTTCATTTGAATTCCCTTGATTTCAAAATTTTTTGTTTGGATGACACATTTGAATTCCCATCATTTCAAAATTCTTTGTTTGGAAAAGGTAATGAATTACAAAGTAATTCATTTTTAAAATTGTCATTTTTTTTTCGATATTATTTGAATAATTATAATAAAAAAACTCGGCCTGAACCATAAAACAGGTCAAAAAGCCTAAAATACCCTAAACCCAAAAAATCAGCCGAAAAATCTAAATTTGGTCGAAAACCCAAATAATCGGCCGAAAAACCCTAAAATCGACCGAAAATCTAAAATCGGCCGAAAACCCAAAATATCGGCCGAAAATCCAAAAAATCGGCTGAAAACCCTAAAATCGGCCGAAAACCAAAAATCGGCCAAAAACCCAAAAAATCGCCGAAAAATCTAAAATCGCCGATTTTTAATTTTTCGGCCGATTTTTAGGGTTTATAGTCGATTTTAGATTTTTTGGCTGATTTTAGTCTTTTTACCGATTTTTTGGATTTTCGGTCGATTTTAGTTTTTTTGGGCGATTTTAGGGTTTTTGCCTGATTTTAGGATTTTCGGCCGATTTTAGGGTTTTTCGGCCGATTTTTTGGGTTTTCGGCTGATTTTCGGGTTTTCAGCCGATTTTAGGGTTGTTGGCCGATTTTAGATTTTTCGGCCGATTTTAGGATTTTCAGCCAATTTTAGATTTTTCGGCCGATTTTTGGTTTTTCGGCTGATTTTCAGGTTTTCGGCCGATTTTTGGTTTTTCAGCCGATTTTAGGGTTTATAGTTGATTTTAGGTTTTTCCAATGTGCACTACTAAATCGAAAAAACATATTCTAACAATAATTACCAATTTGACCATCACTGAATCCTGTCTTAAGGTAACAATCTATAATCTTGACAACAAAGTACCTTTATTTGCTACTGTAGGTTTCATTGGATTAGTGGCCGTCGTCTTTTTCCACCCTTTTGCGTTTTTTTTTTTAACTTTTTGCCTGCTCTTCCCAAATGTTCACCGCGTTTGTCTTTAGCTCGACGCAGATATCACCTTATTTGCTCTGCCTGCTTCCAGGTAGGGTTTATCTGGGAAAACATCTATCTGTATCCGGAAGGGGTTTATTTTGGTAAGGTTTTACTGCCTTCCTCCTCTTTAATTAGGGTTACCTTTCGCTCGCTTTCCCCCCATAAATCTTCGTCTCTGATTCAAATTTGAATTTCAAATTCTTGATTATTTTATATTATAATTGAACCTATAAATTCGATGAGTTTGTGTTGTTTATTTGCATTCCACGTTGTGTTTAGGATTAAATTAAAATGGCAAAGGTTTGTAAAAAGTTTGATGATGTTGCTGAGATTCTTCCCAACCAGGGCTCCATTCGTATCAAGGTCCGTGTTCTTTGACTATGGAAGATTCCCTCCTTTCTCAATCCTTCTGAGATAAGTTCTATTGAGATGGTGCTGATTGATGATAAGGTATGTTGTGTATAAAACTTAAATGTTTTGGTCAGATGATTCATTGTTGTTCTGCATCTCAAGAACATCATAAAAAGTTTTTTTTTTTATATAGGGTGCCAAGATCCATGCTTCTATTAAGAAGCAGCTATTGTATATGTTTGATTCCAAGATTGTAGAAGGTGAGGCTTATCAAATGTCCTGTTTTGCTGTTGCACCTGAGGTGGGTTACTATAGACCCACCCTTCATCCTTACAAGCTACTCTTCCAAATTAAGACTCGTCTTCAATCTGTGAAGAACTCTCCTATAACTAATTATGGTTTGAGTCTCACTTCGTTGGCTGAAGTTTGTAGTCATACCCATGACTATGAATTTCTGGTTGGTTAGTATTTCGTGTATTTTTTTTATGCTGTCTATTATTTCTGCAATGGTATCGTGGTAATGAAAGCATAATTTGACCTAACCTTGCAGATGTTATTGGCCTGATGACTGGGATTTCTGCGGAAAGGGAATACATAAGGGATGGAAAGATTACCAAGATGGTTATTGTTGAGTTAATTGATGCTAGGTATATTTGATCCTTTATAGTTATTTTTTGTGATCATCTTTGTTGATTTATTGCTTCATTTGTTTGTATATTAGTTGACTTTGTGTAATTTTTAATAAATAGTGGTAAATGTGAATGTGCTTTGTTTGGTGACTATGTCACTGAGTTGAACAAGAAAATGGGGAAGGCTGATGAAGGGCTTCCAGTGATTGTTGTTCAGTTTGCAAAAATCAAGATATTCAGAGGTTATATATATAGTTATATTCGTATTCCATTTCATTGGTATGTATGTTGTATCTTACTCTGGTTTTATCTATAGATCAAGCATCTATTCAAAATGTAATCAATACCACCAGGATTTTCATAAATCCTGAGATCCCCGAGGCTGTTGAGTTTAAAAATAGGTTTGTGTTGTGGTTGATTAATTCCATTATTTTTACAACTGTGTGAAATTTACTTTAATTCCTTGTGTTTGGAATTTCTTCGTGATCAGCATCGCTCTGCATGGGATTGATATGGAATCCTTTATTCCTGTGATTGGAGGGAGGGCTAAACCTACTATGGAAGAAGAGTTTCTTCGTATGCACCCAAAAAAGAAAGTTTCTGATCTCAGTGACTTGGAGGAAGAGGGAATATTTGCTGTATATGGAGTTGTATCTGGAATAGTTCAAGGTGAAGACTGGTGGTACCCAGCCGTCAAGTGTCATAAGGCTGTGCTTCCTGATTCTGGTGCTTACTACTGCAATGGATGCTCCCGACATGTTTTCCAATGTATTCCTAGGTAAACATGATAAAGGGAGAGCCATTTGTTGGTTTTGATTTTTGTTGATATCTTATTTTATGAGCTTTCTATGCGCCATGTTGTTTTATTTAGGTTCAGGGTTAAGGTTGAGGTATCGGATGGTGATTCAACATCTGTTTTTGTTCTATTTGATTCTGACATGAGTTATATACACGAGAAAGCGTGTGCTCATTTTGTTGGAAAAGCAAAGGTCTATTTCTTATTTAATTTTTTTGTTGTGAAACAATTTGTTTGTTACTTTTGTTTGCTGATTTTGATCATACTTAGGTACCCAATGGAGGTTCAGTCCCGCCTGAGTTTGATTCATTGATTGGCTGTAAGATGTTGTTTATCATTGACAAGGGATTCAACCATTCCAAACTACTTGATGGGACCTTTAGGGTCAAACGTGTCTGCAGCGATCCTCAAATTATTCAAAGATTCTTAGCTGAGGGCCCTTTCAATACTCCTGTAAAGGTGAATGAGGAAATATTCCACTCTCTTTCAAACAATGTTTTTGTTGTGTTTGCTATTAAATGCAGAAATATTAACATTTTTTCCCTTTATTTGTAGCCAATGTCCCAGACAATTGAAATTAACTCTGACAATGACTTGGATGAAGTTGACATTGTCCGTGATTCGCAACCTCTCTCATTCCTGAAAGACATTATTGTCACTCCCCCTATTGATGCTAAGACCTCAGCTGAAGAGGATCCTTTGTTGTCTACTGTGAAGAGAAACTTGGTGGATCAGTTTGATGGCGTTTCAAAGGTTGAAGGGAAGAGGCCTATAAGGCGTGTGAAGGTTAAAATCGAGAAGGAGTAGTTGCAGTGATTATTGTTGTGGAGGCTATTTGTTTGTTGTTATAATTAAGACATATGTTAGTTATAGTAATGTTGTTATAAGTTAGTTTGCTTTCCTGCAATGCACCATATGTGTTGGTGGAATTATTATGATCTTTTTCTGTTTACTTTGTTGCATGGTTGATGTATGTTGCTGTTCTATATGTATGTTGCTGGTATACAGCCGTATGAATTAAATAAATAGCCTTCGGTTTGTTTAGTTATTATTGCACCTTTTGTATGGTTTTGTTTGTGTTGTAGTTGTTGTTTTTGACAGGTGTTATTCTTATTGATTGTTCCACTTGCATGTTTTGTTCAAGAGGCTTTATCTCATGTAGCATATAATTTTTTTTATATATATATTTTCCAATCCCGATAAATTTAATGGGCCAAACCTTTTTTGGATTGTTTTGTTCAGATACCAAAAGTGTAAAGTTGGACAAATGTTTATAATGGTATAAAAGTCATTTATCAGTATTATATTCTCTTTGTAGGTGTGCATATATCAATTAAATTTTTTTTTAAAATAATATATATGTGCCTCTTGTGTCAAATCATTTAATACCTTCAACCAATAACAGATATGTATTACGCCGAGTTGCCTTTTCTGCCCAGTATATTTATATAATATGTAAGACTATTTTTCTTTATTGGGTAACTACGTCAAATTATTGTACTCCTTCAAAGTATCAATGAAATTTTTTTATAAGGCTTTATTAGTAGTTTTTTTAGTGTAATGCAATTATGTGTTTTCATCCAGTTGAAATATCTATCCCTCCCAGTTACTCTGGTTGTCCTGTATCATACATTCTTAAATTCTCTTTAGTATTAAATTATTTTACCATGTTTTTGCATATTAATGATTTTTTTATAGATCTTATTTTATATGTGGATGTTGTGTCATATTATGTAACATGCTCAACCAACAACGGACGTGTATTTCGTCACGTCGTACTGGTTGTCCAGTATTTTTATATTATCTGTAAGATTGATGGAGTTGTCTCTGGTGACCCCGTCAAATTATTTTTCTCCGGTGACGTACATCAATTAATTTTTCTTTGTAAGAGTTTATTTAATTGTCTCCATTTTGTAAAATCAATTTGTGTTTTTGTTCACTTTGAAACACGTATTCCGTTGTGTTACCCAAATTTATCATCTATCTTACTCTTTTAAATTCCCAGTTGTGCAAATTTAATTTACACCGTTACAACAATTCAATAAATATTTTTTTAAAAAAATAATATATATGTGCCTCTTGTGTCAAATCATTTAATACCTTCAACCAATAACAGGTATGTATTACGCCGAGTTGCCCTGTTCTGCCCAGTATATTTATATAATATGTAAGACTATTTTTCTTTATTGGGTAACTGCGTCAAATTATTGTACTCCGTTAAAGTATCAATAAAATTTTTTGTAAGGCTTTATTAGTAGTATTTTTAGTGTAAAATAAATATGTGTTTTCATCCAGTTGAAATATCTATCCCTCCCAGTTACTTTGGTTGTATTGTATCATACATTCTTAAATTCTCTTTAGTATTAAATTATTTTACCATGTTTTTGCATATTAATGAATTTTTTATAGATCTTATTTTATATGTGGATGTTGTGTCAAATTATGTAACATGCTCAACCAACAACGGACGTGTATTTCGTCACGTCGTACTGGTTGTCCAGTATTTTTATATTATATGTAAGATTGATGGAGTTGTCTATGGTGACCCCGTCAAATTATTTTTCTCCGGTGACGTACATCAATTAATTTTTCTTTGTAAGAGTTTATTTAATTGTCTCCATTTTGTAAAATCAATTTGTGTTTTTGTTCACTTTGAAACACATATTCCGTTGTGTTACCCCAAATTTATCATCTATCTTACTCTTTTAAATTCCCAGTTGTGCAAATTTATTTTACACCGTAACAACAATTCAATTAATTTTTTTTTTAAATAATATATATGTGTCTCTTGTGTCAAATCATTTAATACCTTCAACCAATAACAGGTATGTATCACGCCGAGTTGCCCTGTTCTGCCCAGTATATTTATATAATATGTAAGACTATTTTTTTTTATTGGGTGACTGCGTCAAATTATTGTACTCCGTTACTCTGGTTGTCCTGTTTCATATAGTTTTAAATTCTCTTTAGTATTAAATTATTTTACCCTGTTTCTCCATATTTATATTTTTTTTTTATAGCTGGTATTTTATACGTATATGTTTTGTCAAATTATTTAATATGCTCAACCAACAACAGACATGTATTCGGTCACGTCGTACTGGTTATACAGTTTTTTTATATTATATGTAGGACTAACGGAATTATTATTCCATTGTGTTATCGCTGGTTGCACCTCTATCTGACTGTCTAAAATTTATGACTGATTAAATTATTATTTACCTTAATTAAATATCAATTAAATTCCTTTTATAATATGACATTTTACTCTACTGAGTTTTTACTCATAAGTATACTAGATTTTCCCTTTCCTTTTGTTTTGGTAAACTCCTTGATTTCAAAATTCCCTCCCAAACCAACTTTCAAAGTCTTTGAGATTTTGTGTCAGATTATTATTTCTATATATGTGACACTACTCTCTCTGGCTTTTTCTCATTTTATGTCAAAAATAGGTACTTCTGGTGTTACTTTATGATAATCAAATGGATTTAATTCAAAGTACTCCTTTACAAAAGATGAAAGATTTCATTGGTCATTTAAATGTTAAGACACTTAGGGAATTATTAAAGAGTAATGATATTGGAGTATTTGTGGTCCTTGCTTCGTTTGTTTCTGTCGAAGAAGGTGTTGATGCTTGGTTCCCTGACGTTGGTGTCAATCCCAAGCTTAAGTTGAATTTCTCTGTCTTTCATTTTTCTTAATGAATTTTGTAACTGCATTTTTCTTGAGTTCGTTTTTTTGATGTTGTTATTTCGTTTCTGAACGTCTGTGTTATGCAATATATCTTTAGGTTTAGAATGAAACTCAAGGTTGAAGATGGGCACGAATTTGCTATTTTCTCTCTGTATGATTGTGATGTTGAGTTCTTGGCTATGGAGACTTGCCCTGTGTTGCATTCCATGGTAGTGTAAATTGCAAACTCTGAGTTTAAAGTGTCCTTAGTTTTGATTGATTATTGCTTATGTTCCACTGTGTCTTGCTGCTTTTGTGTAATACTCTGTGTTTTTCTGCAGGGTGAATCTTGCTCATTGTTCCCTGATGAAATGGACTGTTACTTTGGGGATTCGATTCTGTATAAGGTTCAAAGGGATTGCTCTGTTTTGGATGAGAAGATTGCCCATTTTAAAGTTATTTCCATCTGCAATGAGGTTGCAGTTGTTGATAAATTCAGTGATGAGTACTTATCCAGTGATGAAAATATTGATCCGGTATATTGATGGAAATCTATTGATGTTCATGTGATGATTATTGTTCTCTGATTTGTTTAACTTTTTTTTTAATTTGATGGAGCTAGGTATCTAGTTTTGAGAAAACTATTAGTTCTTCTGGTGAGGAAAATTGTGGTTCCATTGTATTGCAAAGTAATGCTGCGTCTGAGAAAAAAATACCAGTTCATCTCGATGAATCAATTATCTCTCATGCTGGGATTTTGCACGCAAAAGTATTTCACTAAATACTCTTAATTAACTATCTATACTTTTCATGTGTGTGGTTTGAATATTATTTATGGCTGCAGTTGACTTATGTTTCTCCATTTTCCAGTCGAATTCAAACCCACGGGACAACTGCGAGACTTTTGTTATTAATAGCACAAATACTGAGTCAACTCTAAGGGGGAAGGATGCTCAAATAAGCTCTTCACATGGTGGTCTCATACGCAGCACTTCTCTTGATATAGGGGTAGTCTAGCTAAACTAATTTTTCTGGGTGCTAGGCATGCTTAGGGGAAAGACATGTAATAATTTTTGTTTTTAACTTACCTGCTGAACTTCAATAATGTGTAATAGCTAAATATTTTTATTTATTTAATTATCCATTAAGTGTAAGGAATGCGTCCTAATAGATCGTGTTGTACTACTACTTATGTTTACAACGATACTCCAACTATGCTTGAAATAATATTAGGAAAGTTTGTATTAATTTTGTATTAATCATTTTGAATTACTTTTGAGATTTACGACATATTCATTTCTAACGAATTAGATTTTATTTGTTTATTCGGTTTGGTTTTTTGCATTTTAAAATAACTAAACTCTTTATTATATAGTAATTATATAAATAGCTTGGTAGACTATATAATTATGAATTTATTTAAATTTATTGTTTTTTTATCTTAGTTTAATTTTATTTTATTTATAATCGTTCACCTTTTGTATTATTCATGATAAATTAATGTTAATTATAATATTTCGCAGTAAAGTCAATTATACTTTTAAGATTTTGAAATGTTAATTATCAGTTAAAATTTTATATAATAGATTTTTAGCGTTTTAATATTTATAACAAATTTTCGATCCTTGCCACATTAATCGAGTTATTCGAAATAAGAGTCTTTTTTATTTGAATCAGCGAAAGGATTATTATTCTGTTACAATTAGTTAAGGTCGAAAATAAAATTTATATACTCGTGATATAATTCAGGTATTTGCATAGTTTTTTTTGTAATGGTGTATAGTTTCTTTTTCATAAAATGAATCTTATATTTGCATTGAAGAGATTTTAAAAATTTGATGCGTAATATACTATGTAGTTTTTTTTTTGCGTGGATCTTTTATAATGATTTCTACGGTGTCTATGCAGGAGGTCCAACTCTTATAATAAAGTAGGTTGGCTGCAGGTTCTGAAATGACATGTTTCAAAAGGTTTCAGGTTCACTTTTTTAGCTTCGTGTAGCCAAAACCTTCATCGCTCGAAAACTTATCTTTGTCAATGAGTTCTGCTAAGAAAAAATCTCTTCTTGGTTACGACAATCTCATCCCGTCCAAGGGTGATTTGAGCGAAGGAACTTTTAAGGTGAGGGTTTTGAAAAAATGGATTGTGTACGATGTGGTTGTTCCTGGAAAGATCCTCTCCGTGGATATGATTTTAACGGATGACAATGTAAGGCTCTCTGTTGATTGTTGTATTTTTCTTTATTTTTTTTTTGCTGAATATTAAGTTTAAGCACTTTGTCAGGTGGACTATTGTCTGAAATCGATTTGTTTTCCATTTTATTTAGGGCCACCAAATCGGTGCTTCCATTCCGGAATCTTTGCGTTTTGTGTTTGATTTCTAGTTGGTGGAAGGAAACATCTATACTCTATCCAACTTATCTGTTAAGTCCAACAATGGTTCTATTGTTGCGAGTTTGCATGATCAGGTGTTGGAGTTTAACTATCGAACTGTTCTTAAGTTGTTCTGGGCTTATGGAATGCCTCATCCTGGCGATTCATTTTCCCCTTCTATTCCTTCTGATAGGTTGGATCAGAGTCTCAATTATATGTTGAGTAAGTTAGAGAGACCTTTCTTTTTTCTAGATTTTTAATTAATTTATACTTTGATTTCAAAAGTTAATTATTCCAAGAAACATTTTTTATATTCTTAGTTTTTTCAGATGTTTTTGGAGTTGTTACTTATATCAGGCACGACAAAAGTTTTTTTCTTGATTGTTCTACCACAAAGACTCTGATCACCATTTCAATGTAGCGTGGCGAGCACGATTAAAATTGCGTGCAAACATCTATTTGACTTTTGCATTTCTTTTTGACACACGCTATGTACTGGTCGATGCTATTAACCGGTGGATAAACACGATGGATACTGGCTTGCCTCGCCTTTTTCCATGGATTTTCGCGGGATTAATTGTGTTTGTTATCATTGATTCTACACTTTTTTAGGCACCTACTTCTGCACTTCTGAGTTTGCTAGGTACCTTTGTGATCATTACCTGTCTCATTTTGTCTTCTTGGAATAGTTACCAATTTTGAAAACCACTTGCATCGCGCGGGATTGTTGTTTGCCTCAGTTGCTAAACCACTTGCTATACGTTTTATTTTAAGAACTTCCAACCAATTAATAAAAGTAATTAGTGATAGTAAAATATTCCGTCGGCTATCTTTTATAAAAAATAGTTTATTTTTAAAAATTTACAACTATTTTTTTAGTTGATCGTAAGTATTGTTTTAATTTTTTTTATTCAAAGAATTTTAATAAATTATCTCTCTTTTAGGAAAAGGACTCAGAGACTATTATATTTTAAACAACTAACCACAATGATAAATAAAGTTGTACTTTTAAAATTATGGAATAATTATTTAATAAATTTTATAATCTGTCAAATATAGGTGTTTTTAATGAATTAAAATATTTATTTTTGCTTATATTTATGAACAAAAATAGTACGCAGTTATTTATTAACATATAATCCATCTATCTTAAAATATAAACAAAAGTTTCTCGACAAAAATAAATTGATTTGGTTAAAGTTTTAGACCGAATATATTCATTTTAGTTAATCAAATTTTGTTTATTTTTTAAGACGGTGTAATATTAATGTTTGAATTAATATAAGCATAACAAGTTATATTTTAATTATTTTCCGAAATTACCCTTGAAACGTTTAATTTTCTAAAGTGAGGCACATTATTGGCATTTCATTTCCAACTCATGCTATTTACTTATAAATAGGCTGCTGATTTGAATTAACTCCAAATGTTAATGACCCCAACAAAATTTTGTGCTCCATTGTTTTAATTTTTGTTTACTAAGTTTAAAGATCTATTACTTATTGCTTCACTAACATAAAGTATAATGGATTATTCCTCTATTCGTGCTAATATATCAAGAGTAAGGCGTCGGATTAGGATAGAAAAGTTGAAACTTCAACGTCTGAGACCACCGCAGCAGATTAAAAAAATTAGTATTAGACGTGGACGTAAGCTAATTTCATTTTAAAATTTATTTTATATTATGTAGTTTTAAAATTTATTTTCTATTATGGAGTTTTATTAAATTTATTCTTTGTTAATTTTACAGTATATCGCTCCAAAGCTGGAATTCGGATGATTGAAAAACAAAATGTCCATACATCAAGACCTTCATCTTCATGTAATGATATAATTTAAAGTTTAATTATTTTCAAACTTTCCTAATACTCGATTAAATCAAATGAATACTTAATTAGTTGTTTCAAAATTATAATAATCGTTAAAACCATTAACAACTCTCATTTTCTTATAAATTTTTCATGTGTATATCTAGCCATGCATTTTAGTGTGTTAAATCATATATTTATTTTTTATATGTAAGGAATAAAAGTATATCGTTAATTTTAAATTATATAAGAGCAACTTCAATGGTTATACCAATTTGAGTACCAAACACTTTAAATAGGTTTTTTTATCTTGTCATTTAATATTTATACAAATTATACATATTTTGTTCCAACTGTGAAATTATTTTCGGTACCATACATTATTAGCAATTTATTAATTTAGTTAATTTAATATACAAAAATATTATAATATTAAATTCTTTATACGCCATTTTAAATAAGATAATCTATTATTAATTTTGATACCCTCAAGGATATATTATTGAACTCTAATAATAAAAATAAGTAAGATTCGTATCAATAATATATATAACTATGTTTGATACAATTATTTGAGAGGTTCTAACAATATATGGTGTATTGATTAATTTAGTATGCATTAACAGAGTTTTCTATCCATTCATTTTTGTTCTTCTTGCTAATGGATACATCTAATTGGTACAAATTCAAATTGATAGCTCAAGCAATTGGATCATACGAGGATGAAAATGCACTGCATAGAGATCAAGGCAACATTAATAGGTTTCGATCCAGCGAAGTAATAGGTATTAACTATAAAATTTTATATTAATTTTATAATTATATTTAAAAATTAAATCTAAAAAAAAATTCTATTTGCAAAAATATACAGAATATTTAGATATCGGGGACATGGACCGCGTATGTTCGGATTGTGGAGCTATGGTTTGGAATAATGAACAAGTTAAAAAAGATCCAGGAAATGATGCTATTAAAGTTTCTATGTGTTGCAAAAAAGGAAAAATTACATTACCATATATGCAAGAACCTCCAACTTTGTTAAGAAATTTATTCAATGGGATCCACCCAAAAAGTTCTCATTTTTTGACAAATGTTCGATCTTATAATAATTTGTTTTCATTTACTTCTCTTGGAGGTAAAATTGATACTGGTAAGAACAAAGGAGTTGGCCCACCTCATTTTGTTATTTCTGGGCAAAACTACCATCGCATTGGTAGTGTAATTCCAAACAACAATCAACCTCCAAAATTTGCTCAATTATATATATATATATATATGATACCCAAAATGAAGTTTCAAATCGCATGTCTCATTTCAGGTATAAATAACTCTAATAAATTTATATTCGTTAGTCATGTATTCATTTAAAAATTTTATTGTATTATTCATTTAAAAATTTTATTGTATTATTCATTTAAAAAATCAATTCATTTTGTAGTTCCCTTGATGCAAACCATGCTTTGGATCCAACTTTGGTCAATGAAATATTAATAGTGATGGATGAACACAATAAGTTGGTTCAAAGTTTTCGTATGGTTAGAGATTATATTCAAGCAGATCAAACGGTAAGTGTTAGTTTGCGCTTATTGTAAGACCCAAGATTTCATTGTATAGTTGGTTTAAGGAATATTAGGGTTCCGATGTGTTCATGTTGTGAAACATCGTGTAATTATTAAGTTTTGCTGTAATTGAATCTGTTTTGGGCTCGTGCGCTGTAAAGGCCCAGGCTTTTGTCTTGTAATCCTCTTTTGTGAATAAGAAGGGTGTCGTGGGTTTAGAATGACGAGTTTTGGATTATTCTTGTTTTTAGAAAAACGAGTAGGATTTTTACCCGCGGATGTAAAATCTTACTGCATCTGTTTTAAGTGAGGTTTCGGATGGGAGTTTTATATATCAGCGCGAGAGAGGTTATGTTCTGAGAATAATTTTCTAAGGTATGGAAGAAAATTTCAGTCGCGGAAAAAGATTCGGCGATAAGTTTTGGAAATGTTTAACGTTGGACGTTTTTTTCCGTAGTTTTTATGTTTATGTGATTTACGTTCGTCGCGACGCGCGAGAGCTGAGTACGTGTCTTGTTTTGGAAGATTTGGATTTAATCTTGTGTTGACCCATAAAGCAATTTGATCCAATGGCTAGGGTTTAAGCTTGGACTTTTGTTTTTGATCCAAGGGTGGATAAGTGGCCAAGAGCTTTTGCATAGTAAGGAGGTTTATCACTTGGTGGACTTAGGAAAACATCACAAGTCTCTGCTTTCTTTCTCTCTTTCACGTGGAACTCCATTACTTCCTAACCTTCATCACAAATTTTCATTTCCTCACCATTTCACTCCATTTCAAGCTTGGAAGCTTAGTGGAAAGTTGTAGAGAATCTCTTTCTTAAGGTAACCCTCTCTTCTTATCTCCTAGGTTGGTAGATTTTTAGAGTTTAGAGGTTTTTGGGTTTATGTTCATATGAGGGTTTGGTGAGAAATGTTGTTTTTGCTAGCTTTTATTTCATGAAAGTTGTTCATGAGAGTTTAGTAGGCATGTGTAGGCTTTGTTATTTTGTTTTCCATGAGTTGGTGAAAATCTCGTGAGAAAAGTTAGGGTTTTAGGTTGGTTATGTATTGGTCAATAACATGTGGTTAAGTTGTAAGGTTTTGATAAGAAACGTTGTTTTTGAACCTTTAGGCGAAAGGGATTGGTGTTGCATGGTTTTGTTTTAGAAAATCCGATGAAAAATATTGTGGGGTTTATGAAAATATTTCCTAAGTGTTTTGTGTGGTGTTTTTGGGGTCCAAGTGGGTTAAAACTCTTGTGTTATGTGGCGTTGCTTTTGCCTAAGAAAACATGTTTAAAAATGATTACCGGTCGATTGAGGCCCGTAATAAAACTTGTGCTTGAGTTTGGTTTTGATTTTGGAAATGAAAACCAAATAACTTGCACTCGAAGCAACCAACATACTTTCGGGAATGTATTGCTTGCTTAGGAAAATGGTTTGTTTTTGTGCCTTGAAAAGGTGTTGGGAACTAATAGAATCAAACTAGGCTTGGTTGGAAAAAGAGTGGTGTGAGTTGCTGTTTTTGCTGTCATGACAGGTGCAACTCGCCGGGCGAGTGATAACACGCCAGGGCGAGTGTCACAGGTCCTGAACACGCCAGGGCGAGCTCCAAAGCGAGTGAGACCTGTGCTCACTGACTTCACTCGCTGCCAACTCGCCAGGGCGAGCTCTGAGAGTTGAAATTTTGGATTCTGATTTCTAAACTTGGTTTTTAACTTTCTAATCCCTTTTTATTAATTTATGGAAGTGGCGAGGATTGGAAACGGGTTTTGCGGGTACTCGGAAAGTACGTAGCTTGTAACGCAAGAAAAACGGTCATTTCACATTTCAATTTATTTAAGACTTTTGACTATTGGTTTGGGTCCGAAAAATAGTACAAATAACTCATAGTGGTTGATCAATACGGTAGTTTTTGGTTTGATATCCGAAAGAGTGGATTTTCCTTAGGAACCTTTAAGTTTTAGGGGTTTTTGGTTTAGTTTCAATACGATTGGTTGGAAAACAATGTGTTGATAATACGCTACTTGTTTTAGGAAGCGCGTTGTGTTGTTTGGACGAGTTTTAGTAAACGGAAGCTTGCCGAGGTAGGGGCTCCACTTTATTTCCGTCTTTTAAAACGATTACGACATGTTTGGTTTTGCTGTTATGCATTTGCTGTGTGCTTTGACATGTTTGTACTTATGTATTCTCGTTGATGAGAACGTGGTTATAATTACTTGTGCAATTTACATATGATTAGGAAAATGTATGTAGGTTGTGATGGTTTGTGCATAGGCTTTAGGCTATGTGATTGGTTGCATGAGCATATATTAATGCGTGCGTCGGATAGGACTACGCGGGGATTTTGTCTGTGTGACTATCCTGTATATGCCAAAGAGAATATATGTCACGCATTTCATAGTTGTGTGCCTAGGTGTATGTCTGTGTGACTTTGCCTACGTACCGGGCGTTTGACTGTGTGGCTTCGCCAAATCCGACTGGATTTTATTGAGTTGGTGTTTGTCTGTGCGACTTCACCTGGTGTTTGTCTGTGTGACTTCACCCGCCTTGTGTGGCTTTTTAGTGCGGGTACGTATATGACTGTGTGGCTTTGCCTACCCCACGACTCTTCGAGGAGAGGTTAATTTTACGGAAAATCATGCATGTGGCGAACCAGTGACGGTTGTCACACCCATTGTAGAAGTCTGCATTAGGATTGGTGATTTATTTATATATACCCGTTGGTGGGAACTACCTTTGAGTTTAAGAGCTTTCTCTTGTGTATGTGGAAATTTGCTATGTGTACATCTTTCGCACCGATATATATATACATACTTGTATTTTTGTGGTGACCCCTTTCTTTCATTTGCGGGCTCATCCCACCCAGATGTTGGGCTAGGTCGTGGTGACGACGGTGGCTGTTCCGGGTCCCAGTGAGATGTTGGAGTTTAGCTTAGTTAGACTATGCGCCGGTGTGGGTTGTACACTGTGCTTTTTGGGTTAGGCATAGGATTCTAGCTAGTTTTGTTGTAAGTATCTGAATACTTTGACTTGGATTGTAATTATTCCTGAATACACTTTGCTTGTCGAAGCACCTTTTGGTAATGAGTTCTTTGTATATTTGAATGTCGGCTCATTTAAAATCTTTTATGTGTAAACTCTGATGTGTATAAAAAAAAATATATATAATGCCTTTTCTGGCTTATGAAAAACGGGGTGTTACACTTATTGCGAAATCGAGAGCGAGATCCAAGAGTTTATAATATGCCAGAATTGGACGAAGTTGCAGCACTAATTATAGGTGATATTGGTGATGAGGAGGATGGCAGAGATATTATTGTTCGAGAAAGAGATGGATATTTGCAAAGGCTTCATGAGACTCATGCCAAATATATTCCATTGCAATATCCGTTGCTATTTCCTTTTGGTGAAGACCAATATCAGGAAAAAATACCTCTTAATCGTTTGACTGCGTCCACAAGCAAAAAAAAGAGAAAACGCGTGTCTCTTCGTTCATTTATTGCTTTTCGTATTCATGAAAGATTCAATGAAGATTCGACTATTTTTAGAAGTCGAAGATTATTCCAACAGTTTGTGGTTGACTTATATTCCATGATTGAATCTCAAAGATTGTCTTATATAAGAGAAAACCAACGAGAAATTCGATCTGATTTTCTAGCTGGAATAGAAGAAGCTATTAGTCGCGGTGATTTTGTTGCATCTTCAATTGGAGCTAGAATTGTATTGCCGTCATCTTTTACTGGAGGTCGACGCTACATGTTCAATAATTTTCAGGATGCAATGACCATTTGCAAAAAATTTGGTTATCCAGATCTTTTTTTGACTTTCACTTGCAATCCCAAATGACCTGAGATTCAACGTCATATGGGTAAATCAGGCAATTATGCAAATTTTAGACCAGACATTACTTGTCGAGTTTTTCAAATAAAATTGAAGCAAATGATGTCCGATTTTCGTCAGGGCCAGTTCTTCGGAAGGGTAATTGCAAGTAAGTAGTGGTGTTTATAAATAAAAATTATATTATATTTTTTTATCAAAAATTTAATATTATCCTATTATATATAATATATTGTTTAATTTAATATTAGGTATGTATACTATTGAATTCCAAAAAAGGGGACTGCCTCATGCCCACATTCTACTTTGGTTGGACAATCGAGATAAGCTCGACTCTCCGGATAAAATTGATTCGGTTATTTGTGCTGAACTTCCAGATAAAGCTTTGTTTCCAAAACTTTATTCGACTGTTACCCTGCAAAAAAATGATGATGAATGTGTTGATGAAATAAAACAGTATTATGATTGTAGATTTCTTTCACCTTCCGAATCCATTTGGAGGATTTTTGCCTTTAAAATTCATTTCAGGTGGCCACCGATGTTTAGGTTAACTTTTCATACTTAGAGAAATCAAAGAGTTGTTTTCAATGCATCTTCCAATTTAAGATCTGTGTTAAAATTTAATGATGATAGGGGCACAATGTTTTTGGCATGGATGGATGCAAATAAAAAATACTATCAGGGTCGTCATCTTACCTATACTCATTTCCCCACTTTATTTACCTATGATCATGATGGTCGATTTTGGCATCCCAGAAAAAAGGGGGGATCTGTTGGACGGCTCACGCATATTCCGCATGGAACTCGTGAATTGTACTATATGAGATTGTTGTTAAATGTTCAAGTTGGATGCAGAAGTTTTGAAGATATCCGAACTGTTGAGGGACATACGTATGATACTTACAGAGAAGCTTGTGGTGTATTGAGATTGTTGGATGATGATAAAGAATTCATTAATGCTATTAATGAGGTTGCAGTTCTTGGTTCTGGATTCTCAATTCGTAAGATGTTCTCCAATTTATTGATGTCCAACTCAATGAGTGATCCTTATAATGTTTGGAATCAATTATGGGAAACTTTGGTTGATGGAATATTACACGAAAAGCGTCGCACTTTAAATCTTCCAGGTATTTTGATAATTTTTTTTTTTTAATTTTTGTTAAAATTTATCAAACGAAAGTAACTCCCTAAATTTCTTCTAATTATTTATGTCCACAGATTTAGTGTTGTCTCCCGAAACTTTGAAAGAGTTTTGTCTCATTGAAATAGAAAATTTTTTAAGAGAAAATGGAAAAACTCTAAGTGACTATGAATGCATGCCACAGTTAAAAGAACCTAAGCCTGGTATGTTCAATAATATTTTACTTGAGAATGAATATCAATATGATCCAGATTAAATGAACTCTCTGTTAGACTACTAGGCTAAACCACTTAGAAGGGGGGGTTGAATAAGTGGCTTCTTTAATCAACGGCAATTTTTTTAAAAAATTATTTGATTAAAACAATGCGCGGAAGCACCACCGGATCGGTAGTCTACTTTGCACCTTTTGACCAAAGGAAAGATAGTATCGCCTTGAACGAAATAGGAAAATTACGGAACGATTAATGCAAGATATCCAAATTTAACTTGATTAACAAAAACAGTCCCAAGCAAGTTTATATGGTTTGATTATCAAATTCAATCACAATCAAGCAAGAATCAATTGAATTTTAGTGAACCAATACGAACAACAAAAATTCAATCGATTAATCAAATTAACGAAATTAACGAAATTAAAAGAGAGGGATAAAGAGAGATACACCCCAAATAACCAAACGGGTTATTTGAGAGTTTATAGATCAAAAACTTGATGAACAAACAGTGCACAGTTTACAATTGAAATCTATAATCCTATAGCAAGACAAAATGTAAACCAATGCGAATAACCTCGACACCCAACGGAACTTCACCCTCTGATTACAACGATTCACCTTGTGCCAAACCGCACCCAATCGTCCAGCTGAGTCCTTCGTTCCTTGTTGTCGAACCCTTCAAGACACGCACGATCTTGAATCACTTGAGAGAAACACTAGAACCTTCAACGCAATTCAACCCGATCACGATTCTGATTCACCGCGAACCGTATCGAACGTTATCACACAATTCTGCAATTTCTATTGAATTGATCCCATACTCAAATCCAATTTTGATTGCAAACTTGATGAAGATGATGAACTTGTGTTGAATCAAACCTTTGATGCAAATTCTCACTCAATTTGTACCCAAAGCGTTTTCTGATCTTTCACACTAGTTTTCTCTCCCTTGTCTACTTTACAATAACACAACACATTGCTATTTAAAGAGAAAATAGAATGAGCAAATTTAGGCATAATTCTTCATACATGTATCGATACAAATGATCATTTGTATCGATACAAATGCTTTGACCAACGTTAAAAATTGGAAAAATTGACCTTTGTATCGATACAAACACGGGTGTGTATCGATACAAATATCAGAATCTTGAAATCTTGACTGATATGTATCTAAGCATGCAAGCATGCTTCGAATCATATTGAGTTTTCTGGATTTTGAGAACGAACAGATGTGTATCGATACATTCAAGCATGCTTCGATACACAGGAGCTGTTCTGTCTCTGAGAGACCTCTTTTGTATCGATACAGACCATGTATGTATCGATACAAAATGCTCAAAATCAAGCAGAAGAGATTTCAGGACATTTGTATCGATACACCAATGTATGTATCGATACAAAATACCTAAAAGTCAGTTTTTCAAGGTTTTAGAAAATAGTTCTTTGTTGTCAAGTCATTTGTAATGTTGCCAAAATATGTTCAATCCTATTTTCATGTGTTTTGACAATTATTAAAACATGAGGATGAACTGGTGCACTTACATTCTCCCCCTTTTTGATAGTTGTCAAAACTATGCATAAGCTAAGCCTATACCTAATATGCAATAAAATAGCAATATGCATACAGACGCAAATACAAACACCAAGGCTAACAGTAAGCACGCTCCCCCTGAGTTGATGCCATAATGCGATTGTCGTAGATAATATTCAAGACTCCTTTAGCTATTCATCCTTAGCTTGTGCATCCAAATCTCTCCCCCTTTGACAATATCAAAAAGAAGAAGAAGATCTATTAGAAGTATCAAGTTCAATCAATTTTGATCCAAGTCATATCGTGCACTTACATTTGTCGAAATGCACATATATGATGAAAATTCCTAATCAATATAAATACATACAAAGATATGCCAAAATATATCAAATAACGAATACCAAATATCATGATAAAACATGGAATGTAGAACAACAATCCATAAACCAACTCATGAGTATTGAAACACACCGACATTTTAAGTCAAGTAACATACCAAAATATGGGACGAAATAAACAAAGCAATGCAACAAATGCATAAACATAACATGATGTATGAAACACATACAATCAACAAGGTACATTCTTATGTATGTGAGCAAAAAGCAATACCAAAGCACATTATAACATGAGAACACATGTTAAACCATATATGCATGATAAGATATCCACATAAATGAATCAAAGTACCAAAATTAATTATATGACAATATATGTCTATGTATGCACACAAAGTCACATATAAGAACAAAACAAACATATACAAACCAAGTATGAACTTAATATGACAATTGTAATGATTTTTGTCAAATCCTCATTTAAGACGTATGAGTCTCAAAAACTTATAAGTATTTTTGAGCAAAATTCTTGGAAATGAAGGATTAGACAACTATCAAAGCAAATATCATATTAAGATAGAAATTGTATGTATATGAACCAAAGAAACAAATGCTAAGTAAAAAAAAATATAAAGGAAAGAGTAGAGAATAGAATCTTCCCTTGAGTGTTTGGTGGAGGAAGTGATCAATTTCCACACCATGTGTGTGTTGAGTTGAAGCTTTTCTCATTGCTCTCCTTATCCGTAGGTCTTGAACTCCATTGTTGTCGGTGTCTCTTGTCAATGGTTTCAAGACAATTCCCTACATACTTAGACATTTGAAATAGGTCCCCAACTCATGTTGGGTCCTAGTATGTTAGTAGCACCATTATTGTCTAACTTAGGTAACCATTGCAATTTGCCTCTTGGTATTAATACCTTTCTAGCATGACATTTTGCAATAGTATGACCCTTGTCACAACAATAATGACAAATGATATAAGGATTACTTTTCTTATGATCCTTTTCAACAAATTTATACTTTTTATTTTTAGGTTTCAAAGATTTGTTGAATTTAGATGGATCAATCGTAAAAGTAATCTCCGGCTTGGATGGCTCTTTTAGCTTATCTTGTAACTTTCGTGAGTCTCTACGTAAGTAAAAGCATCCATCACATCTGGTCCTATCGTTACCATAACTATCAAAAGTCACAAGAGGTTTTTGAATCAAAGACTTTTTGAGGGCTTTCAACTCAAGCTCCGTTTCCGAAACTTTTGCCTCAAGGTATTTATTAACTTCCATTAAACCTTTTAATCGTTGAAAAGCCTCTTTAGTTTCTTTGTGTAACTTTTCAAAAGCAACTTGCAACTCATGATATTCTAAAAGAGTATATGAGCTAGAGGGATTTTGGTTTACCTTTTTGGGAACAAGTTTCTTATGATCATGAGGTGTTAAGCACACATTCGCCAACACGTCTTCATCACTAGAGCTAGAACTTGATGATGAAGAGGAAGATGAGCTTCCGCTTTCCCATGCAACATAAGCTTTCTTTCCTTTATCCTTGCTTCCCTTTTTGAATGAAGGTGACCCTTTCTCCTTTCTCTTGAGCTTGGGACAATCCGGTTTAAAATGACCGATTTGTCCACATTCATAACATGCTCCTTTCTTAGAGTACCTAGCATCTTCATTCCTCCGACGGTGCGCTATCTTTTCGATACTTTTTAAGATTCTCATCGGAGTGCTTTATCCCATTCTTTCTCACATACCTATTGTAGCGTCTCACGAAGAGTCCCATTTCCTCATCATCAGAATCGTCTTCGCTTGAACTACTTTCCACATGCTCTACCTTTTTGGACTTTGACTTTGAGGCTTTTAGAGCAATTGTCCTCTTGTCCTTTTCCTTTTCCTTATCCTTGTCATTGTGCTTTCCCTTTTTCTCACTTTTCTCTTGCTTTTCTAACAAGTTTAGTACATGTTCATGTTCCGTAAGTTTGCCAAATAAAGTTGTAAGACTCAAAGTAGTGAGGTCGTTTGCCTCCTTAATCGCGGTGACCTTCGGTTGCCAACTCCTACTAAGACATCTTAAAATTTTGTTAGTGGCGTCTTGATTTGTGATTGGCTTTCCCAAACCATGTAGCTTGTTGGTTATTTTGATAAATCGTTGTTGCATATCCTCGATGGTCTCGCCATCTAGCATATGGAACAACTCAAATTCTTGTGTCAATGTATTAATTTTGGATATCTTTACATCATTGGTACCCTCAAAGTGAGTTACCAATGTGTCCCACATTTCCTTAGCCGATTGACAATGTGACACATGATAGAATTGATCAATCCCAAGGGATGATATTAAAATATTTTGTGCCTTTGCATCGTAATTGACCTTTTTCTTTTCCTCTTCCGTCCATTGTGCCATAGGCTTATTGGTGACAATGCCATGAGCATCGGTGATTGTTGGAACAAACGGACCGTTCTCAATAGCATTCCACACTTCACCATCAAAAGAATTGATGTGAATACGCATACTACTTTTCCAATAGTCAAAATGATCTCCATTGAATATAGGAGCCCTATTATACGCCCCTTTAGGTGTAAAAGCCATGTTGTCTAATAATTGGCACAAATTTCCGAATTTTGCAAGCAAAATTTAACCGGACTCGTGATACCACTTGTTAGACTACTAGGCTAAACCACTTAGAAGGGGGGGTTGAATAAGTGGCTTCTTTAATCAACGGCAATTTTTCAAAAAAATTATTTGATTAAAACAATGCGCGGAAGCACCACCGGATCGGTAGTCTACTTTGCACCTTTTGACCAAAGGAAAGATAGTATCGCCTTGAACGAAATAGGAAAATTACGGAACGATTAATGCAAGATATCCAAATTTAACTTGATTAACAAAAACAGTCCCAAGCAAGTTTATATGGTTTGATTATCAAATTCAATCACAATCAAGCAAGAATCAATTGAATTTTTGTGAACCAATACGAACAACAAAAATTCAATCGATTAATCAAATTAACGAAATTAAAGAAATTAAAAGAGAGGGATAAAGAGAGATACACACGATGTGATTAGGGAGTTCCCCAGATTGCGCGTCGTCCACGCGTTTGTCCGAGTACGTCTCCCCCCAAATAACCAAACGGGTTATTTGAGAGTTTATAGATCAAAAACTTGATGAACAAACAGTGCACAGTTTACAATTGAAATCTATAATCCTAGAGCAAGACAAAATGTAAACCAATGCGAATAACCTCGACACCCAACGGAACTTCACCCTCTGATTCCAACGATTCACCTTGTGCCAAACCGCACCCAATCGTCCAGCTGAGTCCTTCGTTCCTTGTTGTCGAACCCTTCAAGACACGCACGATCTTGAATCACTTGAGAGAAACACTAGAACCTTCAACGCAATTCAACCCGATCACGATTCTGATTCACCGCGAACCGTATCGAACGTTATCACACAATTCTGCAATTTCTATTGAATTGATCCCATACTCAAATCCAATTTTGATTGCAAACTTGATGAAGATGATGAACTTGTGTTGAATCAAACCTTTGATGCAAATTCTCACTCAATTTGTACCCAAAGCGTTTTCTGATCTTTCACACTAGTTTTCTCTCCCTTGTCTACTTTACAATAACACAACACATTGCTATTTAAAGAGAAAATAGAATGAGCAAATTTAGGCATCATTCTTCATACATGTATTGATACAAATGATCATTTGTATCGATACAAATGCTTTGACCAACGTTAAAAATTGGAAAAATTGACCTTTGTATCGATACAAACACGGGTGTGTATCGATACAAATATCAGAATCTTGAAATCTTGACTGATATGTATCTAAGCATGCAAGCATGCTTCGAATCATATTGAGTTTTCTGGATTTTGAGAACGAACAGATGTGTATCGATACATGCAAGCATGCTTCGATACACAGGAGTTGTTCTGTCTCTGAGAGACCTCTTTTGTATCGATACAGACCATGTATGTATCGATACAAAATGCTCAAAATCAAGCAGAAGAGATTTCAGGACATTTGTATTGATACACCAATGTATGTATCGATACAAAATACCTAAAAGTCAGTTTTTCAAGGTTTTAGAAAATAGTTCTTTGTTGTCAAGTCATTTGTAATGTTGCCAAAATATGTTCAATCATATTTTCATGTGTTTTGACAATTATTAAAACATGAGGATGAACTGGTGCACTTACACTCTCTCCATGATGAACATGTAAATAATTTGAATTCAGATCAACTATCTGCCTATCAAGTTATATACGATGCTGTTGATAATGGTCTTGGAAATATGTTTTTTGTTAATGGGTATGGTGGGACAGGAAAAACATTTCTGTGGAAAACTCTCTCTTATAGATTACGATCAGAAGGGAAAATGGTTCTTAATGTTGCTTCTAGTGGTATTGCTTCAATTTTACTTCCTGATGGTAAAACTGCACATTCTCAATTTGGTATACCCTTAGTTTTAACCAAGGAAGCTTGCTGCAAAATTGATAAAAAAAGCAAAAAAGCCGAGTTGTTAATAATGTCAAGTTTAATTATTTGGGACGAGGCACCCATGATTAATAAATGGGCTTTCGAGGCATTTGAAAGAACCTTGCAAGATATAATGTCTGAGGTTGATGTGGTTAATAAAACTCTTCCCTTTGGGGGTAAAACTGTAGTTTTCGGTGGAGATTTTAGACAAATTTTACCAGTAATCCCTAAAGGTTCTCGAGCTGACATAGTTCATGCAACTATCAATTCCTCTTATCTCTGGCGTAAGTGTAAGGTATTGACTCTGAATCAAAATATGCGCTTGCAAATCTCATCTAATCCAGATGAAAATCGGGAAATAGCAAAATTTGCTCAGTGGATACTTGATATTGGTGATGATGGAGTTGCTGAAGATGGAGAGTATATTGTTGAAATTCCTCAGGATTTGTTAATCAATAGTCATTCAAATCCAATTGGTGATATTATTAATGAGATTTATCCAAACTTACTTGACAATATTTTTACTCCTGGTTTTTTCCAAAATAGAGCTATCCTTGCTCCAACATTGGAGGTGGTTGAAAAAATTAATGATTATGTGCTTGCTTTATTTCCTGGTGAATCCAAAGAATATCTCAGTTGTGATTCAATTCTTAAGTGTGATAATGATGTTGGTGTCGATTGTAGATGGATTACAACTGAATTTTTAAATGATATTAAATGTTCTGGTTTACCAAATCATAAACTCAATCTCAAAATTGGAGTTGTTATTATGTTGATGAGAAATATAAATGTTTCATCGGGCTTGTGCAACGGTACCCGTCTAATAGTTAATTATATGGGAACAAATGTCATTGGTGCTCAGATTGTTACAGGAACAAACATTGGGGATGTTGTTTATATCTCAAGGTATAATTTAATTCCATCTGATGCAAACGTGTCCATAAGCTTTCAACGTCGACAATTTCCAGTATGTGTGTGTTTTGGCATGTCTATTAATAAAAGTCAAGGACAGTCGTTAAGATATGTTGGTTTGTATTTACCAAGGCCAGTTTTTACTCATGGCCAATTGTATGTTGCTCTTTCTCGGGTTACCACTAGAAGTGGGTTGAGGATACTTATACTTGATGACGAAGGAAAGCCAAACTCAAGTACTATGAATGTTGTTTATCCTGAAGTTTTTCAGAGAATTTATATTTAGCAGTCTTCTTTGTAATTTTGTTTTTAAAGACACACAATGATGGATTTTTATTATTTAAATTCAAGCATTAGACAAAAAAAAATTTAGTATGAATTTTGTATGCTCCTATGCCGGCTTTTATTCACATAAGTTGTGTTCAATAACATGTTTTACAATTATTTATTATTTGACAATACACATTTTGTGTGGGCCCTCAATTAAATTTAATCAGCGCACAGTTACGTTGTGATTTACTCGCACGCAATCGAACCTAACCCTTTTTGACTAACCCCAAGGTTTTGCAACTTCGATATTACTTTCTTTTTCCCTCATTTAAACTTATTCTGCGTGAAACAACTCATAATCATACATTTCTCGAATGTCCGGAGCCTCAAATCCTCCGACTTCTTCAGGAGACGACCTTGGTCCTACTGGAATTCGTCTAAAGCATTGTTTGACAGAGGTCTTGGAAGTAAGATCAAAATCTCTTTCGGTGTTCTTATTTCAGATTCAAATCTTTTATGTTTGCTTGATTGTTGCATGTTAACCATCTATTTATGTTACTAAATTGTTTGATTTTATTTTTTTATGCAATACGTTGATGTCTTTTTTGGTATGTTCTCTTATTGAGTTTTAAATCTTACAAACTGTAGATGGATTCAATTTTCTCAAGGCCTTTTGACAGTATTTCCCAGATTAAAACAGGCAGAGAAATTTGGAAATTGCCTGTTAAAATTGTCAATATTTGGTATGAAAGGGACGGCCCATGCAGGAAGCATATTGAGATGGTGATAATGGATTCAAATGTTAGATTTAATTTCCTTTTATATCATTTTGAGATTAAGAACTTACAGTTCTATGATTTAATTTGTTAATATTTTTCTTTGTTTGATTTGTTACTAGTGTGATAGAATCCAGATTGTGGTACCTGAAAGATACATTGATCCTTGGAGGGGTAAATTTGTTGAATATGAAACTTATGTATTCAACAATTTTAAAGTAGAAGATAATGATTTGCTGTCCAGAGCATGCCAGAACCCATACAAATTAAAATGGTTTGATGGGTCTTTCGTTTCAAACGAAAACATTCCTCCAATTCCTAATATTAATTACTTCTTCAAGGATTTCGCTGAAATACTAACTGAAAATTTCCACCCGGATGATGTCCATGGTATGCTTTTTATAATAATGGATTTTTATTTGTTAATGTTATTAAGTAATTACTGTGGTAACAATGCTTCAGATGTGATTGGAATGGTTCATGAGGTTACTTATCATCAAAGAAACGAAAACAAGGTTGCAGCTGTAGGTTTTGTACTGAAAGATAATAAGTAAGCAAATTATACATCGAGATACAGTTAGTTTGTATTTTATGAATTCATTGTCAATTGTTGACTATCTAAATTAATTGGTGTAAACCTAGACAAGTGCTGGTTGAATGCTTCTTATGCGGGAGAGAGGCTGCAGCATTCATAAAAGGAATTATACACGATATTGGAGCAGAGCCTAATGTGGTTATTATAAGAAATGCCATCTATCATGCAGCCTATGGTAAATCAAACCTTATTTGATGTTTTTCTGAATCAATTAATTATACAGTTGATACTTTGTTACTAAATGGTACTATTCTTCAGAATTCTCACCTGTATCATTAGGAAATGGGTCTCATGGTACTAGAATAATAACAGATCAATCCATTCCAGAAATAATTGACTACAAGACTAGGTATCTTCCAATGCTGTACACTTTGATTTAATCAGTCTGTATCTCCTGAAATAGCTAACTACCCTGTTTTCGTTGCAGTTTTCCTCATCCACAGGAGCCTGTTATTACAATCAAAATTCGTGATTTGGAAACTATATCTTTGGTAGATGATGAGGCAGAATACAGTGGTGTTAATTCTGATATTGTTCAAATTCATCAGCTAGCTGACATGCAACAGGTATTTTAATTTTCGGGGTTTTATTTTGTTGTTATTCAACCTAAACTTTTCTTAATCAAATTTTGTTTCCATATGCATTGTAGGAGATAGCTTGTGTTACTTTGGGGATTACAGAAAAATTATGTGTAACCAGGGATGGCTGGACCTTTGAAGGTTGTGCTTGGTGTGGTAGAGGTGTATTTGTATCTGAAGGATATTTGAAATGTTCCAACGATCATAGGAATCCTAGAGTTACTCCAAGGTTATATTCTGAAACTTCGTTATAATTTATACTTATTATTAGATGCATTTCTTATAGTTATTGTTGTTTTGTACGCAGGTATAAATTGCATGTCCAGGTGAGGCATAATCAGGATAGAACAATTTTCATTTTTTCTGACCCAGCTTGTGCAAATTTCTTTGGGATTTCTGCTTTGGAACTAAAAAGAAGTCTTAGTGTTGTATGTAGATCACACTTACGCTATTGAATTTTTTTAAATTTCATTGTTTGCGCGTCATTCAATCACTTAAAATTTATAATGAATCTCATTCTAGTTTGATCAAGCTGATGCAAGGTTTTGCCCTTTGTTGCTCGATAGTCTATTGGGTTTAAAGATTGTTGCCAAGGGAAAATGGAGTCCTACATTCAAATCGATGTTCGTCCACTCTTTCTCCGTCGATCAAGATTTATTTGACCTCATTGAAACTAAGCTACCGTAAGTTGCTACTTTCCTTACAAGCTTTCAAGTACAGATACTTTTATATTAAAATTTTCAGGCATAATATAATATATTAAATAATTTTATGATTAACTTTTTTACGATTTATATCTATCAGGATTTGAAGAATGAACCAGTGAAGTTTGGTGTATTTGAGTCTAACCTCCATGTTTTGGAGCATGTCTCAAATTATGTACCAGATGGATTACTGTAATAATAACCGGAGTTACTGTGCCACTGATCTAATTTTCGGAAGCGACAATAAAATTTGTTGCTTGACTAAACTTTTATGTGTTAAAGTACTACATATGTTCATGGATTGGTGACTTGGACAAATTTCGGTATTTTTTGTTGCAGGGATCTTTCAGTTTTATTTATGTTATTGGTTGCTTGGTTTTGAAATAAGTCATGATATTTTGTTGTTGTACTCTTTAATATACCAGTTAGTCTATGTTATTGAAGTGGAAATCTGAAAAATCCGTGCATTGCACGGGTTAAGACACTAGTAATTCACAATTAGAAACAATATATACAAAGAAAGCATACGAAGATACATCTAGAAATATATGCGAAAGAAAAAACCATTATACCATTCTTTTATTATCCTGCTGTCATGAACTCATGATTATCTTGTTTATACTATTGAATAGTGAATATATGCGAAAGAAAAATAAAATGAGAACTACCTCAAAACACACGTTAACTTTAAGCTTTGTTTGCGAGTTTGGAGGGGAAGAGAGGGGAAGGTTTTGAAACAAAGGAAGGAGAAAGTGGAAAAAATAAAGGACTTTGGGAGGGGAGAGTTGTAGGGATTCTGTTTTCTTCATATTACAAAATCCTCATAATTTAGAGGAACTCAAAAATTATATTGGAGGAGCTTTTTGGGGTTTATATGAATTCTTCAAATTTAATATATGTTGTTATAATTTCTTAAAAAAAAAATATATGTTGTTATAATATTCTCAAAATTTTAAAAAATATTAGTAAAGAATATAGTATTAAATTATCATTCGTTACAAAACACTCAGAAAATGTGAAAAGATTTCTCTAGTTTTGCCTCCCTCCAAAGTCCTAACCCCCTTCTAAACTCGCAAACAAAGCCTAAGATGCGTGAAGTGAGAAGTGGAGATTGTAAGATAGCATACTTGAATCCTTCAGATGAAGGAGTATATATACGTCTGGTGAAAGCCGGTACCATTGACAAGAGTACGGAGGTCGCGTGGTCCCCATCAATGAAGAGAGAGAATCAAGGTCTGATATTCCATTGAAAGTCAGTAGCACAAGTCTGCCTGTTTCCCGAGAGGTCACTTGGTTGAGGATTCTACTCTTCAACCTCGAGATACTCGGTTCGAGACCCGGCACCGAGAGTCAGTAACACAAGTCCGTCTTTATTTTGAGGGCCATGTAAACAGGACTAGTATTTCTGATTTTACTTCTTCACTGTTACTATTATGCATTTATCTTTTATGATCCTTGTGTTAAGATCTACATATGTAATTTATATTCTATCAAAATAAAAAATGTAATTTGTCAAGGTAGGTGAAAATAAAATAGTATGAATTTTCTATTGATTGCTTTGTAATCTACAAGGGGAGTAGGGACATTATTACTTTACAACAAGAAGAATAAAATCAATTCAATATCTGTTATCATTTAGAAAATCATTGTTCTTCTGATCAACCATGTAAATAAGTCAATATAAAATCTTATATAGCAGAATATTCCTTCTTTGCAAAATAACAAATGGAAGCATATTTAAAAGTGTCATATCATACAAAGCTTCTTGCTGAAAATTGAAATATTTATAAAATCGTGCTCAAGCGAAAGAGAGGAACATAAATGTTACGCCATCATACAATATCTCATATTTTGATTTTGCAAAAAAGTTTCTTAAATATGAAGTCAAATAGTCTAGATTCACACCTGTACCGCGGTTGCGTGAATGCAGAGAATCCATTTTCAATATGACAGTTCAACCATAAACTTTATCAGTGTACACTATACAGTGGCACTTATTTTTCTAATGACCATAAGATCCTTGGAATAATACAATGTATGGTAACAGCAATTAGTGGGGTATGTCTTTAAATTATTGAGTCCTTTAGGATAAAAAGCCTTTAGAAAATGTGATTATATACTTCAAGTGACAGCCTAGAACTTAATAATGTCTGAACCTAATCATCAAAAAAACAAAGAAAGAAATAGATCATGGTTTGGTTTGGTTTCAATTCATGCACATCCTAAGTACATCAAATGTAGTAATTAATTTAATACACATTTTGGGACACACCTAACTTAAATATTTGGTAGAGAATCTTATGTTCATGTAATAGCAGACAAGCACTAGTTTTCCAACTTCTTGTTGGCTAGTAACTATGTTAATTGCAAATATTTTAACCAGGACCGGCTCAAACATAAGCGACCTAAACCCGAAAATGGATCCATTGTCGCCGTAAAAGCATGCAATAACGTAGTTAGGATGATGTGGACCGTCCGATCTTGATCAGATGGTTAAGAAAGTACAAATTTAAATCTAAACCATGAAATAAAGATCGATGTCTCGTGAGCTTAGCTCAGTTGGTAGAACATTTGCATTATATATGCAGGGGGCCGGGGTTCGAACCCCGGTCATTCCACTTATCCACATTAAGAGTGAAATTTCTAACCATTAGGTTACTGAACCAAAAAAAGATCGATGTCTGACTATGTGACTATGAGTTTCTGCGAAATATGTAAATAAGTTATTCCATAGGCATAAAAGTGTTAGAATTTAATTTAATAAGCAGTACATATAATATAGCTGTCAACCGTAATATCCATGAAAGGATAGTGACATGGAATGTGAGAAGCATGTGGACCAAAGAAACATCAATAGCATGTGACTTGTGATTAGTAATGGATCTGTGCACACAAAGTAAAATAGTGGTCTTAATGCGTGACATATCAAACCCCACCATACTTGATAACAATTGACATAACATTCCAAATTTCACACAACACAAACATCATTCACAAAAAGTTAGCTTAACACAAATTTAAATACTATATCACATTCACATTAACATTGTTTTTCCTTTTTCTTAAGTCATGTTGAGATTCATCACTTGAAAAAACCAAGGTGATTGTTTTAATCTCTCTTGTCTTAATTGTTCTTCAATTCCAAACCTATTTCTAATCATGCCTCCATTTGATTCAGTTGAAGATGAAGATAAGCTATGTCCTGAATCTGAAGTTAGTGGAGTATCGGTTTTCTTGCTACGGTTATAACTAGACGGGCCTAATGTCAGCTCGATCTCATTCTCGTCGATGATTTCCATCCCTTCATCTTCATCTGATTCTTCACTGTGCTCCTCTGCAGGCCTTTCAAGATCAAATTTGTTTTGAGTCTTTTCTTGTGCACCTTTATGATGAGTTAAACTAATCGCGTTTTTGAAGTACCATTCTTGTTCTTTTACTTCAACGCCTCGTCTAGTCTCCATATTTTGCATTAGTATCTTTTGTATTCGATACAATCGATGAAGTTCGTATACCTGATAAAGAAATTCTCACGACACTCAAAAAAAAGGTCTACATACACAATCTATAACGCAACATCAAATGTTTTGATATCTGAGTTTGTGACTATGATTGAAGCTGCAACGGTCGTTACTATAGGTTATAGCAATTAGCAACGAATGATGCAGCTTCAATATTAGTCACAAAGACATCAAAAACCTTGAACTATTGGTTAAGATAGCGAGAATAACCACGAAGAATAGAAAGAGAAGTATACCTGTTGTTTGAAAATTTCTTCATGCTTTAACATAGCCATCCTCATGTATTCTTTGTCACATGACCTAACAAGCTTCTCCATCAATGATCTATTTAGTTTCTTCTTTGTTCCAAGTTTACCTTCAAACACATTTAAGCTAAAATGAGGAAAATTCTAAGAGAACATATAGAAGTGATTAATGAAAAGTTGTTTATATAGAAAATAGAATGATTCTATGAAAGCACATGGATATTTATGGTCTAATTGATTCTTGAAGCATTGGCACAAAATGATGGCATCTACTTCCTTTTAGTATAATTTGTCTCCTTTCCAATTCTTTGGACCACATTTGAATGAAACACATCAAAAAAAAATTAAAAATATCTCCCGACAACTTTACCTGTTAATATTTTCCTACCATAATAATGACTTCTCTTATGTGTATATGATGTCATTTTTCAAACTATTCTTTCAATTATTGAAATATTAGAAGACATGATCAAGGTAACATTTTTCTCTTCTTTTCATATAGTACTATAACAATTAAAAATGGATGCTTGAAGAAGCAACATCATTATAGTTTTTAAAAGGAAAGAGTGTTTTAAATAATATATGCTTTTGCATATTTTTCTAGATTCTAGGCATTGACATTGAATCATGCCATTGCCAACCATATTCCTCATGCATGACTTTAACATAACAAACTTTCACCTTTCAAAAACAAAAATTCTTCTAACTTTTATATTTGTTTCTTTAGCCACTAAGCGATATAAAATGATACTAAAAACTTGTTCCATAAAGGTAGATAAGTTGGTGAAATCGTTAAGATCCTGGAAACTAACATAATCGTTAACTTACTAACATTTGCTTATTAAAAAAACATGATATTAACTTATACATCAACATATATATCATCTTCAATCTATGAAATAGTGATAAAGATACGGACATGGACACCAGACACCAGAAACACGCCTAACATAATTCCAAAACAAAAGGTTAAAAGAAAATAAGGAAATGAAATATAATAGCTTCTTACCTGCTAAGAATTCAGTTATATCACAATCTTCTGATGAAGAAGAAGACAACAGAACATAAAGATCTGAGAAGAAAAGGCAAGAAACTCTTTTCTTTCTTATAGTACTTTGAAAAAAAAACTTTGAGAGACAACCTTTTTAAATTTGATGAAAACTCTGGTAATATGCTCTCACATTCCCCATCAAGCTCTGGCTATTATATACTAAAAAGAACAGAACTGTTTGTTAGAATTTTAAGATTCTTTCTTTCATTCTCCCTATAAAGACACAGAAAACGAAGTTGTATATTGCATGAGAGGTTAGAAGCATGCCAAACAAATCTCAGTGACTTGACCAATGTGATTCAAGTTTTGTGGAAGAGATGCTTGAGACAGGTCTAGCAATGTAGAGATATATTAAATTAGTTGTAAGTTGTAACAGTAAAGATAGGGAAATAAATTAATACACGCATTATTAGCACTACTACTACTATACTATAAAATTTAGTATTATTATTTTTTTCAGGATCACAAGTCTTGTTTTCTCAAGACAAATCATCATCAACATAACAGCATAGTTGCTGAGGTGAATCACATGCACCTCAATTTTATATATCGATAAATATTGAAAATATTTAACGGATAGCCATTTTAGGTGGATAAGTTGAATGTTCACGAACACCAATTTCTGTGTATAAAATGTGATGTTGTTACCAATTAAGTTAAGTTTACGAGGACAATTTACCACTTACTCTGCTGAATTAACTCGTATTTTTTTAAGTGAATAAACAGATCTGGTAGCGCAGGTGTATTAAAAATGGATATGTATGAATCATTAATTATTTATAAATATTACTCATGCTCAGTTGTATTAGTAATATAGTAATAATTTCCTGAAAAAATAATATAAAAAAAACAAATTATAGATTATATTATACAGAATTATTGAAGCTTATGTCTATGTGAAGGAGCTTAAATCGCCGACAGATAGATCATGACCGTACAATATAATATGGGTATTTGTCCAATCTAGTATAACTGGCCTTAGGATTTTAATTCAAATCTAACATTAGGTTTTCAGTTTTCAGTTAATAATAAAAAAAAAAGGGGGAGGAGGCAAAAATACATGGGGCTTATCTCATGATGAATTGTTTTGTTTGATTCTCTTGACATTTATGTAGTGAATAGTGAATCATGAATTATGGATAATCGTACTATACTGTTCAAAAATGGGTTACAATATCAATATGCTATTTGATGGGGTTATCAGCATTAATCTAGGAAGACCTATAACTCAATGATTATATACTCTTAACTGGCCACGTGGGTGGTAGCTCCCCCTATTTCTACATCATACTCTTTTTTTAGTTGATTTATGGGTTAAATTTTTTTTTTTTTTTGACAGATTTCTAAAACTAGTACCTACATTTTTTATTTTATTTTTAATCTTTCGTTTTTTTTTTCATTTTTAACATTAGTCTTTACTGTGAAAGTTTGGTTGATTGGACAGACGAAAAATGTCACATAGATACCACATGGATTTATTTAATGATGTAGGCGCACAAAGAGTAAGCACTTAATGATTATATATGTGACATTTATATGACATTTTTCGTCTGTCTAGTGAACCATAATTTCATATTAAGGACCAATTAATATTGTAAAAAACAAAAACGTGATGACTAAAAATATAATATAAAAAATGTAGAGACTATTTTTAGAAGTCCGCCAAAACATAAGGACTTGAAACATATTTAACCTTTTATTTATCGAAAATTCTACGGAGAATTAGTACCAATAATACTTTTTCCGTCCCAAATTTTTCATCCTTTTAAGAACTAATGTATAATTAATGATATTTTATCATTTGTACCCTTACTAAAACAAAAATATTAATTAAATAAATTTCCTCTATTTTAATAAAATTAGAGTAAAAATGATTTAACTAAGAAATACAATTTCTTTTTTATAGAAATAAAATACAAAAATTTAAATTTTTGTAGAAACAAAAGACATATTTAATCCTAAAAATATTATAAATTGTAAGAAAGTACTATAATAAATTAGATTCATAAAAATATTATAAATTGTATAGGAAGTAGTATAACATATGTTGTAGATAGGGGATTTGGAGGATGTTCGGAAAGAGCAGTGATTCAGGGTATTAAATTTTTAGAGAACCAAAATTATTATTTTTACTAAATGATTATATGATTAACATTAATATTTTTTAGGATAAACTTAGGCTCTAATAAAAAAAATAAGTATGCTTAGACTAAAAATTCTTAATTAAATAGTTTTGCTTTGGTTTCAATTTAAAATGATCTTGATTAAAATAGGTTGATAGAAAATTTTCAAAATTTAAATTGCTAAAATCTTATTTGTGCGCTATATGTCGTCCAAATTAGTTTCAATATACTTTTTTTATATAATTATATGACGATACAATCCGTCAAAATATAAAATTATAATTTGTAAATAAAATGGGACACCAAAATTTCGACAAAACACCTAAAATCTCAAGGGCACCCCTAATTGTAGATTAGATCCCTCATCTATGCAATGCTTTGCCCTTATAAGATGACCACACCACATGCTTGCGAGGCTGCTCTTTCAATTTAAGGAATGTTACATTATTATTTATTTAGTACTTATAAAGACGTGGCGAGGGAGAGAAATGGATGTGGAGTGGGAGCACGCTTTGCCGGGGCTAGAAGGTGCATTCTTATGGGGCGGTGGGTCCTTTGAGTTTTGTAGAAAAGGCTGACCTATATACGGCCTTTGTGTTTTTGTTTGGTCCCATTTCAATTAGATATTCTATTAATCAAGAACAACAACGAACTCACTCGGCCAACAAAGAAAAATGCTAAACAGTGTTTCTGGAACATTAGTTAAGCTTATTAATAAGGAAATATTTTCTTGTAATTTGTGTATTCAATGTCTCAAAATTGTAGAAAGTCATATCTTCAACATTAACTTTCACTTTATTTTTCTTTTTAGATATGCTTAACAAGTACCTCGGGATCACTGTTTAGCATGACCCTCACAAAAAATAGTTGAAAGTTAATAGCTCTCAATAATATTTCAATTTTCTATGTTAAAAAAGAAATAATACTTCTTTCATCACAAAATATAGATAAAAGTTAGTTAACAAAAGTTAATGTGTTTGGTCCAAATCTTTAACAAAATAAATCAAATTTTTTTGACTCTTTTTTTGTTATATTGTTAGACGGAGGAAGTATTTCAGTTTTCTTGTAGTGATTGCGTTTAGGAATAATAAACTTTGTCTATTAGTTGTGATATGTGGATTTCTTAATTCCTTTAAAAGGTGTTAAATACAAAAATTATAAGTTTTTGAGAAATGCTAAACTATTAAAAACATAAATGAAAAGTAGATACAAAGAAAGGTAAATTGAGAAATACTAAACTAATACAAACAAATGAAAAGTAGATAAACAATGATAAAATGTGAGTAAACTGATTGTTTAATTAATTGAATGTGTCTAATCAAAATAAGATTTGTAAGTGGTATTTATAGACAACATATAATCCTATTGGCCATAAAAGTGGCTATAAAGACTACAATTTGCGCGAATGACACAAGTTCAAATCCTCTAGTTGTGTTAATTCAATGGGAAGAATTGTTCCCGAAGATGCTACCTGGGAGTTGTATGATGACACTGTTGCAACATACCACCAATTCTACCTTAAGCACAAGGTGCCTCTCTCTCAATGGGGGAAAGGATGTTATAAATAGAGTGCTGCAATATACCCCCAATTCTACTTTGACGACAAGTGCCTATGAAGCCCCGATACTTTAAAAATGGTGAAGTATCATATCCGATACGTATTCAATATTGATACTCGTTCGACATGTCTTGATATTCGTATCAGAAAAATATCGATTAAATATTTATTTTTAAATAAAAAAATAATATTCGATACGCGTCCGATACGTCCCGATACTCGTATCGGAAAAGTATCGATTAATTTTTTATTTTTAAATAAAAAAATAATATCTGATACAATCTGTGTTTTTTAGTGAATGTCAGACTATTATCTTGTTATATGGATAACTAACTATGTCTTTTGTTGGATAGTACTGATGGTGTTTTTTGGGATAGTACTAATTAATGATATCTTTTTTATATAACTTAAGATGTACTACTGATCATTATTTTCTGGGACAATATTAATGAAGTCCAAATACTTAACTTAGTATTAATGATGTTAATTTATTATCATTAGTATTTTTTTGTCTTTGTCACTGTTCTGAAGTCATTATGGTGTCCTACTATATCACAAGTTGTTAAACATTTGGATTTGTTCCAAAATTCTGGTATAAGAATGAATGTTTTATGCTTTTAATTGGTCAGTTGCAAGAGCTATATAGTTGTCTGCTATTGCTAAAGCATGAGCTTGTTGAAGAAGTTTGATGTCGTGACTATTATATATCTTTTGAGCTATTATGTGTCTTTAGTTAGGACTGAGGAGCCCTTGTATGTTGAGCCTCAAACAGTTTTGCTCTTGTGCAAGCTAATTGGCTTGTTTGTACTCCTTGTACAATGAACTATTGGCGTTTATAATAATAATAATAATAATAATAATAATAATAATAATTTTTTGTCTTTAAAAAAAAGGCTAAACCGGACATTTGGCCTCTTACGTTTATTTTAGGTTTCAATCAGGTCCCATACGTTTTAAAAGTTTCAATTTGGTCCCTCGCGTTATCAACGTTTGCATTAGTTAGTCTCTTCCATCAAAATTTTGACTAACGCTGTTTCAACCTTACACGTGGCTGACGGTTTGAACACGTGGACATTATTTTGGACACGTTCGGTAATATATATTAATTTTTTTGGGCCAATTCCATTATTATAAGTAATATATATTAATTTTAATTATTATTTTTTATTTAGTTAGCATCTCATATATATAGCATCGAACGTGTCCAAAATAACGCCCACGTGTCTAAATTGTCAGCCATGTGTAAGATTCAAACGGCGTTAGTCAAAATTTTAACGAAAGGGGCTAACTAATATAAATGTTGATAACGTGAGGGACCAAATTAAAACTTTTAAAACGTAAGGGACCTGATTGAAACCTAAAATAAACATAAGAGACCAAATGTGCAGTTTAGCCTAAAAAGAATTATCATTATTAATATTATTGATTATAGTCATGTTTATATATTGTGCATTTATATATTTAATTTTAAATTTAATTTTTAAATAACGTATCGCGGCAGTATCAGATATGGATTTTTAAAATTTTCCTGTATCGGCGTATCTATCAGTATCGTGTCACATATTGGGGCTTCATACTGGCTCTCAATGGCGGAAAGGATGTTATAAATAGAGAGGTCTATGGGTCGATCCGTTTAATCTGCATCCTATGCGGATTTAAGACTAATTTTTTTGGGTCCATTTCTATTTATGTCTGTGTGAGTTGGACCATTAAGATTAGTAGTTGGCATGGTTCGGTTCTGGAGGAAAATCGAACCGAATTGAATCAAATTATTTTAAAATTCCACTACAAGAAAACCCTAATTTACAAACAGATTTTTAAATCACTTATTTTCGGAATATTCACTCAATAAGTTATTGGCGGAAATAACTGCCACAAAATAAAAAGATTCCGCCACAGAATATTTAGTCGAGACATAAATAATTGAATCTGAGTACATTAAAATTACAGAATAATTAATTGAATTACAACTTGACACAAATACAACGTGGTAATCCAAATACAATACAGCGGAATGAAACAAATGAGTCTTAAACAGATAAGCAAAACAAGGAAGAAAATAATAATCTTCTAATCTGACATTCCAAGTTCAGCTCCAATCGTCAGTTCCGAACCTGGTCCTTGCTCCGGTTAACCTACCTAAAAAAATTGAATGGAGTGGGATGAGACTACTAAGTCTCAGTAAGTCCTACTACCCTCATAATGGTGACTACACCGGGGGAAACTGCCTAAGTGTATAAATCTAAGTAAATCATTAGTGTTACAATTGTATTAATAAAATAAGTGTATCACACAAATTATTATCTTGTCAAATTGCTCTTCAAAGGTCACGCCGAGGCAACCCGGTCTCGGGTGTCTGACTCTGCGTACTACCGATAATAGAGAATCGGATTCCGACGTTGGCTCACATAATAAATAATTAGAATTCAGAGGAATTCTTTATGATGGTTTAAGAGTACCATTTAATTAATAAATATTGTTCACAATTCTAACCAATATCTCTCGCCCAAGGTAATCCTAATACATGTTATTCATAATATAATCTGACTATGCAATTAATTTAGTACTATAAACTGTTTACAAGGAACCAATTTGGCAGCATTAGCTCACTCAATCAAAGTATGGTGAACCTTGATGAACAATGTCTATGGAATCAAACCTGCAAAGAAATTCTACTCAGGCTAAGAAACTTGATGGACTGTTATTGCATGAAGCTCAAATTGAACATTAACGAAACCGAATGCTTGCCATATTTCTTGTGTGAAGACAGAAGACAATACTTGTAAAGTTGATAACATGGTCCATGTCTGAATCCAACCTTTCTCTGAAAAAAGTCAATTGGAGTTCTTATTAAATATCATTTGTGTTTATTTTATGGATTTGAGGTGTGTGATGTGGAGAAAGAATTATGATGTGAACCAGTTGAATTTGAGTTCGAAAATGTCACAAACTTTATTTTTTTGTTGTTCCTTACAATTTATATGTTATAACATAAAATTATTATCAATATTTTAGTTTACTTTTTGAAAAAAATGATTTTTCAATTTTTTTTAATAATATATGGGTTAACCGTTTAACTTGCGTGTTAACGCGGACTGAACTCAGACCAACGTATCATAATTCTCTTACATTTGCTAACGGGCTTATTCGCCCTGTTTAATATGCAAATTTATGTAGGGCGGATTAAACGAGATAGGGCAGCCCACATACCCAACTCTAGTTGCTCTAGTTATGGACTAAGAAGAGACAATTGAGCCCACGCAAGTTAGGGCCAAGAGGAATCACATTAGGCCCATGTATTTGAAAGATCATGTAACCCCTATGAAGAGGGGAGGTGCAAGGAAGTAAGAAAAAGATCTAGAACTTATTTCTCTAAGGCTTTGTTTGCGAGTTTGGAGGGGAGGGGAGGGAAGGACTTTGGAGGGAGGAAAATAGAGAGAAAATTAGAGAAATCTTTTACAATTTTTGAGAAAGTATTTTTTATAGAGAATGACAAATAAATACTTATGATTGATATATTATGAATTTAAGAATATTATAACAACATTAATTAAATTTGAAGAATTCATATAACCCCTCCAAACCACCATCCAATACAATTTTTGAGTTCCCCCAAATTGGGGGGTTTTTGTGTTATGAAGAAAAAATAACCATCCAAACTCCTTCCCTCCCAAACTTCTCTACTCCTTCCACTTGTTTCTTCCTTTTTAACATTTCCTTATCTTCCCTTCCCCTCCAAACTCGCAAACAAAGCCTTAGGGACAATCACGTTATTGTTGCTTAAGGGTGAGTCACCCATTTTCTGTAGTGTGAGTTAGATTTCTTTCCACGATTTTATATATTGTGTTTAGGGTGGCAAAATGGATGGATTGAATGGATTTAGATATTAATGGATGGATTAAAATTCAAAATAATCCACTAAGCCATTAAAATAATAATCCATTCAAATAATCCAAACTATCCGTTAGAGATAAAAATTCATCCAATTCATCCATTATCATATTTTCAATGGATGGATATTCAATCCTTAAATTTAATGGGATAATCCGCCACAGTCAAACCTTACCTCATATTAAAATAATATTAATTTATATAGATGACAAGTATATATACCAATATAATGCTATAATGCATCAACAATTTAAAATTTCAACTTAATATCAAAGTTAAAATATACTAAATCACCATAATAAAACATAATATTCATAAAAATTGGGATTTTTTTAAAGATTTGTCAATTTTTTTAAAAAAAAATGGTAAAATCAACTCAAAGAGTTAAAACCAATGATTTTACATGATTTCAGAGATTTTACTACGACTTAAATCGTTTAAAACCGTTTCAGATCACGATTTTACCAGAAAACGATTGTACCGGTGATTTAACTTGAAATCTCTACCTAGAAACGTAAAATCTATAGTTTTTACGTTTTAAATCGCAATTTTAACAACTTTGCTTTTATCAATTAACAATAATGGAAATTATTTGTACATCTTCCCATGAAACTTATTTCAAGGAAAATTAAAAAACACATACTCCAAATTAGTACTCCCTTATAAGTGTGATTTTTGTAATAAGTGTGATTTTTGTTTTTTCCCTTATAATATTGCATATTTAATAATGTTGACATATTCATTAAATAGATGTACTTACATCATATGTACGAAATTAGGTAATAGTAATAATATGAATATTAATTAGAGGAAACAAGCATTTTAGTTCCTCAATGTGCACTTTGATGTTATTTTGGTCCCTCAATGAGGAAAAACTACAAAACAGTCTCTGGATCAGCGCTCCATTAGTCATTCTAGTCCAAAATGTTAGTTTGGCCGTTAAAGTGTACAAAAAAGTTGATTTGACCTTTTTTTGGTCACACGTCAACATGGTGAGTAGACATTTGTTTACAAGTGGCTAATGACATGGCACGAGGGACCAAAATAACAGTGGAGACAAAAATTTCCCAATTTAAATCCCTAAAACCCAAATCTCATTCTTCATCTTTTTTTTCTATTGTTGTTGTTAATCTTTTTGTTCTTCATCAAATTCAAGAGAACATGGAAATTTCCCAATTTTTTTCCCCAAGTTTTTCTATTTACACACCTGTATCCTGAATTGCGAGAGGGGTAATATTGAAATTCCGGGAAGCGCATGTGAGACTCAAGAGGCAAGTAATTCTCATATTTGTATAACAGGAGGACTTCTTGCCCAAAGTCAACACGCCTAATTATTCCTAACCCATTATTTGTATTTTGGGCCATTGTGAGATTGAGCTAGTTATATACGGGACAGCTAAAATTTCTCTTTCCACCCCCTATTTATTTTTCACTCCCAAGTTTACATTTATGCCCTGAAAAAAATTTTCATTAAATACAAACCATTTTAAAAAATTCAAAAAATATTTATTAAAGTTTTGTGATATAGAACCAGATGTGTCGTCCCTTCTTTCTCATTTGTTCTTCTTCACAAACACACTTCTTCATTGACTAGCTGTTTCTACACTCATTGAGGCTATTTTACTTGCTTTAGGCTAAATTTTCATATCGCAAAACTTCAATAAAAAATTTCTGAATTTTTCAAAAATTTGGTTCATAGAGAAAGAACAAAAGAAGAAAAAAATCCAAAATTAGAGACACTATGATTTCCTCAATGAACAAGACATAATTTCCCAAAAATAAATACCAGTATAATGTATTAGGGGAGAAGTTGACAAGCCAAAACTTCTGTATTCTTCTCTATTACCCATAAAAGACTATTATTGAGAATATAACGGAGAAAGGCTCTTAAACCGGATATTGGGTTCTTTGATTTTGGCTTTTTTTTAAAATTGATTTTACAGTGTTATATAATTTTGTGTAAAAAAAATTACAAAAAGAAATTTTTTATAAAATTTTCAAATGAAAATTTAGTTTGAATAGTTATTTTCAAAATGTTATTTTAGATATTTCATCATTTTGTTGAAACTTTTTTTGGATATCAAAATTTCAAAAAATCACTTAATTTTGAAGCACATAAAAATTGAAGCACTTAATTTTAAATACAACTGTTTGAAAAAATTGTGATTTTGACTATATTTTGATCTTCAATAATGTGTGTTTATGTTATATGACTTCAAAATTAGTGTTTACATTTTAAAAAAGCGAATATAAAAAAACTTGTAATATCCTAAAAATTAGTTTTACAAAATCTATTTTAAAAAATACAAAAAAATAAATTTATTCTTTTAAAACTGAAACAAATTAGGCCCATTATAATTTCCAACGCTTCTCTTATCTCTATGTTATCACAAACACCTTTATTCCATTTCTTAAACTGCACTGACCACTCCTTCTATCTAGTTAAATAATAATAACATAAGGTACGGTTTTGTTTATTTTAATTAAGCAGTACGTAGGATTTAGAAACTAAATTCCTTTATAGACCAACTGACCAAGTAAGTAATAAAGCCATTTTTAAAACTTGAAGAAGTTCTTATGTTCCTTTCAGTTGGAGGGCAAGAAAATAATTTACTTTAGAATAGATGATCGATAATGCTTAATTATTGTGGGGAAATACGGTTTTGTCAACATCAATACGACAAGTAAAAGAGTATAGTTATTTAACATTATAGCTAGAAAAGTGGTATGCATTTCGTATTTTTCTTCTGTTTTCATTATTATATAGTTGAAAAAATTGCCCCGTATACTATTCTTTCATTGTCAAAAGAGCATTTTTCCTATCAATCGTTAGTTGGTTTAGTGGTGATTGACACTGAACTTGATAGGGAGGACCACGGTTCGATCCCCCATAACTGCGATCGGAAGGGGGCTGAAACCACTTGATGTCAGAACTAACCCAAAACCAGATTCAACTGGTAGTGGAAAAAAAAAGAGCATTTTTCCTAAACTAGTCAAACTATTTAATTTTGATATGATTGACATACAAACAATCATAATGTATAAAATAATCTTGAAAATTATATCCTCTTTTTTTTTTTTTGGTAGAAAAATTATATCCTCTTTGAAAAATCATTAAAATTAATATCTGTCATCAAATTATTTTATCATAATAGGCCAAAACTATAGTATACCGTAAAATTAAAATGTCTCTGAGCACTAGACTTTTAGGGTCCGTTTGGTGCGCAGGATATGATAGTGTTAGGATAGGTTATAAAACAAGATAAGGATATGATATGATATAAGCAGGATAATAGTTATCCTATCATGTGTTTAGTGCACACATGATAACAAACATGATAACTATCGTATAATGTTATTAAGACCAATTAAGATTAACGGTATTCAATAAAAACGCATAAACCGTTAATCTTGACGGGTCTCAATAACATATCAAATGATTTTAGATTTTTATAAAATTTAACATGAATGATCTATATGATATAAACTTTAAATCCAACGGTGAATTTTGTAAAATTTGTATTCGTTGATGCGTTATTAAGCGGTGTAACATTACTCAAATAATTTTAAATACAAATAATTTTTTTTATATGAATATAAATAAAATAATGAGCAAATAAAAATGTTAAATTTTTATATGAACATGATCAAATAAATAACTTAATTTTATACATTAGATAAGGTAAATAAATATTTCATATATTTATATGTAAATAATAAAACTACCATTGCAAGAGAAGTATATTTAATTTGTTATAAAATTTAAATTAATATCCCTATTTTGCAATTTTTAATAATTATTTTACTTTAAAATATTGTAATTACAGTATAATTTTGATTTTTAAAATTATGTAAATTACAAAATTACCCTTATGAGAAAATCCTGTATATATTTAAAAATTAATTATTTTATTTTTAATTTACTATCAAATTATTTATTATTAATATTTTATTAATTTTCATTTTGTATTTTAAAATATATTTTATCAAATAAATGGGTAAATTATTTTTTTATCCTATCATGCCCATAACCCAGCTCAAACTCAGGATAAGAATTTAACTAGAGAGACAGGATATGATAAGTTGCAGGATTAACTTATCATCATGTTGGTTCACCAAACAGTGGATTAAGACAGGATATGATACAGTTATCCTATCCTGTCTCTTATCATGCGCATCAAACGGCCCTAACTCTTTTTGTAAATGGATATAGATAAGGGTTGAATTGAAGAGAGCCTTTTTTCTATTTTTTTTTTCCCCAATACATATTTCTATTTTAATTAACATAATTTCCGTGTAAATCAAACCATGATTTTTTATATTTAAATTTTCCCACAGTACTAATAAGTTTATATGATTAAAATGAATTTATTATATATGGTATTATACGTACAGGGACAAAAATGTAATTAACGTAAGATAAAATATAGTATATATTGATATAATAACATAATATTTTATCTAGGGTTAAGATACCATTACTCTTGTGACAAGATACTATTTAATTTTTAAATAATTTTCAATTTAATGTTTTTTAAACTACTTTTGGAAAAAATTTAGGCATTTATAAATTAATTATTACTATTTATATATTATATTAACTAAAATTAAAATTTATATGTTTTCATTTTTTATATCAAATTTTAATTAATTTTTATTTGAAAACGTACTTCTTTTATTAGATTTCAAATGATCTCATGCATATTTAAAAATAAAAATCATATAGATTTACATTTTATATTTTTATATCATTTTTACAATTTGGTTTGGGTTTTAATTGATTTTTATTTTTTTAAATTATAATCTATATTTTATAAAGGTAAATTAGAAAATACTTTATACTTGACCGGAAAAAAAATAAAAAATAAAAAATGAGACAAACACTTTGTGTGTGTGAGTTTTCAATAACTTATTATTTCATCTATCTAAAAGAAAATGAGACAAACACATGTGTTATCACATTTTATGTCTGTATTAATTTTAATCTTCAAATAATATAGTTATAATTTAAATAATTTGTAATATCTACAGATGAATTATCTATATATTACGTCTCTTTTACTTTGATTATCGAACGCACTGTAAATTTATTTTTTATAATTTCTTTCAATAATTGACCAATAATTTGAAGCAATCTTTATGCATAAAAAGAAAAAACCCACTAGCAAAATGTTTCAGAAAAACGAATCAAACGTGGGAATGTCTCATTCAAGCTGTGCTAGATTAGATCACATACAAAAAACGAATAGAAGAGCTGGAAAAGTCAAATATGAAGGTTAAGACAAAGATTACTTGCATGAGGTGCCAATTATTAAAAGTAGTTGCACATGAAGAGAGCTTACAATTTTGAATTGACCTATCCTTAATTATCGAATCATTTTTATCCTAATCATTGATTAACGATGTAATTCAAAGTGCAGTAATTATTAACTTCAATTCAGTGAATAATTTCTATATATAGTAGAGCTATCTTCATAATTCTATAAATATAATAATACAAAAAGCAAATAATATATAAAAACTTATTTATTCGTATAAATTATTTTGCATAAACTCAAAAGTATTATCATGTTCAAATTCTTATTTATTAGTAAAATAAATGCACCCTAAAACTATACTATATATTTAGCAAGAGCATCTACCACTTGATCCAAAAAAGCTAGTTCAAAAGATAATTAAAGATACTTATACACATTTATACATATATAGTAAAGGGGATGTATCAAATTATACCAATGTAATATTTGAGTAATGTTATACAGTTTAATAACACTTCAATGAATACAAATATTACAAATTCATCGTTGGATTGAAAGTTTATATCAATAGATCTTTTACGTTAAGTTTTACAAAAATTTAAAATCATTTGATATGTTATTGAGACACATCAAGATTAACGGTTTATTCATTTTTATTGAATACCCTTAATCTTCATATGTCTCAAAAACATATCAAATGATTTTATATTTTTGAAAAATTTAACATATATGATTTATATGATATAAACTTTAAATCCAACGGTGGATTTTGTAAAATTTGTATTCGTTGAAGCATTATTAAGCGGTGTAATATTACTCAAATGTTACACCGGTGTAATTCGATCTTTCCCTTATAATAAATGTGAAATTTCAAGAAACCGCAAATTCTTTTTGAACGTTATTAGAATTGAATGTTAAGTCTAATTCATCTCTACGAAATCCAATTATAAAGTAAATATTATCTCTACATATAAATTCGTGTTCAAGTCATCTCACATCTAAAATAAAATTCTTAACACACACCCTCATATTAAATATTATTAAGTTTAATAATTTATATAAATGGTGGATAACTCGATAACAAAAATCTAATAGAAAAATATGATACAACAAATGTTTAATTCACATCTACGAGAACAAAACACAAAGGAGTGTTGGAACAACCATCAATAAGCCCACAACATTCTTTAAATCACTATAAACAATTACACATATATGACATAAAACTCTACTCCAAGCTATTTTAGATCATATGATAGAATCTCCAAAGCTCTAGCTTCCACCACCTAATTAACGCATTCCTAAACTATGAAGGTGGAAAAACACAAGAAGGGAGGGTTGAATTGTGTTTTGAAAAATAAAAACTTTTTCTTGACTTAAAACTATTTTGCAGCGGATAAAACACAAATAAATAAAGAATTAGAAGAAAATAAAGAAAGACACAAAATTTATACTGGTTCCTCTCACAAGAGTACGTCCAGTCCCCTTGCACTTCCAAGGGCTTTCCACTATAATCTCACAAGATGCTCAAACACACTAGCAAGAGACTTCTCAAATGCTCATGTTAGTGTTTTCAACCTGCAAGGTTGAGTTTATTTTAGGGTTGGCTTCATTTGTTAAAATAAGCCTTTGGTCCAGATGTGGTGACTGATGTGCACACATGTGGTACCTGAACTGAATGTCCTATAAACGCGCTTTCAAATATTTGCGTGTGATCTTTGAAAAAGATTTGTTTTGAAACAAACATATCCACGCTAGCTTGCGCGCCAAGGAACGAGCTGAAAGATTGAAAAAGATTCAGAAAAGATTTAAAAGCTGGTTTGTTTCTAGAAGATTGAAAAAGATTCAAAAAGATTTAAAACAAACATATCTTTTATTAAAAGATTAAGTTTGTTTTTTGAAGAATACAACAAACAGCTACCAGATCTCGTTCTATATAAAGGAGTACTGAAGACATGTTTTATTCACCGAACTCAATATTCATAAATCTAGTCTTTAGGATTTCGAGTCTTTGTCCCTAGGATTTCTTGTTTCGATTGAAACTTGAATTAGGGTTGTATTTAGCTCTTAAGCTTTTAAGCACAGAGGTGTTCCTTTTCTTGGTTCTAGTTTGAAACAAGATTTGGACTTTGAATCACTCAAAGCTTTGAAGCACGAGTTGGTTCATTAGTTTAGGAGTGCGTCTCCATCATTGAGTTTGTAAAAATCCTTGTGGTTGAGCAAGGTCCTTGTGGGGAACAAGGTAGGATAGCTGGGAAGTGACTGGGGGAAGTCATATCTTGTGGAGGAGCAAGGTAGAGTTGCACAAGGTAGTGTCTAAGCGAGAGGTTGTAAACGGGGAGTTTAAGCTTTGAATTAGAGCTATCATAGTGGATTCATTCCTGGATTGGTATCCTCCAGACGTAAGTGCGTTGCACTGAACTGGGTTAACAAACTCATTGTGTTTTTTATCTTCTGCACTTTATTTTCCTTGTTCATCAAGTTATCGTATGTTTATGATGTTGGCACATTAGGCAACACATCGTATACCTAAACCTTAACGTGCACCACATCACACTGCACATCTGTAACTTGCTACCGGAATTTCAATTGGCATCAGAGCAGACACCCTGTTCTGCTTTAGGGTGAGCTCCAGGGAAGATACTTTTCGGAACCATGGACAAGGACGGGACTTTGGTTAGCAAACCACCTGTTCTGGATGGCACAAACTATGACTATTGGAAATCACGCATGACTGCCTTCCTAAAATCCATTGATAGTAGAACTTGGAAAGCAGTGCTAAGAGGTTGGGAACATCCCAAAGTCAAGGATGCTAATGGAGTTGATACTGAAGAGCTCAAACCAGAAGAAGATTGGACTCCAACAGAAGATACACTTGCACTTGGCAACAATAAAGCTTTGAATGCTCTATTCAATGGAGTGGACAAGAATATGTTCAGACTCATTAAACAATCTACTGTTGCCAAAGATGCATGGGAGATACTCAAGACAACCCATGAAGGGACCCCCAAGGTAAAAAGTTCAAGACTTCAACTTCTCCACTCAAAATTTGAGAATCTCAGAATGAAGGAGGAAGAGACTATTTATGACTTTCACATGAATGTTCTTGACCTAGCAAACTCCTTTGATTCCTTGGGAGAAAGGTTATCTGATGAAAAGCTGGTAAGGAAAATTCTCAGATCTCTACCTAAGAGGTTTGACATGAAGGTCACAGCTATTGAAAAAGCTCAAGACATTGCTAGCATGAAAGTTGAAGAACTTCTGGGTTCTCTTCAAACCTTTGAGATGAACTTCAGTGATAAAGTTGAGAAGAAAGGGAAAAACATAGCCTTTACCTCCAACACTGATAGTGAGGAAGTGGATGATGACCTTGACACCAGAGAAGATCTCTCAGAAGACATAGTATTACTTGGAAGACAATTTAACAAGATTCTGAAGAGCGTGGATAGAAGACCGAGGAGGAATGTGCAACACATCCAGTCTGACATCAGCAAACAAGGAAACACTTCAGCAAAATCTGAAACTGATGACAAAGGTGTTCAATGCCATGAATGTGAAGGCTATGGTCATATCAGATCTGAATGCACTATATATCTGAAGAAACAGAAGAAGGGATTTTCTGTATATTGGTCTGATGAAGATGAATTGGAGAGTAAAACTGCCAACCATGTAAGCGCCATGACTGGTGTGTGTAATTCTGATACAGAGTCCTGTGATGAAGAACTCACTTATGAGGAACTAGCCTCAGCATACAAAGAGCTATACATCATAAGTGAGGAAGTATGGAGAACAAATGTAGAACTGGAGGCTGTCATTAATCAACTTAAGTCAGAAAAAGCAACGAAGGTAGAACAAGAAGCTGTCATTAATCAACTTAAGTTAGAAGGAGTGAAGCTACAAGCTAAGATAACTAGCCTTCAGGATGAAGTCAAGACATTGACATCTAACTTGGAAAACATGACCAAGTCAGCTAGGATGCTCAACTCTGGAACAAAGAAGCTTGATGAAATTCTCATAATCCGGAATCATGCTAATGACCCAACTGTGATAGGTTATGAGAAAATTTACAGCAATGAAACCCCAGAATCAAAATTTGTTCCAGCTCAAAACAAATCTGACTGTAAGGTGATGTTGCCACATCCTGCACCACATCAGGAACCTGTACACAAGAAAAAGTTCACTTCATGGAAGTGTCACTATTGTGGGAAGCATGGCCATATCAAACCCTTCTGCTATAAGCTCTATGGGTACCCAAAGAAGAAACCTCAACCCAGAGCATATCATGGAACAGCCAGAACCAAGAAAGAATGGAAGCCAAAAGCCAAAGTAGCTGCTCATATAGCTCACACATCCTTCAGAGCCTTATCTAAAGAGGATTGGTACTTTGATAGTGGCTGCTCCAGACACATGACAGGTGTAGAAAGCTTTCTGGTAGATATCAAGTCATACACTTCAAGCTATGTGACCTTTGGTGATGGTGCTAAAGGACAAATCATGGGAATTGGGAAACTAATTAATAATGGTTTGCCCAAGCTTGATAATGTTTTGCTTGTCAAAGGACTGAAAGCTAATCTGATCAGTATAAGCCAACTATCTGATCAAGGGCTTAAAGTTGACTTCTCAAAGAATGAGTGTCTGGTCACTAATGACAAAAGAGAGTTACTAATGAAAGGAGTCAGATCAAAAGACAACTGCTACTTATGAGTTCCTCAAGAAACAACTCATTCTACCATATGTCCTGTCAGTCAAGTAGATAAAGCAAAGCTATGGCCACCAAAGCTCACTATTGAAGAAGAAGATATATGTGGTGAAGGACAGATTGACAAGCAAATCCAAGAGATTCATCCAATCCTTCAACAGCAGGTGACATCCAAAGATCATGATGTGGAACCTTATGTGAGCACATCAGACCCCCTACCTGAAGACTCTGAAGTTGAAGAAAATTCTGAGAAAGCAGATCAAGAACCAGATCAAGGTCAAACAAGCAAAAGTCCTTCCATCAAAATTCAGAAGAATCATCCTAAAGAGCTCATCATAGGAAATCCAGAATTACCAGTCATGACTAGGTCAAGGGAGGTAATCTCCAATGCTTGCTTTGTATCCACCATAGAACCAAAGAATGTTAAGGAAGCCTTGACAGATGAATGTTGGATTAATGCAATGCAAGAAGAATTGAACGAGTTCAAGAGGAATGAGGTGTGGGACTTAGTTCCAAGACCTGATGGGGTCAACATCATAGGCACCAAGTGGGTGTATAGGATCAAGTCTGATGAAAATGGTGTTGTCACAAGAAACAAGGCCAGGCTTGTAGCACAAGGATACTCTCAGATTGAAGGTGTAGACTTTGATGAAACCTTTGCTCCAGTAGCTCGTCTTGAGTCTATAAGGTTACTTCTAGGAGTGGCATGTATTTTGAAGTTCAAGCTTTTTCAAATGGATGTGAAGAGTTCCTTCCTCAATGGGTACTTAAATGAAGAAGTATATGTAGCACAGCCAAAGGGATTTGTTGATCCTAATCTCCCAGATCATGACTACAGATTGAAGAAAGCTTTGTATGGGTTGAAGCAAGCTCCTAGGGCTTGGTATGAAAGGCTAACCAAGTTTCTTCTACAGCAAGGGTACAAAAAGGGTGAAACAAACAAGTCCTTGTTTGTGAGACAAGAAAAAGGAAAGCTCATGATAACACAAATCTATGTAGATGATATTGTGTTTGGTGGCATGACAGATGCTTTGGTGAAACAATTCGTGCATCAAATGCAATTTGAATTTGAGATGAGCCTTGTAGGTGAATTAACCTACTTTCTTGGTCTACAAGTAAAGCAAATGGAGGACACAATATTCATCTCTCAAAGCAAATATGCCAAGAATATTGTGAAGAAGTTTGGAATGGAGAGTGCAACACACAAGAGAACTCCTGCAGCAACTCATATTAAACTCACCAAGGATGAGAAAGGTGTCAGTGTTGATCAAAGCCTATACAGAAGCATCATAGGCAGTCTACTTTACCTCACAGCAAGTAGGCCTGATATCTCCTTTGCAGTTGGTGTATGTGCTAGATACCAAGTTGAGCCCAAAATGAGTCATCTCACACAAGTCAAGAGAATTCTGAAGTATGTGAATGACACAAGTGACTATGGAATTATGTACTCTCATGGTGAAGACACAAGGTTGACAGGGTATTGTGATGCTGACTGGGCCGGCAGTGCAGATGATAGGAAGAGTACCTCAGGTGGATGTTTCTTTCTAGGCAACAACCTAATTTCATGGTTCAGCAAGAAACACAATTGTGTAGCTCTTTCAACAGCAGAAGCTGAGTATATCGCAGCAGGAAGCAGTTGTTCTCAATTGCTTTGGATGAAGCAGATGCTGAGTGAGTACAATGTGGAGCAAGATGTGCTCACATTATACTGTGACAATATGAGTGCTATAAATATTTCCAAGAATCCTATCCAACACAGTAGGACCAAGCACATTGATATTCGTCACCATTTTATCAGGGATCTAGTTGAAGACAAGGTTGTGACCTTAGAGCATGTAGCCACAGACAATCAACTGGCTGACATTTTTACAAAGGCTTTGGATGCAAATAAGTTTGAGACATTAAGAGGCAAACTTGGTATTTGCCTTCTTGATGATCAATAGCAATCTTGCTATTGAAGCGTGCAACAGAGACCTGCCTACTACTTCCGTTTGTTTATGCACGCTATCCAAAGGCAGTCATCACAGGTTTTTCTCAACATAATATATCAAGACTATTCCACCTTTCATACTGTGATGAAGAACTATGAAGAAGATCCTGATGTAGAGCTCAATGTGGTCCACATTGGAGCCTTTGAGAAGAAGAAGCCTTATCCAGAGCTGAAGCCTACAAATCATGCTTTCTACAAGAGCATTACTGAAGGCAAGGTCAAAGAGTGACCTTTTGATATAGAAGGAGTAGATTATGTGCAAAACAACTCAAAAGCATTTAAGTTTGTAAGCATAGGGCATAATCATAATCATAATCATAGCAATATGGATGATTCATTGTGCTTAGTCATGATCATCGAAATATGGATGACTTTTATGCTTAGGATCACAGTCATAGAAATATGGGTGATTCACGTCACAGTCATAGCAATATCGGTGACTTAGTTACAATCATAGAAATATGGGTAACTTGTACTTGCTTAACTATGAATGCACATACAGCAATCATGAAGAATGAAGACTACAAGACTATGGATTGCTGGACTATATGGATTCTGTGAAGACAACTACTGAATAAATTGAAGACTACTGAAACATCTCTTTTTGAAGACTTTGGTCATGTGTTGGTGCTTAGAACATTTGTCAAAGATCCATCTACTCTGTGTATTGCACATTTAATGGCCCCAGTACTATTTGATTACTCTTTCTGTTCTTAAACTTTTTGTCAACATTATGGCTAAAAAGGGGGAGAAAAGATAAGTAGTAGTATATCTAGGGGGAGTAAAAGGTAAGGTAGTAGTGCAATATGTTTACTCTGGTACATGATGTGGTACCAGATGTGTGCACATCGTTGAAGACAAATTGTGCTTGTATTCTGCACATCTTTTTGAAGACTTTGAAGAACCAGACGAATGAAGACTGATCCTTTGAAGACTGATGAAGATGGTGCTTGAATTTAGGGGGAGTAAAGATTTTACTGAAGCTGCTGAAGACACTTCCCCTCTTTACTGTGTGCATGATTCATCACCATGCTTGTATGTTGGGAGTTTTATTCTCTCAGAAGATATGAGGCAAGATTCCGCTGCTGCAACGCCTCTGATGTTCTAATGATTCTCTCCAAAGTCTAGTTGGCTGACTCCAAAGGTTATTTTAGCCACAATTTGCCAAAGGGGGAGATTGTTAGTGTTTTCAACCTGCAAGGTTGAGTTTATTTTAGGGTTGACTTCATTTGTTAAAATAAGCCTTTGGTCCAGATGTGGTGACTGATGTGCACACATGTGGTACCTGAACTGAATGCCCTATAAACGCGCTTTCAAATATTTGCGTGTGATCTTTGAAAAAGATTTGTTTTGAAACAAACATATCCACGCTAGCTTGCGCGCCAAGGAACGAGCTGAAAGATTGAAAAAGATTCAGAAAAGATTTAAAAGCTGGTTTGTTTCTAGAAGATTGAAAAAGATTCAAAAAGATTTAAAACAAACATATCTTTTATTAAAAGATTAAGTTTGTTTTTTGAAGAATACAACAAACAGCTACCAGATCTCGTTCTATATAAAGGAGTACTGAAGACATGTTTTATTCACCGAAATCAATATTCATAAATCTAGTCTTTAGGATTTCGAGTCTTTGTCCCTAGGATTTCTTGTTTCGATTGAAACTTGAATTAGGGTTGTATTTAGCTCTTAAGCTTTTAAGCACAGAGCTGTTCCTTTTCTTGGTTCTAGTTTGAAACAAGATTTGGACTTTGAATCACTCAAAGCTTTGAAGCACGAGTTGGTTCGTTAGTTTAGGAGTGCGTCTCCATCATTGAGTTTGTAAAAATCCTTGTGGTTGAGCAAGGTCCTTGTGGGGAACAAGGTAGGATAGCTGGGAAGTGACTGGGGGAAGTCATATCTTGTGGAGGAGCAAGGTAGAGTTGCACAAGGTAGTGTCTAAGCGAGAGGTTGTAAACGGGGAGTTTAAGCTTTGAATTAGAGCTATCATAGTGGATTCATTCCTAGATTGGTATCCTCCAGATGTAAGTGCGTTGCACTGAACTGAGTTAACAAACTCATTGTGTTCTTTATCTTCTGCACTTTAGTTTCCTTGTTCATCAAGTTATCGTATGTTTATGATGTTGGCACATTAGGCAACACATCGTATACCTAAACCCTAACGTGCACCACATCACACTGCACATCTGTAACTTGCTACCCGAATTTCAGCTCAAGTTACAACTAACAAGAGACTTCTCAAACAAACTTAAGAATAAAAATGAATGTTAATGGACATTTGATATACTATCAGAGATGTTTACAAAATACAACACAGATTGCTTAAGACTATGAATGACATATAGAAACTTTGATGTCAGAGCTTTTCAGAGTCTTAGAGTGTCGTAATAGAACAGTAGTCATTTCTTCCATTTGAGTCTTCTATTTATATTGAATGAAATGTGAATGACCGTTGCAGAGAGATAAGGTGCCAGATGAAATTAATCGTACAAGATGATAGCTGTGTATTGCCTTCTATAGAAAGAAATCCAATTCCACAACCTTGCAATTTGAAATATCACTCAACTATTTTGAGTAATAATAGTATGATTATACAATCCTCAAATACGCTCCACTTATGGATAAGGTTAACGTTGTACCAACGAATATTCCTTCCTGTGGCTATGACAGAGTCCTTAAGTAGATTGTTCTTCAGTCATTGATTCTGATTCTGTCAGTTCTTTAGTGACGCAAATTCCTTTTGCTTCAGAGTCTGGCGTTGTAGGTTCTCAAGGTCTTCAGCTTCTGAAACCTTTCAGAGTCTAGCTTTAGTCCTCAGAGCCACTAACTTCAGAACTTGAATTTTAAGCTTCTGATGATCAGCGATAAGCTTTCAGAGCTTCTTAGCTTGGCTTCTCTGCTTTTATTCATAGTGCTTCTGAATGAATTTTAACTTATAATTCTGCACACTAGAATAATCATTAGTAATTCCAATTGTAATTTTAATACTTTGTTATCATCAAAACCAATTAAAATATTAGAGATTTATGTCAGACCCACTTTGTTCCAACAAACTTTACGCAAAAACAAGTGCACATTTGTCCTGATCATTTCGAAGAAGACCCCTCCCCTACAAGCAGCTTGTTGCCCAAAAATTACCCACCAGTGAATCACAGGTATTGATTAAGATCTTAAATTATTTTTAGATTTTTTTTTTCATTTTAAAATGATTTTCTTGATACTTTTTCAGAGGTTTGGATTTGGTAGCGTCATTGCCATGTGCAACTTAGAGTACTCCATTGCTAGCTAGCTAACAGTGTATACGTTATGAGTCACAAGCTTAATTAATGTTTGTGTCAAAACGGCTTAAAGCAAAATAAAAAATAAATGTACAAGTTGTTAGTTTAATATATAACGATTTAAAATCACCTCCAGTTTATCATATTCTACAAGTATTATTTAATAAGTCAGGTTAACCAGTGTTCTTCAGATATTGGTTAAGCAAACAAAATGAAAAAAAAAAATTTATTGAAAATATCATTTTTTTTTATAAATTGAAAATATCATCTTTTACTCTTTTAAGAAATTAACTACACAATTTTTAAGATATTTTTTCTATATTTAATTTCTTTAATTAGTGTGTCATAAATACTAGTTAGCATTTTTTTTTATATAATAAATTAATTTTTTTTAGGCTTAAATGCAGTTTTGACCTCACATGTTTTACAATTGTGCGATTTTGGTTCCAAAGTTTCAATTGCATGATTTTAACCTCATAAGTTTCAGAATTAGTGGATTTTAGTCCCTCAAGTTTCATTTACTTGATTTTGGCCTCTAAGTTTACCTCCTTTTAAATTTGCTAACCCCCCGTTGACTCTTTTGACTAAAAATTGTTTATGTGGCATTTTTTAAAAAATATTTTAAAAAAATATGTTTTTAAAATTAAAAATAAAAAAATGTAATAAAAATTGTTTTTTTAATAAAAGGTTTAATAATAATTATTATCATTTTAATTTATTTTTAAATATTTATTTATTTTTAAAATGCCCATAACCAATTTTCTATAAAAAAAAGTCAACGGGGGGCTAGCAAATGCAAAAGGGGGTAAACTTGGGGGCAAAATCGAGCAATTGAAACATTGGGAGATAAAATCGAGCAATTGGGAAACTTAGGGGGTTAAAAATAAGCAATTGAAATATGGGGGCCAAAATCGCACAATTCTAATACTTAGGGGGCCAAAACTAGGGGTGTACATGGATTGGACAAACCCACTCGAACCGGTCAGACTCACCCAATCCAACCCAAAAAAATGGGTTGGGTCGGGCAAGTGGATGGATATGGATTTTAAAAATGAAAAACCCATAAAAAAATTTGGATTTTGGGTAAAACCAGACCCAACCCAAAAAATCCTCCGACCCACTAGTGTTATGTTTTTTGAAATATTTTTATGTAAATAAATACTAAAGATTTTGTCATTTGATCAATAAATATTTTTATATTGAAAATAAGTTATATTATTTTTTAAGAAAATAAAAAGATTGAATAATTTTTATAAACAAATATGATAATTCATCGCACTATTTTAAAAATAAAAATATTGAATAATTTTCATAAACAAATATGATGATTCTTCATTTAGTCATTCGATATTATAACAAAGGAAAAAAGAATCATTTGGATAACACACTATCCAACCCATAAATTAGTTGGTATACATAAAAAATAGGTGATTGTTTTTTATAGTGAATAAAAGTAACACTATATTTTTCAAAAAAATATAATGGTTGAGTTATTTTTATGTAAAAATATGATGATTCGATATTTATATTTTTAATATAAAAAATAGAAAAATAGTTCGGGTAACCCACTATCCAACCCAATCCAACCCAGAAATTAGTGGGTTTATCCAACCCGGCCCAATGTTATAACGAGTGGTTATTTTACTAGACCCAACCCATAGTACCTTATGTGGTTCGGATTTTGGTTTTGGTCAAACTCAACCCAATCCAGCCCACGTACACCAAAAACTGCATTTAATTCTTTATCTTTTGTTCAATTTGATTTGTATATAAATGGAAGTTATCCCTTTTAGATGGCAGTAAGTTAGCATTCCCTATGTATAACTAGTAAATAATAATCCTTTTTGCTATTTTTGTGTGTTAATTCTCTGAATCTCAGGCGAAAGGATCTTCATAATTTACGGTTCATTTAAAACACATGTAAACTTTAAAAAAATTATTTATCTCATGAATTAAACTTAAAAATTCTCCTAAATGACTAATCTAAAGCAGAATCACTTAACAATCATTAGTTAATTAAATAGTAATTGTCGTTGAACTTGGTAGGAATGATCATGATTCAATCCTGCGTAACTACAATTGAAAGGAGACTGAAATCACTTTATGCCAGAACTGATCCTTGGTAGTGAAACAAAAAAAATAAAAAATAATAATCACTTAATTATATGATTGTTAATTTATTATATTTTTTTGTCTCTTGTTCTTGCCATATAATGAAGTAATGAACCATGATATTCTTTAATTTGTAAAAAAGGTATACTATGTATTCACTTTTTTTAGTTTAATATTTAGTTCTGCATAAAAAAATTATTTAAATTTTATAGATTCACCAGATTTCTTTTTATATTTAATTAATTATTGAATATTCAGATCCTGTCAAAAAGAATAATTATTGATTATTCATATACAGAACCTAAACCATTTAATTAATAAAAAACGTACAGCTTTATATATGTCGATTAAAATTGAAAATAAATTAATCCATTGTATACGAATTTAATATTGTATTATTTGGATGGAAACAACCCTACACAACGATCAAGTAATACCAATTCAGCTACAATATAATCCTCTTGATTTTTTTATTTATATATTGATAGTTACACTCTACTAGTTAACATCTATCCAATTCAAAATGCTACAATTGTATTATCGTGTTGCTCTTTTTCTATATGAGCCAAGGATTATATCTCCTTTCTCTCATCACATATGCATTTTTTTTACTACCATATCCGGCCAACCGAACCATATCATCTAGTTTGGAGGTAAGTTTTAACATCAAATGATTTTAACTTTTTCTCGATCGCAATTACACGATATCGAACTATCGTATTTCATATTAAATTCAGTGTCAATCATCACACATGCATATGGGGATTTTTATTGCCTAATTTTCTAATACTATATTAAGTATCATATAACAATAATTATAAAATAATATGGTGCCCAGCTGTATAGAATCGACCAGCGTCTCATAACATGTCAAACAATCTAGTTTACTTTTCAAATAAGGTTCATATCATGCAGATGATATGAAAGAGTCAAATTTCATTACTCTTCCTAGGAAGTGGACATGGCCAACACACGCAGAGACCTAAAATAAATTTTTAGTGAGACTTGAAAAATATATAAAGTAAATTAAAAATATCAAATTTATCATATTATATCTATTACTTTACTATATATAAAGAGGATACAAATTTTTGGGATGACTTTTTCATTATTCCTATTTTAACCTTAAAAATTAACTTTCACATAAAAATAGATTTTAAGTTTTTTTAATAAATAATATTTTTTTTTCTTCTTAATAACTAAACACAACTAAAAGTAGGTTTTCAGTTTTTTTATAATAAAAAAAAATTTCTTCTTAATAATTAGCCACAACAAAAAAGGATGTTACGTAGTTATCAATTAACTAAGCCCAATAAAAAAGGAGATTAAGTAGTTATTTATATTTGCACAATAGAAAATATTGATCACAAAAAAAAAAAAAGAGAATATCGATCACACAAACGGGCACGGAACGTGCCCATTTGGCGGCTAGTAGTTATAATTAAATTAAAAAAATGGACCCTTAATTATATCTAAAATTTTAAGCTATCATTTGGGTTGTTTGACAATTGTACCAATCCTAAAAATAATTTTTCTCCATTTTTTCTCTCTCACATTTTTTAATTTTCACTTTGATTATTTTTTTTCCACCCCTTCACCCTTAACTAACCTTAACTAGTTCTTGTCATTTTTTAATTTAAATATTATCTCCTCTTTGTATTTCAATGATCTAGATTCCAGCATTATTTTTTCATATTTTTTTTCTACTTGAGACGATTTGAATCACTCTCCCCCCTATGTATACATAAAGGGATTCCTCCTCAAGGTTTTAAGAGTAGTCGTTAGAGATGTTCATGTACAAATATATTTGGATAAAATGTATTTTTGATCAATGTAATATTAGCGAATTTGAATTCCTAAAAAAAGTAGTTTATCCATGTAATTTCATATACAAACACATTTTACGCAACAGATTTATATCAAAATTTTAAAAAGAGTTAGCAGTACAGTTTATTAAGAACACATGAAATAGGTATATATAAAAAATAAATATATTTTTCGAATTTCTTTTTTATAAAACCGTTTGATGACATCGAATTTTGTATTGATTTCCCAACCCAGACAAAATAGCATATATAAATTTGATACATATTTAAATTTATTTTTTTGATAATTTACGTATTTAATTTTTTATTAGTATAAATTGTTGCTTTAATATATTATATGTTGAATTAATATTTTAATAATACTTATAAGTTTTTTTTTAACTATTTCACGTGTTTTAATAATATACTTATATCATCAATTTAATATCGACTTATTGACTTATTTATCATCAATTTAAACTAATATTATGTACAACAACTATTTTCCTGTATTTTAATAATTAATATACTTATATTATCAATTTAATATCGACTTGTTGGCTTATTTTTTGTTGTTGTACATAATATTAGTTTATTTAGTGGATCATATGTGAGCGACACATACTTTGGCGGGGGCTAAAGCATCCCAAGATACATCAATTGGCTTCATAGCTTTAAATAATATATATATATATATATATATATATATATATATATAGAGAGAGAGAGAGAGAGAGAGAGAGGTTGTATAACTTTATATCGTTGAAATAAAAAATGTATGAGTAATAAAAGTATTACATGACATCGTATGAACTACTTATTAGTAATGTATGAAACTCAAATGATACCATCATCATTAGAAATACTCGCAACCACTTTTGTTCAATGTTTGATATTATAAAGAAGGGGGATTTATCTGAAAATCTAAAAGAGATAAAAAAAAATGTAACTTACAATTATTGCTTTGACATGTTTGATTTGCAGAGAATTAAAAGTTTGACATGATAATTCATATTGTACTATGTTTAATTTTAAATTTATGCTTGAGAGTTTGACACTGAATTAAAAATTAAGAGATTGGATAAAAACTAAAATTCTTGTCGATCACTAAATCAAATGACAATTTTCTATCTTATATTATATTTTCCACTAATTATTTTTTGCGGAACAGATCAAAAATGAAAGAGAGAAAATCTAATAAAAAACCATTTATAATGTACCTAAGTTATATGATGTTAAAATTGTTGTCTAAATATCATTTTGTTATACAAAAAATACAACGTAAGATATTCAATCGTAACACATATTTGAATTTACAATAAAATTCGCAAAATCACATTTTTTAACTCCTCCCAAAGCTCTTCTATAGTTCTCATTAAATTATTGAAAGTTGAAACTCTGAGGGGACATATAAATTCTGCCGCATGAAGGAAGTAGTATATCAGAATAAGAACAAAAAGTTTTAATATAAAATAAGAAACTACACTAGTTTTACTAGTTACTAGGCTCAAACTCATTAGGAACCAAAAATGACTACTAGTCCAAATTTTGAACGTGCTGATTTTTTAGCAGCCCATAGTTCTCCCACTTTTTACTTGATTTAAAAAATCTTATATAAACTTGCTGAACAAAACCTTTTAAGAATTTAGATTAATTCAAGTAAGAAAATTTCTCTTCCCACTTCAGGACTCTTTTTTATCTTGGAAAATTTCAATTTTACCCTTCAATAAAATTTTGGAACATAATTTTCGAAGTTTTTCTAGTTTAAATTCGGAAAACACGTTCCGAAATTTTTATTCAAGGCAAAAAATATTCGAAAAACACATTCCAAAATTTTGTAACAAGGGCAAAAAAGGAAGCAGGATATAAAAGAAATATAGGGTTGAGAAGATCAATTTTCTTCAAGTAATTCTCCTTACCAAGTTATTTCCTCTAACCCTTTACTAATTAACCAACCATTTTGTAACAATCATATAATTAAGTGATTATCTTAAGTGATTATGTGAAATGTGAAGCTGAACTCCATAACCAGCCAATGAAAGATTATCAGGATTAATTCAACTTTTTAGAATTTAGATTAATTCAAGTAATTCCCCTTCCCAAGTTGTTTCCTCTAATCTAAACCTTATAAGGCGGCCATATAGACACAAGCACACCTCAAATATTGTCCCTTTCGAAACCAACCATTTTTACTACCATTATTATTCAAAGAATATATAACTTTTTTGCTGTTAAAGTCATATTATAAAATAAAGTTTTGAATACAACTGGCTCGTGAGTCGTGACCACAACAACTCTACATATACTATACCTCTTTTTTATATATATACACCCCCCCTTCATCACATTTTTTTTCAAATTAAGCTTATTTGAAACCAATATATCTCTTGATTTTCTAGTACCCTTTTGAAAAATGGGTCGTTTTAATAATGTTATTCTTGTATGGTCACTCTTATTAATGCTATGTTTTATTCCATATACCACTTTTGCTCAGCTTAGTCCAAACCATTATGCTAACATTTGTCCAAATGTTCAAAGCATTGTTAGATCAGCTGTTCAAAAGAAATTTCAACAAACATTTGTTACTGTTCCTGCTACTCTTCGTCTCTTCTTTCATGATTGTTTTGTTCAGGTAATTAATTAATTCATTAATTTAATCACTTTGTAGTAGTATTATAACTATATATAGTGTGTGTGTTAATCACTTTTAATATTATTATTATTATTATTACAGGGTTGTGATGCTTCAGTTTTGGTAGCATCAAGTGGAGGTAATCAAGCAGAGAAAGATAATCCTGATAATCTTTCATTGGCTGGTGATGGATTTGACACAGTGATCAAAGCTAAAGCAGCATTAGATGCTGTTCCACAGTGTAGAAACAAAGTTTCTTGTGCTGATATTCTTGCCTTAGCAACCAGAGATGTTATTAATCTGGTTTGTTCTTTAATCTCATTATAATCTCTCTTTGAATTTGAGTTGCTGTACACTCATTAGGCTGTTATTATTACTAGTATTGAGAATCCGTACATCGCATTATGAGGAATTCATCGAAATATTTTTACGATTTATAATTTGTTGTGTTTACTATTTAGACATTTACGGGCGAAAAATTATTATTTTATTTTAAATATTAGAGAAGTAGAAATTAAAAATTATTATTGACAACAGAATGACTATTGTACAACTGTCTCGTCTAATATTTGAATTGTATATTTTAATGATAAAAAGTTAAGCGCTTCATTCTCAAAACTGAGATAGGAATTTTATAAAGTCAATTTTAATGTTTTGATTTTTTATACCACATGCAATGTTCCTATAAACTTAATTTAGTTTTGGTGATTATTAATTATAATGAAATTGTGTACAATTCAGGCTGGTGGACCATCGTATACAGTTGAATTGGGAAGATTTGATGGATTAGTTTCAAGATCTTCAGATGTAAATGGAAGATTGCCTCAACCAGGTTTCAATTTGAACCAGTTGAATAGCTTATTTGCAAGCAATGGACTCACACAAACAGACATGATTGCCCTCTCAGGTAATTTCATGGGCCACCATTTTAAATAGGTCCCATTACCATACAAAAGTTCGTAGAAAATTGCTCTTCTCTCTCGTATTGTTAAGAATCTAACGCAATTTCACTAAAAAATATCTTTTGATAGTGTGTTTTTTTATCGTAAGATATGTTCCTGTAGTGTATTTTGTCTACTTGAACAATATAGGAGGCGAAGAACAATTATCGTTCATATTAATTATATACTCATCATGCTTCATTTATTTTTTTAACTATGCTTCATTTATTTTTTTAGATAATTTCTAAAATGTTGTTTGATCAATAGAGAAGCGAATTTTTTTACCAAAAAAAGAAATAGTGAAGTGAAAATAAAGTTGTGCCAGACACACCTTTTACTATATTTGTCAAAATTCAAGAAAGTTCTTAAATACCTTTTTTTTAATGAGAAAATGATAGTTTTTTCTTTGACACATAGAAAATGAGAGTTTCTAAATTGGAACATGTAAAGATGATGTATCACATGAATGAAATGGTGCATACTTAGTCATTATACATAAGAAAGAGATTCCTCTTAACAAAGGATCACTTAAAAAACTTTTGTTTACAAGAACTTATTTTTTGATTAATTGTAAGGAAATTAATTTTTTTAATATGTTGACATATAGACTAATGCATCATACAAAATATTGAGTTTACTTTTTGAATAGTCTTTATTTATTTTTGCGTTGGAGTTCAATATTGTGTGGATATTCAATTTTTTTTTTTTTTGACAAGAGTGGATATTGTATTTATTTTGGCCTGTAGGTATATACTGTACTGTATTAGTTTCATAATTTACATAAATGTCAACTTAATTAAATGATGTCACAATCAAGGTTTTAAATTGCGGTCGCGGTCACGGTCGCGGTCGCGTTAAGGATTTCGCGATTTCGGCTGTTACGGCCGTTGCGTTACGGATTACGGTCGTCGCGCTGTGAATTAATCACAATATCGCACAAATCTTATTAAAATTATTTATATTATAATATATGTATAACAATTTAAATTTGAGATAAATGTAAAGTTTTGAACTAGGAAAAAGTTAAAAGAAATAACACTTTATAATTTATGTTCATATTTGTACTAAAAATGTGACTTTTATTCATTTCTATTGGAAAAAAATGAAAGTCTCTATCTATTAGCATTTTGTCGCGGCTGTATTGCGTTTTGTTGCGGCTGTATCGGTGTTTCGTCGCGGCCGTATCGGTGTTTTGGCGTGATTTCTTTTCACCACATAAAAACGATGAAAAACGGTAACGGTAGGCTCAAAAACCTTTTTGTCGCGGCCTTTTTCTCGGTAACGGACCTTGATTTAAAACCTTGGTCACAATCTTGTTTGGCTTTACATCTCTTATACTATTTAAATCATTGAATATAAGTAACAATAATACACTAACATTAAATTTTATCTTTTTGACAATAAATTTATATGTTGACATATAAGTAACATTAAATTTTATCTTAAAATATACACAATCATGGAAAATAAATTTGGCACTAATTAACTAACATTTTTTTTTAATTTCAAAATAATAGTTGTTTCAAGAAAACTCATCATATATATAGTATACCATATACTGTATCTCAATAAAAACATGTTGTATTCTGTTGTCAAGTAGCAATCAATCAAAAAAATATAATTGAAGCAACACAATCATTTGTCAATTTTAAATTTAAATCTTATCAAATAAATTGATGTATTAAATTAATTATAATAAAAACACAATCATTTGTCAATTTTAAATTTAAATCTTATCAAATAAATTGATGTCTATTATTAGTTTGGTGTACAAAAATAGAAATTTTGAAAGACTTTTATAGTCAAGCATCCAATCCAAATCACTAAATTAATAACATTAAGAAAAAAAGAATCTAATCTTGAAGCCAATGCTAGCAAATAAACAAGAAAAAACAACATTATAAATGTGTAGTCTAAATCAAACAGTGTACTTTGTAGTATTATTACACATTTTGTTCCCTCTAACGTGCTTATTTTTATTTTACAGGTGCACACACTCTTGGTTTCTCTCACTGCAACAGATTCTCCAATAGAATATTCAATTTCAATAACCAAAGTCCAGTGGACCCAACATTGAACAAACAATATGCAGCCCAATTGCAACAAATGTGTCCTAGAAATGTTGATCCAAGAATAGCCATCAACATGGACCCAACAACTCCTAGACAATTTGACAATGCTTATTACCAAAATCTTCAACAAGGAAAAGGTTTATTTACTTCTGATCAAATTCTCTTCACGGATACAAGATCTAGGGCAACGGTTAATTCTTTCGCTTCTAGTGGTAATGTTTTTAACGCCAATTTCATCAATGCCATGACTAAATTGGGTCGCATTGGAGTTAAAACTGCAAGAAATGGGAAAATCCGTACTGATTGTTCCGTGCTTTAATTGAACATGAAGTCGCAAATAGTGCATGGTATATGGAGAAATATAAGCGGGAAAATTCGCAATGGGTGATTTTATTATTATTTTGTTAATTGTTGTTAATAAATTTCTTTGCGAATAAATTAAGAGTGGTTTGGATGTTCCAAAATGGAACCTAGGGGGAGAGAAAAAAGTTGAGTTTTTCTTTTATGTAATGTTTCAAATAATTCAATGTCCCCTAAATTTATGAACTTTGAACTGTTTATTAAAAATGAATAATATGTTGCAAAAATGTATACTATCTTTTTTTTTTTTTTGAGCATACTATCTTAATTTAATAAGTCAAGATTTCAAGGAGCTTTCTCCATTTGTTTACTTGTAATAATCAATCAGCTTAACCGCAAGAATACAACAGCAAAACAACTAACCAGTGCAAAACTATTAAATTTGGTGCCGACCACACTTATATTTAACTATTTTTTAACTATTTATTATGATTTCAATCAACTTCAATATCTTGTATTCAAACTCATCTATCTATCTATAAGATGAGAACAGTTCATATTAAAAACAATATTGCACACAATAAGTTAAGGACAACTTGAGATGAATATGCCGTGAGTAATGAAGCCATCAACCATTTTTTTTTTTTAAACACGAAATTTTCACCGCCATTTATTATTAGTGATTAATCTTATTTGGGGAATTCGTGGACACTCAAAGTGAATTCTCCCTTCTATATCAAATTTTCTCCATATACAAGAGTCAGATAGAATCACTAAAACTTGCAGGCACACGTAAACAACTGTATCTAATTTGTTTAAGTACAATTTGAAACAGGAAGAACAATACATAAAATTAATGTGATTTTTGAGCTACTTGTCTATATGATATATAGAGCACGAAGCTTGCTGCTCACCCAACCAGTGAAAATGTCAACATTTTATTCACCTTTAAGATTCTTAGCATCTCAAATATGACCAGCATGCCTCACCACCAACATTCAACTCAATAAATAAATGAATGAACTTATGTTTAGAATCTAAAAGTCTATAAGATAAAATTTTTGTTTCAATACTTGGAAAGTAAATAGATATTTCAACAAGTTAAGACCATGTTGAGGACATTAACAAAATAGGAGGAATAAGAGTAGAGTATGATGATATTGTAAGTATGAAGACTTGAGCCCTGTTTGGAAAAAGAACTTATTTGTAGCTTATAGCACAATCGCTTATGTATAAGCTATTTCTATATTAAAAGATAAAATAAAGTTAAATTGTTTTTGTATAAGTTATAAGTTGTTTTCATAAACTATCTTGAAAACAGGATGACCAAAGATGTTTTCATAAGTCCTTCCAAACAATCTCACAAAATTTATACCAGTGGACAAGCTCGAATAAGTCAATCCAAACAGGCTCTAGACTATATGGAATTAAAGCAAAGTAACAGGATTACCACATCCTTACAGATATGAATTCACGAGTGACTTTTATATAAACAGGTATAAAAGAAAAGCTATAATTTTTCACACACCCAACCAATGACTATTAATTCAAACACTGAGGAACATGATTTTGATCTAAAGAGCATAAGATTTATTCAAAAATATCTTAATAAAATGAAGAAATATCCTACAGATATTGTTAATAGATTCCCGCATCTATTCACTAAAAAACTTGACTCTAACCTTAGTTAAGATTTTTATGATATACAATGTCTGAAGCCAAACTATCCAATACTGAAACCTATACATGATGCTATGGTCACCAACTTTAAAACTTTATATATTTCCACCTCTATGTATGTCGGCAATATCTATCTGTAAAAACACAAAGCCAGAATTGAGATTGAACTATCCCATTCCAATATCATTATTTTGAGGAAAGATCATATTTGTAACTTGGATCAATAACAATGTTGAGCCTGTTTAACTCATTCTTCTGATGCAAGAAAGCAAATCTTCTCAAATTGTAGAGACCAATCTTCCCCTAGTATGGTAGGATTCAACTCCATTGCTGTTTTGAAGTCAGAGATTGATGCAGAAGCAGGTCCAATTAGCTTTTGCACACACCTACTCTGCGGCAACTCATTCAGACCAGGCTGGATTTGACCACTCAATTTTTTAACAGATTTTGAAGCAGCTAAATCCAAACAGGGTTTTATCAGTCTTTTGAGGTAAACATTGAGTGCATTATTCAACACATTGGCTGCATCAGCTGAGACCTTAAATCCCTCAGTTTCCATATTATGCTCCAACCTTTTCATCAAAGTATGTGTATCAGGTAAATGACCAATACTTTGACAGGTATCAGAGACAATACCAGACGATAATCCTTTATGTCTAAGTCTTTGTGCTCTATTATCATAGGTTGGAAGACCAAGAGGAGCTTGTATAGGACTCATTCTACTAATGGCCAGGTTCTCAGAATCCCGATTGACCTCTTCCTCATATTCCATAGACACAGGAAACCTGTTGACTGCACAATGTGGATCTGTATGGCGTTGCTCCCTGTCTTGAGCAAGAGGTGCTCGTATAGGACTCCTAAGAATGGGCAGGCTCTCAGAATCCCGGTCAACCTCTTCCCCATTCTCCACAGACACAGGAAGCCTGTTGACTGCACAATGTGGATCTGTATGACGTTGCTGCTCTTGGATTTTAAGAGTTGAATCACATGGCTGCTCTTGAGTTTTAGGAGTTAAATCATGTTGCTGCTCTTGAATTTTAGGAGTTGAATCATGTTGCTGATCTTGAATTTTAGGAGCTGAATTTTCAACACCAATGCTGCTGTTATTTCCATGAGGACCTAGAGGGCTGAGACGCTCTCTGAATCTACGGTCACGTGAATTTGGAGTCCTGCATTTTCGAGGAGATTGAGGAAAATCCTTGCATAGAGGCGGAAGACCGTTACACCCATTTGTCGTTTTCACGTTCAAAGGAGCTTGAACTCTGCTCTGTTTTTGCAGGGCTGTATTGGGGAGACATGCTTTCTTCAAGATTGACTTGATGAAATGATTATGAAGGGGGATATTTTCTCTCCCAATAGTTTGTATGCACATCCTGTCAAAATCAATTTTGGCAATTTTGAGACTGAGATAATTCCTGACAAGATGAAAGTACGTGCACGATTTCACACCACCAAGCCGCCTTTGAATCTGTAACTTTTGTTCCAATGTGTTTACAGGCGAAAAATACCGCGCTGCTGGCATCCTGTTTCCAAATTCATCACTATAATCAGAATCCAAACATCATCTCATTAAAGCGAAACACGACACAACCCTCATATAGCGACAAATTCATAATTTCATTTCAATCATTAAAGAGAAACACGACACAACCCTAATATATAACGAAAAGTTCATAATTCCATTTCAATCATTAAAGAGAAACACGACACAACCCTAATATAACAAAAAGTTCATATTTCCATTTCAATCATTAAAGAGAAACACGACACAACCCTTAACGACAAATTCTTAATTTGATTTCAATCGGCGACAAAACCCAACTACACATTCATTAAATTCAACAATAAAACCTTAACATTGACAGCTAAATCAACTTAAAGCAAAACACGACACAACCCTCATATAGCGATAAATTCATAATTCCATTTCAATCATTAAAGAAAAACACGAGACAACCCTAATATAACGAAAATTTCATAATTCCATTTCAATCATTAAAGAGAAACACAACACAACCCTCATATAACGACAAATTCATAATTCGATTAGAAATACCGACAAAACCCAACTACAAATTCATTAAATTCAACAATAAAACCTAACATTGACAGCTGAATCAAGTTGACACACTACCAAAGTATTAAATAACCCAGAACCTAAAATATAAATTTTTCAATTTTCAAAGCTAAAAAAACGAAAATCACACAAGTTAATTTCCATTCACCCCCAATTAAAACCACAATTGCCACTACTCTCAATCTCGATCACACTCATCACAGAGTAAACTAACTAACTAACCACTATAATGAAATCAAATGCAAAACAGTTTCGAAGTTCAACTAATTTAACAGAAACGATAAACACAAGCAACAATTCAACAATCAATGCATCAAGACAATGATTTAATTACTTCAAATCGATAATTGGGGAAATAACAAAATCGACGCAGAAAATTGATCGAGAAACAAAAAGAGAACTAACAAGAAACAATTAAAAGCGGGAAAAATGAGAGAATTGAAGTAAAAGATGAGAATGCGAAACCTTGAGAGATTGAATTGAAGAGTTTGAGTGTTGGAAGAAATTGGGATTAGGGTTTGTTACGAAAAAGATAGAGAAGAACGAAAGAGAAAATTTTGTTGACAATGTTATCGAAGGTACCAAACCAACTTCTAAAGTCGTAATTAATAGTCAAAGGCACGTGTGAGTGAGTTTTGGTATGTGTGTGCGGGGTTTGTGTGTGTGTGTGTGTGTTTTGCCAATCATAAGATGAGAATTTTGCTAAAAACACATGAGATATGTAGTATATGTGACTTGGATAGAAGAATCTTATGGAACATAGATTCATATAAACCCCTCAAGCCCAACATCTTAATCAATCAAATCATATTAGTTAAATTTTATATTTTTATTACAAAAATTATAAATTTTAATTTTTCTACGAACATTACATTGGTTTGAATGGATTCGATTTCTTAGACAAATTTTTTATTCGCATTTTAATTTTTCTATAAATAGTGATATATTCTTTTCATCCTTCTTACATTGTGTATGCCTTGGTAGGTGTTTCTGATACAGCAAAGGTTGATTTCTTTGCTAAAATAATGTGGATATTGCCTTTATTTAATGCAGAAGATAGGATATGATAAATCTACATTTAGGACTTATTTGATGGCCATGATAGGAAGGTAGGATATGATAAATCTATCATACCTTATTCATAATTTCCATTTGATGTACCAATTTGATATGAAATATTGATCATATTTTTAATCCTATCCTATTTGATCTTTGTATTTTTTATCTTGAGAATCAACTGGGTTCGAAATATTCTATTGTGATTAGTAACATTTTGTCCTCTGCCTATATCACTGAAGAACACAACTCATAATTATCTTTCTTCTACCTCCTGTTGGAATTAATTCTAATTTATTAATCTTAGGGATTTTCTATTATTTGGCATTCAAATTATAGTTGACCCTGATTATTGTATATCCTTTCATTTATGCCTTGTAATTATGTTTTTTGATATTTATCCCCTATAATCATGGAGAGACCCTTGTATATATTCACTACTTTCATATCAATAAAATATACCAGTATACCATTTTCTTTTACATGGTATCAGAGCCAACTTCAATTACCTCTTGTTTATAGGAATTAGAGATTAGCTTATGAGTAAGGAAATGGAAACTGAGTCAAAAAAATCAGATCCTGTTCCTGTTCCACATACACATGATCTGTATTCATCTCTCATACCTGAGCGTCTTGATGGTACAAACTATACTGAATGGGCCCTCAACGCAAAAAACAAAATCAGAGGTCGTAAACATTGGGGCTACATCTCTGGAAAGAAGGTCGCGCCGACAAAAGAAACCTCTGACGAATATGAAACTTGGCAAGATGAGAACTGTATGGTCAAATCTTGGCTCTTGGATGCAATGACTAAAGATGTTAGGTCACTTTTCATCCGTTTACCAACTGCAAAGAAGATCTGGGAATCAGTCAAGGAGACTTACTCAGTTAGTCAAGATGCATCAAAAGCTTATCAACTTTATTGTGAGGTAATATCTATCAAACAAGATGGCGGTTCTATTGTTTCTTACTTTGCAAAATTACAGAAATTGTGGCAGGAAATTGATGCGATTGAAAATTGTACCATGGTGTGCACTAAAGATGTTGAGACATATACCAACAAATTGAATGCCCAACGGGTATACATATTCCTAGCAGGACTTGATACACACCTGGATGGGGTGCGTGGTCGAATCCTTGCAACCATACCACTCCCGGGTATACAAACTGTATATGCAAATGTTTGTGTTGAGGCAAATCGCCAAGAAGCTATGCTTTCTGCAACACAAAATGAAGGTGCTGTTATGGCTATGAAAAGGCCAATCAACTCCAAGAAAGGAAATCGCAAATGTACACACTGTAATGGCAACAACCATGTTATGGAAACTTGTTTTAAATTACATGGTTATCCTGAATGGCACCCAAAAGGGAAAAAGGAGGAGGCTCTAAATAGCAATTCTACCACTGCTACTGGATTTGTTGCTAAGTCAGGTAAATCTCAATCAGCTTGTGGTTTTTCTGTTGTTACTATTGGTAGAGACTGGATAATTGATACAGGTGCAACTCATCATATGACTTGTGATAAATACATGTTTACACATTTATCCTCTAACAGCCCTGTTCCAGTCATTATCAATGCTAATGGTGTTTCTTCCCCTGTTATGGGTGTTGGTACAATATCAATTTCACCATTGTTAACTATTTACGATGTACTTTTTGTCCCGTCTCTCAATTGCAATCTTCTCTCTGTTAGTCAATTAACCAAGTCCCATAATTGCTCTTTCTTGTTTTTTCCCACATATTGTATTTTGCAGAATATACATACAAAGGAGAAGATTGGCAGTGGTAAAAGAAGTGAAGGATTATATTATCTTGAAGGTAACTCTCAAAATTCCAAAGGAAAAGCATTAGCTCACTCTATGAATGATGGATTACAAGCTAAAAATATAGAGGAGATTTGGCAGTGGCATAAGCGATTAGGACATCCATCTTTTAGCTACCTTAAGAGATTGTTTCCTTCATTGTTTAGTTATTGTAATATCTCTGATTTTAAATGTGAAACTTGTGTAATGGCGAAAAGTCATCGTGTTTCTTTTCCTTTAAATAATAATAGAGTTGATGCCCCTTTTTCAATTATTCACTCGGATGTTTGGGGACCAGCTCCCTTTCCCACAAATAAAGGAATGAGATGGTTTGTGACTTTTGTGGATGACTGTACAAGAATGACATGGCTATATTTTCTTAAACACAAAAGTGATGTGTGTAGTGTTTTTCAAGTATTTCACAAAATGATAACTACACAATTTAATACTCCAATTAAGATAGTTAGGTCTGATAATGGGGGAGAATACCACAATATCATTTTGACAAATTTTATGAAATCAGTTGGTATTCTCCATCAAACATCATGTCCTAATACCCCTCAGCAAAATGGAGTAGCTGAAAGAAAAAATAGACACCTTTTGGAGAATACTAGATCACTCTTGATTGGTAGTAATGTTCCTTCTTATCTATGGGGTGAAGCTTTAAGCTCTGCAGTTTATCTTATTAATAGAGTTCCTTCAAGTGTGCTAAATTTTAAAAAACCTATTGATGTTCTTTCAAATCACTACACACTTAACTCTGTCAATAACTTACCACCCCATATTTTTGGTTGTGTCATATATGTGCATTTACATCCTCACCAGAGAACAAAATTAGAATCTAGAGCAATGAAATGTGTTTTTGTGGGATATAGCACTAATCAAAAAGGATATAAAGCTTATAATCCATCTTTAAAAAAATATTTTGTTTCAATGGATGTTACCTTTCATGAACATGAACTATTTTTTCTTTCAAAAACATTTCATTCTTCACCTCAAAGGGGAAGTGATGTAGAGGTGCAGAATCATGATATCATGTTATTTGATACTATGCCAATAAAAAATCAAGATGAAATTCAAGATATTGGAGATGAGAATCATGATATTGGACATGAGAGTATGACTGAAGAAGATAATATAATCTCTCCCTCAACCTCAAATCCATTGCTGATCCAATCCTCAGAAAATTCTGCAGAGGTATACCCTGAAACTATTCCTTCTATTCATTCTATTACTGATACAGAAAATGTTTTTGCGGATAGAGAAAATAATGTTTCTGTCTCTAGTCAATCAATTGTTGAAAATAATATTTCTATCTCTAGTCAGTCAATTGTTGAACCTGTTGTTACCCCTTACACTCTTCCTCCTCGTACTAACAGAGGACAACCCCCCATAAGGTATGAACCTGATCCTAATTGTAAGGTCAAGTACCCTATAAACAACTATGTGTCATTCAAAAAGTTATCCAAGTCATATGCTAATTATGCATCTCAATTATCTATTGCCTCTACACCTAGTAACATGCAGGAAGCTCTAGCAGATTCCAGATGGACACAGGCGATGGCAGCAGAAATGGAAGCATTGGAGAAAAATGCTACTTGGGAACTTGTCTCCTTACCGGTTGGAAAGAGCACTGTAGGTTGTAGATGGGTGTATACGATCAAACATAAGGCTGATGGAAGTGTTGAGAGATTTAAAGCAAGGTTAGTTGCAAAAGGTTACACTCAATCCTATGGAGTTGATTATCAAGAAACTTTTGCACCAGTTGCAAAGCTCAACACAGTGAGGGTATTACTATCCCTGGCAGCGAATCAAGATTGGCCGCTTCTTCAATTTGATGTAAAGAATGCCTTTTTACATGGAGATTTAGTCGAAGAAGTCTATATGGATCCTCCCCCTGGCATACCAAAGTACTCAAATACTTCTATGGTGTGCAAGCTTAACAAGGCCCTATATGGATTAAAACAGTCACCAAGAGCTTGGTTTGGAAGATTTACAAAGTCTATGAAGTTTTTTGGTTACACACAAAGTAATTATGACCACACCTTGTTCCTTAAACATAATCATGGTAAAATTACAGCATTGATAATATATGTTGATGATATGATTGTGACTGGAAATGATCCTAATGAAATTTCAAGCTTGCAGAGATATTTAGCTTCTAATTTTGATATGAAACAGCTTGGAGATCTCAAATATTTTTTGGGAATCGAAGTTGCAAGGTCCAAACATGGTATCTTTCTTTCTCAAAGAAAGTATGTATTAGATTTGTTAACGGGGACTGGGATGCTTGGATGCAAACCAATTGATACTCCCATAGAACAAAACCACAAGAACTTTCATTGTGCTGATGCACTTAGTACGGATCGAGGAAGATATCAAAGATTGGTTGGGAAGCTAATTTACTTGTCTCATACTAGGCCGGACATAGCATATGCGGTTAATGTTGTGAGCCAATTTATGCATGACCCGAAAAAACCACATATGGATGCTGTTGAAAGAATATTGAGATACTTGAAATCTGCTCCTGGAAAAGGTTTACTATTCTCAAACCATGGACAACTCAAAGTTGAAGGTTATACTGACGCTGATTGGGCCGGATCTGCAGATGACAGAAAGTCTACTGCAGGCTACTTCACTTTTGTGGGAGGGAATCTAGTAACTTGGAGGAGTAAAAAGCAACAAGTAGTTGCTAGATCAAGTGCTGAAGCAGAATTCAGGGGGATGGCTGTAGGAATATGTGAACTGTTATGGATTAAAAGTCTTTTAAAGGATCTTGGATATGAACAAGAGGATGCCATGAAGCTTTACTGTGATAACAAATCAGCCATAGAGATTGCCCATAATCCTATACAACATGACCGGACAAAACATGTGGAAATTGACAGGCATTTCATCAAAGAAAAGATTGAAGCTGGTATTATCACATTTCCTTTTGTAAAATCAGAACAACAGCTTGCTGATATGCTTACCAAGGCAGTAACATCCAGGGCTCTTAGTGGTTCTCTTGACAAGTTGGGTATGTGTGATATTCATGCACCAACTTGAGAGGGGATGTTGGAATTAATTCTAATTGATTAATCTTAGGGATTTTCTATTATTTGGCATTCAAATTATAGTTGACTCTGATTATTGTATATCCTTTCATTTATGCCTTGTAATTATGTTTTTCGATATTTATCTCCTATAATCATGGAGAGACCCTTGTATATATTCACTACTTTCATATCAATAAAATATACCAGTATACCATTTTCTTTTACACCTCCAACCTCTCTTGTTCTCTCTCCCTCCCTCCCTCCCCCCTCTCTCCCTCCCTCTCCTACTTTCTTTTTCTCATCGCAACACTTTATCAATGGCACAAACCCTATTTTAATTTACTTTTATTCCATCAAATTTCTTTCGATTCAATAATAATACCCAACACACCATTGCCCTTCTACAATCCCAACACCCCTCCACACACCATCCTATTTGTCTTCACAATTTCAATGTAACCACACAACTTTCAACACCTTTAATAAGAACAAAAGTAACACTTTTTTCCACTACCATCATCATCTTCGCCACCTTAAACTACAACTGCATCTTGTTCTTTTATACATCAAATAAATTCATGCTCAAACGCTTGTACACACGAACTCAGATTTAGATTCAAATGCTTAGATCTACTATCAGACGACTGTGAATTCACATCTCCTATTTATCTTTCCGATCATTTTATTTTTGGTTTTCGCCATATTATTGGTTGCAATTTTAATTTAACTTAGGTTTCTTTCTATTTTCTATATTCTCAAAGCACGAATTATCACGGTGCAAGTATTGTTAAGAAAATTATTGTTCTCTCTCTCCATATATTTTATAATTGATAATGGGCAATTTGATTACAAGTTTATGTTAAAGAAAAAAGTAAATTGGTTTGTGAGGGTAGTTTTGTCATTTTATTATGATATATATCTTATCCTATTTGTTTTAAGGGTCATGTTAACCGGTGCCCCTAGGGCATTGGTTAAGGATGCCCAAAAAAGAAAGTTTTATATTGATAATAAAACTTTTAGACTTTCGACTGCACAAACTCCAAAGCTATATTACTATATTTGTTTCATTAAACAATGCCCTAGGTGCACTGTTTAACATTTTCCCTGTTTTAATATACACATCAAACACATGATAAGATGCATGATTATCATGTCGATCTATATCATATCTTGTCATTTTCCAGCTGAAGATCATATCTTATCTTTATCATATTCTAACCATAAAATAGATCCTTAGTATTTGACACATTTCAAGTAGAATTATCTTTAATACAAACTCTAATGTGCAAGAAAAAAAATAGTACTATGCTTAAAGATATAGCAATCACTACAAGAAATATGATTTTTGTCAACAATTTTTTTTGTTACAAGTCGCTGGCAAAACTACCCAAGGTAGATTTCCCAGCGACTTGTAACAACTTTTAACAAAAAAAATCGTTCCAAAAAATCATATTTCTTTTAGTGAATGTTTTCTCCTAATTGGTATAAATATGGAAAAACAACATATATTTTAAACAAATTTATTGGTAGTATCAATTTCCTTAATAACATAGTACGTCTTTTTTTATAAGAGTTAGTTTGACAAAATTTTTGTCCCTTTCTATAAGACCCTTTTACAATTATCAATAACATTAATTATTTTTTTCCAAACTGGCCCTTATTTACTTTGCATAATTTTTTTAATAGCATTGAATTCTCTTTTGTTTGATACAAAACACTACAATTAATTGTAAGGGTAAACATGTAAAATCAATATAATTTGTCAATCAATTTAATACTAAAACTCACTTTCTTAATATCCGTGTTTTGTCAAACTAGCTCTTATATAAATAAGGATGGCGGGAGTATATTTTTTAATTTTTCGCACGCGTGTCTTACTTTGAAAAAATATATTTGTCTTGAATGAATAGACAATCTAATCCTCAAAATTACACTGAGTTTCTATTAAGGGTCATGTTAACTAGTGCTCTTAGGACACTAGTTAAGGAACTAAAAGTAGTAAATTTTGCCTTGAAAATAACATTATTTATATTTCAAATATATATATTGACTATACAAATTTCTAAATTATTAAACTATAATTTGTATTCGTAAATAGTGTCCTGGAGGTACTAGTTAACATTTTCCTTCAATTAAAATAGAGTAGTTTCAATTAGAGACCATGACATGATATGTTAAATGAAATATGGTCGGGTCTTCTTGTGAATCACATATAGTACAATACATTAAAATTAAATTCATGGGAACACTAAATTAATTTTGTTTTTGTTACATTAGAAAAAAAAGAAAGAAAAAAAAGGGAAACTGAAAACATGAATCGTTAGTTAGTTTAGTGGTGATTGACACTAAACTTAGTAGTGAGGATCACAGTTTGATCCCCACAATTACAATCTAAAGGAAACTGAAACCATTTGATATCATAACTGACCACTAAATCAGATTAAACTAATATTAAAAGTAAAAAAAAAAAACGCGAGTAGAAGACATATGACATGACCATGATATATCCAAGAACAGTTGAGTATGATATATCCAAGAACAGTTGAGTATTCCTTGTACGCAATATGGTTCTCAATCCCTTTTAATTAAATTTCTTTCGGATCGATCCACGATTCAAACGTAAGACAATTTGCTAGGTGTCAGAACTGATATTTCTTAGCATGGACGAGTCTCATTGGTATTGTTTGGTTTAAAATTGTTTGTTGTTGAAAAATCATAGCAAAATGTCACGATCATTACTTGTACGAAAAATTATTACTATTTTGCACGTTTTCTTTTTCTTTTTCCTGTTTTGGTAGAATTTTTGCACGTTTTCTTATCCGGCTCTTCTTTATTCACGTTCCATTTAATTTTTCTAAATTAGGATAATCAAATATCCTTACACTCAGACAAATGTGTGTTTTGTTTGAGAAAAAATGAAATGAAAAAGAAAGACCAAAATGTGTGCTTTTTTGCCTGTTACTCAAAAAAAAAAAGAATCATTGATAAAAAATATAAGAGATCCACAATTTTTTCTTTGGACCTACAATCCACATCATGTGGTGTATTTTTAGATTATAACAAAGATGTGTATTTAGATTATGGCTGGAATGTGATTCTCAGCAACCCTGGGTTAATAAAGAAATTATAATTGGGATTGAGAACAAGTTAGGTCAAATTAGATTTTGTCAACTAATCTGTCAAAAAATTGAAGGTCTGTGTTTGGCCTGTAGTTTGTTATAGACTTTTTCTTTAAGCATGGGTCTGACATTTTTAAAGTCTAATATGACTTGTTAGCCGATTTAAAAGTCTATTTCACATTAACATATTTAAATAAATAAATAATTATATTTATTTTTAAATATACAAATGAACTAATAAACCAATGAGATTAAACTTCCTTTTGATATTAATTTAACATGATATTTTTAGAATTTGACTATATATGACATCATATTTTAATTAATGTTGATTAATAAGCTTAAAGTACTAAAAAATTTAATATATTTATAATTTAACCAAAATTACAAATTTTAATATATAAGATGATAGTAAAACAAAATGGCAACCAAGAACAGAGTATACGATGACGGTCTTTGCAGAAAATGCAAAGAAGATATATAGTTCCAAATCGATGTAGATGAGTGGAGAGATCTGTAAGATGGAGGGGGGCTGGATTTGGGACTATAGAGGATTGGGTTTTGAGAAAACTAAGAAATCTTACCAAAACTAAGATGGAGGGGGCTGAATCAAGGAGATGAGAAAGCAAAAGAGAAGAAGTTGAAAAGTCATTTATGAATAATCGAGCGAGAAGAAACAGAGAGCTAGAAATAATTGTGTGTGTGGGTGTAAAAAACTTTAAGCATTTGATTTGATCCAAGGGTTGTAATTTAACCCTCTCATCTCTCAGAATAAAAATCCCTCTCACATGAAAGTTTCCATATATATATGCTGATCTAATAGGTTTAAAAGACTTTTTTTATGGTCTGAAATCTAACATTATTACACAATACTTACATAAGAAATGATAATTTTGTAATTAAAATGATATACAAAGAACAATTTTTCACTTTGATTATTTAGAAACGGTGTTTTGTGTAAAGTTGAACCCTCTAGGGCCCAAACTTGTAGGCTAAACTTGTATTGCCTTCAAAAGTTTGAATAACCTCTTCAAAAATCTAAAACGAGTGAAAACAGACCGTACTTTTCAAGGATAGGGAACCCCACATGAATCCTCTATGTCTCTGAGATAAGATTAATACTTCATAAACTACCGCATTACTTCATCATGAACTTCTTTAAGATATTACACACCTAACAACAATCACTTTTATTTGATTTTTTCATAATCTTTACACGAGCTTAAGAATACCTAGAATTTGTATCCCGCTCCTTAATTAGGCCATCTTGATATTGACCATTCAAACATGTTATCCTTATTTTTTAACAACCGCCACAAATTAGAAAATATGAAATCATATTTTTAGAGACAAAATATATTTAGAGAGTATTTTGATAGATTAGATATATTTAAAAGTGATGGTGGTTTGGTAATGAGATAAATATGAGATTTTTAGAGACCACAATTTATAGTCGCCGCAACTATGTATAATCGCCACAAAATTTAAAACATGTATAGGAGATACAAGTATAACACTATTGGAATGATGTTGTACTTGAAGTCGTGGTATGTTTTTAAGTGGGAGGAAGAAAATGTAATTGAGTTGGAATCTGAAATGTTGTGTTGATTTGATCTCTATGACTATGTTTGTGAGTTGAGTTTTTTTTTTGTTTTTAAGCAAAAGAAGAAATATATTAAATAAAAATAACGTGATCATATAGAGACTCAAGGGACAAAAAACCTCAACCAGTTACAACCAAAACGAGAATACATCGTGATCAAACATACAAAGCGGACCACCCTAATCAATCCTTACAAAATTATCATTCATCACGAGCATAACCCAGCAAAACCGTGTACGGGCGCGAAACCAAGTTACAAAAAATGGTGAAGAGTGACCATCAACAAGGATAAAAAAGGGTTCGATAATGGCAAATGGATGAACTGCCAACACGGAACAATCCACATACCAACAACCCCCTAAACAAGCAGCAGACATAAAAGCTCTTTCGAGCAAAACAGTCCAAACACAATCACAGGGACTAGGATGGATAAGAAGACGGTGCCGGAGAGGAGATAAGCCAAATGTCTTGAGACCTGCAAATCTCAACAGATCTGAAACAACAGAGAATCAAAAAGCGTCGGAGCAAATTTTTGTTTGTGAGTTGAGTTTAGAAAAAAAAGAAAAGAGGATTAATGTTTTTTAAAAGATGATATAAAGTATTTTTAAAATAAGTAAGTGTGCTTGAAATACTATTTTATCAATTATCATATTGTTCTTACAAATTTTTTAAAAACATCAAATATATATCCAAATACAAGATGTAACACCCCAATTTATATAATTATTAATTTTTTCAAATTTAGTTGAATATGGTATGTTTAAGTGTTATTTAGATTTTTGATAAGGAAAGAGACTATGAATTGGTGAGAAAGTCACAAGTAGGATTATTATAAATTTATAATAGGGTGAATTCTCAGATACAACTTCTATTTAGTGTATACTAGTTGGTAAAAAGTTAATTGCAAAAAGTAAATGAGAGAAAATAGAAATAATTAGAGATATGATGAATATAATTTGGTTTATTTGACTAAGCTCAACATTTGCTCCTCCACAAATGAAAATATCATAAAAAAAAAGAGTTTGTTATCTAGGATACAAACTGAGTATTCTAGGATGTAAACTCTTTTTTTTATAATATTTTCATTCGTGAGGGCGCATATGTTTGGTTTGAGTGAAATAACATTGTCACTTGTAAAATAGAGTGCGAATGGTGCTCGCATTTTAGAATGCGATAAGAATATTATTTTGGTAATTTCAGGGGTTTTAGGGGGGTTGCATGAGGATTTTCGGGGGTGCGAAAAGTAAATCTCAAAAATAAATACCATAAAATTGAAGAGAACCATTGTCTATCCTCTCTTCTGGTATGTGCACTCTATATAGCAAACTGTGTTTCAATTTGTACCCTATTTTGTGAGTGACAACTTTATTTGACTCAAGTCCAACGTTTGTGCCCCACGAATGAAAATATCATGAAAAAAGAGTTTGCTACCTACAATGCAAACTGAGTTCGTATTCTTGGATGCGAACTCTCTTTTTCATGATATTTTCATTCGAGGGGGGGTCTGACATTGGATTTGAGTCAAATAAAATTGTTACTTGCAAAATAGAGTGCGAACAGTGTCTGCATTATAGAATGCGAGGAAGAGCTTGAGGATTTTTTGGGGTGCGAAAAATAAATCTCATAAATTTTAATATAAGGTCTATTTTGTTTAGGCTTAAGAGTAGTTTTGGTCCCCCCGTTTTTATTATTTTGTAGATTTGATTTTTCTATTTTAAAATTTGATAGTTTTTGTCTCCCTGTCCTTTTTTTTTGAAACTTTAAGCTGACAGTGTGATATGTTTTAAATGAAGTGGTGTATAATTTGATGATGGGAAGATATTGATATCGATGAAATTATAAAAAAAATTCTTTGTAAACTTAATTTAAATCATATATCACCTTATATTTTAGACAAAATATTTGGTTGAAGAATCAAAACTGTCAAATTTACGAATAGAAAAGACCAATTTTATAAAATGGTGAAAATAGAAGATTAAAATTGCAATTAAAGCTTTTGTTTACATAAAAAGAGCCTTTTACCATGTTAAAACTTTAGTAGCTTTATCTTTAGACTTATCCTATTAAAATATAGAATCAAACTGCAATTAGGGATATGGGTACTCAATTCATGGATAGTGTGAATATCATCTTATAGAAAAAATATAATTCCTCATCAATTAACACAGCAGTTCTTTATAATTTCACTTGATTCTTCCTGTCTCTTCTTCCTCATATCTTCTTTATTTTAAATTTCTCCCAATCTTATCTACTTTAGTGTGAGACTATGATTTTGTTTATTTATGGAAAAAAAAATAGACTAAGTAATAAAAATAAAATCTAAAACCATCATAAATCTCATCTACTTATTTACATACTCTTAAAAATACACTAAAAATAACTATAATTAAAAAATTATTAAAAACCCAAAGACTAAATATAGCAAAACAATAACTTTATTATTCATACAAAATACAAAAAAACTAACAAAAATGTTCAACTAAATTAATTAAGCAGGTAACCAAGCAGAAGCAAAAACAACATTATGCCCTTTCCAAGTAAGCACAATACATTCATCTTCTTTCTTCAATCCCCAACCAGCAGCATGTTCATCAAGCATAGCTTTCACTTCACCAACACATTCTTCACCAAATCCAATCCCTTGAAAATTTGCATTTCTCATTCTTTGTTCCCATTTTCCAATAGGTTCAACTCTCTCAACTCTTTGAACACCTTCATGAGCTATCACATTTTCAATCTTCCAACAAATATCTGCTTCATACCATTGTCTTTGTTTACTTCCACGTGGCAGAAATGTGTCCACAGTATCATAAGGTATCCATAGATAATTAAATGCAGACCTTAATCTACTAACCAAGTTATTTGAAGTTAAATCAACATCTTCATCTACTAATATAACAAGTGTTGGATCTAAACCGCGAAGTGCGGTAAGGAACAATGATCTGAGAGAAGCAGCAGTAGTAGTAGTAGAAACAGAAGAAGACATAGACTCATAAACATAAGAGTTTGAATTTGATAGGGTTTCATCTGGAATATAATGAAGCATCATGTGGCAATTTATAACCAAAGCTTCACCTGAATAAACCATACGTTGAACTCTTAAATGTTCGATCAAAGAAGCGAAACCGTTTGTGTAACTCGAAGAAACTACTCTGAATTCTAATGTCACGTTTCTCGACCTAGCGAAATTAACCAACTTAGAACCTAATTCTTGATAAGAAAGATCAAGTTTAGGTGGAATTTGATCAATGTTATTATCATGATCAGAAACTGTGAGTTTGATTAAAGGAGGAACTTCATGGCGATTCGCGATAGCATCAATTAATGTAGGAATCTGCATGCAATGAGTTGAACTTAAATCAACAATATGAATCACTGAAAAACCTTCTGTTGCTTCAAGAATGGCTGCATTAGCAGCTGCATAACCGAATCGATGCCAAGGTGTTAAATCGACAAAATTAGCTAGTTCAATGACTGAGAATCTGTGAGTTTCTATGGTAAGATTGTTATGAGCATTTGAATAAACTTGTTCTACTAGCATTTTGCAGGTACCGGTTTTCGCTGCGCGATTTGTGAGAGCTCTTAGGAAACTATAAGCTAAGCGCTGATTTGAATCGCCATCTTGTGGTGCTATATTGTTAAGAACCCAAAGGATTTGTTGAGCAAGTGTTACATCGTTTGTTTCGATTGCGTTTGCGCAATGAACAAGTAACTGTTCCATGCAATTTGTGTCACCAAAGGTAGTTAAAGCTTTGGATGTTGGGAACCATGGTTTAGTTGGTATTTGATTGTTTTTGTTCATGGAAGAAGAAGAAGGGTTTGAAAAGGTTGTTGTTGTTGTTTGGTGCAAATAAGGTAGTGAAGGTGTGAATTGCGTCATAGAGAGAAAATAAAATTAGAAAAATGAAAATAAGAGAAGAAATTAGCAACCTATAGAGGGTGGAAACTTGAATGAGTGGATTCAATTCCCAGGTTTTAAATTGCGGTTGCAGGCGAACTTTTATATTGCATCAAAAAATTGAAGCTAATATAATGAAACTTGCGGTTGTGATACTATTGCAGAGACTTCAAAAACCTTAATATCGTGGTTGCAGTTGCAGTTGCGGACCACAATAGATACCTTTAATTGTCGCGGGGCGGGGAAACTCGATCCAATTATCGGAGTATAGTTTTGTAGGAGAAATTCTGCACATAAATAAAAAGAAGGAAAGAAAAAGGACGTTTCAATTATGGTTGATGCTAAAAGAGACTATTCATGAATAAACTCACATCCCAAAAAAAACATATCTGAAGTCAAATTGGGCAAAAGAGACCGTTCTTAAAAAAGTTAACAGGCTTTTACAGATATGTGCAGCAAGAGTTTATGAAAAGAAATCATTTTCATGGCTACAAAAGGTTGTGATCCAGCTCTAGAGAGAGAGAGAGAGAGAGATACCTTTTTGTTAAGAAAGAGAAGAAAGAGTAGTGAGAGAGATGTGTCTGATATAAGATGGGAGAGAGTAGCATGTATTTGGTGGCATGTGAAGTAGCCGGCCACCAAATTGTTTGTATTTGGGAGTTGTGTTTTTGTCTTTTATTTGGTTCACTCTTTCATTCTCACGGGTCATTTGCATAATCAACAAATCATTTTTGGCCAATTTCTATATCTTTTGCAGCTCCTTTCTCACCTCTCTCTTCTTCATATGTTTGTATACTGTTTAGGGTATTTTGTTTACCTTCTCTTCTTACTTTGATGTTGAAAATATTGCTCAAAATATACCTAACTAGCAAGCTAGGTTGCCAAAGTTGATACGGCAAGATAACTTGGATATAGTTTTTAATTGTTGTAGTATTTAACCTTTGTTTGTTTGTACTAATATTCTATCTGGTCTCATATATAAATAAATTTTTAAAAAAAAAACTCTTCCTTTATAAAAGTGTTTAAATGCATTTAAGTCATACACTTTTCTAATTTTATCTCTATTTTTTTACTTGGAAACTATAAAAAAATGGGAATGTGAAAAAAGTAAATATATATTTGGAAAATTGACATTTATTGTAATGATTAAATGTTACTTTTACTTATATTTAGATCTTTCAAGTTATCTTTTTTGTTGCTTATATATGAGACCGGAAGGAGTATGTTATATATCAAACTTGAATTCTTTGCTGTGACTACTTCATGCAATGTTAATTTAGATAAAATGGAAAACAATAATTTCAATATCAAAATAATCTCAGTCGTCGATTTCTGATCAGACGGCTGAGATTGATTACATCAGCCTGCTGTACCAATAAGAAATCTGTTTTCATATTATATCTCTTAACTTATTTGACAAATTTAAAATTAGTTAGATTTGAATCCAAAACTTCGTAGTTGTATGTTTTATAAAGGTATTTAAGGCTTCGTCTACTAAACAAAGGAAGAAACATTGGACAAGTACAAATTTGCATTCTCATGGCTTATTTAATAATATTCGGCTACAATACAGATTTAACAGTCAAGAATTTGGCTGCACAGAACAGGTGCAGCAATTATAGAGTCTTTAGACTTACCGTTGGTTCTAGTATTTATAGATAGATGGATCAAGAACTCTATACAAGTGCACCTATTACCTATATGCAGCAGCCATGCTTATTAAAGAAGCTTAAATATATTTGTAAAGGTGTGTCTATAGTATGAATTTCTAAAGAATAGTATAAAGTTGTACTCTTATTATTTTTAATATATTGTGTCAAAAAAATACTTTTAATATAAAAAATTATTTTAATAAAATGAATATTTTATTATTAAAATTTACTAAAATTAATAGGGTACACTTTTGGACTAGATTCATATTAGACCTACTTGTAGTTCTATAAAAATTATGAATTTTTAAGTTTAAGTCTTTATAATTTTTAATCTCCTTATTTTATAACAAGTATTTTAGAGTCTTTCTAAAGAACCAAAAGCTTACTCTTTCTTTATAAAAGGTAGGGAAAATGAACAATAAATTAATTTAAGTAATTAGAAATTTTAGACCCTTTAAATAAGTAGTTAGGGAGTTTGAATCATAACTCTTGTGTATGAAGATAATTTGATTGGAGAAAAACTCCATACTTTATAACATGTTAACACAAAAATAAAAACTAGAAAAAATAGTGACAAAAATTTTATGACTAAAATAAAATGAATACTTTATTATGACTAAAAAAACATATATTTAAAAACCTATGAAAAACTTTGCAACAACAAAAGATGCAAACTTCAACTAAATATATAATGAATAGTTTAAATATGATTTTATTTCCAAAAAATATACAATTTTTGTTTTTGGTCAATGTAAAAATATATTGGTAGTCCTTACAAATTAAATATACAACTTTTTTTTATCCTTGCTATTTTGTTTTAGTATCTACAAAGTATGTTTGTATTGAAATTGGTTCCAATACTCATTTTAATCCTTATTTTGAGGTGTTAAAATTAAATATGCTACATATTACATATGCCTATTCCAATATGGATACAATTCTTAGAGACTAAAACAAAATATTATAGATTTAAAGCAAAAAAAATTATATATTTGCAAAGACTAATTGAAAAGAAATAATATGTTTTTCATCATTCTAAAGTGAGCCATACTTTACTAATAGAAAACGATTAAAAATTGGAATCAAGCTCTAGGTATAGGGTATAATGTATTTAAATTGTATTGGAGTTTGAATTATGTATTTGTGTATATGTGTTTCACATCCTCATCTAAATCCAAGTCCATTTAAAAAAGATTGAGACCAAAATTCGTTGGATATTTATACATTTTGATTTTGTCCATTTTGTTGTCTACCATATATTAGTATAGTATTTTCTTAATAATGCAAAATGTGACTCTACTTTTCAACAAACCCTGGAGTCTAGCTAATAGTATAAACTATGGATTTGTACACATGCATATATATCAAATAAAAATGAAGCGATCAATACTACAAGAATGAATTAATCAAAAAATATATTGCATGATTAAGTTGCATAAATAAAATAAATATAAATCTACGCAGCCTTTTCAACGTAATCGAGTATAAGACAATCCCCAATACATCTCGGAAACTTAGTGTACAATAATACAATTGGGGACCTTGATTAATTAACTTAACCTCCATCGTTACATCAAGGTTCAAATGATAAAACAGACAAAACAAATTATATGGGAATCCTTGGTCAAAAAACTACTATTTATTATCCACTATATTTAATCTCTTTCTAATCTTCTTGGTCCCCACTATTTACGGAATTTATCCATTTTCTCTTTTTTAAAATATCAAAATCAAGAAAAGAACAGAACCTTTTTTTTTTTTTTTTTGTGACAAAGAACAGAACATCTTATCCTTGTATTTTATAGCATGTTACCCAATGCAGGACTACAACTTCCCATAGAGTACATTAATTTATTTACACATTCTCTAATAATTCCCGCCTCCCCCTCAGAATCCAGTGCTTATGTGTATGATATTTTGGAACTAGATGATTTAAAACTTAGATGGTATTAAATAAGATTTTCATAAATAAAAAGATCCCAATTTTTTATTTCTTTGAAGGTCTCTAACTTCGCGTGGCGTCTCTTGCGCAATCGGCTGCCAAGGAAATCAAACTTGGTAGCTCGCGGCATTATCAGTCCAGAGGTTCATTTTTGTGTGTCTGGTTGCGGCGGCATCGAATCAGCTCAGCACTTATTCCACTCCTGCAGCACGTTTGGCTCCCTGTGGACATTAGTTCGCTCATGGATTGGCTTTTCCTCGGTCGATGCTCACCATCTCCCTGACCACTTTGTCCAGTTCACTTACTCAGCTGGAGGTCTTCGCGCTCGCCGGTCTTTTTTGCAGATCATTTGGCTAGTCTGTGTTTGGGTCGTGTGGAATGAACATAACTCTGGCCTATTCTGAAACGCAGCAAGCCCCGTGACTCATCTGTTAGACAAAGTCAATTGTTCTCCTTTAGATGGTTGAAAACTACGAATGTTACACTAGTTACAAATTATCATTGTTGGTGGTCGAACTCATTGTTTTGTTTGGGCATCGACTAATGTCTGTATTTTGATGGCTTTTGCACCGATACCAATGTAATACTATTGCAGTTCTTCTTGGCACACCTTGTGCTGATGCGGCTACTTGTTTCTTTCTTTATTCATATATTTATTTTTGGCTTCTTCAAAAACAAATTTAATTTTAAAATTTTAAAAAAAAATTTCACAACTTTTGGATGTATATTATTTGAGATTTTGAATTTTTTTTATGCGAACGTACATTATGGCAAGTTTAATTTTTTTAACAAGAGATAAATTAAATATAAATTTTGAACTTTTTAACACTTAAAAATTCATATTTAATTCAACTTTTGTGAAAATATTCTAAACTTTTGTTGGAGAGATTTTTATAATATTATGAGTATGAGTACAAAATTTCATTCAAAAATGTGAAGATTACATATAAATTAATTTGCTTAAAAACAAAGACCAAACGTTGTGATGAAAATTATTTAGAGGATATTCAAAACTTGCTGAATAAATTCTAAAGACTAAAAATAAAATTTAAAATATTTATTGAAATCTAAAAAAAAAATTATTTTTTTATATATAATGGAAGACCTAAACAAAAAAAAAAAATTACAACAAGACTAATTCGAGCTTTATCATCAAGACTAATTCCAGCTTTATAAGTGGATAGACTTTTTAATCTATGGTCCTTGCCATTTTTTAGCAACGTATAAATTTGAAATAAATATATCCGATATTTTTTTTTATACAATTATATCCAATGTTTAAAGATCTAGCTATAATATATTCTCTATCTCAAAATAACCCGTGTAGGGAATGGTTATGATCATAAGTTTTTTTCTTATGCACCATGTATAAATAATGAAAATTGCTTAATGCACCTCTCAAATTGCTTAGCGCACCCTCCAAATTCCTAGCGTATCCCCCAAATTCCTAGCGCACTCCCTAAAAATCTGTGGTGCGCTAAGCAATCTAGGGGGTGCACTAGAAATCTGGAAGTGTGCGCTGAGCAATTTTGGTATTTATGCATGGTGCATAAACATGGCTTATGCATCATAACTTATGCCATCCGTGTAAGAGAAATTATTACAAAATATTCTCTTTATCTCAAAATGATTGACGCATTTTAATTTGGTTTTTTCTAATTTATCCTTTCATAATTTAAGGGTATTTACCCTTTAACTAATGAGAATAAGCCACATAAGTAGATTTATATGTGATTCACACAAGTTTGTTACAAGTTAGTTGGAGGACCACATACAATCTATTTATATGACTTGTTCTCAAATTATGAAGGGATAGAGAAGTAGTCACCTTTTAGTTTATATTTTTTTATATTAACTCTCTGGTTCTTAAGAAAATAGAGTCTCGGTAATTTAGAATTTGGTTCTGATATAAGTAATTTCTGATAAAATATTGTTCCTTTAATTTTAAAAATTGAATATTATGAGTTCTTCCTTTTAAGATATGTCATTAAACTTTTTAGAATTATTTTTTCAATTATATTAATTATTACATCACTTTTAATATAGTGTATCTTCTAATTACATTTATGGTGTGAGATGAAAATTGCACTTTTTAGATTTATTAAATAATTGGTGTATTTGAACTATAATACAGATAAGATACATTTGTTATAATAAATCTAAAAGACACATACTTATATTTGTGGTAAGATGGAGTTGTGGTAAGACGACGAAGCTATTCCCACTTGATAAGGAGATTGATGGAGTCCTTAGTATGAGTAAGAATATCCACATTAAATAGAAAGGGGCATATTTAGTGTCGGGGGAGCCTATGAGAAGAGTGCCATAAGCAATAATTATAGGAGGAGTGATATTTTAAGATATATTTTCTTACACAATACATTTATAGGACAGAGAAATAAAGAAAAAAGAAGAAGATAAAGAGGAAAAATATTATCAAACTGTCCCTGTATTAGTATATAAGAAAAAATGTGTCAAAATATATTTTTCTAATTATAGTCGATGCTTTAGAATCACAACAAACGGATATACCAGATCTCTATTCAAAATCTTGTAAATGAGTCTCTTTGGGACTTTGGAAGGGGAGGTGAGGGTTTTGGAAAAGAAATTAATTCCCAGAAAGAATATTCTTTAGTGAAGGATAAACTCTCGTAATTTGGAGGAAATTATTGTATGGTTTGGAATTTGAACCATAAATTAAAGTCTCATAAATGTAGCTTATCGGTTAGCTATCAGTGATATTATTTCTGGTCAGAGTTTGAATTTCAGGAATTTTTTATTTTCTATATTTAAAGTGTGTGAGTCTAATCATTACGTTATTTGAAAAAAAAATTGTATTGGATGTGGATATTGGGGGTTTAGATTAATATTTTTTTCAAATTCAATTTATGTTGTTATATAATACTCACAATTGCAATTTTGTCCCCTTAACTTTCACAAACTTATGATTTTTGCCTCTTGACTTTCAAAATAGCACTTTCGGCCCTCTTACTTTCACATATTTGCAATTTTGAGCCCCTAAATTTTGCCCCTTTTGCAAAACGATGACCCCCACTAATTTTGACCAAGTCAACGTACATGTGGCAAGTGACTAACATGCTACGTCTGTATGTCTTCCGTGGCATGTGAGTCATTCTTCACGTGGTAAGACATGCTGACATGGCAAGTGTGTCACTTGCCACATCTGTGTTGACTTGGTCATTGGGTCAAAATTGCAAGTTTGTGAAAATAAGGGGGTTAAAATGCTATTTTAAAAGAAAATGGGTCAAAATTGCAAATTTGTGAAAATTAGAGGATCAAAAGTGCTATTTTAAATTAAAGGAGCCAAAATTGCAAACTTATGAAAGTTAAGGGGACAAAAATACAATTTAGCCAAAATTTATGAAAGGTATGGCAATTTTTTTTCTATTCCCCTCCCTTCAAAGTTTGCCCCTCTTCTCACTCCAACATCTAACTCATCATTATTATTGTGAGATTTTTTTTTCCGGTTACTATGACATTGGTGCGAAGTTTTCACCGCTGTTAGCGATGACTAATCTCTGTCGGGGAACCTGTGGGACACACAAGGTGGGTTCTCCTCTCCCAATCAAATTTTCTCTATACGCATGAGTCATGAATCGAACCTCTAACCACATTCTTAAAGAGGGTTAAATCTCTTACCATTTGGACCCATTCATTATTGATTTAATTAATGTGTGATTTAATCGCTTACAATTAAATTCAACAATTTCGCTCTTTTAAGTGTGAATTAATCTATCTCCAATATTTTAGACTCCCCTCATGACCAAAGAATACTACCACTGATTTTTTGTCTATTGTAGTGACAAATTTGTCTTATATTCTTAGACATATATATCAAAAGGCTGTTTTTACATGGTTCCTATATATGCTTCATATAGTACTTCATTCTATTAAACTAGTCACTAGTCATACAACTATAGGATAAAAATACCAACAGGCTGTTAAAATCTATAAGTATAAAATTGAACTGTTAAAGTCTTTTGGTCATACAATATCACTAAAATTCCATAAAGCTCCAACATCCAAATTTGTATTTTTACCATTCAGCTCTTCATTGGCTAACTAATTTTTCCTGTTTCAGGCGTACTTGAATGGAATCTTACAACTAAAAAGCTGACTAACTTTTTCCCATCTTAGTTATTTAACTAATTTATCATTCACAAAAAAATTATTAATTAATTGAATTTTATAAATTTGTGTGAATTTAATGGCTCAGTTGAAGAGAAGAATGAGAAGAATCTAAGGGAAGCACAAAAGGAGAACAGCAAAAGTTAAGGAATCATAATTAAAATATTTGTGTATGAGATTTTTGAGCAGAGGATTCCTAGACATGTTACAAGAACTAAAAGACATATGGGATAAAGCAAATTTTTTGAAGCAGTGTTTGGAATTTTTCTTACATGAAAATTCTCTGGCAATGACTAAAATAACACCTAAAAACAAAAAATGCAAGCATGAAAGTAAGGTATGTAACCATGTGCGTTTAGATTTATATACCCATATTAATATATTTCACTTGCTTCTATTTAAATCACTCATAATATGCACGCAGAGTGGATTTTGTTAATCTTTAAGAACGCAACTTACCATAAACATCAAGCAAGCCACCAAATCTAATATCCGAATATTCTCTTTGATACCCGGCAAAGGTATTAGATGCTCTTTCCGTTCCTTATTATAAGAATCAACAAAAATTATTGGTATATTATAAGAGAAATAATTGTAATTAATAAATTTATCAAAAAATTATATTATTTTATACTTATTTTTTGAGACATAAGACGATCAACCTTTTTCGCCTTGCCTCAGATATGACCCTAAGCACTCAACCTAACCCGTTTGTTGTTACTTTCTTTTTCCATTTTATTTGTCACTCTTTTGGAAGAAATCACCAACGATGAGGACCAATGAAGAGCACAAAGAGAATCCACATTTTAATTTGGGATTGTAATAGATTTAATTTAGATTTATGCAATATGTAATTGTAGGAAGGAAAATATGATATTACTTATGAGTTATGACCCATTTAGATTTAGGATAAACTTTGATTTAAATCCACATTATTAATAATTTCATTTGAAAGGTAACTTTTAAAGGAAATTGAAAGAAATGGCAAATTCTATGGTATATGGAATAAATTTCATTGTACCGGTAAATTAGGTTATCAAAATTACTATGTAAATCAATAATTTTTTTAAAAGAAATCGTTTTTCTATCATTTAAAATATTATAATAACTAGATACTATTTATCAAAATTGTAAAAAAACTAGAATTTTATATTTTTTTGAATTTTTATCACTCATAATAGTTAATTTTAAATTTTTTTATGAAAAAATGTAAAAAAGTTAGTGTAATGCTTATAAAACATTGAAATTGTGTTTTTTCTTATGAAATTATCATCTCTAAACTACAATAATCGGCAAATAGTTTTTAGATTTTTAAAACAATCATTAATTTATTAATTAAACAATCTAATGTACCGGTACATTGAAAATTTTCATATGTACCATAGAAGCTCACATTTCTAAAGGATCTTGCTGCCCCGGGGCACTAGTTAAGGATACTAAAAAAAACAACTTTGTATTGAAATTATCAAGTTTTTGACTTCGAAAAAGTTAAATGTACATTCTCCAATAATAATTTTCTACTTTTATTATCTTAACTAGTGCCCCTGGGGCACTAGTTAGCATTTTCCATTTCTAAATTTTAAATTGACCCTTATGAACATTTTAAAATTGCAAATTGACCCCTAAATTTATTTAAAATTTGCAAATAGGTCCTTTAATTTTTTGAAAATTACAAACGGATCCCTATTTTTAAAATGTTAATTTTATTCAAAACTATTCAAATTTATAAAAAGTGCCCCAAGTATGACCACAATTAAATTTTTTATTGGTCTATCTAAACAGCACATTTAGATATAAGTGTAATTCAAATAGAATTATTTGAATTGTTTATAATTCTAAAATTTTTAATCACTGCATCCAAATACATTCTTAGACATTAAATATATAAATCATCTCTTTTATATATCTAACATTTTTTCATTTAATCACAGGGCAAACACATCATTAATTAGATGTATGCATAAACTTTTTTACACTAGTGTGTATATAAATTAAATTATTATATTAACTACTCTTTTACGGTGTAGTAAATTAAAGAATTTTCAATTCTCATTTTTTTAGAGTGAGTGGTCACCTTAGAAGCCTATGGCCATTATTAAGGTGGCTTGTATTTAGGACTGGCCTTGAGTATTGAGGATTTTATTCGATTGTTAAAAGTGAATTCTTAATAAATAAATAAATAAATAATACATTTTAAAAAAACATTATCTTCGATTTAAATTAAAATAACATAAAAAAATAGTGATACTTGTAACTAATATAAAAATATTGATATTTTAATCAATAATAAAATAATATCATTTTGAAGTGAAATCATCAATTAAGTCTTCATATTATTTATTCTCTAAAATATCATTCTCAATTTACTATCAATATTAATCAATTAAATCTTTTTTATTCATGAAGTTTGCAATTTAAATTTAAGGAAATATTTTTTCAGATATTGCATTTAGCAATTTTTTTTATCAGAAAACTTAGCACAAATTTTCTCAAAACTTATTCATTTTGACAAACATTTAACTTCTAGAAATATCTTTTGAGAACGATAAGAAAAAATTGAAAGAAAAAAAATGCTCGTAGGCAGGGGTGTCCCACACACACGTGCGGGATGTGCGACGACACCGGACCTCTAAATTTTGAGGTCCTCGACTCAAAATTTTGAGGTCATATAATATTACTTATATATTATTTATACCCATAAAATATCATATGTATATTAATAGATTAATTTTTACGCCCTAAAATAATAGTTATATATTGTTAATGTTCATAAAATATCAAATGAATATCAATAGATTAATTATCTATACTCGTAAATATAGTTCTAGTCCCTTTTAATCTTTGCATAAAATTTAATCTTAGATTAGGATGTTCCTTTTTGACGTTATATACAAAGATAATTATTTTGTATTTTTTGTCCTTTTTTTTTTGAGGTATTTTTTTTGTCCTATTTGATTTAATACAATTGGTTTAATATTGATAATTTTTTTTGAGCTCTTAATATTGATAATTTATATGTTTACAAGAATAAGAATGGTTATTTTTTTTAAAAAATTATACGCAATTTAAATCGATAATTTACTTTTTTTTTTATTTTATTAAAGGGTCACTTTTATATTTTGCACAGAGCCTCCAAAAACTCGGAGACGCCCCTGCTCGTAGGAATAACAATATTTAATGTGAGAGATTTACTTTTGTTACCCTACTTTATTCTCACGCCCCTACAATTTTACCAAAATACTACAGTCAGTTATTTAGAGAGCGGATATACCCAAAATCATCTTACCAAAATTGTTTTTTATAACGTTTGCTACTTAAGTAGCGGAAGGCTTTTTTTCAAAAATTTCTCATATATAACATCGATTACTTAAGTAGCGGAAGGGTAAAATGAGAAACACATAAGTCGCATGAGCAACTAATAGGATGGCGGAAGTAAATCTCTTAATGTGAGGGCATCAGATGATATTTTCTGTATACTAGCCAAGCCCATAAATGACCAAGATTTTCGTTTTATTTTCGGCCCAAGAAGTTCAGACAATTCCTCTTCCACCCCCACATTTCTTTTTCACCCCTTAGCGCACAAAACTTTTGATTAAAGTTTACCAAATACTTTTGTAGTGTAAATTTCACTGAGATTTTACTGAAATTTACACTAAAAAAATCGATAAATATTTATCGAACTTTTTTATATGCTAGAGGGTTGAAAAAGAAACATGGGGTAGGAAGAGAAACTTTCAGAAGTTCATAGGCTTAGTGGTTTACTGGCTTTCATATCGAAGTTTCAAGATTCACATGGAGGAAATTTTTTTTTCTACCCCAACATTTATCTCTTTACCCCAACATATTTTAAAATATTCCTATTCTATCCTTATCTTACTCTAGTATATTTTATTATTTTTTAATTTTTTTTATCAGTTTTTCGATAAACTGTACACCACCCAAAACACTGTTCCGGTAAATAAAAATTCTGGTATGTTAATTTTACCAGAACATTTTTTTTTTAAAAATGAACCGGTTTGTAATATTATCTGCAAATTCAATGATATTATAATACCGGAACACTTTTCATAAGTGTACTGGTATAGAAAAAATCCCAAAATTCTTTGAAATGTTACCGGAACACTTTTTAAAAGTATACTGGTTTGTTGAGGAAAACAAAAAAGTGTTCCGGTATTAGTATAAGTGTACCGGTTTGTAAAAAGTTTCAAACCAGTGTACTTGCTCTTCTCCCCCCTATCTTGTTCGGAAGCCCCAATTTCGTAGTGTTTCTTTTCCTGTTTGAGCACAATTACCATAGGCTTAAATCATGCTCATTAGTTAGCAGATATCATCCCATTCTATTAGATTCGCAAAGAATAACCAAACGATATTTGGTAACGAAATTCAGCCAATTGTGTCTGCATCTTCAGTCAATTACAGTGTCACTCGCTCCCCTTATTCATCCGTATCCACTTGTCACCTTGCCCTTGTCACCTGCCCTTATTCATCACCGGTACACTTTTTATAATACCGGAATACTTTTTTAAAAGTGTTCCGGTAATAGTTTGAAGAATTATGACATTTTTTCTATACCAGTATACTTGTGAAAAGTATTTCGATATTATAATATAATTGAGTTTGCAGATAATATTACAAATCGATACATTTTTTAAAAGTGTTCCGGTAAAATTAACATACCGGAGAAAAAAACTTACGAGAATAGTGTTTCGGGTGGTGTATAGTTTACCAAAAAAGTGATAATTTTTTTTTAAAAAATAATAAAATATACTAAAGTAAAATAAGGATAGAATAGGAATATTTTAAAATACGTTGGGGTAAAGGGATAAATGTTGGGGTAGGAAAAAAAATTTCCTCACATGGAGGACCGAGTGTGAGATTGGACTTTGACCCAATAGAACTGTACGGGCCGTGTTTACGTTTACAAGCTCTTAAAAGTACACAACTTTCCAAAAAAAAAAAGTTTATAAAAGGTAAATTATACTTCTTATGTATCAACTCTAATTATCATTTTGTTTGATATATAATTCTAATTTTCTTGCACCTGTCGCTGGTCAATTTGTAATGAAAGAACTTAATTAGATCATTTTTGGTTTAGATGTTTAGTAGCTTATTAATAAATATAAACCAAACTATTGTAATAGTTTGGTTTTCCTTTCTACGTATTTAATATGCAATTCTAACAATGTACCTTACGATCTTCTCAATCATCTCTCAAGAGAATCTTTTTGTCTTCTGCGAAAATAAAACCATTTATTCTGTGATTCAAGTACAAATTCAATTCATTCCTACTATCAATAAAAAAATCAGACTAATAATTAAGGCAAAAATTTCCACCAAACTAAACATGAGAGAAAATCCCAAAAAAATATCAATTTATTTATTTAGATTAAAATAGAGAGAAAAATGCACAAGGGTGATTTAATGTCAAAGTGACCTTAAATCAACTCTTTTTAAATCAGCTCTTTTTGAAGCAAGAAGAAGAAAACTTTCAAAAATAAATTAGGCTCACCTCATTAAAAAGAAGAAAACATGTTTATCACTCTCGCTAATACAATACTTTCATCTCCGATAATTATGAAACTTTAATAAATTGTACAAAGGAAAGTAAAAATAAATAGTTATGTCATGTAACACATAATTTTAAGAACGAAATTAAATGATGAAAAAGACAAGACCACCAAAGACAAATCACATTTTTATTAAGAATTTCTAACACGCTAAAAAAAAGAAGAAAAAAAACTTCTAACATTTATGATTTAATTGCTTCTAGCTCTCCTTACAAAGCATATCTTCTATCTTCTATCTTCTATAATACTAAAGGTAAGACTTGGAACCCTAATTGGAATTTTGAAACCCTAATGCATGATGCAATACATGATGTCATCTTCCTTGCATTGGCTTATAGAACAAGGACACCTCTTCTCCCATGCTCCAATCAATCTCTAACACTTGTGTGGTTTGGATATCATACCATATGCTTGAGTGACAATTGTCTCTTCTTTTCTATCACTCTTCATTCTATTTGCTTCACATGTTTTCTGCTATGCATCTATTATAGACAAGTGGCTAACATGCAAACAATTGGTTGCATGTGTTGTTCCAAATAGCAACATATTCTTCTATTGTTCACAGAAAAACTCCTCTCATCTTCTGTCTCTCTATCTCTCTCTCTCTCACCCAGTAGAGGAATAACAAAACATAAGTGTTCGTACAACAGTTTTCCAATTCTCATCCTTCCCTCTCACGGACCACCGCAAAAATCCAACTCACCACCGTTCAGCCACCGTCGCGGGCCAATCTCTCTCACTCCGTCCAACCACGACTCGCAGTCGCAGCCTCTCTCTCTCGGTTAGCTTTCTCACTCACTCACTCAAAATATGTTTTTGTTCCTCTTCATAAATCATGACTCAAAATTTGTTTCACATAACCATCTTCTTCTTCCTCATCAACCTTAACCCCAAATTTCAATTTCTCAAATTTTAATTTCATGCTTTTAACTTTTCAAATTCCCAAATTTCAATTTTATGGGCAAATTGAGTCAATTTTGAGTGTAGAAATTCAACTTATGGCGTGGGAAAAGAGTGGGTACAACACTGTTGAATCTCTCTGATTTTTTTATCCATTGTTGTTTACTATTTATTGAATTGGGTATCAACAAAAAAATTGTGATACATTTTTAACAAAAATTAGTTGTTTGTGTTAATTTTGTTTGCTATTTCAACCTAAACTAGGTTTTGATTTTGTTTGTTAAGGATGTTGAAGGTTTAATTGTTACCATTGAATTGAAAGGTGTTTTTAGTATTGGGGTTTCAATTTTTCTTCTAACCCTTTAATTTATTTTATAGTAAAAGCATCTTTTAAATTTCTTCAAAAATATTAATTGTTAATTCTTGATTTGGTAGGTTTTCAATGAATGAAATGGTGTTGATCATTCCTCTGTTCCCAGAAAGATACATTCAGGTAGTACTATTTTTCAGATTTCATTTTATTTTTGGGCCAAGATAAAAAAGGTGCCAACTTTATTTTATTTTCTTAAAAAAAAAGTTTGTTGATTAATGTAACAACAACGAAGAAGCGGGGTCACAAATTAATCTTAACTGACTGAGAAATGTTGAACCATAAATTCAATGGAATAGAATCTCTTCAAAAAGATAGCATAAAGAAAAAATCCATAGTGAGTAATGTTAAACCTCTTTATGGTTCAAAGCTTGAACCTTTATCTTTTATTTCTAACATTTTTGAATATTTTAATTTGCTTTTGTAGAAACAAGTTGTACTTAGGCCCGTCACAAAAGATGAACAAGAGGTTACTGAGACTCTCTATGCATTGGCTGGAATGTTTTCTATCAATGACTCCAGTGCTGAGAATGAACTAGACTGCAAATCATTATCGAAGAATTCCTCGGTTTCACATGATCAAGAGGAGAGTGCTAATGCTACTTTTGAAGGTTATTCATTCATTCTCTGATTTACTTTATCACTTTATTAATTAATAATAATACTTTCTGTATTATGAGCTTCTGATTACTTGCGTATTTGTCATCTATTTTGATTTTAGCTTCAGGAGTTATTGAGGATGCTAATCTTATTCCCGAAAGTTCACATAGGGAAACCATTGATATTGAACACACTGATTTTCCTCAATCTCACAAACATGCAGTATGTGCCTATGACAGTTAAGACGAGTGAAAATGATTGCAATGTGGAATTGAGTGACTCGAAGTTGTGTCTTGAAATTGGTTCTGTTTATGATGCTTGTGTTCTAAATGTGCTTTTTCAATGAGTTTCTTTTGGTGTTTTCTATGAATCCAATTGGTGTGGTGTTGACAATAATGTGAAATTGTTGCAGATGTGTACATAAAATGGTGCAGGGTCAACAAGATATGAACTTGATTTTGATTTTTGGGAAATAGAACAAGACAACCTTATTTGCTTCAGACAAAAATGATTTTTTTCTTTTTCTTTGGAACTAATTAACTAAACATAGGCTGAATGTTTTACCTATTAGCATCGAAGTTAAGATTTCGAGGCCATTTCTTTTAAAGCATATTGAATGTTTTATAGGGTGTGGATTCCAAACAAAACAAAGATATAGGATTTAGGTGGTTTTGTATGAAGCTGAAATTGGTTGGAGGTGATTCTGCTGGTGTTGTGACAGCTTATTATATAAGTATATAATCACATTAACATTGAACAATAGTACTACTAAGTGTGTTTTTTCAATGAGTTTCTTTTGGTGTTTGTAATGAATCCAATTGTGGTGTTGACAATAATGTGAAATTGTTGCAGATGTGTACAGAAAATGGTGCAGGGTCAACAAGAGATGAAGTTGATTTTGAGTTTATGGGAAATAGAGCAGGACAACCTTATTTGCTTCAGACAAATTTGTACAAGAATAGGACAGGTAATCGCGAGATGAGACATATGTTATGGTAAGTCCTAATATTTTTCTCATTGGTTCTTAATTTTATAACAAAATGTTTGCAAATACGGTGACGGTGAGATTGACAGAATCGTGCAGAACTATTGTTAAGAAAAATCTACACTATGCACTATTTTCTGCTATCCACAGTTGACAATAATGGATTATAAGAATGTTTCATATTTAGATTTATTATTGAGGTGGAAGCTTTTGTTTCAAATATGTTTATGTTATTGCTTTCAGGAAAAAGTCTATCAATTGGACAAAAGAATGGTGTTTTCACTCAACAAGTGACGTTTCACATTACCACCGGTAAACCACGTTGATGATATCTTTGATTTGGAGTTAGATGTTGCACTTTATCTTCTTATTACATGTTTAAGAGTTTAGAGAATGTAATTTTGAAAGTATATTACACTCATTTTTTCCATAGTTAATGAAAACACAAGCTCAACTTAGTCCTTGGAATCATCAACTAAAGGAATTTTGTGATGGCCAACTGGATCGTCTCAAGCTCTTCATTCGCAAATATCCGAAGGTGAGTTTCTTTAGTTTCTATTTGATTAAAATCCAGTATAAAAGCTATCAGAGTCTTAGGTCATTGATTGACTATGGGCACATTTGTTACAACTTACATCCCTATAATTTATAAATAAAGTGATTTAGATTTCATAAACTTGAAGATATTTTAAACTGGTTGTGCAGATCACTCATGGGATTATGATTCATATATATGATCACTTTTTTTTTCTTCATGATTTTCATGGATTTCTGAAATATGGTGCTCTTGCATCAATTATTTTTTACTTTGCTTTGGGTTGACTTTATATAAGTTTAAATTAAAAATCAGGATAAGGTGATTGATTTCAGTGTCTATTTAAATTGGAGTAAGACGAATCTGCTTTAAAAACCTCACCTTAAACCCCAATCGGTTTTGAAATTGTTTTGCCTCTGATTTAATATGTCATTATGCTTGGTCTATTTGATTTTGTTTCAGGTTCTTCATTTTCCCCTAGGCTGGGTTCTTGAAGATAATTTTTTTTTACTGTCCTGCATATGTTAAAGACTTGGCAAGTATAGGTATGCTTCATTCTAAGAACACAACTAATATTATTAATGCCTGGTGAGTAAAGAATATGGCTGTGCAATAACTCCTCATGAAAATACTTGCAAAATATATGTTTCTCTAGGGCATTCTTCCTTTACTATTGATTCAATAGTTGTCATTACTGACAGAGAAGCATGGTTATGTTTTTTCCATTTGTTTTTGGTGTGTGAACATGTGTTGTCACCGTTCTACATATGTAGAAGCATGCATTCGGCTGTACTAATATTGTCCATTCTTAAATGTTCAATATGATGTATTATTAGATCTTTCATGCCTTATGTTTGGGTCATTTGGTTAAAGAAATTGTAACTGGCACACTACACACCTTTTTGTGCTTCAGTGGCTTTAATTTTTTGTCTTGATAAATGGCTTTACTAAGCATAAAGATATTCTTTGGTACAAATTATCTACTCATTACTGTGATGTGTGTTTACTTTATGTAATTAATAGAGCAAGAATTCTGAACCTGAACAAATTGGTGACTCAAAAACAAATCTGACTATTGTTGTGATTTAGCAGATCATATGCAAAAATTGTTGGAGAAGTCTAGAGGGTGAGACCTGTGGCTGATGTGCAGTTTGTGAGAATTAAGATACTCCGGGGTTCAGGCCAACTCTGATAGTTACTTAGAAGATCATGGAGCATTTTATTCCTAAATCTTAACAAAAGGTTAATACATTTTGAAATGTAATGTGAATGGTATTAGAAAGGGCTGATACATTTTGTCTCATGTTCAGGGATTAGATCAAGTAATTTGGGATCATTTACAAGTATTGTATTGAATGTTGTATTGGGGAAAGTATTGGCTGTATCCAAATATTTGTTATATACTTTTTGTTGTTCCTATCTTAATAAAGTTGCATTTTGAAAACATATCATGATTAAGTTTGCTGAGTTTAAATTTCTATTTCTTAGGTTGATATTTGATGGAGGGTGTATGTATTTCTTTCATATTTATTTGTTGATTTTATATTCATTCTCTCTAGCAACTAGCAAAATGCATGATAAGATAGTGAAAGAGAAATGCAATTGTTTAATTAATTATTGATTAGAAATAAGATTGGGCTTCAATTTCTGCTCAAAATCAAGATGGAAATAATCTCTCAAACGAAAACAAACGCAAATAAAGTACACTATCTAAGATGTGTTTTCATTTACTAACAACTCATGTAGAACAATGTGAGCATCATTTTATGTTATGAGTCCGGTTGCGGAGTTCCAATTATCTTTTATGATAAACTTTGTTGCTTTGTTTCTATTTCTATGTTATATGTACCTTAATTTTATTATCTTTTGCTAATGTTGATTTGACTTGAATGATTATTTTTCTTTTGATCTATTTCACTATTAATTATTATGATAATTTGGATGATCACATATTTTACTTTTTTGATTCGCAATTGGCGTTCCGTAAAAACCGTGCAACGCACGGGAACACGACTAGTTATACTAAAAGGAGAGCATGTAACCCTAATGCATGTTCTCCAACCCTAAACCATGATGTAATCAATGATGTTTTGCTTATTTCATGTTTTGCATTGGTCTATAGATGATGGACACTCATTCTTGTAAGTGCACCAGTTCATCCTCATGTTTTAATAATTGTCAAAACACATGAAAATAGAGTAGAACATATTTTGGCAAACTTTACAAATGACTTGACAGCGAAAAACTATTTTTAACACTTTGAAAAATTGTTTTTAGGTATTATGTATCGATACATAAACATGTGTATCGATACAAATGTCCTGAAATTACTTAAGACTGATTTTGTGCAATTTGTATCGATACATATATCACTTGTATCGATACAAAAGTGGTTTCTCAGAGGCAGAGAGTTACCTGTGTATCGAATCATGCTTGCATGTATTGATACACACCTATGTCTCTCAGAAATCCAGAAACATCATGATGTATCGAATCATGCTTGCATGATTTGATACATATCAGTCAAGATTTCAAGAAACTGATGTATGTATCGATACACACCCGTGTTTGTATCGATACATAGGTCAAATCTTTCATTTTTAAACGCTGGTCAAAGGTTTTGTATCGATACAAATCATCAGTTGTATCGATACATGTCTGTGAAATTTTGCCCAAATTTGCTCAATTCTATTCTCTCTTTAAATAGCAATGTGTTGTGTCATTGTAAAAAAAAAAAGAGGAAACTAGTGTGAAAGATCAGAAAATGCTTTGGATACAAATTGAGTGAGAATTTGCATCAAAGGTTTGATTCATCACAAATTCATCATCTTCATCAAGGATTGCAATCAAATTGGATTTGAGTATGGGATCAATTCAATAAAGATTGCGTTTTTGTGTGATAACGTTCGATACGGTTCGCGGTGAATCAGAATCGTAGTCGGGTTGAATTGTGTGACGAAGGTTCTAGTGTTTCTCTCAAGTGATTCAAGATCGTGCGTGTCTTGAAGGATTCGACAACAAGGAACGAAGGACTCAGTTGGATGATTGGGTGCGGTTCGGCACAAGGTGAATCGTTGGAATCAGAGGGCGAAGTTCCGTTGGGTGTCGAGGTTATTCGCATTAGTTTACATTTTGTCTTGCTATAGGATTATAGATTTCAATTGTAAACTGTGCACTTTTTGTTCATCAAGTTTTTGACCTATAAACTCTCAAATAACCCGTTTGGTTATTTGGGGGGAGACGTACTTGTTGGAACAAAGTGGGTCTGACATGAACCTCTAATGTTTTAAGTAGTTTTGATGATAACAAAGTATTAAAATTACAATTGGAATTACTAATGATTATTCTAGTGTGCAGAATTACAAGTTAAAGTTCATTCAGAAGCACTATGAATAATAGCAGAGAAGCCAGTCAAAATGAGCTGTGAAAGCACATCACTGTTCATCAGAAGCCTAAATTTTACATGTTGAAGAAAGTGCCTCTGAGGACAAAAACAAGGCTCTGACGGACTCAGAAGCAAAAGGACCTCAAGAAGCAATGTCAACAGCATCTAAAGCAAAAGGAATTTGCGTCACTCAAGAACTGACATATCCAGAACCAATGATTGAAGAACAATCTACTTCAAGGGTTTGTCACGTCCACAGGAAGGAATATTCGTTGGTACAACGTTAACCTTATCCATATGTGGAGCGCAATTGAGGATCGTACTATTGTACTATTATTACTCAAAATGGATGAGTGATAATTCAAATAGCAAGGTAGTGGAATTGGATATCTTTACCAAAGAAGGTAACTACAGCTATCATAATTGTACGAGTAAATTCCAGCTGGCACCTCTCTCTCTCTGCAACGGTCATCATCTTCCTCCAAGTATAAATAGAAGACTCAAATGGAAGAAATGACTACTGTTCCATTAACACTATTCTATTACTACGTTCAAAGACTAAGAAGCATTCTGACACCATAATTTTAATCTGTCATTCTAAGTCTTAGAACAATTTGAGTTGTATTTTGTAAACACCTCTGATAGTATATCAAGTGTCCCTAAACATTCATTCTTAGATTTTAAGTTTGTTTGTGAAGTCTCTTGTTAAGTGTAACTTGAGCATTTGAGAAGTCTCTTGCAAGTGTGCTTGAGCAAAGTGTAATCTTGTAAAGATTATAGTGAAAAGCTCTTGTTGAGAACAAGGGGACTGGACGTACCTTCAATTTGTGAAGGGAACCAGGATAAATCTGTGTGTCTATCTTTCTCTTTCTCAGCATCTCTTTGAATTTGTTTTAAATCCGCTGCATTGAATATCTTAAGAATCAAATAGTTTTAAATTCCTAAAACACAATTCAACCCCCCCCCTTCTTGTGTTTTTCCACCTTCAATTGGTATCAGAGCCTGGTTGTTGCCTAACTCTCACCTATCAGTGAAACAGTTAAGATTCAGGAAGGAAAAACATGTCTGCTGAGAAAGGAAACAATGGCAACAACAACAATAACAACAACAACAACGTGAACTATGACTATGATTCCAATTCTAAAGACAGAAGGTCTTCTGACAAAGTTCCCTTTTTCAATGGAACTGAGACCGGTTATCCATTCTGGAAAACCAAGATGTACAGTCACATCATGGGGATTGATTGTGATCTGTGGGACTTGGTAGAAGATGGAGTAAATTTTGAAAATATGGATTTGGAAGGAATAGTCAGCTCTAAAGACAGAAAGGCTTTTACACCTACTCAAAAGCTGGAGTATAAGAAGCAAGAAGTATGCTGGTAAGTTTGGAGGTTCTTCCAAGAAGGTTGGTGCTTCTAAGGATAAGAAGGAAGAACAAAACAAATGCTTTAAGTGCAATAAACCAGGACACTTCATTGCTGACTGCCCAGAGAACCTGTGTAAAACATCCAAGAGAACCTCTAACAAAGAAAGATACAAAAGTAAGCTCAAGAAGGGGTTCCTTGCCACTTGGGATGATTTGGATCAGGAATCAGATTCTGATGGGGAAGAAGAAGCAAACCTAGCCTTGATGGCAACCACTTCTGACCAAGAGAACTCTGAGCACGAAGCTGATTCAGATTCAGAAGATGAAGATGAGGTACTTGCTAATCTTTCTCGCTCTGAATTAATAGATTCCTTGAAAGATGCCTTAAAACTTTTAACCAAAAAGGCAGGTGAGTGTAAGGTCCTTAAAAAGGCCTACAACAACCTGACCGAAAAGGCAAATGAAATAATTGAACAAAATGAATCTCTAAAATCAAGAAATGAATTTATGGAAACTCATTATGTTCTTGATGATAAGGTTCCTCCAGAGCATGAATTTGCTCTTCAGGAATTTCTTATCAATGGAATGAAAAGAAGCAAAATAGCTTCTTTGATTTATCATGTAAGTAGAAATAGAGGAGAAGGTCTTGGATTCTCACGTTTTAAAGATAATCCATTATCTTCAAAATCCTCTAATATAGATAAATCAAAACCTAAGGTTGTCTTTGTAAAGAGTCAATCAGAAGTTCTAAATGAGTCAGCTTCTAATAGAACATCAAAGCCAGAGGCTCCAAAGTCAAAGGCTCTGAAGGTTAAAACCTCAGAACCTAAGATTTTTAAGCCTCAAGCTAATGTTAAATCTAAAGAAGCTCTGACACATTCAAGAACAAAGCTCAAGAGTTATGATAAACCCAAAAACTTTTCAACAAGGGTGGATAACTCTAGAGGCTCTGATAGGCCCTTCAAACAAAGACCACCTAGGCCTGTAAAGACTAACACAAAAGGACCCATAAAGATATGGGTACCAAAGTCTCAAATAATATTTGCTTCAGGTTTGCACACCAAGAAGGCCAAAGCAGCAATGCTGGTACCTGGACAGTGGCTGCTCACGTCATATGACGGGAGAAAAGCGTATGTTCCAAACCCTGACTCTGAAGGAGGGAGGTACTGTGGGGTTTGGAGGAAACCAAAAAGGGAAGATCATTGGTACAGGTATAGTTGGTAACTCTTCTCTTTCAATTAAAAATGTTTGGTTAGTTGATGGCCTCAAACATAATCTGCTTAGCATTAGTCAATTTTGTGATAGCGGATTTATTGTTAAATTTGATAAAGAGGCATGTACAGTAATCAATGACTCTGACAAGTCCATATTGTTTAAAGGATTAAGAAGAGGTAATGTTTATAAGGTGAATCTGTCAGAACTCACTGAGCAGAAAATAGTTTGTCTTCTATCTCTGAATGATGAAAAGTGGGTCTGGCACCAACGCTTAGGTCATGCTAACTGGAGATTAATCTCTAAGCTTAGCAAACTAAAGTTGGTTAAAGGCCTGCCAAATCTTAAATATCATTCAGATGCTCTATGTGGTCCTTGTCAGATTGGCAAAATTTCAAAAACTTCTTTTAAACCTAAAAACATTGTCTCTACCTCAAGACCTTTAGAACTACTTCACATTGATTTGTTTGGTCCAGTAAGTACTGCCTCAATCAATGGGAAGAAATATGGATTAGTCATTGTTGATGATTACAGTAGATGGACTTGGGTAAAGTTTCTAAGAGTGAAAGATGATGCATATGATGTGTTCAGCATCTTCTGCACTCAAGTGCAAAACGAGAAAGGTCTCAAAATCTTAAAGGTAAGAAGTGACCATGGTGGTGAGTTTGAAAATGAACCATTTGCAACTTTTTGTGAAGATCATGGCATTGTCCATGAGTTCTCTGCTCCTAGAACACCACAACAAAATGGTGTTGTAGAGAGAAAGAACAGGTCTTTACAAGAGATGGCAAGAACCATGATGCATGAGACAAAACTTGCTAAGCACTTCTGGGCAGAAGCTGTAAACACAGCTTGTTATATTCAAAATAGGATCTATATTAGACCTCTATTGAATCTAACAACATATGAACTCTTCAAAGGAAGAAAGCCCAACATCTCTTATTTTCATCAGTTTGGATGTACCTGTTACATTCTAAACAACAAGGCCTACAAAAGAAAATTTGATGCCAAAGCTTGTAAGGGAATCTTTATAGGTTACTCTGAACGCTCAAAGGCATACAGAGTGTATAATTCTGAAACTAACACAGTGGAAGAATCTATACATGTTAGATTTGATGATAAAGAGCCTGACAGTAAAATATCAGTGCAAGATGATAGTTATGCAGGTGTTCCATACCAATACATCAATTCAGAACCTGAAAAAGCATCAGAAGCTGTTGAAGCTTCATAAGCTGTATTGGAAGAAGATGCTGAAGAAGCATCTCAATTAGAAGCATCACAAGAACATGATGACACTTCAGAAGAAGACACCCAACCAAGTGTTGATGTTGATGAAGCTCCAAGAAGGAAATTCAAATATAGATCATCACATCCAGAAGATCTAATTCTTGGAAACAAAGAAAGTCCAAGAAAGACAAGATCAGACTATCAACAACTTGATTCACTTCTGGGACTAATCTCAATGATAGAGCCAAAGAATGTTGATGAAGCACTTACTGATGATGGATGGATTGTAGCTATGCAAGATGAGCTAAATCAGTTTCAAAGAAATGATGTATGGGACTTAGTGCCAAGACCAGCACATAAGAACATCATTGGAACCAAGTGGGTATTTAGAAACAAAATGAATGAACAAGGTGAAGTGGTAAGAAATAAAGCTAGACTGGTAGCACAAGGCTACAGTCAGCAAGAAGGTATAGACTTCACTGAAACATTTGCTCCAGTAGCAAGACTGGAAGCAATCAGGTTACTTCTTTCATATGCTGTTAACAATGGGATTACATTGTATCAAATGGATGTTAAGAGCGCCTTCCTAAATGGTGTTATTTCTGAAGAAGTATATGTCAAGCAACCTCCAGGATTTGAGGATTTGAAAAACCCTGACTATGTTTTTAAATTAAAGAAATCACTTTATGGTCTCAAACAGGCTCCTAGAGCTTGGTATGAAAGACTAAGTAATTTCTTATTAGAAAATGGTTTTCAAAAAGGACAAATTGACAATACATTATTCAGAAAGACATCTAAGAAAGATATCTTAATCATTCAAATATATGTTGATGATATTATTTTTGGTTCTACTAATGCTTCCTTGTGCAAGAGTTTCTCAAAGCTGATGCAGGATGAATTTGAGATGAGCATGATGGGTGAATTGAAGTTCTTCCTTGGAATCCAAATTAATCAAGGAAAAGATGGCACTTACATTCATCAAAGCAAATATACTAAAGAGCTTCTGAAGAAGTTCAACCTTGATGACTGCAAGATAATGTCTACACCCATGCATCCTACAAGCAGCCTAAGCAAGGAAGAGATTGGAAGCAAAGTAGATCAGAAGCTGTATCGAGGTATGATTGGTTCTTTACTCTACCTAACAGCATCTAGACCGGATATCTTATATAGTGTATGCTTGTGTGCAAGATTCCAATCAGATCCTAGAGAACCTCACTTAACTGCTGTTAAGAGGATCTTTAGATATCTGAAAGGAACTACTAATCTAGGACTTCTTTATAAAAAATCCCTAGATAGTAAGCTAGTTGGATTCTGTGATGCTGACTATGCTGGTGATAAGATTGAGAGAAAATCCACTAGTGGAAATTGCCAATTCATTGGTGAGAATCTTATATCTTGGGCTAGCAAGAGACAAACAACTATTGCTTTGTCTACAGCAGAAGCAGAATACATCTCAGCTGCTAAATGCTGCACACAGCTTCTCTGGATGAAATATCAGTTGGAAGATTATAACATAGCTGAGAGTAGTATTCCACTATATTGTGACAATACTGCTGCTATTCATTTGTCTAAGAACCCTATTCTACACTCTAGAGCTAAACATATTGAAATAAAACATCATTTTATAAGAGATCATGTTCAGAAAGGTACAATAGATATTCAATTCATTGATACTGAACATCAATGGGCTGACATATTTACTAAACCTTTAGCAATTGAAAGATTTGATTTTATAAAAAAGAATTTGAACATGCACTATATCTCTGAAGAAAATTAGCTCTGAGAAGTAGAATAGAATTAGCATCTGAAGCTCAATCAGAACCCCTTATAATTTAGAGTCTCCTTTGGGAAGCTTTGAATGATTTGGGCTCTGAAGGGCAACAGGTTCTGATATGGTATCAGATACAAATGAGTTTGGCTCTGAACCTTTCGGAAACGAAACGTTCAGTACTAGTAAGTGTATAACAGTTGTCTGTACACGCGTCAGCTACGATTAAAACTCTTTCAACACGTGTCTAGATCCTGACGGGCAGAGAACAGTTAATGATGATTATGGCAGTTAAGTATATTATTTAATTTTTAAAACTGCTCGCGCTCCCTCCCAATGTTTATTTTCTCTGTGTATGTGTGCTAGTTACTATTTATAAGTCACTTCACTCACTTGCACAACTTTTTACACGAAATCACTACCTACACAACCCTAGACTTTACAGAAAAATCCAAATCTTCATCCTCTCAATTTTCTGCAACTATGGCTGCTCGCTCGTCAAACGAAATCATCCAAGAACCGTTTAACCCTTCCCTACCACCCATCATTGATCTTAATTCGAAAGATAATCTAGTTTATCAACACAATCAAACGGACGCCGGTCCAGACTCATACGAATTCTACACGGAGAAGTTTGTAGATTTCGAAAGTTTGAAAGCTAATGGAATCGATGTTCAAAATCTATTCTTTGATCAAAAATGGGAAAATTATTTTGAGATGTTGAATGGTTTTGTGTACTATGACCTCGTCAAATATTTCTGGCAAAAAGCAAAGGTTTTTGACAGAGCAAGTGCTGATGAAGAATATAAGAATCTAATTGCCAAGAACAAATCTCTTAAGGGTAAATCAAGACAGGAACTTGGTTTGAAACCATATAGAGGAAGGGAAATAAGGTCAAACATTTTGGGTATCAATGTTGTGATTACTCAGGCACACATTGCCAAGATTCTTGGTCTGGATAATCAAGGGGAAGATATAGAAGTGTATGATACAAAGAGCAAGCATTTAGACTCAATCAATCAGGACCTGTTTAAACCTGGGAGTACCAACAGGGACTTTGGAAAGTTGAAGTGCATGAGGCACCAGTTTGAATTTGCTTTCAGAATATTTCTCGCTACAATAGTCACTAGGGAAGGTGGATTAGATACCATATCTATCCCACATAAGCACTTTATTTGGTTCCTATACAAGAAGGTGAAGGTTAATCTGGCTAAGATTTTATTTGATCACATGTGTTTAACCATCACTGCAAGCAGAACCAAAATGCCTTCTAACATTCATCATCCTAGGCTCATATCAGAACTCATCAGGCAAACTAAACTCACAGACATTCTGAGTGCCAAAGAGAAGCTTAGAGTTTTTCAAACTGCTAAGTATGATGCTACGGTTCTGGTGAATATGAAAAGAAAAACCAAGAATGAAATTATCTCAGTAAAGACGCCTCTGGAGCAAGTTTATGAAAAGTACTTCTGGTGTGATGGGTTTCCCACCATATCAGAACATGACAATGAGGATGTCATCAATAATTTCATTGAGATAGTTAGAAGAGATACTGGGGTAAGAGTACCCAGAAAGATGGTTGTGAGTGTACCTAATTGGGAAATATTCAAAGGTCCAAAGGCTATTACAAGGTCTTTGAGGAAGCCAAAGACCACTGAACAAGAGATTGCTGATGATGGTTCTGAGGACCAAGAAAACTCTGGTGCTGATGAGGCTATGGGAGGAGATAGTGGTGCTGAGGATATGGCCACTGAAGCTGTTCAGAAGGAAAGGCGGTCAAAGAAGAGAAATGACATGCCTCAAGCTTCTGAGGAGGATCAGAACCCTCTTATGCCTGCCAAAAGATTGAAGTCTCGAGCTTCAAAGCCAAAAGGTAAAATCTCTGAGCCTAATACTTCTAGCATTCCAGTAGCTCAAAATGTTAATCCTGAACCTCAACCCTCTATCTCTCAACCCCCTCAAACTACCAATCAAACAACTCCAATAGACTTCACTGTACCTCTTAGTGTAGTCTTACCTGATCATGGAACTATATCATCATCATCATCTGATACTAGCACTGACTCTGAGGAATTCATTGCTAAGATAATCAGAGAAGGACCAAAGAAAACAAATCTTAAAAAGACTACCAAGAGACCCATTAAGAAACCAATCCAACTCTCCTCTGATGAAGAAACCCCCATCATCATTGACACTACCATCCTTAATCAACCTTCCAACCCTGAATCTGTTCTTGAGCACCTTCAACAACACTTATCTGGAGATGCATTTACGCACTCCAATCCAAACACACCACCTCGTTTTCCTTTTAACAATCCCTCTGCTGATCAAGTTGATCATGAACCACCTGTTACTCAATCTATTCAAACTCCTCCTCCATCACTTGATCACATCTCACAAGTTAATCCACCCACATTTACACCTGTTCAGGATGAGTCAATTGCTCATTCTGAAGCCCAACAAGAATCCCCTCATCAATCACCCAATAAAGTCATGACTGAACAACAATATCAATCACCTCCACCTGAAGTATACACTGATGAATCATCTCCTGCACCTTCACCACAACCCTTCTTTGGACCACTCAACAAACCTCTAGTCTTAGAAGAGGTTCTTGAGCTTTACCAACACATTTCTAAGGCTGAAGCCCAATTTTTCAAAGATTCCATCAATGTTGATGATGACATCATTCCTCCTGACCTCAGCAAAATAAAAATCATAAATCTTAAACGAAAACAACCTGAGCCAACTATTCCCTTTGATCCATCAATACCCTTTTTCAACTCTGACTCTGAACCAAACCTTGAGCTTTTGCACAATGCTATTGGTATTAGACTTAAGAGATTCAAACAAAGGGAGGAAGAAGCTCTTATCTTCCCTTCTGATTTTGATGCTGATGTCAGAGAGATGGAGTACTTGTTTAGTCAATCTTTACAAATTCTTAGTTGTCATACCCTAATTTTGCCCCATATATTTTTATTCCCATTTTGCCCCTATGATGTTTTTCATTTTTGCACTTATCAAAAAAAGTCAACAAAGTCAACATTTTGACTAAAAAAGGTCAACCAAGTTGTTTTAAATTCTAAAAAAATCAATGTTGACACAAAATGAATAGAGTTATTTTTCTTGCATGATTTTGCATGGCATGATCATAAATAATGAACTTTTACCATTTTACCCTTGCATTTTTTATTTTTTAGTTTTTTTTAATTAAGTTACTTGCATTTCAAGAAACCTTTTTAAACATCAAATTTCAATTCTTTTTTCTTTCATTCCTAATCCATAAACACATTACATAATCACATTTCATCATGCATATTTTATCTTAACATATTTATTTCATTTTTATTATTTTATGTTTCATCTTTAATTTGTTTCGTTCAAAAAAAAAATCAAAAGAACATCAAGGAATTTCCCAATCATTTACACCTCATCACATGGCAAGAATATTCCCTTCCAATAACACCTCATCACCATTTTTTTTATGTGGCATGAAAGGACCAAAAAAAATAGTACAAAATCAAGTCTAATCTCAAAATTACCCCCACCCATTTCCCCTAATAACCATGCCACTTAACCTAAACATGATTCTATAAATACCAGCCTCAATTTCAGTGCCTAGGTCAGAAGAAAAACCCTCAAAAACGGCGCTAGAACCTGAAGCATAAACTCTCCATTTTTCTTCCATTTTTGAAATTGCAAAACTCAAAATTCTCCCTCAAACACAAAAACTATCCATTCAAACACGTTCACTAAGGTTCCAGAAGCAAGAATCATCCATTATTTGCTCAAGAAAGTGAAGGAATCAAGGTGAAGAAGTGCTACGGTGGCTAAGAAGAAGTTGAGCTCAAATCGTGGTATTCAGAAACCAAACCAGGTAATTTTCAACACCATTCAACTTGTTTTCATGTATAGATGCTTTCTGGTTTGCTCATTTGCTCCAATTTGCACTGAATCGTGATTTTGTGTTTTGGTTTGAAAACTTTACTTGCTTCGTTTTTGCTTTTCCGTGATGATTCGTTGAAAACTAGTGATATATTCATGATCCACGTAAAAAATCGTGCAAGTTAGTGTATCTGATTGTTGATTTTGGTTGTGTTTTGAGAATTCTGGGTTTGAACCCGTAGTGTTCTTCATGGAGCTCCTTCAATGGAGTTTCTGTGTTTTTTGTGATGAAGAAGAAGGAGGTAGAAGACGATGACGTGGCGACACGTCATTGGCTCCTTCCAGTTTAAAACACACGCGTTGGATCAAATGAACCACCCAGATTTTAAAATCTTACAGTGTACCTCATTCACGCGTAACACTGGATGTTTTTTATTTTTGACTTTTGTTTTTTTTCGTTGACTGGGCTTTTCAGCCCAGATCTGCTTTTCACACCCCACGTTTTTTACTTCTCTTCTTTATTTACACCCCCCTCCTGATTATGACTTAAGTGATTTTTAGCTTATTTGAAAAGCACTTATGTGACTTATTAGCTTATTTAAGCTTATTAAGTCACTGTTTATGCTTACATCATATTTCATTTGTGATTCTTTTTTTTTTACTTATTTTCATAAGTGATTTTTTCAATTAAGCCATTTTGTTCATAAGTGCTTATTTAGGGTTTCAAAAAGCTCTTTAGCTTATTTGACCCTAATTTTTGCACAACATTGATTCATATACAGTAGTCACTGTATACAATCATTTTCAAACTTTTTCCAACTTATTTTCATAAGTGATTCTCAATTAAGTTGTTTTGTGAATAAGTGCTTATTTAGGGTTTCAAAGAGCTCTTTAGCTTATTTGACCCCAATTTTTGCACAACATCATTTCAAATACAGTAGCTTTTGTATATGAGTGTTATTGTGCTTTTCCAACTTATTTTCATAAGCCCTTTTTAGCTTAAGTTGTTTTTAGCTTATTTTAATAAGTGCTTAAGTGATCCGAATTACTTCTTTAAGTACTTTTGGATCATCTTTCTCTTGCACAACAAATTGTTCAACCCTATTTAGCTTAGGTTAATCATGTTTGCTTGTGTTTGTTTGTTTATTCATACTTGCATGTTTTATTTAATTGCTCGCAATTTCATCTTTGTACCATATTTAATTTATTGATTCATATATTATTATTTAGTATTGCTTACTTGCATTATTCATTTATATCATCTTGATTCATGCATTTGCATCTATACTTGGCCTATTTTGTAATTTGCTTCATTATTGTTATTACTTGTGTTGCTATTCTGTCTGCTCTGGTTCTTTTGCCCTTTTCTTTTTGACTTTTGTTTTCATAATCAAAATAACAAAGACTTTCATAATAAATAATGAATGAAAAAGGGAGAATCTGGCATCTGCTTCTTTCTTCCCCGAGCTGTCTTGGTAGCCGGTCATCTGACTAGTTCACTCAAGCTGCTCTCATTCTAAAACCAGTATTAAAAACAACCAACACTCGTCTTTTCTTTTAGACACTATTTCTTAAGTAAACTTAACCAAAGGTTTTGTAACAAATCAATGAGTGAAAAAGGGAGAATCTGGCATCTGCTTCTTTCTTCCCCGGGTTGTCTCGGTAGCCGGTCATCTGACTAGTTCACTCGAGCTGCTCTCATTCCAAAAACAAGCGTTAAAAGTTAACCCTTACACACTTAAACTTCTTTTCAGAAAACATGGATATACGCTTTATCCATTCCTCTGACACATACACAGCTTAAGCCTCTGGCTAGAGCATACAAGCGTCGTTGTATCAGCGGAATGCGAAATAAGCAACATCCGTTATTCAACTCTTTTTTCAATGGGTACACGTTTTATCTACTCCTCTGACACACACACAGCTTAAGCCTCTGATTAGAGCATACAAGCGTTGTTGTGTCAGCGGAATACGAAATAAGCGTTATCCACTAAAATCAACCAACCACACAAACAATTTTTACCAGAACTACGTGAGTTTTGAGTTTCCCATTGCACCGGGGAATACGTAGGAGCGGGCTCCTACAACCGTCAAACTCAATTAATAAAAACCTTTTATTTTCTTTTAATTTATTTTGGAAACGAAGTAGAGATTAGATAAGAGATAAGGCAATTTAATTCAAACCTACGCAAACAAACCCCAAACCACCTAAACGGTTCCCATCGAGTACGATGGATGCGAGGGGTGCTAACACCTTCCTCTCGCATAACCAACTCCCGAACCTAAACCCAGGTTTTCGTGATATTTTCCTTTCCCCTCACGGGATAAATAAACGTCAATGGCGACTTCATTGTATGAAAAATGGAAGTGATTTTCCAGCCCGCTACATTAGTACTCATCTGAAGAACAAGACAAAGGACAGGGGAATGAAGACAACAAGGGAATTATTTGAGATTGCTGAGAGGTTAAGTGCTCCAAGGCTCACAGTCTACAATCATGAAGAGGAATGTGCAAGGTTGGCAGCTTTGGAAGCTGAGATCAAGAAGTTAGCTGAGCAGGCCTTGATAGCTGCTGAACAGGAAAGGGCAGCTGAAGCTGAGCACAAAAGGCTAGCTGAACAAGAGGCATTAAACTTGTTGGTAGATAGGGCTGTGCACATTGCTACATTTGAAACCAATAAGCTCAATGAAAATCAAGCTGCTGAACAAGATGTTGACATGCTTGATCAGAATCTGATAAGAGAAGATACTGATATGGATATCAATGAAGATTCTGACAAGGGTAAGAAGCCCATTATTGATCCAACTCCTTCTCACTCTCCTATGAGGATTGACATAGCTTCTACCTCGTCTGCAATACCTTCAGCAGTTCAAGATGCATTGGATAGCATCAGAACTGAAATGGCTAATGAAATTGATGAACTAAGAGTGGATGTGCGCACTGATGTGAATGCTGCTGTGGAAACAGTTCACAAAAGGATGGATGACATGATGTTAACCCTTCTGAAAGCCATAGTAGATGTTAAGAAACCTTAGTCATTGTTTGTGCACTTGTTTTGTTGTTAGTTCTTGTGTAATATTTGGATAATTTTTTTTTAATTAAAATCTATATTATCCATTCTTGTGTGTTTGTATATTTACTTGTGTGTTTGTTTTATTTTTTTTTAAATTTAACTTCTTTATATACCATGATATTGTCTGGTACTCTTGAGAATTCTGGCTCTAATGAAAGATGCTGAAGAGCATCTTAGCTTTTAAACTAATAAGTCTAGGATTTTAAAAACCTAAGAGCCCCTCTCATCAGTAGTCCTGTTTACTCATGAAATAGCTTCTTAGTATTATGGCCTGTTAAATAGCCGGGGCATCTAGTGATTACTTTTGAAGTATCCTAGTTTAATATTGTATGAGGCGTGTCTGGTAACTGGTGTTCTGACAATAAGCATGTGGTATATAAAAGAAAGCAAGCTTCAAAGAGAAAGATAGGTAGAGGAACAACTTTTATTATTAATAAAAAGATTCTTTATTACATATGATCACACCTAGCCTAAGGCTTAGATTTTAGAAGCCTCCGATTCTATACTCTTCAGTTTCTCTTTGAGAAGAGATAGTGCTTCATCAGCAAGCTTCTGAACCTCAGCTGGATAATCGGCTAGATTATCTTCATATGTCCATAAGAACTCTTCCAGATCAGAGCCCAATTCCTCCTCCTCTGACTCTGTTAAAATCAGTTCTTCCTTGTTTCTCTCATATCGTAGCCTGTTTTCTTCGCAGCGCCAGGGCTCTGCTTCCTTCTTGCTCTTGTCTTTTGAGCCTGAAGCATCTTTGGTAACCTGCTTTTCCATTGTATGTTTGTTTTTGGAAATGACTTGATTACTCTGAATGAGTAAAATGAGAGGAATCATCCTTTATTTATAGTACCTTCAAGATATCTTGTCAGTAGGATAATCAATGCCATTCATTGAATGCGTTTGGTTGTCACTGCCTTTTTGACTTGACTACCTTGTTTGGCGCTTTGACTGCTTGGTTTTCTGTGTCTTTTTGACTGATGCCAAAAAGGGGGAGTAAGAGTAGCGTTAAAATTAATGTTGATTCATTCATATACTGCTCAATCTGAAACTGTAATGTTAAATGCATTATGAATCAATGTTTATCCCTTATGATTCTTTCTCATTCTGAACGATTATTGAAAGGGGAGAAAATTTAAGAACCTAAAATAAAATTCATAGATAATATCAGAAGAGCTTGCAAACCACCTCTGAGCATTATCAGACTCTAAGAAGCAAAGCTTACAAAACTATGCTTCTGAGAGTTAAATATGAAAATTTATTTTAAGTTAATAAATCGACTCTTAAACTGTTTTAATTAATTATGGATAAAACTTAGGGGGAGCTTACAAACCTACCCTTATGGATTATCAGACTCAGGGGGAGATTGCAAACCTTTGAAACCTGAAGTCAACATAATTAAATTAAATCAACAACAATTGAATTTTAATGCTTTGGTTTGTCATCATCAAAAAGGGGGAGATTGTTGGAACAAAGTGGGTCTGACATGAACCTCTAATGTTTTAAGTAGTTTTGATGATAACAAAGTATTAAAATTACAATTGGAATTACTAATGATTATTCTAGTGTGCAGAATTACAAGTTAAAGTTCATTCAGAAGCACTATGAATAATAGCAGAGAAGCCAGTCAAAATGAGCTCTGAAAGCACATCACTGTTCATCAGAAGCCTAAATTTTACATGTTGAAGAAAGTGCCTCTGAGGACAAAAACAAGGCTCTGACGGACTCAGAAGCAAAAGGACCTCAAGAAGCAATGTCAACAGCATCTAAAGCAAAAGGAATTTGCGTCACTCAAGAACTGACATATCCAGAACCAATGATTGAAGAACAATCTACTTCAAGGGTCTGTCACGTCCACAGGAAGGAATATTCGTTGGTACAACGTTAACCTTATCCATATGTGGAGCGCAATTGAGGATCGTACTATTGTACTATTATTACTCAAAATGGATGAGTGATAATTCAAATAGCAAGGTAGTGGAATTGGATATCTTTACCAAAGAAGGTAACTACTGCTATCATAATTGTACGAGTAAATTCCAGCTGGCACCTCTCTCTCTCTGCAACGGTCATCATCTTCCTCCAAGTATAAATAGAAGACTCAAATGGAAGAAATGACTACTGTTCCATTAACACTATTCTATTACTACGTTCAAAGACTAAGAAGCATTCTGACACCATAATTTTAATCTGTCATTCTAAGTCTTAGAACAATTTGAGTTGTATTTTGTAAACACCTCTGATAGTATATCAAGTGTCCCTAAACATTCATTCTTAGATTTTAAGTTTGTTTGTGAAGTCTCTTGTTAAGTGTAACTTGAGCATTTGAGAAGTCTCTTGCAAGTGTGCTTGAGCAAAGTGTAATCTTGTAAAGATTATAGTGAAAAGCTCTTGTTGAGAACAAGGGGACTGGACGTACCTTCAATTTGTGAAGGGAACCAGGATAAATCTGTGTGTCTATCTTTCTCTTTCTCAGCATCTCTTTGAATTTGTTTTAAATCCGCTGCATTGAATATCTTAAGAATCAAATAGTTTTAAATTCCTAAAACACAATTCAACCCCCCCTTCTTGTGTTTTTCCACCTTCAGTACTCGGATAAACACGTGGACGACGCGCAATCCGGGGAACTCCCTAATCATATCGTGTGTCTCTCTTTATCTCTCTCTTTTAATTTCGTTAATTTCGTTAATGTGTTAATCGATTGAATTTTTGTTGTTCGTATTGGTTCACAAAAATTCAATTGGTTCTTGCTTGATTGTGATTGATTTGAATATTGATTTGTAACTTGCTTGGGACTGAAGTTATATTGTTTACATTCAAATAATTTTGAACTCAAACATTTTCGTAACTTTTTACAAATTCGTTCAAGGCTTAATACTACTTTTCTTTTGGTCAATCGGTGCGTAGACTACCGATTCGGTGGCTCTTCCGCTCGCTTGATTAATTTGAAACAATTTTTTTTAAAAAACCCCATTGTTTCAAGGATCACTTATTCAACCCCCCTTCTAAGTAATAAGCCTAGTAGTCTAACAAGTGGTATCACGAGTCCGGTTCAATTTTGTTTACAAAATTCGGAGGATTGTGCCAATTATTAGAAAACATGGCTTTCGCACCGAAAGGGGCGTATAATAGGGCTCCTATATTCAATGGAGATCATTTTGACTATTGGAAAAGTAGTATGCGGATTCACATCAATTCTTTTGATGGTGAAGTGTGGAATGCTATTGAGATCGGTCCGTTTGTTCCGACAATCACCGATCCTAATGGCATTGTCACTATTAAGCCTATGGCACAGTGGACGGATGATGAAAAGAAAAAGGTCAATTACGATGCAAAGGCACAAAACATACTTATTTCATTCCTTGGGATTGAACAATTTTATCATGTGTCGCATTGTTCTACGGCTAAGGAAATGTGGGATACATTAGTTACTCACTTTGAGGGAACTAATGAGGTCAAAATTTCGAAAATAAACACTTTAACCCAAGAATTTGAGTTGTTCCATATGCAAGATGGTGAAACCATCGCGGATATGCAACAACGATTTGTTAAAATCACAAACAAGTTACATGGCTTAGGCAAACCAATCACTAATCAAGATGCTACTAACAAAATTTTGAGGTGTCTTAATAGGTCATAGCAACCTAAGGTCACCGCGATCAAAGAGGCGAATGATCTTACTACCTTGAGCCTCACGACTTTGTTTGGTAAGCTAATGGAACATGAACAAGTGCTTAGTTTGTTGGAAAAGCACGAAAAAGGTGAGAAAAAGGAAAAACACCATGAAAAAGAAAAAGAAAAGGACAAGCGGTCAATTGCTCTAAAAGCCTCAAAGTCAAAGTCCAAAAAGGTTGAGCATGTTGAAAGTAGCTCAAGCGAAGACGATTCCGATGATGAGGAAATGGGACTCTTCGTGAGACGCTACAATAGGTATGTGAGAAAGAATGGGATAAAACATTCCGATGACAATCTTAAGAAGTTTTGGAAAGATAGTGGTTACCGCCGGAAGAATGAAGATGCTAGGTACTCCAAGAAAGGGATATGCTATGAGTGCGGCCAAGTTGGTCACTACAAGCCGGATTGTCCTAATCTCAAGAGAAAAGAAAAGGAGTCATCTTCAAACAAAAGAAGGAGCAAAAGAAAGAAAGCTTATGTTGCATGGGAGAGTAGTAGCTCTTCATCTCATTCATCATCAAGCTCTAGCTCAAGTCATGAAGACGGAATGGCTGATGTATGCTTCACATCTCATCATCACAAAAAGAAGGATAAAGCTTCCAAAAAGGTAAACCAAAATCCCTCTAGCTCATATACCTCGTTAGAATATCATGACTTGCAAAATGCATTTGAGGACCTATGTAGTGAAACTAGGAAAGCTTTCAAACGATTAAAAGAAATTATAAAAGTTAACAATGCTCTTGAAAAGAAAGTTTCCGAAACGGAAGAAGAATTGAAAGCTTTCAAAGTATCACTATTAGAAAGGACTAGTGCAAGTCATAATAATGGTGATATAGTTGGTTGTGACAATTGTACCACTTTGACAAAAAATATTAAGGCTCTCAAGGACAAAGTGGAAAATTCATCAAAACCTAGAGTCTATCATCAAGTTGATCCAAAACATTTTCAAAACACTTTGAAAGTCAAAAACAAAAATTCAAAAAATGTTAAATTGGATCAAAAGAAGAATGACTCACATATCACTTGTCACTATTGTTGTTGTGAAGGTCATACCATTGCAAAATGTAAAGCTAGTAAAGTGTTGGTACCTAAGGGCGTATTGCAATGGATGCCAAAACTCAACAAAACCTATTTGCCTCACCAATTAGGACCCAATGAAAATTGGGTACCTCTCTCTTATGTTTAATTGTTGTAGGAAAAGTGCCTTGATAATCTAGAAAGGAGATGGTTTCTAGATAGTGGATGTTCAAGGCACATGACGAGTGATGCCTCGCTTTTTATTGAGTTCAAAGCAAAGACGAAAGGCTATGTCACCTATGAATCTTGGTTGTGGCATAGAAGAATGGCACATCTTAATTTCGATTTACTAAATAAGATAGCTTCTAAAGATCTTGTAATCGGTCTACCTAAAATTCGCTTTTCAAAAGATCACTTGTGTGACGCATGCCAAATGGGTAAACAAACTAAGGCTTCTTTCAAAACTAAAAAGTTTATTTCAACTACTAAGCCTTTAGAGTTAATCCATATGGATCTTTTTGGACCATCAAGGACCAAAAGCCTTGGTGGTAACTACTATGGACTTGTGATTGTAGACGATTACTCAAGATTTTGTTGGACATTATTCTTATCTAGTAAAAGCGATACCTTGTCCGCTTTTAAACAATTTGCTAAGATGATTCAAAATAAGCTAGACCTTACGATCATTTCCATTAGGAGTGATCATGGAGGTGAATTTGAAAACAATAACTTCGATAAGTTTTGCTCCAAACATGGCATTGAACACAATTTTTCGGCTCCACGAACACCACAACAAAATGGGGTAGTGGAGAGGAAAAATCGAATTCTAGAAGAGTTAGCTAGGACTATGTTAAGTGGTCTTCCTAAGTATTTTTGGGCCGATGCGATAAGCACCGCAAGTTATGTTCTAAATAGGGCGATCATTCGACCTATTTTGGACAAAACTCCCTATGAAATACTCAAAGGAAGAAAACCTAATCTTAGTCACTTGCGCTCTTTTGGATGCAAATGCTTTATTTTAAATAATGGAAAAGAAAATCTTGGCAAATTTGATCCAAAAGCGGATGAGGGCATTTTCTTAGGTTATTCATTATCTAGCAAGGCATATAGAGTATACAATAAAAGGTTACAAATTGTTGAAGAGTCGGTTCATGTAAACTTTGATGAGACTTTTCCGGAAGAAAACGGGAAAGGTGATTTTATTGGTACAGGTGTCAACACAATAGACATTCTAAAGGATCAAGAAGTTGTTGGAAGTGATCAACCCTCAACGGAAGTTCCAAAAGAAAAGGACGATAAGCCGTCACCATCCAATGAAGACAAAGATGATGGAGGATCTTCTTCATCAAAGAATCATCATAAGCAAAGAGGTGCCGGTCTTGCAAAGGAATGACGTACTCTAAAAGACCATCCCATTGACAAAGTCTTAGGTGATATCTCAAAGGGAGTGGCTACTCGATTTCAAATAAGTAACTTTTGTTCTCACTATGCTTTTGTTTCACAAGTTGAACCTAAAAACTCAAAGGCCGCATTACTTGATGAACATTGGATTCTTGCAATGCAAGAAGAACTAAATCAATTTAAAAGAAATGATGTGTGGGATTTAGTACCACCTCCTCCAAGTCATCAAGTGATTGGGACACGTTGGGTTTTTAGAAATAAACTCGATGAAAACGGTGTTATTATTAGGAACAAGGCACGGTTGGTAGCTCAAGGCTATAACCAAGAGGAGGGCATTGTTTATGAGGAGACCTATGCTCCGGTTGCTCGCCTTGAGGCTATTAGACTTTTATTAGCTTATGCATGCAATATAAATTTCAAGTTATATCAAATGGACGTTAAGAGTGCTTTCCTAAACGGATACATAAATGAAGAGGTGTATGTCAAACAACCTCCCGATTTTGAAGATAACGAACATCCGGACTATGTTTTCAAATTAAAAAGAGCCTTATATGGTCTTAAACAAGCTCCTAGAGCTTGGTATGATAGGCTTAGCAAGTTCTTGATTAAAAACGGATATTCAAGGGGAAAAGTTGATACTACACTCTTCATTAAACGTAAAGGAAAGGACGTCTTATTGGTTCAAATATATGTTGATGATATTATCTTTGGTTCCACTAACCCATCTCTTGTCAAGAGTTTTTCTAGTCTTATGCAAGGTGAATTCGAGATGAGCATGATGGGTGAACTAACCTACTTCTTGGGACTACAAATCAAGCAACTAGAAGAAGGAACCTTCATATATCAAACTAAATATTGCCTTGAGTTGCTCAAGAAGTTTGGGATGACGGATTCAAAAATTATGGAAACTCACATGGCATCAACTTGTGCGTTAAACAAAGATGAAGAAGGTAAAGATGTGGAAATTACAAAATATAGAGGTATAATCGGATCCTTACTCTACTTAACGGCATCTAGGCCGGATATTATGTTTAGTGTTTGCATGTGTGCACGATATCAATCATGCCCCAAAGAATCACACCTAAAAGCCGTAAAAAGGATTTTAAAATACTTGAAAGGAACATCAAATTTTGGCTTATGGTACTCTAAGGGGAATGATTGTTCTTTGGTAGGTTATTCCGATTCCGACTTTGCCGGTTGCAAGTTGGATAGGAAAAGTACTAGTGGAACATGTCACCTATTTTGTAATAGCTTGGTAAGTTGGCATAGCAAGAAACAAGTATCAGTTGCTTTGTCAACCGCCGAGGCGGAATACGTTGCGGCCGGAAGTTGTTGCTCCCAAATACTTTGGTTAAAACAACAACTTCTCGACTACGATTTAAAACTACAACGTGTTCCAATCTTGTGTGACAACACTAGTGCTATAAACCTCACAAAGAACCCCGTGTTGCATTCAAGGACTAAGCATATAGAGATTAGACATCACTTTCTTCGCGATCATGTAGAAAAAGGGGATGTTGTTTTTGAGCATGTGGAATCGAAAAATCAACTTGCGGACATCTTTACAAAGCCACTTGCAACGGAACCCTTTATCTTTATTCGCGGAGAATTAGGGATCCTAGATATCTCTAACCTAGAATAATATACATTTGTACATGCACTTTGTATACATATCATACTTCTTGGCAACTTGGAGTTTTATACAATGGGAAGTGCATCAACACCCTACGGTACAAGGTTAAAAAGTATCATCTCTATCTTCTCTTCTTAAAACTTACACTCTTATGCCTATGTGAATGCTTTTCAAAACATCAACATCACATATTAGTTCTTTTTAATACATTTCATATGTTTGCTCATTTCCAAAAATTCTTGCTTTAAGATAAGTAATAATTCTTGAAGTCTATATGTATCAAATGGCAATATATGAAATATTGATTACTTGATGTGTTTATAGCCTAACATGTTGCATCAATACTATCCGTGTATTTCATTTCTTCATGAACGTCGTTATATGATATGGCAACATGATATTATGCATTTGTTGCATTGTTTTGTTTATTTTCGTCCCATATTTTGATATGTTGGTTGATTTAAAATGTCGATATGTTACGATATTCATGCGTTGGTTTTGGTTTGTTGTTCTACATTCCATATTTGTCATGAAATTTGGTATTCGTCATTGATATATTTTGGCATATCTTTGTATGTATTTATATTGATTAGGAACTTTCATCATATATGTGCATTTCGACAAATGTAAGTGCACAATATGACTTTGGATTGAAATTGTTTGAACATGATACTTCTAATAGACCCTCTTCTTCTTTTTGATATTGTCAAAGGGGGAGAGATTTGGATGCACAAGCTAAGGATTAATAGCTAAAAGAGTCTTGAATATTATCTACTATATGACAATCGCATTATGGCATCAACTCAGGGGGAGCGTGCTTATTGTTAGCCTTGGTGTTTTAATTGCGTCTGTATACATATTGCTATTTTATTGCATATTAGGTATAGGCTTAGTTAGCTTATGCATAGTTTTGACAATTATCAAAAAGGGGGAGAATGTAAGTGCACCAGTTCATCCTCATGTTTTAATAATTGTCAAAACACATGAAAATAGAGTAGAACATATTTTGGCAAACATTACAAATGACTTGACAGCGAAAAACTATTTTTAACACTTTGAAAAATTGTTTTTAGGTATTATGTATCGATACATAAACATGTGTATCGATACAAATGTCCTGAAATTACTTAAGATTGATTTTGTGCAATTTGTATCGATACATATATCACTTGTATCGATACAAAAGTGGTTTCTCAAAGGCAGAGAGTTACCTGTGTATCGAATCATGCTTGCATGTATCGATACACACCTATGTCTCTCAGAAATCCAGAAACATCATGATGTATCGAATCATGCTTGCATGATTTGATACATATCAGTCAAGATTTCAAGAAACTGATGTATGTATCGATACACACCCGTGTTTGTATCGATACATAGGTCAAATCTTTCATTTTTAAACGCTGGTCAAATGTTTTGTATCGATACGAATCATCAGTTGTATCGATACATGTCTGTGAAATTTTGCCCAAATTTGCTCAATTCTATTCTCTCTTTAAATAGCAATGTGTTGTGTCATTGTAAAAAAAAAAAAGAGGAAACTAGTGTGAAAGATCATAAAACGCTTTGGATACAAATTGAGTGAGAATTTGCATCAAAGGTTTGATTCATCACAAATTCATCATCTTCATCAAGGATTGCAATCAAATTGGATTTGAGTATGGGATCAATTCAATAAAGATTGCGTTTTTGTGTGATAACGTTCGATACGGTTCGCGGTGAATCAGAATCGTAGTCGGGTTGAATTGTGTGACGAAGGTTCTAGTGTTTCTCTCAAGTGATTCAAGATCGTGCGTGTCTTGAAGGATTCGACAACAAGGAACGAAGGACTCAGCTGGACGATTGGGTGCGGTTCGGCACAAGGTGAATCGTTGGAATCAGAGGGCGAAGTTCCGTTGGGTGTCGAGGTTATTCGCATTAGTTTACATTTTGTCTTGCTATAGGATTATAGATTTCAATTGTAAACTGTGCACTTTTTGTTCATCAAGTTTTTGATCTATAAACTCTCAAATAACCCGTTTGGTTATTTGGGGGGAGACGTACTCGGATAAACGCGTGGACGACGCGCAATCCGGGGAACTCCCTAATCACATCGTGTGTCTCTCTTTATCTCTCTCTTTTAATTTCGTTAATTTCGTTAATGTTTTAATCGATTGAATTTTTGTTGTTCGTATTGGTTCACAAAAATTCAATTGGTTATTGCTTGATTGTGATTGATTTGAATATTGATTTGTAACTTGCTTGGGACTGAAGTTATATTGTTTACATTCAAATAATTTTGAACTCAAACATTTTCGTAACTTTTCACAAATTCGTTCAAGGCTTAATACTACTTTTCTTTTGGTCAATCGGTGCATAGACTACCGATTCGGTGGCTCTTCCGCTCGCTTGATTAATTTGAAACAATTTTTTTTTTAAAAACCCCATTGTTTCAAGGATCACTTATTCAACCCCCCTTCTAAGTGATAAGCCTAGTAGTCTAACAATTCTCCCATGCTCCAATACTTGTCTGCCACCTATATGCCGTGTGTAACAATTGAGGAGGTGACAACATTATTCTCTAGCCAATCTCCAAGTGACACCTTTCTATAATTACATCTGCATGAAATTCTATTGGTCCACTTCTTCCACCAATAGGAGAGCTCCCCCAAACACAATGAGAGAGACACGGAAAGAAGGCATAAAAGAGAAAGAACGCGTTGCCTTCTTCTTCCTCTGCACTCCCATTGCAGAATTGAAGAAAGAGACCCCCTTTCTCTTTCTCTCTCTCAGTCTACTTTTCTCTCTCTCTCTCAACAATTCATCTTCAACCTCAAATCAACACCATCACTTCCAATTCCAACAACCCCACTCACAATCAAACATAATCCATCATTACCATCTCCACCTTTAATCAACCCATAATCATCAACAAACCATGAACTCAAAACAACAAGCAAACAGAACAAAGAACTAAGGAAAGAAAAAGAGGTCGCCGTTTCTGCCACCACCACCGAACCCCCTATACGTGAATCTGAAACTGCCGCATAACGTCACCATCTCCGGCCGCCATTCCCTCCTCTTCTCTTAACCTAGCCGCACCATTACGGCGAACCACCACTCACAGTCTCGCTGGATGCAACTTCCCACGATATGGTTCGTATTCTCAATTTATTGTTAATTTGGGTGAATCTAATTCGGGTTTGTGATATCTGGAATTGTTTATTGTTCTTTTGATTTCTCGATTTGCAGCTGTTTGTTGTGGTAAATTTTGTTTTAAGAATATTTTGTTTTTTGGGGGGAATGATTGGATGAAGAAAAATAGAGAAAAAAATATTTTGAGTTCAAAAAAGAGAAAAAAAAATTTGTTTATTTAGTTTTTATTTTTTTGTGTTGCAGTGTCAAAGTTCAAAATGTTTGTTGACGAGCTTTCCAATATACCCAGAATTCTTGGCTACATATATGTTAATGGCGTCGCCAAATCAATTTCTCTTGAGATTGGCATGTTCAAGAAGAAATGGGTATGTGCTATTTTTTGTTTGTTTTAAGTTCATTAATACAAAACTTGCATGTGAATATCTGTTCTGTTTTTCTTAGCTAACTTCAATTCCTTAAATCTTGTGATGACTCTTGTCATTTCTACATTTTAAGATCATTTCAATGGTGTTTTAGAGGTGTTTTCAAGTGGTTTTGATCATATTTGAGGTGCAAAAGACTTAGAATAAAAGGTAGCTTGGAAAGGAAGAAATGCTGAAAATGCTGATTTTTCGTCTTTTAGTGGGCATTTTGCCAACTTAGCGTAGACTTAGCACAGGCTAGCGTAGACTTAGCGCAAGCGAACCAGAGTTAGCGTAAGCTAACTGTGCTGTTGGGAAAATTCGCGTAGGCGAATTAGATCTCGCGGGAGGCGAACTGGAAGCTGTTTTGGCCCATTTTTGACCATTTTCTTGCACTATAAAAGGATGTTTACTCAAATTGTAAAAGGTTACGAATTTTGGAGGAAGAAAAGGTCATTGGAGCTCAATTGAAGTGGATTCAAGCAAGAAACTAAGGGTGAAAACATTCCAAAACCTCTTGTGATGATGAAATCTTTTCTTCTTTTCCATGTAATTTCTCTTTTCACCATGATTTGCTAGATCCTTAGATTGAATCTTTAGGGAATTCTCAATGTAATTTGTTTGAACCATGTGAACTTGATTCTATATGAATGATTATAATCTAGTTTCTATTGATTATTCTTTGCACTTAATGCTTCATGTAATTTGACGAAATTGTGTGATGAAATTGATAGTTGATTTATCATGAGAATAGAAATTAGCTATAGACCTAGGAATGATTGAACAATTGATAATCACTTTAGAGATTTAGGATTATTAATTGTGATTAAGGAATCAATGTTTGTGAAAACCTCACTTAAACACAAATTCATCCAAGATATTGGAGAATTATGATTAAGTGAGAGGATTAGTATCCAAGAGATTGGGATTAATCATTTTATTGATTCAATCTATGAAACTAGTTGAGTAATTAATGAGTATAGAATATGATTCACCAAACACATTACTATCAGATGAACCAAAGAGATTCAATCGCCCGCCAACCGTTTGATAAAATTCCAATAGTAGTTTTAAACAACAATTTGATTGCAAACTCCCCACTTTTTAATGTCTTTAATTTTGCATTTACTAGTTAAGTCAATTAGCCATTGTTGAATAATCTCAATCCTTGTGGGATCGATTTTATTATTACTTGCGATATTCGTACACTTGCGAAATTATCCATCAAGTTTTTGGCGCCGTTGCCGGGGATTGTTGATTCATTTCAACAAGGCAATTGGCTTGCTTAGGATTTTATTTTTTTTAGTTTTTGTTTTTCTTTGTTATTTTCATTTTTAGCATTTACTTTTATTTTGTTTTGGATCGGTATTGCTTGGTATTTTATGTTTTTGTATGCAAGAAATAGGTCCTTGGTAGCAACAAAGAGAGCAATTCGTTTGGCACACTTAGCTCAAGAAGAGATAGAAGTGGAAGTCCTTGATATGGGTGATAATCCACCACCACCTCCTCCTTCAAGGAGGACATTGGGAGACTATGGACAACGTGCCGAAGGAGGTATAGCCAACCTTGGTTTTCAACCGGCCAATCCGGTATCTTTTGACATCAAGAATTCGGTTATCCAAGCTCTCAAGGAGGACCAATATTCCGGAGCGGACTCTCAATGTCCCAATCTTCACTTGAGTCACTTTTATGATGCTTGCGACTGTTCGGATCTTCCCTGTATCTCGGAATCTTCAAAGCGGTTACTGTTATTCAAGTTCTCATTGATGGGAAGAGCCAAAGATTGGCTTGATACCATTCCTCCCAACACCATCCATACATGGAGAGAGCTACAAAAGAAGTTTCTTGATCGGTGCTTTCCCATTCACAAATTCCTTGAAAAAAGGTCCGAGATTTGTAACTTCACTCAAGGGGAAACCGAATCACTTTATGATGCTTGGGAAAGGTTCAAATTGTGTTTGAAGAAGTGTCCGGATCATGGCATTGATGAACTCTCCCAAATGCAACATTTTACAAATGGCCTAAATGCTCAAACAAGGATGTTGTTAGATGCTTCGGCGGGTGGTTCTTTACAAAGGAAAGATGTAACAGAAGCCAAGGATATAATTGAGAATATGGCACAAAATTTTTTACGATCGAAACTCCAAGAAGAAAGGTGGATTATTTGAGTTAGACACCCAAACGGCACTTCTAGCCTCATTAAAGCTTATGAACACTCAAGCATTTGACATCTACTCCCTCTACTCAAGTCAATCAAGTGCAAGGACTCCGGTGTGATTTTTGCCACCAAGCCCATGAGAATGGGGAATGTATGCCTAAGGGGTCCGAGGAGGCCAAGTATATGGCAAATTTTAGGAGGAGTAACCCCTACAATCAAGGGTGGGGTGAAAACCAAAATTAATCCCCGAATCTACCTCAACAAAGTCATGCTTCACCTTTGGAAGATACTCTCACTCAATTCATAAAAATGACACAAAGCAATTTTGAAACCATGCGGATAAACCAAGAGGCCTCTAATGAGAATCACAAAGCATCGATAAAGAACTTGGAGGTACAAATTGGTCAACTATCAAAGCAAGTGGCTTCATCATCTAGTGGCGGTTTTGTAGGGAACACTTGTGACAATCCTAAAAAGGAGAGTTGCAATGCTATTGAGTTGAGATCTAGAGGGGTTCCTACACCACCGGTAAGAGAGCCAAGAGTGAAAAGAAAGGTTGAGGGAGAAGTTGAAAAAGAAGTGGGTAAAGAAGAAAAATTTGAAAAAAAATGAGAAAAGGAAAGAAAAAGAGGGAGAAGTAGAAAAGGAGAAAAAAGTGAGCTTGAGGTAGAAGTTGAAAATGAGTGTGATGAGGAGAATGAGGGCGAAGTCGAAAATGAGAGGAAGGCCTTGAGGAAGGAGATTGAAAAACGGAGAAGGAAAAAGAAGAAGGATGCCATGAACGATTCCGGTCCAAAAGAAGTGTCTCCATATGATAAGCTACCTTACCCTCGTGCACCGAAGAAAGAGAAGAGCCAAGATGACGCTTTCCGAAAATTCATGGAAATGTACACTAGTCTACAAGTTGACATTCCTTTCGCCGACGTGTTGGAGCAAATGTCGTTGTTTGCCAAATTCATGAAGGAAGTGTTGACTAAGAAGAGAAAGCTCCAAGAGGATGAGCCGGTTTTGATGAATGAAGAGTGTAGTGCTACTATCCTATCCAAACTCCCTCAAAAGAAAAAGGACCCCGGTAGCTTCACGATTCCTATTTCAATTGGGAATTTGCATGTGGGAAGAGCCCTTTGTGACTTGGGGGCTAGTATAAATTTGATGCCTCTTAGTTTGATGAAGCGCATCCCCGGTGCCGTGGTCAAGCCAGTTAAGATGCAAATCACTCTTGCCGATCGATCTGTCACACACCCGTATGGCATACTCCAAGATGTATTGGTGAGATGTGCCGAATTTGTCTTTCCGGCCGACTTTGTGATTCTTGACATGGATGAGTGTGTGGATACACCGGTTTTGTTGGGAAGGCCATTTTTAGCAACCGGTCGTGCGCTAATTGATGTTGCCATGGGTGAATTGATGTTAAGGTTGGAAGAGGAGAGTGTGAGCTTCAAAGTCTTTGAAGGAATGAAGCTATATAAAAAGGAGAAGCCTAAATGTTTCCAAGTGGAGGCAAGTGAAGAAGTTGTGAAGGATAGCTCTAAGGATGAGGCACTTAAGCCTACCGTTCCGGAATTAAAAGAACTTCCACCAAATTGGAAGTATGTGTTCTTGAATGAAGATTCCAAGGATCCGATTATCATTAGTAGCTCTCTCACTCCCTTGGAAGAAGAGGTTTTGTTGAAGAAATTCAAGGAAGGCCAAGGTGGCCTAGGTTTCGATATGAATGGTGTTATCCCGGTTCTTTGTGTGACCATGGTTAAGAATGAAGAAGAGCCCAATCCGGGTAATGTGCCACTTGAGCCTCCTACTCCATCTTTAGAGGAAATGGTTCGTAATGAGGTGATGAAGCTTGTTGAGTCCGGAATGCTTAATCCGGCTCAAGTTGTCAAAAAAGAGAAAAGTGTTGTGAGAAAGTCCAAAAAGGTTCTTCCCAAAGCTAAAAAGAAGACTATAAACAAAGGGGAGAACAAATGGGATGAGTTTATGAGTCCCCTGGTCCTTGAAAAAGTATTGTGTGTTGCTCAAGAGGCGGTCCTTGTGGAGAAGCTCAAGAGGAGCCGGGTGGAATCAAAGATGAAGTATCCTCCCTAACATGGTGTTGACACGTCAACAACAAGCGCTTCATGGGAGGCAACCCATGGGTTTGGTGTTTCTATCCCTCTTGTTGAAATAAGTTGAATGATCTTGAATGTTGCATGATTCTTAAATTTGTCTTGTTAATTGTTGTTTAGGAACACATTTATCCTTTGGAAGATTTCAAAGTTTTGATATCATTTTTGAATTCCTTTAATATATGGTTTGTTTGGTTTTGACCTTAGGCATGGATTTGTGATGCTTGAAGTGCACCGGATTTTTGCGATGTATGGATTGAAGCACAAGCTAGGGGACATTCACGTATTTGATGATCTAATGATCCGAGCCTTTAAACCGTGAGGACTTGAGCCTATACACTCTATTTGCTTGAATATGTGAGTCCACTATCTCTCTCGACTCTAGAACTTGCTTTCATTCTCTAGATTTATTGAGTAGCATTGATTAGCACACGAGGCAAGTTTGTTGGTACCTACAGCCTTTGTAGCCTACCTTATCATGTTATATCCTTTGCTAACCCACTTTTGAGCCTAAAGCAAATTTTTCTTGGTTGATTGTCTTCTTAACCCTTGTTTTTTCTAAAAAAATTGTTTTCTTGGAGTTAAGTTGATTGTTTTTGTTTGTTCTTATGGCAAATGCTTAAGTTTGGGGTTGCTTTTGGAACTAGCAACAAATTAAGTTTGGGGTGGGTATACTAGAGCAAGCAATGTTATGAAAATTGTTGAAAAAGCATGAAAACGAAAATGTTGAAAGTGAAAAAAAGAAAGAAAAGCTAGAAAAAAAAGAATGGTATGTGATTGTATGATTGTTGATATTTGTGGAAATGAAATGCTCTCTAGTAAAGCCTTGAAAAATGAAAGTTTTGTGTTGAAAATTGTGTGAAACGTTTATCCTTAACTCCAAGTTTTTAACTCACTTCCCAAAAAGATCCACCTTACCTCAAGCCCCATTACAACCTTGAAAGTCCTCTAATGTGTGTGTTTCATATGCTATTTGATTTATTTTTAGAATGCTTGAAAGCTTATGGTAGAAGAGTTAGATATGTGTTGATTGAGTGATTAACCTACTATATAAATGAGTGAAGGTGAGCGTGTGAAGAGATCATTGATTATCAAATATTGTGAATGTTTTCGTGGTTGTGTGAATTGAAGTCCTTGTAGGAAGATGTTGCATGAATGACTTGATCAATTGAAGTGCTTGATGAAAAGATCAAATGAATTGTGTGTTGAAGTGATTTAAGAAGGTTGTCAAATTTTTGTGGTTTTTCGTTTGATAAACGTGTTCCTTGAGGACAAGGAACGAGATAAGTTTGGGGTTGTGATGACTCTTGTCATTTCTACATTTTAAGATCATTTCAATGGTGTTTTAGAGGTGTTTTCAAGTGGTTTTGATCATATTTGAGGTGCAAAAGACTTAGAATGAAAGGTAGCTTGGAAAGGAAGAAATGCTGAAAATGTTGATTTTTCGTCTTTTAGTGGGCATTCTGCCAACTTAGCGCAGACTTAGCGTAGGCTAGCGTAGACTTAGCGCAAGCGAACCAGAGTTAGCGTAAGCTAACTGTGCTGTTGGGAAAATTCGCGTAGGCGAATCAGATCTCGCGGGAGGCGAACTGGAAGCTGTTTTGGCCCATTTTTGACTATTTTCTTGCACTATAAAAGGAGGTTTGTTCAAATTGTAAAAGGTTACGAATTTTGGAGGAAGAAAAGGTCATTGGAGCTCAATTGAAGTGGATTCAAGCAAGAAACAAAGGGTGAAAACATTCCAAAATCTCTTGTGATGATGAAATCTTCTCTTCTTTTCCATGTAATTTCTCTTTTCACCATGATTTGCTAGATCCTTAGATTGAATCTTTAGGGAATTCTCAATGTAATTTGTTTGAACCATGTGAACTTGATTCTATATGAATGATTATGATCTAGTTTCTATTGATTATTCTTTGCACTTAATGCTTCATGTAATTTGACGAAATTGTGTGATGAAATTGATAGTTGATTTATCATGAGAATGGAAATTAGCTATAGACCTAGGAATGATTAAACAATTGATAATCACTTTAGAGATTTAGGATTATTAATTGTGATTAAGGAATCAATGTTTGTGAAAACCTCACTTAAACACAAATTCATCCAAGATATTGGAGAATTGTGATTAAGTGAGAGGATTAGTATCCAAGAGATTGGGATTAATCATTTTATTGATTCAATCTATGAAACTAGTTGAGTAATTAATGAGTATAGAATATGATTCACCAAACACATTACTATGAGATGAACCAAAGAGATTCAATCGTCCGCCAACCGTTTGATAAAATTCCAATAGTAGTTTTAAACAACAATTTGATTGCAAACTCCCCCGTTTTTAATGTCTTTAATTTTACATTTACTACTTAAGCCAATTAGCCATTGTTGAATAATCTCAATCCTTGTGGGATCGATTTTATTATTACTTGCGATATTCGTACACTTGCGAAATTATCCATCATCTTGCATGTTTGAAGTCTTCCATGAGATCATCTCATCTCTCTTCCATTTTCTCAATTGGCTGAATCTCAAACTGATTTATTCTTTTTTTACAGAAAAATAAATGCGCTGCTTTTTCTGAAGGAACAAGCTATGTTTCCAGCCACTTAAAGAGGAATGTGAGAATGAAGATTAAAGTTAGGGATGGCAACGGGTGCCCACGGTTGCGGGTTTGACACAACCCAAACCCACACCCGAAATATCGGGTGGCACCCGAACCCGAACCCAAAGTCTATTCGGGTGGCAAATTGACACCCACACCCACACCCATTGGGTTCGAGTTTTTCCAGCCAAACCCGAACCCGCAGCAAAAACACAAAATTCAACATAATTAACACTCAGACCCACACCCGTTGGGTTCGGGTTTTTTCACCCAAAGCATGAACATACAAAATTCAACAACATTAATTAATATTGAAACACAAATTTTCACAAGCATTTCATCAAGGTTCTCAAAGAAATTAAATTACAACTTTTCATCAAGTTTGGTAACATTACAATTAAAATTAAGGTCTTCAACATGGTAACATACTAACATTATAATTAAAATTAAGTTCTACAATAGTACAATTAAATTACAACTTTCCAAAAGCAACATTGTAACTTATGTAATTTTACACTTATATATACTTAGGGATACTTATGTAATTTTGTGTATAAGCGGGTGTGGTTTCGGGTGCGGGTTTGAGTAATCCCAAACCCGCACCCGAAATATCGGGTGTCACCCGAACCCGAACCCAAACCCAGTCAAATCGGGTTTCACCCGTTGACTCGGGTTCGGGTGCGGGTGGGCCCCGCGGGTTTGGGTTTGGCTGTCATCCCTAATTAAAGTCTTGGAAAGGTAATGAAAATTTTGTGCATAATTTATTTTTATTCATCTTTAATCTTTTTTAAAGTTGTAAATTTATAATTGTATTGGTTAAGTACATTGGTTATAATTTTTTACTTTTATTTATGTGTTTGCTAAATATAAAGGAGTTTTGTTTTGTTACATTTTCATATTGCTTCTTTCTAGCTTTCTTTTGGCATAGCTAGCAACGGGAATGAATGAATAGGGAGCACACACAAGAATGACGGCAGCCTCCGACGTAGAGGTACGAATTTCATCAGGATTTTAAAATTGGGGGTTTCACAATTTCTGATTTTGTAGTTATCTTTTGTCTATGTTTGATTTATAGTTTCTGTGTTTATACAAAATCATTATGTTTTTAGTTTCAGATTGCTTCTTGCTCGCTTTCTTTTGGCATACCTAGCGACGGGCATGAATGACCAGGAAGCACACAACAACGGCAGCAGCCTCCGACGTAGAGGTACGGATTTTAGATCCATTCTATTTTTATCCTCAATTGGTTTGTGATTATTCTTCTTGCTTCTACTCACATCATGTTTTATTTTGTGATTATTCTTATTGAAAGTGATAATTCATTTGAAATAATAATTACAAAGAGACTTAATAATTAGTTGAAATTTGTATGAGCCAATATTTGTAACAAAATTAAGGGATCATCACACATAATCTTTTACTTAGGATAATTCATCTAAATAAGGGATCATCACTATCTTAGAACATGCAAGATACTGATTTATAACTCACGGGGAAATGATAATTTTTACCATTGTTACATTGTTTATCTCACTCATTTTATGAACTATTAGATACCTGTTGGATAGTAATTTATTTGAAACTCTTTTGTATGTTCTTCATTTTGTACGACCATGAGTAATTAGACATGATTAATTCCAACACATACTATTTTGAAGATTATTAAACAAAGTTATTTCTTTTAAAGGTTTCTCAATTCCATAAACACATTAACTACAAAGATGATGCCTTCTTCTTGACTGATTTGAGTAGTCAACATGGCATCTGGATCACTAAGTATTTCATGTTACTAATTATTTCCCAATCAAAGTTTAGAAGTCTTGAAAGTTTATATCTAATTTGTTTTGCATCATATTTTCAGCAAAGAAGGAAGGAGATAAATGATTCGTTCAAATTATTAATGATCCCAACAGAACTAATGCTTTGTTTTGAAACACAATTTCATACTTTGCTTTGTGGACTAATTGGCCTTCCTCCTACAAATGGAGTTTTGCCTCAATCCCCTATGCACACCAGGAGTCTAGTTGTTCTCAAGAAACAGGTGAGGGTGTAAACGACAATTGGTATTTATAGATGTGATGATTTTATTTTATTTTTATATTTGAATGGTAGTTGATCTGATGATAAATGGTTAAAAGTGCCAAGGAAAGCATAAGGCTGAAAGCTAGCAATTCTGAATTATATGGAAGATGCAAGAAGTATTCATATAAATGGATAATAGTCCTAACTTAAAGGGCTTATTCCTACTTACTGCTGACCATATGAACTTGAACTTGAAATTTTGTCTTCTATTAATTCACAGTGATGTGTGACTCTTTGCTAAAGGGCTACTTTAATCATATTCTTCAAACATTGGTTCATGTGATATTGAATTTGAGGAACATATTGAAGTGAATTTTTTGCAATTTTAATGATCTAAACTGCTTTTAGCCAAATTGTTATATTAAGGCTTTTGTTATGCTTTGTTCATATCTACTGCGTTGTTAATTCTAACAATTTTTGTTCCAACGTGATCTCGATTTTACGATCTTTTTCTCATAGCTTTCAAAAATCCTAATTTTCTTTACATTTGCATTGATTTTCATAGTTGACTAGCCATAATGTATTATAGTTATGTCTTATTGTAGTTAACATCCAGATTCCTAAACTTTTATGGTATGAAGACAAATGTTTGCTTCTTACATCCAAACAAAAGAGAAAATTGTTTTCTAAAAAGATATTTCCTCTCCATAATGTGCCTCGTGAAAAACAAAACAACCTCGGTAAGATGAGCATTTCGGATATTTTTGTTCTGTCGATGATTCATTTAATTTCTTATAGCAATTACATCAAAGGTATAATATAAAAAGCACAAGTTAACACATGATAATTTGTCCAATCTAGCGTATATGTACAATGTAAATTACATGTGTTTGGTCGTAGTTTCATAGGATCCAGATCGTTAATGATGAATACATGTAGTTTTTTAAAATCCAACTTGCATGGCATGGAATCATTGGTTAAAATATAATAATTATGACATTATAGTAGAGTTTACATGGTTAATGGGGATTGACCAATTACAATTTATTGTAATACATTCGATGCTTTTTAGAAATTCATCAAAGAAACCAGAAAGAGATTTTTGATATTTGCTAATTTTGTGTATGAACTCGAGTTTGAGAGATGGAATGGGGCATGGGAACCTATATTTAACGACAGTCCACTTTCCGTGGTTCTCAAGCTGGATTATCCCATTCATCCACATTAGATAAACTTTGTCCAATGTAAAGTGGACTCTCATTGAATATAGGTTTTCATGCCATATTTCATCTTTCAAACTCACGTTCATACACAAAATTAGCAAATAACGACAATCTCTCCTTGGTTTTTTAATATCGATCCTATTGGATTCAGATTCCGTCCGACAGATGAAAAGGTCATAAGTCTATTTTATTCACTTTCGCTAAAATCTCAATGCTACCCCCTTCATTACCATTCTTCTTCGTCAACGCATATTTGCAAAAAATATGTATTAGTAGTTTGCAGATGTGACAAAGATGATGATGAATGACATGTAAAATATTTAATCCACAATTAATGTAGCTAGGACGCATTTCACGCATGGTGCATCATATATTCTCTTCTCTTTTGGCAACATCCCAACATTAACCCTTTCATTACCATCCTTCTTCGTCAACATTTTTTGCAGGTGAAATTTCTATAAAAACTTTTTTTGAATTCAATCTCTAATTATCCTGCAATACTTTTTATGTCATGATTTTGGCTTGTGTGAGTAGAATGGAATGATGACATGTTTCATTTACTTTTGTCAAGCTTTATGAAACCAGGAACAGTTATGTGTAATATACAACACTCATGTTTGCTGATTTGGGAAAACTATCACTTTATAGCTTATGCTTTTTGCATTATACCTTTGATGAAATTTCTAGAGAAAATTATATGAATTGTTGGTCCATGTCAAAGCTATGAAATGCTCATCTCATCTAATTTTGTTTTTCGTGAGGCATATTCTCAAGGCAAAATATCTCTTCAGAAAGCAATTTTCTCTTCTGATTGTGTAAGACCCAGAATCTCACTGTACAGTTTGTGTAAGGAACGTTGGTGTTGGCTAAGAGCTTTAGGGTTTTTATTAAGTATTTCGCAAGCATCGTTGTAATAACAGCATTATTGCTGAGTTGAAGCTGGTTTTGGATTCGTGTACTATTAAAGCCCAGGCTTTTGGTTCTTAGTCCTCTTTTATATATGAGAACGTTCCTGTGTCTTCAGAATTTCGAAATTTGACTTTCCCCGTTTTTTTTGAAAAACGAGTAGAAAACTGTACCCGCTGCTTAAAATTTTACGGTTTCTGTTTTCCGTCGAATTTTAATTGGAGACTTTATATATCGGCGCGAGTTGGAATCTAGTTTCAGAATATTTTTGGGAGCTAAGGAAATAAATTTCAGTCGGAGAATAAAGTTTAGCGATAGTTTTTAGAAATGGTTTACGATGAACTTTTACCTCGTAGATTTTCTATTTTTCGCAAGTTAGACCGTTAGCGAAGTACGACTCGCCGAGAGCGAACGCGAGAGCTGAGTAGCGTAAAGTAGATATTTGTTCAAAAAACAATCATGAGTTATTTGGATCCAATGGCTAGGGATTAGTCTTGTAACTTTTGCTTTTGATCCAAGGGCTTGGATTGATCAAGAGAAATTGCATAGTAAGGAGGTTTAGCAATATGTGGACTTAGAAGAAAAATCACAAAAACTACTCCCTCCTCTCCTCACTCTCTCGGCCGACCTCTCTCTCACTCACTCATCCATTCAAAAATTCCATTTCTCATTTTCTCAAGCTTGGATCATTAACTTGCCAAGAATCTTCTTCACTTAAGGTAACTAACCTCTTCTCTTCCTTATCTAGCCATGAACCTCCTAGATTTTTAGGATTTTGAAGATTATGTTCTTGAGGAAAAAAATTCTAGAATCTAGTTTTAATTAGTTTTTGGTTCCATAGAAGTGTGTATGCGTAGTAGACTAACTTGCTCAAGCTAAGTGGTGTTGATTCCCATGGTTGAATCTATGTTTCACAAAATTTTGGTTAAGGGTTTGAAGAAATTTTTTGAAAAGATCATAAACTTGAATTTTGTTTTGAGATTTTGTTTTTGAAGTTAGTTTTGGGCTTTGTGGCAAAATGGATTCTTGAATATAAACTTTGTTTTGAAAAATAAGAAAAAATTTATTTGGTGTTCTTGAGCGATTCGATGAACATATTTTAGGAAATTTCGTTTCGATTCTCAAAGTAGTCAATGGAGCAATTAGATGCCTTTGCAAACTAATAGATAATTGTTAGGGTTTTGAAATGGAAAAAAAATTGGTGTTGGCCTTGTTTTTCCCTCTTTGGCCGAGGCAAAAAGTTAGGGTAGGAAGAATCGATTTTCGAAATTGTTCTAAGACAAATAGTTTGGGTATAATCATAGTCTTAAAAGTTTGATTGGTTATGGTTTTGTTAGAAAAGAAAATGAGTTGCTTTTGCCATCAGAAAACCAATTTGAGAATTGTCGAAAATTGCGATTCGACCTAAAATGTTTTGGATTGTGAGGATAAATGATTTTGGGGTATTATAAGATATTACCATGCTTTTGGAATTGAAAATTTTTGAGTGATTAGGTGTTTTTCACATTCTTGGCCGTGGCCAATTGAGGAGAAGGGAAAAAGATTTCAAAATTTGTAAAGTCCATAATGTGGAGAAATTGATCATTGAGTTAGTATATGGTTATAGTTTTAAAAGAGTAGAAGTATATGGTTTTACTTGGTAAGAAAAACTTGAAACTTGCGACGCAAGAAAACTCTGATTTTTGTTGATTTATTTTGAAGAGTTATGGCTTGTTTTAAAATGATTTTGTTGTGTGAAATTGATCTCTTTTGGGTTGATAACTCTAGTGTTTCTTTGTATGCTTTGAAACAAAAATGAATTTCGTGTGACTAAAATAATGTCTTTAATTTCGTGAATTTTTATCGCCATGGAAAGAACTTGGAATCGCTAGGTGAGAGAGTTAGAAAGTACCTTAAACCCCCCTAGACTTTTGAGAGCAAGTTTCGTTCTGATAGGAGGTACAATGAGTATTTTATTGATTTTACGCTACATTTATTTTAGGTAGCGTGAATTGTAGAATTTCGCGAAAAAGAGTAACGGAAGCTTGCTGAGGTAAGGGCACCTTTCTTTTGTTTATTTTCCGTTGGTAGCATTGTTTGTATGCTTGTTGTGGTGTGCTTTGAGTGTTATGCATGTATATATTATGTATTCTCGTTGATGAGAAAGTGTTTATGATACATGCGCTATTTACATATGATTTGTGAGAATATATGTATGAGCATGTGGTACATTATACATGATTGATTGCATTAGCATAGATTTGAAGATCGTATGCTCATGCATTCATGGTAGTGGTTAGAAGACCACCGGGTGCGATTAGAAGATCCACCTTGAATCCTGCGGGATTTTATTGAGTACAATATTGTGATTAGAAGATCACGGGGTTTGATTAGAAGATCCACCCTAATCCTTCGATTAGAAGATCGTCGTGATTGTATTGATTTTAGTGATTAGAAGATCACGACTCTCTGCGGAGAGGTTAAATTCCGGAATTCATGCATGTGGCAGCCAGTGATTGGGTCACGATCATGTAGAGTCTGCATTTGTAGGCTATGTGTGCATTTAAATATATCATGTACGTTGATGTGAAAATATTATATGTTTATTTGTTTTTCCATATTTGGTAAGTGTACTATTTGTGGTACTTGTGGTGACCCTTCAACATTTCATTTGCGGGCTCCTCCCACCCTTGACGATGGACCACCTCCTGTTGCCGATGCTCGTGAGGGAGACGGTGACTACCTGGGACTTCGTTGACCGGTTACTGCTGACTGCTTGGAGCCTCGACCCAGCTTCAGGCACAGCTTCCTATCATGGGCGTGTTAGGATCATTACTAGTCGTGGCACTTTGCGGATACATGAGTGCATGTTGTGGCAGACTCCACCTTTCCCCGTGCCCTTACAGGTGTTATTAGAGGTGTTTTGGACGGCTCCTGTGGGACCCCAGCCTGGGGCGCAGGGTGTGACCGGGGTTGAGGGTTCAGTTTCTGGGGAGGTGTCTTCGGATGGATCGAGTACCCTCACTATACCGGCAGCTGCTTTGGAGGACAGTAGTTGTGTAGAGATTCCACCACCGTCACCTATCCTTACTACTTCTTCGACCACCCCTACTATGGATCTTATCTTGATCTCGAGTGACTCGGACACGGACTCCGGACCTGAGGAGTACGAGGCTACTTCCCGTGCTCGAGCCCCTTCGGAGAGCTCCTGTTTGGTGTGTGGAGAGCATCCTTGCTGTTGTCCACCTTAGGACATTTGACCGCTGACCTTAGATTAGCACTTTTTGGATAGGCCGCGTTGTTCGGTATCTGGTATCACTGACTAGGAGTAGTTCTAATATTTTGGATGACTGTACTTATACTCTTACACTCTTGGACCGGCCTCTTTTGTTTATGGCCGTAGTATGCACAGGTTCATGACTGGTTTGTTTATATTGTCATGAACAAGTTGCTATATTTTGGGGATGTAAATATTCAGGACATACTCTGCTTCTTTGAGAAGCACTATGATGCATATAGTACTATTCTGTTATCTCATGTGATTGTACTGTTGTATGCTTTAGTTCCGTTGTATGTTATAACGTCGGGCTTACCACTCGTTCCACGCGTACTCTGTTTGTGTTTTAAAAAAAATATATATACACTCTTTTTAGTCTTTGAAAATCGGGGTGTAACAGATTGGATGACTGTAGCAAACATCTATCTTCATACATATTTTAAGGACCAAAGAAGCCATGGGTAAGAGATTATGAGTTTAGATTGGAAGAGATTTGTTAAACCCCTAATGGAGAAGTACTTGCATTGTTTGGAGCAAGCAAAGTCAAGTTGTTTTTATGGCCCATGATTAGTATTCTACTGCGGATTGTGATCTCAGCGGATTGTGTTTTGTATCATAATTAATGAATATGTTTTTACCACAGAATGCTTCTTTGTTTTCTCTTTTGGGCTTTGCCCTCTTCATGTAAAAAAAATGGATATGCGATGTACTTTTTTGTTTATATCTTAATGTACTTTTTTGGTGTCAACTATTTTATTTGTTATCATAATGAAGTTTTTTAATCTAGTGATAATTGTATTTTAGAACCATATTAATTGTGAAAAAAAAAGGTAAAAATTAAATTTTATACATGTCACGAGTCTTTGAACGCTCAACTATGAAATTCGATGTGACTGAGCCATGCAACAATAGGGTGATTCACTTTTGTATTGTACTTATTATGATTTAGTTTTTAAGTTTGTTTGCAATGTACTTCTTGATCCTATTATCAATGATTATCATCTTAACATATTATTCATGAGAAAAGTTGATCAACTAAGTTTATATTATTTGAGATGCACACCTAAACATCACGGGTCTTGAAAACTCCACTATAAATTGATTTAGAAAGTTAAATGTATAAGTCCTATAATGAATGGATTTTATGTCAAGTACAAATGATGCTCTGCCAAAACCCGTGCACCGTTGATAAAAATTTGCGTCAAATATTCTATTTAGTTTCTTATATTTTCAAATTATTACTAATAAAAATTTATAATTGACGGAAAGATGGCAATTTTAATTGCCGACGAAACTTTTAAAATCGCTATTACAAGTTATTAGTGATAAAAATTTATAACTCACAGGGAGATGATAATTTTTATCGCTGATAAAAGTTTGCGCCAAATATTCTCTTTACTTTCTTATATCACTTCTTTATAATTATCTTATATATTCCCACTCTTGCAAATTGACAAAAGATCATATTAGATGGTGTTTTATTTGGAATTCTTTGGTATACTCCAAGCTCATTGTTATTATCATGTTAGTCTTTACTTTTTGCATTCATTTTATACATATATATTATTTATTTTGCACAACCAATATGCTTTCAAGAAACCTCCATATAATCGTTTGGTAAATTGGCACAAATCCTTCATACAAGACGTTACATATATAACTTAAAACATCTTAATGTTTAATTAATCTCTACCATCTTAGAGATTGCAATTTTGTATAAACTTTTATGATCGGCAACAACCATGATTGACAACAACCATGATTGACATACATATCATGGCCCTTCGAATCCGTGCAACGCACGTGCAAAACACTAGTATAGGAAATAGCAAGGTAACTTGCGACTGAACCGCTTTAATCCCAAAGAAAGCCCCGATACTCAAAAAATGGCGATGTGTCGTGTCTGATACTTACTCGATACCGATACTCTTTCGATACGTCCCGATACTCGTATCAGAAAAGTATCGGTTAAATTTTTATTTTTAAATAAAAACATTATATCTGATACTCTTTCGATACGTCCCGATACTCGTATCGGAAAAGTATCGGTTAAATCTTTATTTTTAAATAAAATAATAATACCCGATATGTGTCCGATACGGAGATTATTTTTTGAATAGTTGTGATGTTTTTTTTATTAGTATTAATGATGTCTTTTTTGTATAATACTTAACTTAAGATATATAGCTTAAGATGTACCGATGATCATTATTTTTTGCGGATAATATTAATTTAAGATGTTTTCATGTATCAGACCTTCAGAGTTTCAAGTATTGATTGACTTTGACTTATTATGATGCTTATGATGCTCCTATTTCAGACCTGTTTGTTTGTATCTTTAGCACTTCTTGTGTTTTTCATTTGTCAATATAATTTTGGTTAAACTGTACATTTGGTCCCTTACGTTTGTTTTAGGTTTCAATCAGGTCCCTTACGTTTTAAAAGTTTCAAGTTGGTCCTTCACATTATCAACGTTTGCATTAGTTAGTCTATTCCGTCAAAATTTTGATTAACGCCGTTTCAATCTTACATGTGGCTGACAGTTTGGACACGTAGACGTTATTTTGGACGTTATTTTACATCTTAAGTTAAGTATTATACAAAAAATACTAACGAATGTCTCTGGATCACTCTTTTAGCATTCTATTTAAAGAAATTATATATTAAAAAAGTTAAATATTTTATTTTCCAATTCATTGACTTTACGTATTTTTATAAAAATTTCATAAAATCTTGCTATTTAAGATGTTTAAAGAGTGTCCCATAGACACTCATTATCAAGATCCATATTCTGAAATTGAATATTCATGAATGTAAAATACATCAAATTTTTGTTAGAATAAATTCAATTGATCCTGGATCTGATAATAAAATGAACAACAAGATCAATAAACCAAATACAGAAAATAGAAACTAAGTAATTACCTCCGACCATTATTGTGATTGAATTGCCCTTTAAGTCTTCCAAACTTTTACTCTACTATATAATAAAATGTTGTATATGTTCCGAATACTGAAGTAAGAGCAAGTTAAGTGGCCAAATGTTATTTATAGGCTTAATTCTACTATCAAATTTTATTTTTTTTACGCATACTATCAAAAATTAAGAAACCATTACCAACCAATATAATTGTCATTAATCTTGTGACTCATTAACAATCAATCCTCTATAACCCATGGACGATTAAAAATGAGGTTTTATGAACAATAATTTACAAAATAAAACCCACAAATTATTACAATTTTTTGTCAAAGTCCCACTAAAAGAAGTAGAAGCAGAGATCATATTAAAACCTGATCTAACCGAAATGATATAAATTTTATAGAACCATATTTCCAGAAAGTTTTGATAATTGTTGCTATTAAAACTACATGAATCTACTTGACCAAAAAAAACTACTTGAACCTGATCAATTGATACATTCAAAATAGAACTATGTCAACTCCAAAGATCCTTACAAAACATGCACTAAAAAACAAATGGTAAGAAGATTCCTTGTTAATTTCATTTTTGAGGATGCAAATTGACAACAATACACCTACAATTTTTTAAATTGTCGATAATGGACATACGAATGTGAAAAAATCTTCATGCAACAAAATAATTTGAAGGAAGAATAAGATAATCAAATCTATTTGGCTCAATTCGGACTAGGATATAAGGTTGATGAACGTGATGAAATTAAACAAATACATAAACTACAATAGGAAAATATTATGTAATGAATGAAAAATACATAATACAACATATTTTTTAAGATAATACAACTAATTTAATATATAATAAAATATAATTATTTGATTTGGATCTTGGTTGATCAATTTTGATTTTTGAATAATGTAAAATTGATATCTGAACTAATAGAAAATCAACTTTAATTTCGATTTAATAATAAACATATAAACATGCATAGAATAAGTATTTAAATTAACTCGATTGATTTAGATATATTATTATTTCATATGATCATGATTTGATATCCTCTCTATTTTCAATTAATTTTATTTTTTTCATTATTATATAGTTTTGGAATAAATATAAAATTATAATATTAAATAAAGTAAAATTATTTTTATACAATTTTAGCGTGTTCAAAAAAAAAATTTAAAAAACTTTAATAATAAAAATATAGAAATAATTAAAAATAGAGAGATCCCAACTCATATCTAATACAATAGATCTAAATCAATTAAAATTAATTAAAAACTTATTCTTTGAAATCATTGGTTTGTTCTTACTCGGTACTGCTTAGCTCAGCATATTATTTTAATGAAAACTCATCAAACGCATTTAAAAGGAATCTAAAAAAGGTCAACATGAGGAAGTGGAGCAACGTCATCTAGAATCCTTTTCAAGTAGACCCCATGTGGCAATTTGCTTCACAACTTGCAATAAACAAAAATCCAAATAGATTAAATAAAAAGGACATATCAAATATGAGATCTCTCAGTAATGGTTTAATGCATTTATCACTGTTAAATTGCATGAGAGTAATAAATAAAAAGGTCAAAAAAGAATAACTTGAAGAGCATTTAAGACCAAAAAAGAAATAAAAAATTGAAGAGCATTTAGATGGAATGATAAGAAATCTATTCTAAATTTCTAACTTGAGGTTATGCATTCAAATACAATTATAATAAAAATGTAACAGTGTTAAAAAAAATTAAGAGGAGCTCTGTTACTCTTTGCCTTTGGGAACTTAAAAAGTTAATTTCAGTAATTATGTGTAGATAATATCTGATTCTTACATATTAAAAAAAGAGTTTGTCTAATACGTGCAACATTGTACATGTTAGTTATTAAAAAAAAAACATTGCACATGTTAAAGTAACCAAAAATAATAACTTTTTGAAAAACAATAATTATTTATTAAAAAATTGTGCATTTAATATAAAATATGCAACTTTCAATACATACTTATTATTTTAAACTTCCTAACATGTGTAAATTCTCACATAATAAAAAAAACTCTTAAAATAATTGTATATAAATATATTGGTAGAATCAACTGTAATTATATATATATATATATATATATATATATATATATATAGTTTTTATTTTTGTTCTTATTAAAATATATTTTTAATTTCAATCTTGCAACTAATATGGCTCTTATATGTTTGGGTTATTTGGAACGTACGAAATCATAGACTGTTCAAAGATTCAACAATGTCATTACCTCAATTGTTGGACAAGGTTAAAATTCATTCTTACTGGTGGATGAAGTCGACGAACGCTAATCTAGTTTCAAATTACCATATTTGGCGGTCGAACCCGTTAACTTGTTTGGAGATTGACTAATTTGTTTTTTTTTTATGTATTTTGATGTGACGCTTGTGTAAACTTTGGTAGTCTTTTTAGCGCTCCTTGTGCTGAAGGGACTTTTGGTTGGTTAATATATATATATATATATCATTTTTGTTTGTTAAAAAAAAATTAGACTTTTGTGATTATAAAATTAAAATATATTGCTTTTGATTCTTGTTGTTTAATTTTGCGGTGAATTCTTGTAAACATTATAGTAAATCAGCAAAATATTACATAATTGTAATTTTTTCAAACGCATCATAATTTTTTATCTTACCTAATCAAAGGTCGGTAGAACGTCTATTCAGTATGGTGGTGTTGGTGAAGGAGGTGTGTACGTGCAAGATACTCCAACGCTCAAGTTAGTGTATGAGTGAAGTGAGAGGTTTGAAAGTAAGAAATAGTATACCCTATACTCTGCTATATGAGAAGGTTATACATAATTCTTAATCTTAATACAGAGACAAGGTCAGGGCTGGCCCAAGCCCAAAGCTGGTGAAGCTAGGGCTTTAGGTCCCAAAAATATTTTGATTTTTTTAAAGTCCAATAAGCCCCACAAATTTACGTTTGAATAGTATTAATACTAAAGAAAGGCCACAATTTCATAACTTTGTGTCTAGTACAATTGGCCATTCGTGATTCTCATTAAGAAAAGGTCAAGGGTTCAAAACTCTCATAGAGTTTCTTCTTTTTAAACCCATGTACTCTATTTTGTTTACTATACCACCCTTGTACTCTTTTTTGTTTAATAAACCCTTGTTGTTGTTTTTTTTTTTTGATATAATAGACGGTTAAAGCCCAAAAGAAAAAAAATAAACTAAACAACAATCATCCTAGGGGTAGTGATCCCCATAAGATCAACTAGCGTGATATCGCTAATTATATCCGGACAAGTATCATAAAAATTGACATTATGATCTAACGAACATCCTTATATTTTATAATTGCTCTTTTTTTTTTTTTTTTCGTTAGAAGTAATCTTTTTGTTTTTGTTGGAAAAAATAATATTGTTTTAATTATTCATTTAGAGAGTATTAATTATTTCAAAAAAACAATTATAAATAGGGAATACAAAAATAACTACAAATTTTGATTGCATTTTTTTAATCTAAATTTGTTCAGTTAAATATTTTTTCCCCAAATTTTATTTAAATTTAATAATATACAACCCAAATATTGAAACCAAAATTTAGATAAGATTAAATATTATAGATATTATGAAACTGAAATAAGTAAATTAAACTAAAATGGATAAAAACAAATATTATACAATAGAATTTATATTTATCTTTTTGCTCCTTCATATTATAGTACTACTTTATGTTAATTATTTTCTATAAATAATATATTTTAGTTTTAATACAAATATAATTGATACATTTTTCACTTTTTAGCAAATTTTTTAGTTTATCTTTTAATAAAATATAACCTTTATGTTGTGTCTACATGTTCTAATTCAACTTGTAAAAACCGTCGAAATTGTTAGGTCGGACGGCATAATCGGGGTTCGTACACCGATTTTTATGTTGATCTTTCTTATATTTTATAATAAAAAAAAGTTTTTTTTTTGTTAGGCCTCATTTTAATATTAGCTTTAGGCCTCATATTATGTTGGGCCGGCCCTGAACAAGGCCATTAATGTGTGGGCAGATTGCAGCCTCAAACGTTAATGGTTGTCGTAATAACAATTGAAAATATATAATTGACTATAAATGTCAAACATTCCAATTTCAGCTGTTATAAAAATGTCAATTTTCTATGCTTGTTGAGCAAGAACACATAGCCAAAGATCAGTGTATATCGACACCTAAATAAGCTGTACCCGATAAGAACAATTTCAAAATCGGAGAATGAGATTTCTATCCACACCAAGAAGCTTGGAATTTTTGGTGTTAGCCTTAAATGGCTAAGACATTGAAAAAAAACGGTGGTGTAATCCGCGTCACAACTTTGCTCTTTTTTGTCCTCTACGGAATAATTATGCTGGCCACATCCAGTTTTTATGTTTCATTTTTGGTTCTATTGATTCGTCACTTTTCACTCTAATTATCCCTTATATGCTCTTCTAAGTTCTAACACATCACTGATTGCTTCATTTGTGAGAATTGTGAGTGAAAAACTTTTTTATTTTTTCCTGTTGATAATGACTTAATGTTGTTCTCATCAATTCCTTTTACGGTTTTATTCACGATGTCAATCAATTTAGTTTCATAGAAAATTTAGATTAAAAGAGATACGTCGAGTTTAGTTGATTCTAAGAAATTAGATTTGATTTTACCCGATCAGAGTCAACCTTGTTCGATGTTCAGCGATTGTGCTCCGTCCCGTTGCGGTGAATGAAAAGGGGTTGTATACCTGCAGGTGCTTCGCCACTCAAGTTAGAATAAGTGTGAAGTAAAAGTTACTAGAGAGTAAGAATAATGTACTTGACTCCTCTATATGAGAGGAGTATATATAGCCTTCAACGTTGGGCCAAGACTATTGATGGATGTCATCAATGGCTGCCGAAAAATGGCTGAAGAGTCATGATGAGCAGTAAATGCTCAGTATTCCGGTGGCATGTGTTACGATTCGCAAGGAATCTGTCCGTTTTACTAGCGTCCTCGCGCAGTTTGGGCTTCGCCCCATTGGACCTTGCTCGACGGAGGAAAATAGATTGTCCCTAGTATATTGGACTTCTAAGCCCATTCCAGAACAAGATTATACAAGACACATTTCCTCCAAAAGTCATAAAAAAATCAACTAATTTATTTTTTGAAAGGAACTAATTTATTTTAAGTTTATAATAAAAAGGTTTATGTATAATTAGGGGTGTACACGGGTTGGGTCGGATTCGGCCTAATCCGTTATCCAACCTGTTCAATATTCATTGGATTGGATTTATCATCAAACCCTGCACTTTTACTATCAAATCCAAACCGAACCAAACCGATTATTAACGAATTGGGTTGGGTTAGGTTTGCGGGTTGATCATAGTCTTTAAAAACAATTTTTGATAGAAAAAAATACATTTTTTAAAAACTTTTAAAAAAAACTTATAATACAATTTAACACAATTGTGATACATTTCTAGCATTTAAATTTAATAAAACACACTCATTTAACTTCAAATAAAAATTCATCCATAATAATCACCCTTAATAAACTAAATAAGAGTAGCAAATTTCCACAAAACACATCATTTCCATTAGCTCCATAATTTGAAAATGACATATAGCAACAAAAGCAAAGTGTAAATTACAGTACATAAGTTCCAATAGGCAGTAGCAACAAATTAAATAAGTTCTAGTAGCAAAATTGCATAAATTCAACAAAAGCAAAGTGTATAGTAAGAAATCTTTTCTCATTTTAAAAATCAGTTTAATAAGAATTGTCTGAAGAGGCCAAAGATGAAGAACTTCCAATTCAAGCAAATAAACGAAGTTGAAGCATATAAGCTGGTTGCAAAGTTCTCGGAGGAAGAGATTAAAAAGGCGGTTTGGGAATGCGATAGCTCGAAAAACCCGGGTCCTGATGGTGTTTCTCTAGGCTTTATCAAAGATTTCTGGGAAGATATGAAGGAAGATATTAACAGATTCTTGGTGGAGTTTCATGAGAATGGAAAGATTGTGAAAGGTATCAACAGTTCATTCATTGCTCTAATTCCAAAAAAGGACAATGCTTATAAAATATTCATATTTGGTCAGCTGTGCTTATAAAATCCTCTCAAAGGTGCTAGCAAAAAGATTGAAGAGTGTTATGCATATAGTAGTTTCTGAAGTGCAATCCGCGTTTGTTCAAGGTAGACAAATTCTAGATGGCGTTCTAATTGCAAATGAAATGATCGACGAGGCGAAAAGATTGAAAAAAGACGTTGTCTTTTAAAGGTAGACTTTGAAAAAGCATATGATTCGGTAGATTGGGATTTTCTTGAGTTTGTTATGAGAAAAATGAACTTTCCTTCAAAATGGATACTTTGGATTCGAGAGTGTATCAGAAAGACTATGATTTCAGTGCTCATCAACGGGAGTCCCACAAAGTAATTTAAAATGGAAAGAGGCCTGAGACAAGGAGATCTGATATCGCCCTTTTTATTTCTCATGGTTGCTGAAGGATTTAACGTGTTGATGAATAAAGTCAAGGTTGTCAAAACCGGACCAGACCGGCCGGTCGGACCGATCGAACCGGGAACCGGACTTGCATCCGGTCCGGTTAGCGCGCAAAACCGTTCCGCAAGGGAACCGCTATTAAACCGCCAAAACCGGTCAAAAACCGGAAAAAACCGGTGACCCGGCCGGTCCATCCGGTTTTCCGGTCTGCATATTTTAAAAAAAAAATCGTATCGCCAAAACGACGTCGTTTCATTAATTTAATTTTTTTTTTAAAAAAAAGGAATTGGAACAGTTCTGGTTTTTTTTCATTAGTTTCTCACCATTTTTCAAAACTGGCCAAAAATCCTTCCTCTGCCGACGGCGGTGCTTCTCCTTTGAAGAAATGAGTACAAAATAATGGAGAAGATGCAATGCAAACTGCAAAGACGTTTTAGTATTTTTGGTTAATTCAAAAATGTTTTGGTTTATGTTTGCAATAAAAGTAGACTTTTTCGTTTCCCTAAATAGGAATTTGGGGCGGACTACTAGCATTAGACTAGACTAAATAGGAATTTGAAGCAGAGTAATTAATTGATTAGCTAGGAAATAGGAACAGGCTAATTAATTGGTATTATTGCTATATATGCTTATTGAAAAGTTAGAATTATTGCCACCATGTATATTTGAAAGTTGAACTACATTTACCACTATCTTTTATTTTATTTATTTTATATATACATATGTATATCTTTTTTAGTTAATAATAATAACAATAATTAATGACCAAAAAAAATAAAAATAATTAACAATAATTGTTACCTTCGTGTGCCAAAATTATACTCTGTAGTAACTTTTTTTCTTCTAGAAAATCTAACATTTTTTTATAAAAAAGCAAATGAAAGTATTGGTTTTTTGTACTTAGAGTTATATGATATCATACAACTGAATGCTTCAAGTCTTTTCCGTTATCAAATTTACTTATTATGTAATTTATAATTTGGTTTGAATTAAAAAATTTATGTATAATGTACTAAAGTTTTTATTTTATATTGATTTTATGACATTTTAACTTTTTAATGTATGAAACTAGGGAATATTTAGTTATTATTCATTGATTTGTATTTATATATTAATAAAAATATATATATTTAATTAAAACGGTCCAACCGCGGTCCGACCCCGGTCCGACTATAGAACCTTGAACTGGTAAGCTCACCGGTTCGATAACCGGTCCGGTTCTGACAACCTTGAATAAAGCAGTCGAGGATGGAGAGTTTGTGGGATATGGTGTCGGGAGGGATGAAGACCTTATTCTATCTCATCTACAGTTTGCGGATGACACTATTATTATCGGCAAAAGAAGTTGGTCAAATATTTTTGCAACGAAAGAAATCCTTCAGATTTTTGAATTAATATTTGGCCTGAAAGTTAACTTAAATAAAAGCAAGCTGGTCGGGATTAATGTGGAATCCTCATGGCTAGAGGATGCTGAGGATGCCTTAAATTGTAATTTAGGTGGCCTTCCTTTTAGATACTTGGGCTTACCGATCGGGGCTGACCCCAAAAAGCTAAAAACTTGGGATCCAGTCAACAATTTTGTGCGTCAAAGAATATCGTCGTGGAAAAATAGATATCTTTCGATGGAAAGTCGTCTCGTGCTTTTGAAATCTGTCATGACTGCCTTGCTTATCTACTTCTTGTCTTTTTTCAAGACTTGAGAATTTTTAACATCGCTCTTCTAGGAAAGTGGTGGTGGAGGATTAGGAATGAGAAAGAATATTTATGGTATAAGGTTTTAGAAAGAAAATATGGTAATAGGTTAGAAGAGAAGAAAAGTAATAGCTCGTCTTGGTGGAAGGATTTGCATTTTATAAATAACGGGCAGGGGAGGGGGGAATGAGATGGTTCGATGATAATCTTGAGAGAGAAGTAGGAGATGGGAAAAATACTCTATTTGGAATGACCCTTGGGTAGATGGAGATACGTTGAAAGACCTTATTCTAGCGGGGGAAGGGCTAGCTCACTTTACAATCTTTAAGAATATTGTCCCATTTAACGTTAAGAGTAGGGATAGGATTGAAGTTATTTGGTTTACCGTTGTCTCTCTAATTTGGAAAGCAAGAAATGAGATGATATTTAATCAGGCTGGATTTGAATGTGAAAATGTTTTAGAGGAGGCCAAAATCCTTTCTTGGAGGATTCTTAGAGCCCGGTCAAAAGGTTTCAGTTGTGACTTAAGTATGTGGCGACAAAATCCACTATCTTGTAATGGAACTATCTGATACTGAACATTTGATGGACTAACATTTTCGGATCTGTGATTTTCCTCTCTGTTGTTATGTCTTGTTCCTGTTTTTGTTGTCTGTAGGGCTGACAATGACCCGAGCCAACTCGTGAATAGTTAGAAACTCGATTCAATAATTGACTCGTGAACTTGGTTCGTGAACCAAATGAGCTGAACTTGAGTCAAAAAATAAGTTCGTTAATTAAATGAGCTGAACATAAACTATATATAGTTCGACTCGTTTAGTTCATGAACTAGCTCGGTTATATATATATATATATATATATATATATATATATATATATATATATATATATATATATATATATATATATATATATATATATATAAACTTACTAAATCTTTTTAACTTGACACATCAATGAACTTTTCATTTTATTTTTTTGCATAAAAGAGCCTAAGCCAAATAAAAATTAAATTAATATAATACGAGGAGTAGAGACTCCCAAAGCATCATATGAACACAATTGTTCAACATAAAAAATTACTCCTTTAAACTCTCTCTTTCTTAAAAGACTTTTCATTTTCCATTACCTTTCCTCTTCTTTATTTCAATTTAATATTTGCTTTTTTCTTTTAAAAAAAAGGTTTAAAATGTTAAAAATCAAATTTTGAAATTTTGACAACAAAAAAAGATCAAAATCATGTGATTTAACTTAACGAGTTGAATCTAACGAGCCGAACCGAACTGTTCGTGAACTTTAAACGAGTCGAACTCGAGCTGAAAAAATAGTTCGTATCACACTCGAGCCGAGTTTGAGCTGAACCAATTTCTATCGAGTCGAGTCGAGCTCAGATGAGTTCGACTCAGCTCGACTCATTTCCAGCCCTAGTTGTCTGTTATGTGCAGGTTTGGTGATCAGTGGTGGAGGATGCTAAGGCGCAAATGCTTCAGTCACTTTTTTGTTTTGGTGGTATCTCATAATGTATTTGTCTGGATGTTTCGGTATGGAAGCTTTAAAATTTCCTACGCTTGAGATATTGTTAGTGGCAATACGAGAGATCCCAAAACTTTCATTGTGAACGGGCCTGCTGTGTGGTTTCCATCATATTTGTGCATTGGATTGGCAGTTAGAATGGTTTAATTGTGGCCTCTTTTGAAGTGGGAAACATATGGGTTTGTTGTTATGGGCAGTTCATATCCTTGTATATCTTGTTTTCTTTGTATTGTTGTTTATCATCTGGTGTGGGGCTGCTTCATGTAAGGTTAGATGCTGAATTTTGTAAGCTTTGTGCTTGTTTATTTGTGGAAGGGGAGGCCTCTTGTGCTTGTAGTGATGTTTCCTTGTACTAGACTGATTGTATCTGTGATTTAGCATTCCTTCACCCTTAAATAAATTTCTTTGCTTTTCCAAACAAAGTATTATACGACAACACCTTTCAAATATATATTCAATGGCCGGGTTGAGTTCGCGAGTAGACGGGTTCAAAAACTCAAATCAATACCTGAACCGATTACTTGTGGGTTTAGCGGGTTGGGCTACGTTCTATCTGCACATGAATGGGTTCAGGTAAATAATGAGTTGGGTTGGATTGGGTTGGTGAATTCGTGGATTGACCTGTACCCATGAACACCCCTACGTATAATTACCCCAAAGTTTAACTATAAGTCAACATGTATCAGAGACTATTTAGAAATTTAGAGTAAGATGAAATCTAATTAACATCTTAACTATTGCCTAATTTATCTCATTTTCTAAAATTTGTCTTCATATGCGAACAACATGTAACATAATTAGGATGCTTAGATTTTTTCCACCACTAGTATTTGGCCCACTGAATAGCCTAATTTGGTTCGAGAATCAGTTTTTGCATCAAGTGATTCCAGCTGCCAACCACATTTAGCATTGGGAATATGTTAGGCTGAGCTAGACTTTGCCGAGTCCGGCATGTCAAAAAATTGAAGGCATGAGTATAACCCATGGCCTATTATAGGTTTAATTTTTAGGCCTCAACCTGACCTTTTGAAAATCTGACATTTCTTATTAGTTTGTTTAAAAGTCAATTTCACATGAACACATGATGACAGAAATTTCGATGGTATTTTTAGTGTTAGTATTAGTAATAAAATGACCAAGACATGCCCAAATACGAAGGAAAACCTACAAAAGCAGAGAAAAGCATCAAGACAGAGTCCAAGATGCCAAAAGACAAAAAAAAACCCAAAAAGTGAAGAAATTGAGCATTCCATCGCAGCACGATGACTCGCATCGTGCCACGATGGGAGCTGCTTACTGGCCAAGAAAACAGAATAATAAATCTGAAGAAAATCTGTTCATCGCAGCACGATGGAGTATATCGCAGCACAATGACTTAACTTGGCGACCAAGCTGATGAAATGCACAGGATCAGATATAAAATTGAACTGAATCTTCACATCGTACCACGATGGCTCCATCGCAGTACGATGCCTTGCTGAGGCCCATTACGTAAACTATAAATAGAGCCTCCCTGTTATTGTTTAAATCCTTCAGAAATAGTAGAACACTCTCTACTATAAGGAGAGGTTCAAAAGAGCTCTATTGGGCATAGTTTTCTCCCTTTACGGGAAAACTAACTCAGCAAGGTATGTTTTATTTAGGCTTTTATGTTTAGGTTATAATTTCTTTATTGTAATTTAAATATGTAGTCTTTTGTAATAATGTCTTAGGTTGTGGTGGAGAAGATGAACTCCCCTATGAATATTTGGAGTCTGTGATTGAGTCTAAGCTATAATAAATGTTATTTAGAATTATGTTTGTTATTTACTTTCTTGCACTTTAATAACGTATCTCATAATCTGACCGGATAAGCGGGAGCGCCCTTAGAATTTATATTAGGTTCTTACTTAATATGGTCCGGAACTAGTAGTAAATAATGCTAGGTGTATAGAGACGGTAACATCCTGAACTAGTCGTGAACTGAGCGGTTAGAGGAGGAATCATGAACTAGGTGTGAACTGGGCACTTAGAAGATGAATAGCCCGATACTAGAATCTAGAGGTTAATTGGTGAAGATAATAATTCATGTGTATAAACAACTCACTTAGTAATTAGGGTATGTGACTGTTTACCCCGATTTTTAGTAAACAACCGCTAGTTTAATTATTACAAGAAGGATCAACTAGTAAATCCTGAGACATATGGATTGTGCATAAGATTGACGAAAACATGTTCATATTTTCTGGGTTAAATCGGATAATTTGATAAAACGGTAAAAGCATTCGACACAGTCAAATGATTGGTTTAAAGTAAATTGTTTCAAAGTTAAATTTGCATAAAACTTGTAAATGAATTGCAAATAAAGTTTAAAGAAGAACTTTGAAAAAGTAAAAGCATGCAATGAAATAAATTGCAAAAGGCTTAAAATGCAGAAAGCTTAAACGGAAAGCAAGTAATCAATACTTGAAAATGTAAATTGCATTGACAATTGTAAAAGTGTTTACAAAGAATGGTACACAGATTCGTACATGTTCCATATTGCATTCATTTCGCTCGTTGACATGGGTACTCTGAATATCTTAGGAATTTGCATGTGAATTGTGAACCCGTTTCTTCTATCAGAAACTAATATTTATAGATACACAGAATAACTGCTAAAACCTACAAAACGTCTAACTAGACTCCACGTGTCTTTGACAATTCGAATTTCTTGGACACCTGGCGAGCCTTTCAAACGTTATCCATTTGAATAATTTGCTAAGTCCAGAGTATGCTTTCTCCGTACTGCACAATACGTTAGACAAACAAACAGATACATATATATACATATATATAAATTTCGACAGACATGCCTCCGTCGAGTTTGAACATGTTTATATATAAACAAATTCTCTGTCGAATTCGACAGGTTCTTAGGCTTCGACGAGCAACATTACACATTAAAGTACTTTGATGTCAAAAGCCTTGATCTTCTCCTGATTTATTACTAAGATCAATTCCCAAGAGAATATTAAAATGCAGTTATGCACATTAAATGAGATTTCATCATCTCTCTCCAATTCATTAATGCCTGTCGAAAATACAGGCTAACAAATTGCCCCCTCAAAAATGCCAATTTCGACTGCTCGTCGAATTCAAAGGAAGAAATGGCAATTTTTGAAGATTCTCATCCTTTCCACTTCTGCACGTTTACCAAAGACGGCGCAAACGTCACAAAAGTCACAATCATAAGTGGTATCTTGACCATTGCCTTGTGGTACATCTACCCCCACAAGTTTTGACATTGACAATTCCATAGAAGCAGGTTGATCAACAATGAGTTTATCTTTAATTTCAATCAACTCCTCTAGTTTTTCATTGGAAATTTTATAACCAGAAGTTATTTGAGCCAAATCATTGGCTTCTTGATTTTCTATACGAGGCACATGTTCAAAAATAACTTGGTCAAAACGTTTTAACAAAGAAATTGCTATGACAAAATATTTCATCAAGTGTTCTTTTATGCACTTGTATTCTTTTGTCAACTGTTTCAACACCAATTCTGAATCACCTCTGATCAAAATATTTTTTGCCCCCAAGTCCAATAAAATTTCTAAGCCTGTTATCAAAGCCTCATATTCTGCTTCATTATTTGAGCAGAACCCATTAATTTTATACTTGAACTTAGTGGGAATATTGGAGGGAGAAATGATTAAAATCCCAATTCCAACTCCATGTTTATGTTTGGAACCATCAAAATACAATTTCCAAGGTTCTGAGTCTACATAGTTTTGTGGAGTTTCTAATGCAGAATGATCCGCTATAAAATCAGCCACAATTTGGCCTTTAACTGCCTTTAAAGGTTTATAAGTTAGTGAATATTCTGTTAAGGCTAAGGCCCATTTTCCAATTCGACTATGCAGGATTGGTTTAGATAACATATGTTTGATGATATCACAATGAGAATAAACAAAAACATCAACAGGCTTTATATAATGCTTGAGTTTCATACAAGAAAAATACAAACATAAGCATAATTTTTCAATACTATTATATTTAGTCTCATCATCATTTAATACTCTACTTAAGTAATAGATGGCTCTTTCTTCACCTTTTTCATCTTCCTGGGCAAGCATACTACCCAGTGTCGAATCTGATGCTGATATATACAACTTCATGAACTTGTTTCTTATTGGAGGCATTAACATTGGTGGCTTTGACAAATAACTCTTGATTTCGTCAAAAGCTTGTTGTTGATCTTGCCCCCAAGTGAAAGTACTTTCTTTCTTGAGACGAAGTAATGGCGAAAACGGTTGAGCTTTGCCACTTAAATTTGAGATAAACCTTCTCAAAAAATTGATCTTCCCAAGTAAGGACTGAAGTTGCTTTTTTGTAGTTGGAGATTTTGTCTCCATGATAGCCTTTGTTTTGTTTTGATTTATTTCAATACCCTTTTTGTGCACAACAAACCCAAGGAAATCTCCTGCATTAACACAAAAAGCACACTTTAATGGATTCATTTTTAATCCATATTTCCTCATCTTTTCAAAGGACTTTTTCAAATGATCTAAATGATCATCATCTGACGAGGATTTGACAACTATGTCGTCAATATACACTTGCATGAAAGTGTCTATGTATTCATGAAAAATTAAATTCATTGCTCTTTGATAGGTAGCCCCAGCATTTTTCAGGCCAAAAGGCATCACTACCCATTCATACGTGCCTAATGCTCCTGGGCATCTAAAGGCAGTTTTGGGTACATCATTTTCAGCAATGAAAATTTGGTTATAGCCAGAATAACCATCTAACATACTTAAATATTCAAACCCAGCCGCTAAATCAATTAGCATTTCTGCCACAGGCATAGGGTATTCATCTTTTGGTGTAGCATTATTTAAGTCTCTAAAGTCTATACATACTCTAAGAGAACCATTTTTCTTAATCACAGGCACTATATTTGCTAACCATTCGACATACCTTGCTGTTCTGATAAATTTGCTCCTCAGCAGCCTTTCAATTTCTTCTTTGATCTTTGACATTATTTCTGGTGCAAATCTTCTAGGTAATTGCTTTACTGGCTTTTTATCTGGTCGAACTGGTAGTTCATGCTCCACCAATTTTCTGCTCAAACCTGGCATTTCATTGTAATCCCAAGCAAAACAATCTTTAAATTCCATCAGAAGTTGCACCACTTTTGCCTTCAGATCTGAAGGAATGTTTGCACTAATGTACGTTGGTCTTTTTGTCAAACCATCTCCAAGGTCAATTTCTTGCAAAGGATCATGTGCTTGCATCTTGTGACTTTGACTGATTGGATCTTTTTCAAATCCTTGGGGTTCGTCATCATAGATGCAATCCAGCTTTTGCAATTCTGGCTTGTGTTTGCCACATTTTATGTCATTGGCTGCAACAGCCATATTCTCTGACAATGCATTGGCTTCCAAAGCCATCTTGATTCTATTTTCAGCCATGTAGGCCGTAATCTTTGCCCAAGTTTGGGACTCAGACATAGTAGTTCTCTTTGATATCCCACCCAGTTGGGTAGTTGTGGCCTTCATACTCGCCATCCTCACTGTTTCCATCTTCTCTCTCCCACAAGAAACCATGTGTGGGGTCCAGTTTGATTGAATGGTAAACATTTCCTGGTGAACGATGTGCAAAATCCCTCTCAGTGCATGGTGAGATTGTTGCCAATTTTTTGTCGAATGAGTGTTTTGTCAGATGATGGACTTCAGTTTTGAAATAGCTTTGATCTGCTTCAACATTTTCCACTGTACCATCATCTCGCCAGATAATAAGGCGCTGGTGCAGGGTAGATGGGACTGCCCCCACGCCATGAATCCACTCTCGTCCTAGGAGCAGATTGTAATTTGCCTTAGAGGCCACAACCAAGAACAAGGTTGGCCTTACAGTGCTTCCAACAACCACATCCACCTGGATTGCTCCTAAAGAAAAACCAGTTTCACCCTCATAGTTTGAGAGCACTATGTTGTGGGGATGAAGATCCACCAAAGATTTGCCAATCTTTCTCAGCAAAAATTCTGGCATGAGGTTAACAGCAGCACCACCATCAATTAGCACTTTGTTGATCCCTACATTATTTACCTTAGCCTGTATGAAGAGAGGCTTCAAGTGACTTTTCATGCCTTCATCTGGCCTCTCAAATGTAGCCATTTGGTCTTCCAAAGCACCATTGCTCATTACATAGTAACAGACTGGCCTGTGAAGAGCCATTTGCATCTCAGATTCTTCTTCGTCATCTGTTATTTCAGAACAGACGTCGAACTCCCTTGGCAGAATTGACACAACATTTACTATTATGTCGAGGTCAGGTTCAGAATCCAGAAAATCATCTGCTTCCATGTGGTCGTCTTCGACATTATCAGCAACTGAAGACTCAACTTTTGGGTCAACTAACCTTTCTTTCATTGGCCTCTTCGCCAATTCCATAGGCCTCTTTCCATTACCATCAGCAGTAATTTGGGATTTTTGAGCAGCCACCTTCTTCTGGCGCTGATATCTGCGCCATTGAGATCTTGTCATGGGATTTTTCCCTTTGTAATTATTCCTGTAATCGTACTTCCTTGATTCAGGATCTTTTTTGGGATTGAAGTTACTAGAGTTTCCTTTCTCAACATTCCTTTGACCAAAGCCCATGTTTCTTCCATGAACCCATTGATTGACAGGTGTCTTGCTTGAGGGGACAAATGATTTTTGTGGTCCTAACCTCTGGTGCACAGGCGCCTGTTGGCTATTCAGAACATTAGAGTAAGTTGGCTTTTGAGTTGGCCAATTGTTTCTGCCCTGACTATGAGGCAAAAATTTGTTGAGGCCTGCAGCAGCCTTTTTGTCGAACATGGCACTACAATGAGGACATAATGTAGCTTCGCCATCATTCTCTTTACAGCGTTGAAGGAAATCTAGTAAAGTCTCTCCAGCCTGTGGATATACCTCTTCCACTTTGTTTTCATATTCTTCCTCAGGAATGGAAATTAATTGCCCCCCTTCAGTGAGGTTCAATGCCTCCAACATCAGGCACTCGAATGGCTCTGTGTATGCAGCATCAGCAATCTGCAATGGATCCTCATCCACCAGTTGTTTGGATTTTGGCTTTTCGCCAAATTTGAGTCTCCCCTCCTGTAGGGCTTTCTGGACCAGATCCCTGAAAAGAACACATTGTGAGGTTTTATGACCCAAGAAATTATGGTATTTACAAAAACCTCTTTTCTTACGTTGTTCCAAAGGTGGAAGTTTTAAACCTTTTGGTACAATTATTTGGCCATCGGTGACCAGTAAGTCAAAAATTTCATCACATTTAGTAATGTCGAAAGTATATGTCTTAGAAACAAATCTATCATTTTTTGGTTCGACAGGATTATTCCCATTTGATGGTTTTAACATTTTACAAGTATAGGGAGGGCCTGGTTTTAATTCAGCAATGTTAACCTCATTATTTTCCATGTAATCCTGACCATCGTCGAACTCACTTTCGCTTTCATAAGTTTCTATGTACGCCACTTTTTCTTTTTTGTGGAACTTAGAATTTCTGACTTTTTCAGCCCTGAGGCGTTCGACCTGTCGAACACGATCTGCTAATTGGGCCATATCTCTTACATGTTGAGTATCTAACTTTTTCCTAATGGAATAGTCAAGGCCACCAGCAGCCATCTCAACCAATTCATGTTCAGGTACTTGAGTAAAGCACCTTGCCTTAAGGAGGCGAAACCTGTTCAGATAGTCATCAATGGCTTCTGAAGTTTTGCGTTTCATACTGGCTAATTCTTTGAGGCTAATCCTAGATTGCCCCATGTAAAATTGTTCATGAAATAGCCTTTCTAATTGAGTCCAATTATGAATTGAATGAGGGGGAAGTGTGGTAAACCATGTAAAAGCATTTTTTGTAAGGGAATTGGGAAAAAACTTCATTCTTAAATCTCCATTATTTGCCAAATTCCCTGCCTCTGCCAAATATCTGGCAATGTGTTCGACAGTGGACTCATTAGTATCACCAGCAAATTTTGTGAATTTGGGAATTTTCCATCCCCTTGGCAATTCTGCCTGCAATACATATTCAGACAATGCTGACACAAAATTTGGCCTATGCAACCCTATATTCAAACCATTTTGGGCCAAGATATTTTCTACTAAATTGGCCAAGTTATTATGCCCTGCAACATTTTCTTGTCGAACATTCCTAAGAACATTATCAGCATCCTGGTTTCTATTAACCAAAATCACTCCCTGTTCTGGCTGTTCTCTTTCAATGCGCACTGGTTGGGCTTGGACTTCTGGTTGAGTCTCTGGGTTCGCACGAGGCACCCTTTGGTTGTTTGGAGCATCAGGGGCACCAAAAAAGTCTGCCATCCTTCCCATTTGATTGGCTAGCAACAAGTAATTATCATTGGCTGTTTGTAGAACAGGGTTGAAAACTGTGCCAATCTGCTGGGTCAATGCGTTCACCATATCATGGTTACTTTCATCCATTTGTTGCCTAAGTGCATTCATAGAATTATTTGTCAAATTCAGAGAATTTCCCCTATTTCCCATCGCAGAAGACGAGGGAGAACTTTCTATCGAAGGCCAATTATACAGGCTTGCTATCGTTGTCGTTGGCATTCCAAATTGTGGGTTTCTAGGCAACCATGGGGGTCTCGACGGTGTTCCACCAACTTGACTACCGTCTGTATATCCATGTGTGTGTGACACGGTCGTTGGCATGGATGATACATTCATTTGTGTCATCATTGCACCATTTGGATTTGGAGGAGGAAACCCTCCTGCCATACTTGAACTGGTGGTAGGCATTGTTGACCCACTGGCGCTCACACCAACGGTTCCAGAACTTATTACAGGGTTCGTACTCCCGCCATTAACATTATTGCTTGGGATACTTTCAGAATTTGTAGAATTTAGGGCAGGGCTGGTTGGCCCACCAGTAGGATTGGCGCTAGGATTGCCAGGCACTGGTTGACTAGGTTGCCCTGTCACATTCTGGGGACTTACCACAGGATTTGTTTTTGCCCCATTATTATTATTATTGTTATTATTAGGATTGTTTGGTGGTCTCACCATTCTGGAACGAGGACGAGTTGGTATACTTGAAAATTCTGGGAGAGATTTACCAATCCTCAAATGCATATAAAAATATACACAATCAAAAGTACAACACCAAACAACGAATTTCTTGTAAGAAAATTTTTCAAAAACAAACTAAATAAACTACACAATCCAATGGTCCCACTGGGCGTGCCAATTTGTTTACCCCAATTTTTAGTAAACAACTGCTAGTTTAATTATTACAAGAAGGATCAACTAGTAAATCCTGGGACATATGGATTGTGCATAAGATTGACGAAAACATGTTCATATTTTCTGGGTTAAATCGGATAATTTGATAAAACGGTAAAAGCATTCGACACAGTCAAATGATTGGTTTAAAGTAAATTGTTTCAAAGTTAAATTTGCATAAAACTTGTAAATGAATTGCAAATAAAGTTTAAAGAAGAACTTTGAAAAAGTAAAAGCATGCAATGAAATAAATTGCAGAAGGCTTAAAATGCAGAAAGCTTAAACGGAAAGCAAGTAATCAATACTTGAAAATGTAAATTGCATTGACAATTGTAAAAGTGTTTACAAAGAATGGTACACAGATTCGTACATGTTCCATATTGCATTCATTTCGCTCGTTGACATGGGTACTCTGAATATCTTAGGAATTTGCATGTGAATTGTGAACCCGTTTCTTCTATCAGAAACTAACTGCTAAAACCTACAAAACGTCTAACTAGACTCCACGTGTCTTTGACAATTCGAATTTCTTGGACACCTGGCGAGCCTTTCAAACGTTATCCATTTGAATAATTTGCTAAGTCCAGAGTATGCTTTCTCCGTACTGCACAATACGTTAGACAAACAAACAGATACATATATATACATATATATAAATTTTGACAGACATGCCTCCGTCGAGTTTGAACATGTTTATATATAAACAAATTCTCTGTCGAATTCGACAGGTTCTTAGGCTTCGACGAGCAACATTACACATTAAAGTACTTTGATGTCAAAAGCCTTGATCTTCTCCTGATTTATTACTAAGATCAATTCCCAAGAGAATATTAAAATGCAGTTATGCACATTAAATGAGATTTCATCATCTCTCTCCAATTCATTAATGCCTGTCGAAAATACAGGCTAACAGTGACACATCGAGGTTACGCTCTTGTAGGTACTTTAGTTATTAACGTAGGGAAACTTTAATTTACATAGTGTAACAGTAAGGTGTTACTACAACAAGGAAAAGTCACCGCCGAACAATAATCTAATTAGCTATGTTATACACCGGTCATGACAAATATGAAGAAGGGAGAGAGTCCAACCACCATACCTATCCTCTATGTTTCTGAATCTATATTTATTTATTTATTGCAAGCATTACGCTGATTTTATAAAACCTTTTTCCAAAACCCATAGCGAAAACAAATATACGAACTTAAATAACGTTAACGAAGCTTCGGCACGATCCCTGTGGATACGAACTCATTCTAGACACCTAGAGTGTAAATTATTACTCGACGACAGACTGGTGCACTTGTCAGACCTGCAGTCAACACATATTTAAATAAATAATTATATTTATTTTAAAATATATTAATGAACTAATAAATCAATGAGATTAAACTTCCTTTTGATATTTAACGTGATATTTTAGAGAATTTGACTATATATATATATATATATATATATGAAAATGCTAAACAGTGCCCCGGTACAATGGTTAAGCATATTAAAATAGAGATTTATATATATATATATATATATATATATATATATATATATATATATTTCAATTTTAGTTTAAAATAATACATTTATATATGTTAGAAATTAATGTAGGTTAATAAACTTAAACTTCTGAAAAAGTTAATAGATTTATAATTTAATCTAAGTACAAAATTTAATATTTAATAATAATAATAATAAATGTAAAAATATTATTCATATTTTTTTATATAGGTTGGCCTAGTAGGTTAAAATGATTTTTTAATGGCCTGAAGTATGACATTTTTAGCAAAATAGGTTTATAATAAAGCTTTAATCTGTTCTATTTAAAGAAATAGACTATCCTGACCTGAGCTTGTGTAGACTAGGTCGTAGGCCACCATAGGTCATCCTGACCAATTCCCAACTATATGCGGAGATCGAACTATGTTTTCTACCAAATTCATCTTCAATCACCATGGAACCATTTGATTCGAGGTTTGGTTTTAATTAGAGAAATTAGTCTCTGCACCTATCCATAAATGATATTTTGGGTTACCAAAAAATAATTATATTCATATCAAATTTGTTTTGTCAACGTAATTAATTATTTTCCTCAACTTGCAACAATGACTTGCAACATTTTAAGCATTTCAATTTACAACATTGGCTTCTGAATTTTATTTGCAATTTTCACTTACATTTTAATCATTCCAGAAGTAGAAGAGTATTATTACTATCCTACTCATTGACATCTCTCTACTCATATCACATTTGTTGTTTGAATGTGAATTTTTTTAACCCATGTTTGAATGTGATTTAAACCTTGCATTATGGAAACTTTTGGGAAAGAAGATGTAAGGAATCTCTAAATTGTGATAGGCACTAATAGCATGTCACAAACAAAATAGTATAAAAATGTTAATTAATATTAGTGGACCAGATCATAGAGCAATTAATTAATTTGAACGAAGGAGAAAACAAGATTGTGGATAGAACCCAAAGGTTAGAGTATTAGATTGATTGAAGAATTAGTGGAAGCTGATGTACATGTGGGCACCACAATATGTAAAGTGGGGGAAGGTTCCGTGGGGTCCATCCAAGGCAAATGCGGCGAGACGCAGCATACCAGAAATAAGAAGAAAATAAAAAGATAAAATACTAGAAGCCGTTTGCACTTGCGTGATTGCGTTGGCTTCAACCTTTTCCATTTCAATCTCAAGTAGTATTCAACATAGAGTGTAGTTAAGAATAGATTCTCTCAAATTACAAAAAATGACTAAAAGAATATGTTTATAAAATAATGATAGATTAAAATTTTAAATAAATAATGAGAGAAATTTATTAAACGTAGTTAAAATATGTTTATATTAATTCAAATGTAAACATTGAATTTTTTTTTAAGAAAATCAATTCTTGTGTGTACTGTATTTTGTAAAACATAGTAAAAATTTGTTAATATTAATTTAAATTTTTTAACAAATTATTAGTATAACTTTTTTCCTAGAGTAATTTTATCTTTTACATATAATGTATTTTTTTAAGCAAATGAAAATTTATTAAATAAAAAGGAGTACAAAAATAAATATATAGGTCATTGATTTTAAGATGGAGAGAATATTTGTATTTGATTATCGTGCACATTGGAATTTTGTTTTAATTAACCTACTTTTGATACCTAATATCACACCAATGGGGATGACACAATTGAGTTAGAGGCTTGAAGGGCAGCAGTCACTGTAACAGCCCGTTTTTCAAAGGCCAAAAGAGGACAATATTTTTTTTTTTTTTTACACATCAGAGTTACGCATAAAAGATTTTAAATGAGCCGGCATTCAAATATACAAAAGAACTCATTACCATAAGGTGCTTCGACAAGCAAAGTGCATTCCTGAATAATTACAATCCAAGTCTAAGTATTCAAATACTTACAACAGCACAAGTTAGAATTATATGCCTAACCCAAAAAGCACGGTGTACAACCCACACCGGCGCATAGTCTAACTAAGCTAAAGCTCCAACATCTCACTGGGACCCGGAACAGCCACCGTCGTCACCACGACCTAGCCCAACATCTGGGTGGGATGAGCCCGCAAATGAAAGAAAGGGTCACCACAAAATAAAAGTATATATATATATATCCGGTGCGAAAGATGTACACATAACAAATTTCCACAAATACCAACAGAGAAAGCTCTTTAAACACAAAATAATTCCCACCAACGGCTTATATAAATAATGCACACAAAGCCTAATGCAGACTTCTACAATGAGCGTGACAACCAATCACTGGTTCGCCACATGCATGAATTCTGGAATCGTAGGTCCAACCCACTAAAGCCACGAGGGCAGGTGATGCCACACAGACGCTATCACCAGGTGAAAATAGCCACACAGATGCTACCAGCCACACAGATGCTGTCAGTCACACAGATGCTGTCACCCCCTCAAAAGAAAAGCCACAAGGATCAGGTGATGCCACACAGACGCTATCACCAGGTGAAAATAGCCACACAGATGCTACCAGCCACACAGATGCTGTCAGCCACACAGATGCTGTCACCCCCTCAAAAGTGTAGCCACACAGGTATATACGTAACCGCACTAAAAAGCCACAAAGGGCAGGTGATGCCACACAGACGCTATCACCAGGTGAAAATAGCCACACAGATGCTACCAGCCACACAGATGCTGTCACCCCCTCAAAAGTGTAGCCACACAGATGCTAACACCAGGCGAACATAGCCACACAGATGCTATCGCCAACTAAGAAACGCATATACATAGGGCAGTCACACAGACACAGCCCCGACGGAGTCACACAGACACATCCACCCGTGTAGTCCCAACTGACATACACGTTCCATCCATGCTCATGCAACAATTACATATCACACAGATATATGTAAATCAAACACAACGACATACATACATTTCCAACCATATGTATTCCAACAACCTGTTCATACATACATTCTCATAATCATATGTAAACAGCGTAAGTATTTTAAACACGTTCTCATCACGAGAATACATCAACTAGACATGCCAAACACACAGCAAAGCATTACAGCAGAAATCCAAGCATGTCATAACCAGTTGAAAAGACAGAAATAAAGTGATGCCCTTACCTCGGCAAGCTTCCGTTAACCTTTCTCGCGAAATTCTACAATTCACGCTTCCTAAAATATAAGCAGCGTAATATCAATAAAATATTCTCACGGTATTCTATTGAAACGAAACCTATTCCCAAAACTCTAGAGGGGTCTAAGGTACATTCTAACACTCTCGGATAGTGATTACGAGTTCTCCCTATAGTGATTAAAAATTCCCGAAATTAAATACACTATTTTTCGCTACACGAAAATATTTTCGTTTCAAAACAAACTATGAAATACTTTTGTTTCCAACACCAAAACAATCAATTCCACACACTAAAACCATTTGAAAACAACATCCAAACTCTTCGAGAAAATTTCACAAAAATAAAAGTTTACTTGCGCCGCAAGTTACAAGTTTTTCTTCTCAAATAAAATGGCCATAACTCATTCAATTTTTATCCGATCGAGACGAGCCATACACCGAAATCTTCGTCTCGAAAAGACGGATCAAATAGTTAATTTTCCAGGTCACAAAAACAATTTTAAAAGGACCTAAATACCCTTAAAGATTTCGGCCAGAATTGAAATCACACCTAAAACATTGTTTTCAAAAATCAAACATAGTTTATAATACTCAAACCATTATTAATTTCTCAAAAGAACTCAAAAGTGATCAAGCTCCTACACCAAAACCATTTCAAATCAAAGCATAACACTTTTCAAAACTTTACCAATTAACTTGTTTACTTAGAACACAAGTTACTAGTTTTCTTTCAAAACAAAACCACATTAATTATTCCAAAGAAAACCATGATCATGCCTTCCCAATTATGGCTTAAAATTTAGAAATCTCATGGACATATACATAATATGCCACGGCCAAATTCTAAAAAAAGGCTAGTTCCCATTTTTTTTTCATTATAAAACCCTAGTAATAATCAACTAGTTCCCAAAATCATTGTTTTGAACAAACAAAGCATTTTCAAAACACAATCCACAATCAAAATAGTTTTCACAAAATTCTCAAGAATACTAAAATATTTTCATCAACTTTATCCAAAATAAAACCTAAAATCAAACATCCATTTTGCCCAAAGGCTCAAGGACAACATCATTTTCACAAAAATATAAATTCTATCTCATGTTCTTGATCAATAAATTTTCTTTCCAAAACCCTAACTATCTTTCTCATGAGATTCTCACCAACTCATGAAAAATTGAAATAACAAAGCCTAGCATGCTTACTAAACTCTCATGAACAACTTTCATGAAACAAGAATCAATTCCTAACAATTTCTCACAAAAATTTCTCAAGAACATAAACTAAAAATCCAACAAACTCCATGAGTTTGACCAACTAAGAGGAAAGGAGAAGTCTAGTTACCTTAGAGAAGATACTACTTGCAATTCCTATGGTTCCAACAAGCTTGAAATGGATCAATTTGGTGAAGAAATGAGATTTTTCTCAATGGTGAAAGAGAGAAAGAAAGCTCACGGCAAAGTGAGGGAGAAGTAAGAGTGTTTTGTGATTTTTCTCTAAGTCCACAAATGCTAAACCTCCTTACTACAAGTCTTGCTAACTTATGGCCTTTGGATCAAATAGTTTAAAGTTGCAAGATTCAATCCTAGCCATTGGATCAATCCAAGTTTATCCTCACAAGATATTTTCTAAGCTTCCTCACATCTCAGCTCTCGCGTTCGCTCGTAAACGAGTCGCACCTCGCTAACGGACGGAAATCACAAAAATATAAAATCTATCAAATAAACGTCCGTCGTAAACCGTTTCCAAATATTATCGCTAAATCTTTTTCCCCGACTGTAATTTTCTTCCTCATCCTCGAAAATTATTCTGACAACATATCCTAACTCACGCCGATATATAAAACTCCCATCTAAATTTCTACGGAATTCAGACATCGTAAAAATTTCCAACAGCGGGTAAAATTCCTACTCGTTTTTCCAAAAACAGAATAAACCAAAACTCGCGATTCTGACTACACATAAACCTTCTCATACTCAAAAGAGGATTACGACCCAAAAGTATGTGCCTTTCCAGCGCACGAGCACAAAACAGACTCCATTTCAGCAAAAAGCCTATTATCGCGACAATACTCACGAAACCGCTTCACCAAAAACCCTAAAAACTTAGCCAACAATAAAGTTCCTTAGGAAAACTGTACAGTGAAATCTTGGGTCTTACATTACTACCCTCCAAAAAGAAGTTTCGTCCTCGAAACTAAAGGTAAGAGTAACAACTCAACTAGTTATTACCATCACCAACACAACAAAATCCCTCAGGATTAGGTGTAGCCACACAGATGCTAACACCGGGTGAAGTCACACAGATACTCTCACCAACACACTGGCACACCCGTGCACCAACCGCAACTCTCAACGAGTTCACCACTCAAAAAATTTCCTAGGGTCCACACACAAAATTTCCAAAGTCACTTCTTTTGCCTCCGCGACGTAGCCTAAACCACTAGGTTCACGCGCAGCAGTGACTGGCTACCCTCCAAAAAGAAACACAGAACTCCCTGTACACCACCAAAGTTAGCAAAACTAGTCAATCCCAGTCAACACGACTCCGTCTACTATCAACAAGAGATTAAGGATGATCAGTTCCTCAATTTGTCAATAAATATCCGACAATCATGATGGTGGTTTAGACCATCTTTACCCAACTTAAACGATGCTTCATTCCACTTGTGCTCAAGGTCCTCCGAGGCACAATGGTCCAACAACGCCTTCGAGGTTTTCCTTAATGTTTCCCTCGATCTCTTACGAATCTCGATCTCGTCAATGAGACCAATTTGCCCAAAACACGTTACTTGGACTCTCATGCTTTCACTTAACTTTGCCATTAGCCAATTGTTTACCCTTTATATATCCACATTCCACACACACACCGCCATGACATCCATTTAGGTGGTGCCTTTGAATCCTTACTACTCTCGCACAATCATAATTTTCCAAATTATGCGTGAGTCAATTCCTTTCGTCAATCCTTAATTGACATAAGCCACATGCTCGTGTGCTTCTCTCTTACTTACTCTTAACATAGCTTTCCAACGACTAACATTCCCTTTCAACCTTGTATTCGTATGACACAACACTCAAAACACGTCGCTCAAGCTCTCATGATTCCACTCATGAAACATCCGTGGAGTATCATCCAATAGTAGTACAGTGCCACCACGGCAATTACCACCAAAACTATTACACTCCGCAAAAGTTGTCTTCTCTATCGAAGAACTTCACACTTCCCAAAAATTGGTTTCTTACACGTCCATATTACTTCCAAAATGGCATTATAATTTACTTCAAAATCAACATATCTTACTCATCCATCAAGCCATTGAATACATATCTCAAATCTTAATGCTTGACCTATCAAGAACAGCTACCAACGCACAACGCTTCACTATGATTTTATCCTTAGTACTTTGATACCCAAATCAAACTCTTAAACCTACTCTTCAAGAACTCTAAATACTCGTCGTACCATCCATTTAATCCTAATATACAATAAAGTTCCTTTCCACTATCAACTTTCATTGTCTTAGTATTCTTACTAACGGACTCCCTTTCGACTCAAACACAACATTTCTAGAAAATTGCCAAACATTGTCGTCCATGACCTGAATTTCTTAACGTTTGGTTACATCAACTCCTATAATTCCGTAATTTCAAGGTACTACTTGGTCCTTCAACCATCTTGGTCGATCAAAATCGTTAACTTATATGCCTATCCACACAGGATCTCTACTCAATCTTGACTAATCTTTTCAAACTACTCAATAAGTTTACTTTCTCTTATGGTTTACCTGCCAATAATTAATAATTCTGGCTTACACTACTAAAATTCTCAAGGTATTTCCATACCATACACCTCTAGTAGCACTTATCATCGATATACAACTCACTTTTCAAGGTTGAACTCCTCGTTCTTTACCTAAATATCTCTCCAAATACACAATTATCCAACAATCACTTTCCTAACGTTGTATCTCACATCGACATCAATACTTACTATCTCCCAAACTACGTATAGATTGTCACTTATCAATGTGATACTTGGTCTCCTACCTTTAATCGTCACGAGATTCATCCTTACAAATCATAGTTTCGAATCTAATTCATCTCACACACTTAAATTAAACCCTTAAGATATCCACCATTCGTATAAATGTCGTTTAACGCCACAAGGTTTTTGCTCCCTCTTGACGTACAACGTCCTTTAATTCCAATACATGTCACTCCAATGATTATCCAAACATCCTACTTGATCCCAATTGACATCTCTGCATGCTCCACTATTCCACAGTGGTAACCTCTTCTTGACAGTCGAATGACTTCATCAAGTATCGTCCGAACTCACCAGAACGGATATCCAGCACCTTCTTCAAAAGGTATCCCAATCTGATCCTTACTTGCAATCCTTTATCAGTCGACGTCCACACGTCCGTACTCAACACCTCCGGGTGACAACGACCCATGCAAATTCAAGTTCATCGAATTTCTTCCAAGAATCCTTTGTGGTTCTCGTCGCCTCAAGTCCATCCTCCTCGGACCACTCTGTCTAAGGGATTCAGAGACACTTGTCGACTAAATTCGACCAAGGCTCGGGGTTTCACAATTCCACTTACTGAAGCTTCACTCCCTGCATTACTTCGGTAAGACACAAACAAGTGTCTAAGCATATCCCATGCTAGACTCAAAACAACCAACCACATAACCCACAACACAACAAAAACAACCGCTAGAACTAACACAACTCTAGCTATGTTCTAACCGTCACTAGAACTTGTTCTAACCGACTCTGGACTAACTACTCAAGTTTACACTTTCCCCTTGAAGATTTAAAGCCGTGCTCTGATACCAATTGTAACAGCCCGTTTTTCAAAGGCCAAAAGAGGACAATTTTTTTTTTTTTGTACACATCAGAGTTACGCATAAAAGATTTTAAATGAGCCGGCATTAAAATATACAAAAGAACTCATTACCATAAGGTGCTTCGACAAGCAAAGTGCATTCCTGAATAATTACAATCCAAGTCTAAGTATTCAAATACTTACAACAGCATAAGTTAGAATTCTATGCCTAACCCAAAAAGCACGGTGTACAACCCACACCGGCGCATAGTCTAACTAAGCTAAAGCTCCAACATCTCACTGGGACCCGGAACAGCCACCGTCGTCACCACGACCTAGCCCAACATCTGGGTGGGATGAGCCCGCAAATGAAAGAAAGGGTCACCACAAAATAAAAGTATATATATATATATCCGGTGCGAAAGATGTACACATAACAAATTTCCACAAATACCAACAGAGAAAGCTCTTTAAACACAAAATAATTCCCACCAACGGCTTATATAAATAATGCACACAAAGCCTAATGCAGACTTCTACAATGAGCGTGACAACCAATCACTGGTTCGCCACATGCATGAATTCCGGAATCGTAGGTCCAACCCACTAAAGCCACGAGGGCAGGTGATGCCACACAGACGCTATCACCAGGTGAAAATAGCCACACAGATGGTACCAGCCACACAGATGCTGTCAGCCACACAGATGCTGTCACCCCCTCAAAAGAAAAGCCACAAGGATCAGGTGATGCCACACAGACGCTATCACCAGGTGAAAATAGCCACACAGATGCTACCAGCCACACAGATGCTGTCAGCCACACAGATGCTGTCACCCCCTCAAAAGTGTAGCCACACAGGTATATACGTAACCGCACTAAAAAGCCACAAAGGGCAGGTGATGCCACACAGACGCTATCACCAGGTGAAAATAGCCACACAGATGCTACCAGCCACACAGATGCTGTCACCCCCTCAAAAGTGTAGCCACACAGATGCTAACACCAGGCGAACATAGCCACACAGATGCTATCGCCAACTAAGAAACGCATATACATAGGGCAGTCACACAGACACAGCCCCGGCGGAGTCACACAGACACATCCACCCGTGTAGTCCCAACTGACATACACGTTCCATCCATGCTCATGCAACAATTACATATCACACAGATATATGTAAATCAAACACAACGACATACATACATTTCCAACCATATGTATTCCAACAACCTGTTCATACATACATTCTCATAATCATATGTAAACAGCGTAAGTATTTTAAACACGTTCTCATCACGAGAATACATCAACTAGACATGCCAAACACACAGCAAAACATTACAGCAGAAATCCAAGCATGTCATAACCAGTTGAAAAGACAGAAATAAAGTGATGCCCTTACCTCGGCAAGCTTCCGTTAACCTTTCTCGCGAAATTCTACAATTCACGCTTCCTAAAATATAAGCAGCGTAATATCAATAAAATATTCTCACGGTATTCTATTGAAACGAAACCTATTCCCAAAACTCTAGAGGGGTCTAAGGTACATTCTAACACTCTCGGATAGTGATTACGAGTTCTCCCTATAGTGATTAAAAATTCCCGAAATTAAATACACTATTTTTCGCTACACGAAAATATTTTCGTTTCAAAACAAACTATGAAATACTTTTGTTTCCAACACCAAAACAATCAATTCCACACACTAAAACCATTTGAAAACAACATCCAAACTCTTCGAGAAAATTTCACAAAAATAAAAGTTTACTTGCGCCGCAAGTTACAAGTTTTTCTTCTCAAATAAAATGGCCATAACTCATTCAATTTTTATCCGATCGAGACGAGCCATACACCGAAATCTTCGTCTCGAAAAGACGGATCAAATAGTTAATTTTCCAGGTCACAAAAACAATTTTAAAAGGACCTAAATACCCTTAAAGATTTCGGCCAGAATTGAAATCACACCTAAAACATTGTTTTCAAAAATCAAACATAGTTTATAATACTCAAACCATTATTAATTTCTCAAAAGAACTCAAAAGTGATCAAACTCCTACACCAAAACCATTTCAAATCAAAGCATAACACTTTTCAAAACTTTACCAATTAACTTGTTTACTTAGAACACAAGTTACTAGTTTTCTTTCAAAACAAAACCACATTAATTATTCCAAAGAAAACCATGATCATGCCTTCCCAATTATGGCTTAAAATTTAGAAATCTCATGGACATATACATAATATGCCACGGCCAAATTCTAAAAACAAGGCTAGTTCCCATTTTTTTTTCATTATAAAACCCTAGTAATAATCAACTAGTTCCCAAAATCATTGTTTTGAACAAACAAAGCATTTTCAAAACACAATCCACAATCAAAATAGTTTTCACAAAATTCTCAAGAATACTAAAATATTTTCATCAACTTTATCCAAAACAAAACCTAAAATCAAACATCCATTTTGCCCAAAGGCTCAAGGACAACATCATTTTCACAAAAATATAAATTCTATCTCATGTTCTTGATCAATAAATTTTCTTTCCAAAACCCTAACTATCTTTCTCATGAGATTCTCACCAACTCATGAAAAATTGAAATAACAAAGCCTAGCATGCTTACTAAACTCTCATGAACAACTTTCATGAAACAAGAATCAATTCCTAACAATTTCTCACAAAAATTTCTCAAGAACATAAACTAAAAATCCAACAAACTCCATGAGTTTGACCAACTAAGAGGAAAGGAGAAGTCTAGTTACCTTAGAGAAGATACTACTTGCAATTCCTATGGTTCCAACAAGCTTGAAATGGATCAATTTGGTGAAGAAATGAGATTTTTCTCAATGGTGAAAGAGAGAAAGAAAGCTCACGGCAAAGTGAGGGAGAAGTAAGAGTGTTTTGTGATTTTTCTCTAAGTCCACAAATGCTAAACCTCCTTACTACAAGTCTTGCTAACTTATGGCCTTTGGATCAAATAGTTTAAAGTTGCAAGATTCAATCCTAGCCATTGGATCAATCCAAGTTTATCCTCACAAGATATTTTCTAAGCTTCCTCACATCTCAGCTCTCGCGTTCGCTCGTAAACGAGTCGCACCTCGCTAACGGACGGAAATCATAAAAATATAAAATCTATCAAATAAACGTCCGTCGTAAACCGTTTCCAAATATTATCGCTAAATCTTTTTCCCCGACTGTAATTTTCTTCCTCATCCTCGAAAATTATTCTGACAACATATCCTAACTCACGCCGATATATAAAACTCCCATCTAAATTTCTACGGAATTCAGACATCGTAAAAATTTCCAACAGCGGGTAAAATTCCTACTCGTTTTTCCAAAAACAGAATAAACCAAAACTCGCGATTCTGACTACACATAAACCTTCTCATACTCAAAAGAGGATTACGACCCAAAAGTATGTGCCTTTCCAGCGCACGAGCACAAAACAGACTCCATTTCAGCAAAAAGCCTATTATCGCGACAATACTCACGAAACCGCTTCACCAAAAACCCTAAAAACTTAGCCAACAATAAAGTTCCTTAGGAAAACTGTACAGTGAAATCTTGGGTCTTACAGTCACGCCCTCTAGTTTGGAGTGACCGTATTAGTTGTTTTTTTCCTTTTATAGGTGACGGAGTCGCCTCCACGAGCGTGACAAACTTACGGTCTTATCAACCTTGTAGGTTTAGGACGAGGGCTGATCATGATGGTGGTGGTCAGTGATGGAGGATGATGGTGGGTGGAGAGATGTCAGTGAGCGAGAAGGACGAGAACGATGGTTCTGGTAGCTGGTCTGGAGGATGAACAATGAGTTGGAGAAGAGAGAGCGGGGATCGAGAAGAGGAAAAAAAAACATGAACATTATTTGTGTTGTATTTGTATTGCGGATGTTTTGTATTAAAAATAATATAATTGTATCCAATCTAGGTAAATAAAAAATTGTACTCTCTCTGTCTCAAAATATAAGGGAAAATTTGTCAAATAAAGTTGATGTATTTAGTCCAAATTTTTAATCAAATAAATCAATTTTCTTTGACCATTTTTCCTTTATATTTTGCTTTGGATGGAGTATATCATACTATAAAATAGGTCTTTAGAAAAAAGTAAATACTAAGCGTATGGTTGGTCTCACAAGCCACGACCCTCGAGGAATTAGTTTCTGCATTTGCACGCAACAGATATCCCATTTACATCCAAAAAGGAAATGAATTGAAGGTAACTAATTTTTGTTTGAATATATTCATGTAATAGCACTTTTGGGTTTTTCTAGAGATAAATTATGAAAACTCTTTTAACATCATACTCTAGAGCGGAATAAACCTGTTATCATGGACCTGGTAAGCACAATATTCCACTAAAGGATTTAAGTGTTTACCTCTTGAAGCATCGAGGAGATGTCGAAATGATTCCATTAATCACGAGCAAAGCAAGTGTAGCAATGTCTCTACTCGTCCACGCAAACAAATTTTCTCCAATCACCGTTGCTAGCTAAATCAATTGGTGCTTCAGAGAGAATATAATTTAAAGAGCGACTAGAGTTAATAAATTTTAGGACTAGCTTTTAGGTTAAGAAAACACCACGTGTATTCTATTTATAGAGTCACTTGTCTTTGTAATTTACAGTGTACTATATATTACTTATGTGCACCGTACCTTAAAGAGTGCTGCCCTTCTATAATTTTGGAGACAAGATCCTCTCCAGTAAAATTCACGTCACACAAAAATAAATAAAAAATTTAAAAGTGTGAATACACCAGAAGTACACATCATGAGGTAATTTTATGGGAGGGAATCTTTTCCCCTGATTTTGTAAATAAATAATAAATCCCAATTAAATGATAAATCTATACTAATATATAAAGGGGATACAAATTTTTGGGATGGCTTTTTCATTATTCCTATTTTACCCTTAAAAAAAACTACAAAAAAAAAACTAAGCACAACTTCCACGTAAAAGTAGGTTTTCAGTTTTTTTATAGTAAAAAACAAATATATATTTTTCTTCTTAATAACTTGCCACAAAAAAAGAAGGTTAAGTAGTTATAATTAAATAAGTCCAATAAAAAAGGAGATTAAGTAGTTATTTATATTTGCACAATAGAGAATATTGATCACATCAAAAAAAAAAAAATATCGATCACACAAACGGGCACGGGAGTCGGCTAGTTTAAGGCCCCGTTTGGCCCGGCTTATTTTTTACTTTTTATTTTAGCTTAAACGAAATAAAGAAGTATAAAATTATATTTGACACTATTTTTCCTTAAAAGTATTAGAGAAATAAAGTAAAGAAGTAAAAAATAAAAAAAAGTAAAGTCAAACACAATTTTTTCCTTCTTTACTATTTTTAAGGAGAAGGAAAAAAGAGGAAAATAAGCCGGGCCAAACGGGGCCTAAATAAAAAAAATTGATTCTAGAATAAGAAAATATAATTTCTTATTTCAATTAAAAACAATTATAAAGACAAAATTAATTTTACTATAAAAACAAATTAAACATATAAAAACAAATTGTACATAGAATCAATTCTCATTCTTCTAAAATTGAAACCAAAATCCAAAACATATATACACAACACAGCTGTAACCAACCTATGAGAAGTTGACAGCAGTTTTTTTTAACAAGAAAGCCAAAACTCGACGCCGAAGCGAAGCCAAGAATGAAGGAAAGATAAGCACAAGCACCTACACACACAAGAGGCAAATCACAGCTTTATTATTCGTAGGTCCAATATTATTATTATCATATGATATGATGAAATATTTAATCCTATTTCCTTGATTCCATCTCCTTCTTTGTACGTCTCTTTGCATTCTCCAAAAGTCGCTTACAAATTCTTGGTGCTAGCAACTTCTCCAACAAATAATCCAACTTGTTTCCACATAAATAAAATAAATAAATTGTTCATTTTATTTTCTGTGTTCCAAGTATACAATGAGCGGTGTCGTATTTGTCTCACGTCAAATAGTAGCTTCCAACATTGTTATCTTTAATCATCCAATCTCACCCAATTACTAATATATATTGCATAAGGTCAAGGTCAAATATTGTTCACAATGGCTGAATCATTGTAGCAGCTTCAAATATAACGTCTCTAGTTTAATGTACCATCGGGATCATATTAACAATGAATTTTTATGGAGTAGTTGGGTTCATTTGCCTTATTTAAGAACAAATTGCTAGAAGAAGATACTTTAGTAATGTACGTCACTCATCTATTTTACACTATACCTTTTATGTTCATTTATGTTAGAAATAATATAAAACCATTGATATAAGGAATGATGCTCTCTATGAACAGAATCCGTAGCTAGTGCTTTAATCTAGCTACTCTGGAATTTAGCACTCTATACGGTATGGCTACTGAAGAAGCTTAAGCTTTTCGGATAATCGGTTATTTGATATGAAATCAGAGCCTCTATGACTAAGTGATCTAGAGTTCGATCTCAGCTCCCTTCACTTTCTAATTAAAAAGTGAAATTTAAGCATTTGATAGGTGGACCTATGCATTATCCACGCTTCAAGCCCAAATGGACTCTTGCGTGAGGGAGCGTGTTAGAAATAATATAAAACCATTAATATAACTAATCCTAACAGCTTAAGCTTTTGGGATAATCGGTTATTTGACAATTTAGAATAAGGAAGTTTCTATTATGTATAAAATGTACATATAAAAAAATTTAAAATAGAAAAATTGTATTGAAATTTGGGCATTATATATGTGTAATTTTTCAATAAATAATTTTGTTTTTGATAAAAAAATTACAAATTTTTATTGTTTTAACATGTCCAATATTGTAGAGGTTAGACAAATCCAAAAAATAAATAGCTAAAAGTTGTAAATATGCCACAAATCCATTTTTCTTTATTTATCTGCGTATTATAAAAATAAAAAACACAAAGAGAACAATATTTTGTCAATTTTGTGGTCATTCAACATTTTTCTTAGGTTAAAGCTAATGAATATACAAAAATATAATTTCATGTATAATGTTATGGGAAGAAATGATTTGTCACTATTTATCAGTTGTGAGTTGTGACTTGTGAATATGAATAATGAATGTCTGGTTTCAATTCTAAAGTTGTGACTTGTGAATATGAATAATGAATGTATGTTTCGATTCTAAAGCCAACAGAATTAATTCTAGAAACGTAGAATTAATTCTGATTTGTTTGATTTTTTAAGAGTTGAACTGATTTTGTCTTTAGAATTAATTCCACTTGAAATTAAAAATTCGTAATTTGTAATTTTAGAATTTAGTCTTACACTCAAATTTTTTATTCAATTAAATTTTATATAAACATAAAATTCAAATCAATTTTGACTAAAATGAATTTTACAAATCAATTCAGTCAAAATCAATTTATTTAAACATAGTATGAAATTAAAAAATTAACCTATAGCAATGGATTAGTTGGAGTGATATGACATAGTATGAAATTAAAATTGAATTAAACTAAAATAACTGCGGTGGACAGAATTGATTTTAGCAGAATTGATTTTGGCAGAATTGATTTTGACAGAATTGATTCTGACAGAATTGATTTATGTTTGGATATAATAATGCAAAATTGATTGTTGTCAATTCATGTTGTTTGGATATCTTTAAACAAAATTGATTTTCACTAATGTTTATCCAACTATATATGAAAATAGCAATGATTAAAAAAGCTACTACTCTTTATTTATATTTGATCTAAAATTTCCACGGTTACAGGTTTACATGTCTCATATTTAGATAAACAAAATTAAAAAACAAAAAAAAAAATGTAAAAGAAAAATCACCGACGAACCATCATTTTTCTCTCTAGAGAAATCCTGAACCACCGGTAACTCACGAAAACTCGCCGAACTACAAAACCGTTTCATCCCTCTTCACCACAATGAGTATTGTAATCAGAAGGTTACAACGCGCGCGTGAGACACACGCGCAACACAAACACAGAGAGTTCTCATATGAAAAGGTTGAGAACTTTCCGATCACCACCGTGAGACAAGCGATCTGCAATCCCAGTCTCCAAACACGCCGTTGTTGTGACAGATTCCTCAGAATTCATCGACGGCGAACCCGGCCTGCGATTCTCCATCTCTTTCTGCAGGAAAATCGGTGTCAGCCTGAGATCAAGATTAGTTGCCGCCGGAACTTTCACAGACTCCTCCGATCGTCGGCGTTTAACACCAGAAGAGACTTTATTACTAGATCGCGAGCTTGTGAACCGGAAACTCAGATTCGGATCTCGGATCCTCCAAATGGCGTCTGCACCACCGTCCTCCGCCTCAGAGGCTTCATCAGCAGCAACAGGCGGCGCGTCCATGAGTGTCAGCTCCGGTAAAGGCCTAAGAACACCGCCGCGAAGAACAGTCTCAACCGCTGCCTGACACACGTGCCAGTTTCCAGTCCATAAAAGTCCCACCGCACCGTTCACAGGGTTAACGGTTCTTCCACACGCTTCAAACAATAGAGACTGAAACAGAGCTGAAAACAGAACACGCAATTAATACTAAAATTAATAACTCATAAGCATTATTAATTAATTTTTGTGTGGTTAATAATAATAATAATTCATTTGAATTATTAATTACCTGGTCTTTGTGGTTCAGGAACATTGGAAATGAAAGACATGAGACCAGCACGACCGAAGAATTTAGCTACGAAAACAGTAGCGTGACCTTGAGCTTCTGGTGTTTCGATCCATTGCAAACAAGGTCGTAGAATACATGTTTCGCTACAACCTTTGCGAAGAACTCGGCAACCATTGCAACTCATGTTTTGGTTTTTGTGTTACAAATACAACAAATTAATCACAGCAACTTAATAATCTCTCTCGCATGAAAGAAAGAGAAAGAGAAGAGAAATAGTATATGTTAATAGAAAGAGAAGAAAATTTAACTAGGATGGTTAAGGAATAATAGGATAGGAGAATGCGAATTGAGGTGAAGTTGGGATATAAATAAAGGGAAGAAGATGGAGAGGTGTGGTTTGGTTAACTGTGGTTGAGTTAAAGTGTGCAAGTGGGAGAGAGACGTGAAGGAGCGTGAGTGTGTGTTTGTGTTTGTTTCAGAGGGCAGTGAAGTTTTTTGTTTGTATGGGAGGGTGTGAGATTCCAATGTCTTGGGTGTGAGCGGCTCCGTGTTTCCGCGCATGAATGTTCCTCCACCGTTGGATAATTTTAATATTTTTTATCAATAAAGGGTGGTAGGCCCCAACACTACAAAGGAAAAATAAAACGATAAAAATGTTTTTTTTTTTAAATAAAAATAAAAATGGAATATATCTATTACTATATATAAAAATGATACAAATTTTCTGAATGACTTTTTCATTATTCCTATTTTACCCTTAAAAAAAACTACAAAAAAAAACCACAAAAAAAAAGTAATCATAGTTCCAAATTATTAGCACAATTGATGAATAAAATCACCAAATTAATAGAGATGATTTGTTATCTATTAGTATTATTTATACCAATATATAAAGAGAATAACCCTTTCGCATGTACTTTTCTTATTGCCATTTTTGACCTTCACTCTATTTAAATATTTGTATATGTTGAAAAATAACTTGCACAATATCGATCACACAAACGGGCACGGAAAGGATACAAATTTTTGGGATGACTTTTTCATTATTCCTATTTTACCCTTAAAAAATAACTTCCACATAAAAATAGATTTTCAGTTTTTTTTAGTAAATAATTTTTTTCTTCTTAATAACTAAGCACAACTTCCACATAAAAGTAGGTTTTCGGTTTTTTTATAGTAAAAAAATATTTTTTTTCTTCTTAATAACTAGCCACAAAAAAAAGGAGGTTACATAGTTATCAATTAAGTAGTTATTTATATTTGCACAATAGAGAATATCGATTACAAAAAAAAATTATCGATCACAAAAAAAAAGAATATCGATCACACAAACGGCACGGAACGTGCCCGTTTGGCGGCTAGTATATATAATCTAACAACAATCGAATAATTCCATCATCACAGGGTGTACTGAGAAGGACTACGAAAGTTTACAAAAAGATCAACCAAAGAATATCATGAAATACAAAAAATTAGTCGAGATTCAAATAAAACAATGAACTCGACCCCCAACTATGATAAATTGAAACCAATGTTTTAAGAACCGGACCGGTGTTCGAACCGGTGTGGTCATTGGTTCAAGGTTTAACCGGTCGGACCGGTTCAACCGTTATTGAACCGGAATAATAAATAATCATTAAATATAATGTTAAATTCTAGAAATAATTAATATATTAACTACTTTATAAAAGAAAATTTACCTAAATAATAATAGTAATAACTTTTTTATAAAATTTTATAAAATATTAGTATATTTTTACATTTTATGTTTATTAAATTTACAATAATTAATATTGTATTTTTAGTAAAAAAAATCTTACATTTGTGTCAAAGAGAGAAAAGGAAAAAAGATCCTAGACTATTTATTATAGTAGAGTGGCCCAATAGCCCAAACCCATTTACTTAACCCAAACCCATTTACTTAACTCTACCCATTTTTAATTTAAGTGGACAAACACATGGAACCCTACTCCATTTGCAGCAGCCGCTCTTCCTCTTCTCAATCTCATAGTCACTGAAAAATATTAGTTTGTAACATATCTTCTTCACAGTAACAATTCTTCTTTCAACTATTTTTCTTCTTTCAAAACTCACAACAAACATACACAAACCCTCAAAACACAGTCATACTAGAAGGAGAAATCATCAAAAATCAAGTATTGTTTGTGTAATGTAATTTATTAAAGTTGTCAACACTTTTTCTATAAACTCTACTATTTCTTCCCTACCATTCTCAAAATTTCTACAACAAGAACATAACAAACCTCTTTTCAACTGTTAAAAAAAACCCTCTTTTCAACAAAAGAAAAGATTCATAGATCCAAGTTTAAGAAGGAAAATAAATTGATTTTAATGAATTAAAGAAAGGAAAAAAAAGAAGTGTAAAACAGAATTTTCTTTCATCTGTTAAACGTCTGTTCTGTTCTTCTTTGAAGGAAAATAATAAGAAAAGATAAACGAAAAAATATTTGAAAATTCTGTAATTTTTTTAAAGTAAAAAACTAGACCGGCCGGTTTTTCAAAACCGCCACCGGTTCACCGGTTCGTACCGGTTTACACCGGTTTTGAACGCATTTTTCCTGGTTCCACGGACTACCGGTTTTTAGCTTACGCCTGGACCGGTGCTGTGACCGGTTCCCGGTCCAACCGGTCGAACCGACCGGTCCGGTCCGGTTTTTACAACATTGATTGAAACTAGATTATTGTTTGTCGTTTTCAACCAATGATAAGAGAACAATTTGACCTTTCCAACATTTGATGAGAAGAGTTTGTTGAGTTTTTGAATAATTTCTGATTTCTTTCGTTTCACACGACTAGATGCATGTGAGCCATATAGGTTGCAAAAAGGACTGTTGCGCTCGAAGGCCACCTACTGAAAGAGCAAATTGAAGAAAGAGATCAGATAGATTTTAAAAAATCACCGCTGAAAAGTCAATCCAAAACTTAACAAGCACCCAGATAGAACCAAATATGCTGCAAATGTTATTTCTGCACAATTATATTTTTATGTCAACAGTTAGGAAATAAAAAGTAGAATTTTTAAGTAGAATTTTTCTTTAAAAAAATGAGGTATTGAATATGATTATATTACTATTTTTTTTAACTAAGTTACGTTCGAGTTATTAGCTCGTCCAACCCAACAACATTCATGAGTCGCTCGTTCAACCGTCCCTTGGAGACACGGTCGAGAACATGGTTTCCCATATCCTTTGTAGCTCTCGATCCCACATCGGGAGCAGGATTCGAACAAGCAATCCGAAGATTATGAGCTTGCCGAGTTAACCAACTACCCCGCTCGCAACCTGCTATTCTCTATAACTTATCATCTAGTATAGCCTACAAGAACATTGTTTAAAATTTTCCTTTATTTTTTCTTAATTTCATATTATTTTTACTAAATTAAATTCAAATCCTAACTATTTGTCAGGGAGTTTATTAACTACTTTAACCAATTAATTTTTATTAACTATTTGGTTGGTTACAATATATCTCATTTTGGTTTGTTTAGAAAAAAAATTATTTGACACAAATTTTAGACACAAATTCATGACTCACCACAATCCTTGTTCATTAATTAGTTTATATATTTTCCATATCTCACTCATCGATGCTGCAAGATGAGAAGAACAACTCGCCAACAACATCAACAAATACGATAAAATAGATGGGCTATTCTCCGAGTCCATTGTCAACATCCAATTTAAATCTGAATCTCCATTCCATCAATCTTTTGTTGTCACAACTCTTCAGCTAGTATCATCAGAATTTTGTTATGAGTTATTGAGAAGAGTCAAATGACTGGAGAGAGAGAGAGAGAGAAAAGCTAACGAATGGGGGGCAACATGAAAGACAGAAAGAGATCATGACAATGGGTGGTGGTTGACGATGGGTTGGAGAGAGAGGATGAAGTTGAAAATCGCAGAAAAGAGAGAACAACATATAATGAGTATGTATTGTGTTTATCACTTTATCCTTTTTGCAAAATTGCCCCTAATTTTAGAGTTAAAATAGTAATATTGCTTCTATATTGTATTTGTGTTGTTTTTCTTGTGTCTGCATATAACATTATTGTTGACAAAATTGCTGCTCTTTTAATCAGAAATGTTATTTGAACACCAAGAACTCAACAAAAATACAACACCATAGTTCTTTATACAAAGAAATGTATTTTTATTATTATTATTTTTTCAATTTTTGTCATCTTCCTGAAAAAAATTGGCCCTCTTTCTCTCATCGTGTGCCATCTCCATTTTGACTCTCCATTGAATTTGAATCTCTCTATATCTCTATGCATTCTCCGATGGTGAAGCTTGGTGATGAGGACGCATGATGTTAAGAAATTCGACATCAGATATGAGATGACCTGAATATGAGCTTATACGTAAGAGGCAATCCTCACCTTATAACAAGCCGGTTTTGTAAGGTTGAGTTTGACCAAACTCTCAATTCTAAGATGATATCAGGGCATTCCCAAGATATCAATGGGGCCATCCGTTATTTGGCCACCTGCCATTTATATTCACACATCAAGCCCAATATTGTTGGGCGTGAGGGGGTCTGTTAAGAAGTTCCACATCGGATATGAGATGTCATGAATATGAGTTTATAGGTAAGAGGTAATTCTCACCTTACGAGTCGGTTTTATAGTTGTCCTCATAAGTATGTGTGTATAATTGGTGTTGTGAATGCACACATTCAACATGATTTGATTAGAACTATTTACTTTCTCATTGGTTTAAATGTAGCTTTGATTTAGTTGGATCACAAATCTTGTTAATGGATCCTCTGCCTCCAATTAACAAGGTTTTCTCTATGAATTCTCTGAAATTCACCTTGTCCATTGCCATCTTCAAGATGGTATATATCAACGCCGCCGGTTGCTCCACCGTTTGTTACTCATGATTCGTCACAACAACCTGGAAATATGTATTACATTCCTTCGTCTGATGGACCTTCATTTGTGTCCATTACACTGGCTCTAATGCACTTGAATTATCACTCTTGGGCACGATCAATGAAACGCGCACTTGAATTTCGTCGATGGAACAATACCGCAAATTTATTGTTTTAACCTAATTTAATATCCAAACATAATCCAAAATATTGTGTTGATGGATGCGAGATATAAACATCTCACGACGACTCCATATGGTTTATAATATATCTTTTATATTAATATTTTGAACAATTTTGCTTAAACAACTTTTCAAGTCAAGATCTTGGTAATGATTTTGTACGACAGGCGTATTGAAACATCTACCGTAGAGACCGTAGTGATCAAATTAATGATAGTTTCGTTGAAAGGTAAAATTTGGACAGGCTTATTGAAAATTCTAAAGTTCATACCAAAAAAATAATTTCCAGCCACATCCACTAAGATTAATAGAACACAACCTGAAACAGTGGCGTAACCAGGGGTGGCTTTGGCCACCCCCGAAAAAAAGAAATTACTAGTATATTCTTAAAAATTTATATAATTACCAAGATCAGCGTAAAATATTAATATATAACTCTGACCGAGTGGTTGTAGCGCCCCCTTTCAAGTTCTAGATCCTGTGTTAAATTCCTAGAGAGGGCTTTTTCTGTATTTTTTTTTTTTTAAGAAAATTAATTCTTTTGGTGACAAACCTTTAGTAAAACATTATCCTAAATAAAGTTAATTTTTTTTATGTAGGTATTAATACAAAAAATGCACAATTTCTAATTATTAATAATAATTTAAAGTAAATCATTGATAATTTCAATTTTTTTTAAACCAGAAAGAGGTAGCAAAGTGCTAGCCTCTACAAAATATATTAAGATAAAGATAAAGAGAATATATACAATGGAGGGGACTAGGCCAAGACTCCGTTAAGTAGAGCAAAATCTAAAACTAGGGAGACCTAGTTTGTTTCTATTAATATAATCAGCTATAAATAAAGTTGTATCCTACCAAAAAACTAAAGAATTAATAGCTAAACCATGATTTGCCAAACTATCTGCAACTTGATTTCCCTCCCTATAAATGTGAGTCACAACACAATTCATTTGCCTGAACATAAACAACACATTTTTCCAGCGATTCCTTATCTGCCAAGCAACTAGTTTATCAGGATTTTTGAAAGCATTAACAACAAGTGATGAATCTGTTTCCAACCAAAGATGAATCCATTGCTTTTGATAAGCAATTTCAATGGCCCTCATGGCACCACAAATTTCAACAACATAAGAAGAAGACATGCCCAAAGGTTCAACAAATGAAAAAATGAAATTAGCCTCATGGTCTCTGAATATCCCTCCACAAGATGAAAGCCCAGGATTGCCATTTGATGCCTCATCAATGTTACATTTAATCCAATTCAAAACTGGTGGTTCCCAACAAACTTCTTTAAGGACAGGAATTTTAGGCTGATGAATAGTGACTCTAAAAAGCTTTAGAAAGTTGAAATCCCTAATAGAGTTTGAAGAGTATTTAGTGGTAGTGTTACCTGATAAGGAAGTATTAGAGATTATCATTGCTATAGCAGACCTCCAAGTAATAATTTTATCATGAAATCTAGCCTCATTCCTCACAAACCAGATTGCATTTAAAAGATTAGTGATAGCAGCAATAAGAGTTACTTTGGCTTGAGGAGACCAATTAAGATCATATAACTTCCACATATCGTCCATGCAAGAAAATTGAATGGTTATGTTCAAACAACCAGCAAGCCATGACCAAAGTCTAACAGCAAATGCACACTCAAAAAAGATATGAAAGGAAGATTCAGAGTGAGCATTGCAAAAATTACACATTGAGGGAATAACACAACCTCTACTTATTAAATTCTCATATGTAGGGACTTTTTGATGCATCAATCTCCAAACTAGTAAAGATTTTGAAGGAGGAATAGTAGGATTCCAAATCAACTTAGCCCAATGAAGATCTTGATACTGCTGCAATTTGAAGGAATAAGCTTGCTTAAGCTCCAAGTCACCTGAATCAGAATGCTTCCATAAGAGTTTATCATGATACTCCTCCAAAGGAATGGTAATATTATGCACAATTGAACTCAAATTACTGAACATGAGAGTTAATTGAGGAGGTAATATCCATTGACCATTGTGAATGAAATCACTGACAGTGGCAGACAGAGATTGGGCAATATGAAGGGGAATGTGAAGCTGATCAGCAAGAGGACTACCACACCAGCTGTCATTCCAAAAACTGATATCTCTGCCATTACCAAGAAACCACACAAAATTTTCTCTAATGACATGAAACTCCTCTTTGATACTACTCCATATGGATGAGAAAATGTGATGATGAATGGTATCTCTTTTTCTGAAGACTCTATCCCTTAAAAGTTTGGCCCAAGAGCTGTCATCATTGAATAGGTCCCAACATAATTTAAGATTTGAGGCTGTAGTTAGGCTAATCAGATATCTCAAGTTTAAACCCCCTTGATCCATAGGTCTGCACAACTTCTTCCAAGATATAGTAACCAATTTCCTTTTCTCTATGTCACCACTCCAGATGAAGTTCCTAATGCATTTCTCTAAGTCTTTAAGAAGAGAGCTAGGCCATGAATAAATTGAAATGCTATAAGTAAGCATGCTTTGAATAACAGACCTAACTAACTGCACTCTGAAGGTTTGAAAAACACAAGAAGGGGGGGTTGAATTGTGTTTTGAGTAGTTTAAAAATTCTTCTAAGTTATGAAAAACTTATCAGAGTTTGCAGCGGTTTAGAAAACAAAACACAATCAAAAGTAACTTTGAAGGTAGAGAGAAAGAGAGAAAGATAGAGACATAGATTTTTATACTGGTTCCCCTCACAAACCGAGAGTACGTCCAGTCCTCTTGTACTTCCAAGAGAGTTCACTATAATCACCAAAGATTACAATTGCTCAAGCAACCTTGCAAGAGACTTCCAATGCTCAAGTATACAAACAAGAGACTTCCTAATGCTCAAGCACGCAGGCAAGAGACTTCCAAAATAAAGATAAGAAAACAGAGTCTGAACAACTGATATTAAGATCAATGTTCAGTCACAAGTAAATACAACTTTTGATACAAGACTTAACTTAGAATCCTAATACAGAAATTCTAAGGTTCAACTAATGAATTAACAGAAGCTGAAACTTGAGTCTTGGATTTTGAATATGAGTTCAAGTTGTATTTGCAGTTTTGTGCTTTAGGATGATTTTAGCAGAGTAACAGCTCTTTTCAAATTGTTCAAGTGTCGTATCCTAAAGCTTCAAACTTGCTCCAATTTATAGATGAAGGTGGAGCGTGTTTGATTCGAATTTGATGCAGTGAGATTGCGCCAGCTGTAGATAGTACCTTTGTTAACCAAATCAGGTAACCTTGTATACAATCAATCTTGGGGAAAACGTTTTATCCAAATCAAGTAAAGAGTTCGTACAATAGTACAAACGTCACTATTCTGTGGATAAGATTGATTCCTTCAGCATTTGGAATGTCAGAGTATAATCATTGATGCAGAGAATGTTCTTCTGACAAAACGGTCCTCACTGCTCTAATCAGAGTCTGATATGTATCTTCTGATGAGTAAAACTTGCATCCTCTGATGAATCACATATGCATCTTCTGATGTCTTCAAGTTCTGATCAGAGTTTGCTTGCCATATCAGAGCTTCCAATGTGCTTTTAATGAATATAAAAATTAACTTGAATATCTGCACACTTGGAGTAAATAATTAGTATACCCTATTGTACATTAATACTTTTGTTATCATCAAAACTTAATTGGGTCATATCAGAACCTCTTTTGTTCCAACAATCTCCCCCTTTTTGATTGATGACAAACCAAGTATTAATTTACAATGGTTGTTGATAAAATTTATCAAGCATCTCTTAGGTTGATGAGTTTTGCAAGCTCCCCCTTGTTGGAACAAAGTGGGTCTGACATGAACCTCTAATGTTTTAAGTGGTTTTGATGATAACAAAGTATTAAAATTACAATTGGAATTACTAATGGTTATTCTAGTGTGCAGAACTACAAGTTAAAATTCATTCAGAAGCACTATGAATAATAGCAGAGAAGCCAGTCAAAACAAGCTCTGAAAGCACATCACTGTTCATCAGAAGCTTAAGTTTTGTATGTTAAAGAAAGTGCCTCTGAGGACAAAAACAAGGCTCTGACGGACTCAGAAGCAAAAAGGGCCTCAAGAAGCATTGATAACAGCATCTGAAGCAAAAGGAATTTACGTCACTCAAGAGCTGACATATTCAGAACCAATGATTGAAGAACAATCTACTTCAAGGATCTGTCACGTCCACAGGAAGGAATATTCGTTGGTACAACGTTAACCTTATCCATATGTGGAGCGCAATTGAGAAACGTACTATTGTACTATTATTACTCAAAATGGACGAGTGATAATTCAAATAGCAAGGTAGTGGAATTGGATATCTAAGAAGGTAACTACAGCTATCACAATTGTACGAATAAATTCCAGCTGGCACCTCTCTCTCTGCAACGGTCATCATCTTCCTCCAAGTATAAATAGAAGACTCAAATGGAAGAAATGACTACTGTTCGAACAACCATTCTACCAACACTGTTCAAAGACTAAGAAGCATTCTGACATCATAATTTAAATCTGTCATTCTAAGTCTTAGAACAATTTGAGTTGTATTTTGTAAACACCTCTGATAGTATATCAAGTGTTCCTTAACATTCATTCTTATTCTTAAGTTTGTTTGAGAAGTCTCTTGTTAAGTTTAACTTGAGCATTTGAGAAGTCTCTTGTTAAGTTTAACTTGAGCATTTGAGAAGTCTCTTGTTTAGTAAAACTTGAGCACCTGAGAAGTCTCTTGCAAGTGTGCTTGAGCAATTTGTAATCTTAAGTAGATTATAGTGAAAATCTCTTGTTAGTAACAAGGGGACTGGAGTACTCTCGATTTGTGAGGGGAACCAGGATAAATTCTGTGTCTTTCTTTCTCTCTCTCAGCACCCTCTTTTTATTTTGTGTTTATATCCGCTGCATACTTAGTTTTATTTTGAAAAACTTTTAATTCTCAAAACACAATTCAACCCCCCCCCTTCTTGTGTTTTTCCACCTTCAATTGGTATCAGGAGCTGGGCTGTTGCCTAACTCTCACCTATCAGTGAAACAGTTAAGATTCAGGGAGGAAAAACATGTCTGCTGAGAAGAATCTCAATGAAGTTCCTTTTGACTATGATTCTAATTCTAAAGACAGAAGGTCTTCTGACAAAATTCCCTTTTTCAATGGAACTGAGACTGGTTATCCATTCTGGAAAACCAAGATGTACAGTCACATCATGGCGATTGATTGTGATCTGTGGGACTTGGTAGAAGATGGAGTGAACTTTGAAAATATGGACTTAGAAGGCGTTGTTAGCTCTAAAGACAGAAAGGCTTTTACACCTACTCAAAAGTTGGAATATAAGAAGCATCACAGTGTAAAAGGGATGATGACAAATGCCATCTCTCATGATGAGTACTTGAAAATTGGAGATAAGAGAACGGCTAAGTCTATCTGGGATTCTCTTAAATCCAAGTATGAAGGAAATAAACAAGTTAAGGAGGCTAAGGCCAACTTGTTAGTACATCAGTATGAATTATTTAAAATGAAGGACGGAGAGGACATTGAGACAATGTTCTCTAGGTTCCAAATTCTTGTTTCGGGACTTCAAGTTTTAGATAAGAGCTATACTGAGGCTGATCATGTAAGGAAAGTACTCAGAAGCTTGCCGCCAAAGTGGAGACCAAAAGTGACAGCGTTTCAGGAATCTAAGGATTTAGATACTGTGTCTCTTGAAAGCTTGGTTAGTTCTCTAAAGAGTCATGAGATGGAACTCATGACTGATGAAACGACTAAGAAGCTAAAAGGGATAGCCCTGAGCACCAAAAGTTCCTCTAAGGCTCTGAAGGCGAAGGTTATAGTATCTGATGAAGAAGCTTCTGAAGAAGGTCACGAGATGGACTCTGATGAAGAAGAAGAAATGGTTCTGATGGCTGCAAGAGTATCGCAATGGGCTAAGAGAAGCAAGAAGTATGCTGGTAAGTTTGGAGGTTCTTCCAAGAAGGTTGGTACTTCTAAGGATAAAAAGGAAGAACAAAACAAATGCTTTAAGTGCAACAAACCAGGACACTTCATTGCTGACTGCCCAGAGAACCTGAGTAAAACATCCAAGAGAACCTCTAACAAAGAAAGATACAAAAGTAAGCTCAAGAAGGGGTTCCTTGCCACTTGGGATGATTTGGATCAGGAATCAGATTCTGATGGGGAAGAAGAAGCAAACCTAGCCTTGATGGCAACCGCTTCTGACCAAGAGAACTCTGAGCACGAAGCTGACTCAGATTCAGAAGATGAAGATGAGGTACTTGCTAAACTTTCTCGTTCTGAATTAATAGATTCCTTAAAAGATGCCTTAAAACTTTTAACCAAAAAGGCGGGTGAGTGTAAGGTCCTTAAAAAGGCCTATAACAACCTGACCGAAAAGGCAAATGAAATAATTGAACAAAATGAGTCTCTAAAATCAAGAAATGAATTTATGGAAACTCATTATGTTCTTGATGATAAGGTTCCTCCAGAACATGAATTTGCTCTTCAGGAATTCCTTATCAATGGAATGAAAAGAAGTAAAATAGCCTCTTTGATTTATCATGTAAGTAGAAATAGAGGAGAAGGTCTTGGATTCTCACGTTTTAAAGATAATCCATTATCTTCAAAGTCCTCTAATATAGATAAATCAAAACCTAAGGTTGTCTTTGTAAAGAGTCAATCAGAAGTTCTAAATGAGTCAGCCTCTAATAGAACATCAAAGCCAGAGGCTCAAGAGTCAAAGGCTCAGAAGGATAAAACCTCAGAACCTAAGATTTTTAAGCCTCAAACTAATGTTAAATCTAAAGAAGCTCTGACACATTCAAGAACAAAGCTCAAGAGCTATACTAAACCCAAAAACTTTTCAACAAGGGTGGTTAACTCTAGAGGCTCTGATAGGTCTTTCAAACAAAGACCACCTAGACCTGTAAAGACTAACACAAAAGGACCCATAAAGATATGGGTACCAAAATCTCAAATAATATTTGCTTCAGGTTTGCACACTAAGAAGGCCAAAGCAGCAATGCTGGTACCTGGACAGTGGCTGCTCACGACATATGACGGGAGAAAGGCATATGTTCCAAACCCTGACTCTGAAAGAGGGAGGTACTGTGGGGTTTGGAGGAAACCAAAAAGGGAAGATCATTGGTACAGGTATAGTTGGTAACTCTTCTCTTTCAATTAAAAATGTTTGGTTAGTTGATGGCCTAAAACATAATCTGCTTAGCATTAGTCAATTTTGTGATAGCGGATTTATTGTTAAATTTGATAAAGAGGCATGTACAGTAATCAATGATTCTGACAAGTCCATATTGTTTAGAGGATTAAGAAGAGGTAATGTTTATAAGGTGAATCTGTCAGAACTCACTGAGCAGAAGATAGTTTGTCTTCTATCTCTGAATGATGAAAAGTGGGTCTGGCACCAACGCTTAGGTCATGCTAACTGGAGATTAATCTCTAAGCTTAGTAAACTAAAGTTGGTTAAAGGCCTGCCAAATCTTAAATATCATTCAGATGCTCTGTGTGGTCCTTGTCAGATTGGCAAAATTTCAAAAACTTCTTTTAAACCTAAAAACATTGTCTCTACCTCAAGACCCTTAGAACTACTTCACATTGATTTGTTTGGTCCAGTAAGTACTGCCTCAATCAATGGGAAGAAATATGGATTAGTCATTGTTGATGATTACAGTAGATGGACTTGGGTAAAGTTTCTAAGAGTGAAAGATGATGCATATGATGTGTTCAGCATCTTCTGCACTCAAGTGCAAAATGAGAAAGGTCTCAAAATCTTAAAGGTAAGAAGTGATCATGGTGGTGAATTTGAAAACGAACCATTTGCAACTTTTTGTGAAGATCATGGCATTGTCCATGAGTTCTCTGCTCCTAGAACACCACAACAAAATGGTGTTGTAGAGAGAAAGAACAGGTCTTTACAAGAAATGGCAAGAACCATGATGCATGAGACAAAACTTGCTAAGCACTTCTGGGCAGAAGCTGTAAACACAGCTTGTTATATTCAAAATAGGATCTATATAAGACCTCTATTGAATCTAACAACATATGAACTCTTCAAAGGAAGAAAGCCCAACATCTCTTACTTTCATCAGTTTGGATGTACATGTTACATTCTAAACAACAAGGCCTACAAAAGAAAATTTGATGCCAAAGCTTGTAAGGGAATCTTTATAGGTTACTCTGAACGCTCAAAGGCATACAGAGTGTATAATTCTGAAACTAACACAGTGGAAGAATCTATACATGTTAGATTTGATGATAAAGAGCCTGACAGTAAAATGTCAGAGCAAGATAATAGTTATGCAGGTGTTCCATACCAATACATCGATTCAGAACCTGAAAAAGCATCAGAAGCTGTTGAAGCTTCAGAAGCTGTATTGGAAGAAGATGCTGAAGAAGCATCTCAATTAGAAGCATCACAAGAACATGATGACACTTCAGAAGAAGACACTCAACCAAGTGCTGATGTTGATGAAGCTCCAAGAAGGAAGTTCAAATATAGATCATCACATCCAGAAGATTTAATTCTTGGAAACAAAGAAAGTCCAAGAAAGACAAGATCAGACTATCAACAACTTGATTCACTTCTGGGACTAATCTCAATGATAGAACCAAAGAATGTTGATGAAGCACTTACTGACGATGGATGGATTGTAGCTATGCAAGATGAGCTCAATCAGTTTCAAAGAAATAATGTATGGGATTTAGTGCCAAGACCAGCACATAAGAACATCATTGGAACTAAGTGGGTATTTAGAAACAAGATGAATGAACAAGGTGAAGTGGTAAGAAATAAAGCTAGACTGGTAGCACAAGGCTACAGTCAGCAAGAAGGTATAGACTTCACTGAAACATTTGCTCCAGTAGCAAGACTGGAAGCAATCAGGTTACTTCTTTCATATGCTGTTAACAATGGAATCACATTGTACCAAATGGATGTTAAGAGCGCCTTTCTTAATGGTGTTATTTCTGAAGAAGTATATGTCAAACAACCCCCAGGTTTTGAGGATTTGAAAAATCCTGATTATGTTTATAAACTTAAGAAATCACTCTATGGTCTCAAACAAGCTCCAAGAGCTTGGTATGAAAGACTGAGTAATTTCCTTTTAGAAAATGGTTTTCAAAAAGGTCAAATTGACAATACATTATTCAGAAAGACATCTAAGAAAGATATCTTAATCATTCAAATATACGTTGATGATATTATTTTTGGTTCTACTAATGCTTCCTTGTGCAAGAGTTTTTCAAAGCTGATGCAGGATGAATTCGAGATGAGTATGATGGGTGAATTGAAGTTCTTCCTTGGAATCCAAATTAATCAAGGAAAAGATGGCACTTACATTCATCAAAGCAAGTATACAAAAGAGCTTCTGAAGAAGTTCAACCTTGATGACTGCAAGATAATGTCTACACCCATGCATCCTACCAGCAGCTTAAGCAAAGAAGAGATAGGAAGCAAAGTAGATCAGAAGCTGTATCGAGGTATGATTGGTTCTTTACTCTACCTTACAGCATCTAGACCTGATATTTTATATAGTGTATGCTTGTGTGCTAGATTCCAGTCAGATCCTAGAGAACCTCACTTAACTGCTGTTAAGAGGATCTTTAGATATCTGAAAGGAACTACTAATCTAGGACTTCTTTATAAAAAATCCCTAGATAGTAAGCTTGTTGGATTCTGTGATGCTGACTATGCTGGTGATAAGATTGAGAGGAAATCCACTAGTGGAAATTGCCAATTCATTGGTGAGAATCTCATATCTTGGGCCAGTAAGAGACAAACAACTATTGCTTTGTCTACAGCAGAAGCAGAATACATCTCAGCTGCTAAATGTTGCACACAGCTTCTCTGGATGAAATATCAGTTGGAAGATTATAACATAGCTGAAAGTAGTGTTCCACTATATTGTGACAATACTGCTGCTATTCATTTGTCTAAGAACCCTATTCTACACTCTAGAGCTAAACATATTGAAATAAAACACCATTTTATAAGGGATCATGTTCAGAAAGGTACAATAGATATTCAATTCATTGATACTGAACATCAATGGGCTGACATATTTACTAAACCTTTAGCTATTGAAAGATTTGATTTTATCAAAAAGAATTTGAACATGCACTATATCTCTGAAGAAAATTAGCTCTGAGAAGTAGAATAAAATTAGCATCTGAAGCTCTATCAGAACCTCTTATAATTTAGAGTATCCCTTGGGAAGCTCTGAATAATTTAGGCTCTGAAGAGTAACAGGTTCTGATGAGGTGTCAGATACAAATGAGTGAGGCTCTGAACCTTTTGGAAATGAAACGTTCAGTACGAGTAAGTGTACAACAGTTGTCTATACACGCGTCAGCTATGATTAAACTTTTACAACACGTGTCTAGATCCTGACGGGCAGAGAACAATTAATGATGATTATGGCAGTTAAGTATATTATTTAATTTTTAAAACTGCTCGCGCTCCCTCCCAATGTTTATTTTCTCTGTGTATGTGTGCTAGTTACTATTCATAAGTCACTTCACTCACTTGCACAACTTTTTACACAAAATCACTACCTACACAACCCTAGACCTTACAGAAATTCCCAATCTTCATCTTCTTAATTCTCTGCAACTATGGCTGCTCGTTCATCAAACGAAATCGTTCAAGAACCCTTTAACCCTACGTTACCACCCATCATCGATCTTAATTCAAAAGATAATCTAGTCTACGAACATCATCAAACCGACGCTGGACCAGACTCTTATGATTTCTTCACTGAGAAGTTCGTGGATTTTGAAAGTTTGAAAGCGAATGGGATTGACATTCAATACTTGTTCTACAACCAACAATGGCAGAATTATTTTGAGATGCTTAATGGCTTCGTATACTACGACATAGTGAAGTATTTCTGGCAGAAGGCTAAAGTGTACGATAGAGCAAGTGCTGATAAAGAATACAAGGATATGGTTGAGAAGAACAAGGAATTACGAGGGAAAACAAGAAAGGAACTTGGTCTTAAACCTTATAGAGGAAGGGAAATTAGGTCAAATATTTTGGGAATCAATGTTGTGATAACTCAGGCACACATTGCTAAGATTCTGGGTTTAGACAACAAAGGAGAAGATATAGAAGTGTATGATAAGAAAAGCAAGCATTTGGATTCAATTCATCAGGACCTCTTTAAATCTGGATGCACACAAAGGGATTTTGGAAAAGTAATGCACATGAAGCACACATTTGAATTTGCTTTTAGAATGTGTTTGTCTACCATCTTCACCAGAAAAGGTGGATTGGATACCATCTCCATTCCACACAAACATCTCATCTGGTTCTTATACAAGAGGGTGAAAGTTAATTTGGCTAAGATTCTTTTTGAGCACATGTGCTTTACCATCAATGAGGGTAGAACTAAAATACCATCAGTCATTCATCACCCAAGGTTAATTTCAGAACTGATAAGGCAAACCAAACTCACAGATATTGTGAGTGCCAAAGAAAAACTTAGAGTTTTCCAAACTGCTAAGTATGATGCATCAGTTCTGGTCAACATGAAGAGAAAAACCAAGGAAGAAATCATTCAAGTGAAAACACCTCTACAGCAAGTGTACGAAAAGTACTTCTGGTGTGATGGGTTTCCCACCATATCAGAACATGATAATGATGAGGTCATCAAGAACTTTCTTGAGTCAGTAAGAAGAGATACTGGGGTTAGTGTGCCCAGGAAAATGGTTGTAAGTGTTCCTAATTGGGATATCTTCAAGGGACCAAGAGATATTACAAGGAACAGAAGAAAGCCAAGAACTACTGAGCAAGAAATGATTGATGAAGGCTCTGATGATCAAGGACATGCTAGTGCTGATGAGATTGAGGAAGGTGCTGGAAATATGATGACTGAAGCTGTTCAGAAGGAAAAGCGGACAAAGAAAAGGCATGATAGGCCTTCAGCTTCTGAGGAAGATCAGAACCCTGCTAAACCTGCAAAGAGATTAAAGATCAGAGCTTCTAAACCAAAAGGTAAGATCTCTGAATCTAATACTTCTAGCATTCCTGTAGCTCAGGTTATTGGTTCTGAACCTCAACCCTCTATTGCTAAACCATCTATCTCTCAACCTCCATCATCTACCAATCAACCTCAACCCATAGACTTCACCGTACCTATTAGTGTAGTCTTACCTGATCATAAAGCTATATCATCATCATTATCTGATACTAGCACTGACTCTGAGGAATTCATTGCTAAGATAATCAGAGAAGGACCAAAGAAAACAAATCTTAAAAAGACTACCAAGAGACCCTTCAAAAAGCCAATCCAACTCTCCTCTGATGAAAAAAACCCCATCATCATAGACACTACCATCCTTAATCAACCAACAACTACTGAATCCGTTCTTGATCATCTCCAACAACATCTATCTGGAGATGCCTTTACACATTCCAATCCCAACTCTCCTCGTTTTCCTATTATCAAACCCTCTACTGTTCAAACTATCCAAGAACCACCTATTGTTCAAGTCATTCAAACTCCTCCCCCCTCACTTGATCACATCTCACAAGCAAATCCACCTACATTTACACCTGTTCAGGTTGAGTCAATTGCTCATTCTGAAGCCCAACAAGAATCACCTCGTCAATCACCCAATAAAGTCATGACTGAACAACAAAATCAATCACCTCAACCTGAAGTATACTCTGATGAATCATCTCCTTCACCTTCACCACAACCTGTCTTTGACCCACTCAATAAACCTCTAGTTTTAGAAGAGGTTCTTGAGCTTTACCAACACCTAACTAAAGCTGAACGTCAAATATTCAAGGATTCCATCAATCTTGATGATGATATCATACCTCCAAATCTCAGTAAAATCAAAATCATTGAACTCAAAAGAAAGAAACCTGAACCAACCATTCCCTTTGACCCATCCTTACCCTTTTTCAATTCTGACTCTGAACCAAACCTTGAGTTGCTAAATAATGCTATAGGTATTAGACTTAAGAGGTTCAAACAAAGAGAGGAAGAAGCTCTTATCTTCCCTTCTGATATAGATGCTGATGTCAGGGAATTAGAGTACTTATTTGGTAAATCTTTAAGGATTCTCAGTACTCATCTGAAGGATAAGATTAAGGGTAGAGGAGCAAACACTGTACGGGAACTGTTTGAGATTGTTGAGAAGCTAAACGCTCCAAGGCTCACATCTTACAACCATGTTAAGGAGCAGGCTAGGATAGCTACTGAAGAAGAAGAGAAGAGGCAAGCTGAAATTGAGCACAAAAGGCTAGCTGAACAAGAAGCATTGAAATTATTGGTAGATAGGGCTGTGCATATTGCTACATTTGAAACCAATAAGATCAATGAGAATCAAGCTACTGAACAAGATGTTGCCATGCTTGATCAGAATCTGATAAGAGAAGATACGGATATCAATGAAGATTCTGACAAGGGTAAGAAGCCCATTTTTGTTCCAACTCCTTCTCACTCTCCTATGAAGATTGACATAGCCTCAACCTCATCTGCAATACCTCCTGCGGTTCAAGATGCTTTGGATAATCTCAGAACTGACATGGCTAATGAAATTGATGAACTAAGAGTGGATGTGCGCACTGATGTGAATGCTGCTGTGGAATCAGTTCACAAAAGGATGGATGACATGATGTTAACCCTTCTGAAAGCCATAGCAGATGTTAAGAAACCTTAGTCATTGTTTGGGCACTTGTTTTGTTGTTAGTTCTTGTGTAATTTTTGGATAATTTTTTTTTTAATTCATATCTATATTATCCATATTTGTGTGTTTGTTATTTGCTTATATGTTTGTTTTATATTTGTTTTTCAAAATTTAACTTTTCTATATACCATGATATTGTCTGGTACTCTTGAGAATTCTGACTCTAGTGAAAGATGCTGAAGAGCATCTTAGTTTTTAAACTAATAAGCCTAGGATTTTCAAAACCTAAGAGTCCCTCTCATCAGTACTCCTGTTTACTCATGAAATAGCTTCTTAGTATTAAAGCCTGTTTAACAACGGGGCACCAATACCGAATGAGGCGTGTCTGGTAACTGGTTTTCTGACAATAGGAATGAGGTATATATACATAAGAAACTTGCTTAAAACAAAGGGAATTAATAGCATAAACTCCTTTATTAATATTATTGAAGAATTTCTATTACATAGAATGATAAGACTCTACTTAGAGCTAGGCTTAACTTCAGAAGACTCTGCATCTAGCTTCTTATGTTTCTCCTTAATGTAAGCAAGCAAGTTGGCAGTGGCCTTTTGTACTAGTTCTTCAGTGTTCTTCTGAACAGCAGCCTCGTACTCTTCGTATGGAGTATCATCATTGTATGTCCATAAAAATTCTTCCAGATCAGAGCCCAATTCCTCCTCCTCTGACTCTGTCAAAATCAGTTCTTGCTTGTTTCTTTCGTAGCGAAGCCTGTTTTCTTCGCAGCGCCAGGGCTCTGCTCCCCTCTTGCTCTTTCCTTTTGAGCCTGAAGCATCCTTGGTAACCTGCTTTTCCATTATATGTTTTTTTTTGGATATTACTTGATTACTCTGAATGAGTAAAATGAGAGGAATCATCCTTTATTTATAGTACCTTCAAGATATCTTGTCAGTAGGATAATCAATGCCATTCATTGAATGCGTTTGGTTGTCACTGCCTTCTTGACTTGACTACCTTGTTTGGCGCTTTGACTGCTTGGTTTTCTGTGTCTTTTTGACTGATGCCAAAAGGGGGAGTAAGAGTAGCGTTAAAATTAATGTTGATTCATTCATATACTGCTCAATCTGAAACTGTAATGTTAAATGCATTATGAATCAATATTTATCCCTTATGATTCTTTCTCATTCTGAACGATTATTGAAAGGGGAGAAAATTTAAGAACCTAAAATAAAATTCATAGACAATGTCAGAAGAGCTTGCAAACCGCTTCTGAGCATTATCAAACTCTAAGAAGCAAAGCATACAAAACTATGCTTCTGAGAGTTAAATATGAAAATTTATTTTAAGTTAATAAATCGACTCTTAAACTGTTTTAATTAACTATGGATAAAACTTAGGGGGAGCTTACAAACCTACCCTTATGGATTATCAGACTCAGGGGGAGATTGCAAACCTTTGAAACCTGAAGTCATCATAATTAAATTAAATCAACAACAATTGAATTTTAATGCTTTGGTTTGTCATCATCAAAAAGGGGGAGATTGTTGGAACAAAGTGGGTCTGACATGAACCTCTAATGTTTTAAGTGGTTTTGATGATAACAAAGTATTAAAATTACAATTGGAATTACTAATGGTTATTCTAGTGTGCGGAACTACAAGTTAAAATTCATTCAGAAGCACTATGAATAATAGCAGAGAAGCCAGTCAAAACAAGCTCTGAAAGCACATCACTGTTCATCAGAAGCTTAAGTTTTGTATGTTAAAGAAAGTGCCTCTGAGGACAAAAACAAGGCTCTGACGGACTCAGAAGCAAAAAGGGCCTCAAGAAGCATTGATAACAGCATCTGAAGCAAAAGGAATTTACGTCACTCAAGAGCTGACATATTCAGAACCAATGATTGAAGAACAATCTACTTCAAGGATCTGTCACGTCCACAGGAAGGAATATTCGTTGGTACAACGTTAACCTTATCCATATGTGGAGCGCAATTGAGAAACGTACTATTGTACTATTATTACTCAAAATGGATGAGTGATAATTCAAATAGCAAGGTAGTGGAATTGGATATCTTTACCAAAGAAGGTAACTACAGCTATCACAATTGTACGAATAAATTCCAGCTGGCACCTCTCTCTCTGCAACGGTCATCATCTTCCTCCAAGTATAAATAGAAGACTCAAATGGAAGAAATGACTACTGTTCGAACAACCATTCTACCAACACTGTTCAAAGACTAAGAAGCATTCTGACATCATAATTTAAATCTGTCATTCTAAGTCTTAGAACAATTTGAGTTGTATTTTGTAAACACCTCTGATAGTATATCAAGTGTTCCTTAACATTCATTCTTATTCTTAAGTTTGTTTGAGAAGTCTCTTGTTAAGTTTAACTTGAGCATTTGAGAAGTCTCTTGTTAAGTTTAACTTGAGCATTTGAGAAGTCTCTTGTTTAGTAAAACTTGAGCACCTGAGAAGTCTCTTGCAAGTGTGCTTGAGCAATTTGTAATCTTAAGTAGATTATAGTGAAAATCTCTTGTTAGTAACAAGGGGACTGGAGTACTCTCGATTTGTGAGGGGAACCAGGATAAATTCTGTGTCTTTCTTTCTCTCTCTCAGCACCCTCTTTTTATTTTGTGTTTATATCCGCTGCATACTTAGTTTTATTTTGAAAAACTTTTAATTCTCAAAACACAATTCAACCCCCCCCCCCCCCCCCCCCCCCCCCCCCCCCTTCTTGTGTTTTTCCACCTTCACCCCTAAGTTCAGCAATGATTAATTAAATCAGTTTAAAAATAATTATTTGAATTTTGAACTTAAACTAATACACTAGACTTTCAGAGGCTAGGTTTGCAAGCTCTCCCCCTAAGTCTGATACCTATGAAAGAAAATTGCACTTTTCTTTTATACGTACCATGTATCAGAAGTTCAAATTTCAACTAATATTTTCCTCAAAATCATATCATACGTAGACATAAATAACAGAAATAAATTTTGGAATTTTGGTTTCAGTTTAGCATCTCATAAATTAATAACAACTCTTACTCCCCCTTTTGTCATTAAACAAAAAAATAAAACTGACAAAAATAAATGACAATTTTAAAAAAATGGTCAAAAATTAAAGTTTCAATGTAGTCAAGGTGGTTACAACTACACCAATTAAATGGTTTGTCGAAAAACCATGAACTTGTCTATTTTGAAACCACTATATAAGGACCATAAACTTTGTCATTTCACTCAACACTTCCATTTCATTGTGAAGAATCAACAATGGAGAAGGATAGAAAAGTGATCAAAAGTAAGAGAGCGCAGGAGAAGAAGAAGAAGAAAGTGAAGATTCAACAAGACTCAGAGTCTAAGAAGAAACCTCGGAAGATGAAGGCATCAACTTCTGCTCCTGTCAGAGTCAAATATCAAACAAGATCCAAGACTAAACAACAAGAGTCCTTATCCGAGTCAGAATCTGAATGAGATTCTGATTGGAAGGAATTCTTGAGTACATATGTTCCTCCCAGTGAAGAATACCCCTCTTTATAATCAATGAGATCACTTCTCATTGATCTCCCAATAAGGAAGTGAAGAGAATGTCGTGAACTCTTCCATTTCCCTTAGATTCAAATAAGCTAGATTTAGGACTAGCTGTTTCAGATGTAGAATCCAAGTGAACAGTTGGATAGGAACTTATGTAATCAACAATTTTCAATTGAATAAACTCTTTATTTATTGTTGAAATCTTGTGTTGATATTTGTCTCAAAATCATTTATGAAACCATAACATGAAAACATAAAGAAAGTAAAAGATAACCAAATAAGCAGATAAGTAATGAACATAGAAGATAATAAACCAAGTATTTAAAAAGAAGTAATATCCAACAAGTTACAAAACAAATAACAGAACATGGTAAATAAATAAATAGAACATGTGCATAGAATCCTAGGGTTTAAGGTTGATCAGGTTGATGAGGTAATCTGGCATTGATGCTCTGGAGAGTAGTCATTATATCAGCCAACATAGACGAATGCTCATCAAGTCTTCTCTGAAAATTATCTTGATTTTCCCTTATGTGTTGAGCATACTCTGGTGCATTTCTGGCAATTTGTTCAAGTCTTGCTTGTTCAGCAGCTATTCTAGCTTCTTCTGCTAGCCTAGCTTGCTCAGCTGCTTGCCTTTCCCTTTCTATACGCTCATCCTCCAATCTTTTTCTTTCTCTTTCCTCAGCTTCCAACCTTTCTCTTTCACGCCTCTCTTCCTCTTCCTTCCTTGCTATCTCATTTCTTATGTTTAGATCCCTGGTTTAAGCTTCCCTTACTGATCTGATCATATACACCAGATTCTGCTCCATAAGGTCACACTCTTTGTTGATATGAGCTGTTTCAATAGACCTGTTGGGAATGGCGCTGGACATTCTTCTAATGTTCTTGTCAACGGCTTGCAGAAAGCTAGTGATATCATCCTGGGTTTGCTCTAAGGGTTCATTCATAATTCTGGCAGGTAAGTGAGGTGGAATGTAAATGCAGTCCATAGAGAGATCCTGCATCAGGGTTTTGAGGTGATTGGATTGGTCAGGTGGGGTTTTCTGAGCAATTTCAAGATTCAAGGTCTCATTGATGTGTTGAACATGTTTCTTGATGGGTGTAGATAAGTCACATGAGTTATCCATAGCCACATGATGTGGGGATTTCTCATAAGCATGTTCATCAGAGTGAAGGGTCTCAGACACTTGATTTTGATGAGGTTCTGGTGATTTTTGATGGTTATGTTCTGATGGAGTATGTTCTGGTGGGGGTTCATTTTCTAGTTGTTTATTGTCTGGTTGGGTTTCATTCTCTGGCTGTGGGTCATTTTCTGGTTGAGTATTTTCTGGTTGTGGTGTTGTTGGTTTTTCTTGAGTGTTCACAGGTTGAACATTCTCAGAGATTGGTAAAGTTTTTGTGACAAGGATTTCAGGGGGTGGTGACGGTGTTTTATCAGAATCTTCATCCAAAGTTTGAATGATAGGAGCAGTACTTGTTGAAGCTTGTGCTGCATCATTGTATATAATATTAGCTTGAGATTCTGATGGGTTAACTAGGATGAGGTTAAACTGCTCTGATGTTGGTTGATTCTCATAAAGAACATTGTCTTTCTCAGAATGAACTCCTTTTAAAATCATATCAAAAGCATGTTTAACTCTTATTTCAGAAGGGAATTGCAGCCTTTTGAAATAATTTCTAACTCCTTTGCCGCCTCCAATAAAATTAGAAAACTTACCAGTTTCATTTCCATACAGAGTCTGTTGTTCCAGCAGATTATGAGGATCATTCCTTTTAGGAAGCTTCTTATGCATGTTGTCAAAAGCAGACTCTTCAATACCACAATCATAACTGTCCTTCAGAGCCTCTTGCTTTTTGTTAAACTCTGCAACTTTTGCCAATGCTGCCTGAATCACAGCTTCTTCCTTTTCTTCTTCTGTAAGATCCTTCAATGCAGCCTTCTTAGCCCTTGGTTTCTTTGAGGATCTTGGAGCTGTAGTTTTCTGAGTCTTAGCAGCTCTCTTCCCATCAGGACTCTTGGCAGCTTTTCTCTTGACTGGTTCAAGTCTAAGAGGTTGTTCCAAAAGCCTTGTTTGTCTTACAGTTAGCTTTGTAGGTTCTCCATCTCCTACATCAGCACCTAGCTTTTTCATGAACTCAACATGTGCCTCTATAACCCTCTTGGCTTCACTATCACTGACATGTACAAGCCAACATTCACCAATGCCTTTCTCAGAGTCTCTGAGTAACACAAGATGTGTTGGATGAACTATCTCATTATTCTTTACCAGCTTTAAGTACCTTAAGGTAGTACTATTTACAATCTTAGAACTCAGCAGAAAAGTACCTAAGCCTGGAAGGTAAGGTGTGATAGCATCCAACAAACCACACTGTGCAAACATGTGGCTCAGTAGTCTTGAATGTCGAACAATAGCTTTGCTAGAGATAATAGACAGACATAGATGATCAAAAATAAGCTTTCCAACATCCACAAAATTTCCTTTAGCAACATGAAATGTGAACAACTTCTGGACACTGGATATTTGATCAGTGCCTCCCAATTTGGGCAGGACACTGTCAATTAAGATCCTGTAGATGATATTGCAGTTGTTTGTCCATTCAAACTTGTCCTTAGGGTCAGCCTTAGGTTTGAATATATATTCCTCCACATCAGGACCAGCTTCATCAGTGTGTTTGAGTACCAAACCATCACGCTTTAGCTTCAGAGCCTCAAGAATGTGGCAGAGTCTGATGGAGATTCTGAATCCAGCCACAAAAGATTCAATCTCTGTAGAAACAAAAGATCTCAATCCCATTTCCTCTGGGGTTCTATCTCGCAATTCAGGGTTCTCTTCAATCTTCTCCCTGACCTTCTTGTTATATACATCTCTTGTGATAACAGAGGCTTTCATCCAGAATTCTTTAACAAGCTCTGTGTACGTTGGTCCATTCAACAAATCAAAGTAGTACTCCAATCCTTATCTTTTGTAGAGATGAACGACTTCAGCAAAACCGTTTACTCTAATACTTTCAAGATCAACGGGATTCTCAATCGCAACATTTAGTTCATCATATTTGTATGGTCGTTGATCCTTCGCAAACTCAGTAGGGTTGGATTCTCTTGGTAAGATCATGCATGTTCTATTGAGGAATGATGATGAGGATGCCATGGATGATATTTGGAATTTAGGGTTTCTAAAGAGGGGGGAAAGAAATTTCTCTGTGTTTTAGAAGAATGAAAGTGTAGGTTGTGAGAGTGCAAAAGTGTGAATGTGAACAGTTAGTGTGTTTAAATAGAAACTTACGCGCAAAAACAAGTACACATACACAGGGGTAGTAGAGTATTTTACCACAAATGGGAATTTGAAATGCTAATCATCATTAACCAACTTCTTTATCCTCTTGCAACAAGACATGTGTATTAGAAGATTATTTAAATAACTGACACGTAAGTTTGAGAAAACGAAAGGGTTTTTACAAAAGATTTTTACTTACGCGCCAGAACCATTTACCTTCTAATCAGATTCTAATAGTGTGTCAGAAGATATTCTCATCACAACTTCTGATACAGAAGGTTCTGATGACTTCATCTTCTGATTACTATTAGATTCTCACAAACTCAATTTTTCATCAGAGTCTAAGTTAATCAGAGATTTCCATCATGTTCAGATTCTTTTTGATAAAATCAAAACGTTCAACAGCTAAAGGTTTTGTAAAGATATAAGCCCATTGATTTTCAGTTTCAATGAACTTGAGATCAATTACACCTTTTTGAACATAGTCTCTGATAAAATGATGTTTAATCTCAATATGCTTAGCTCTTGAATGTAAAATAGGGTTTTTAGAAAGGTGAATAACTGCAGTATTATCACAATATAATGGAATATTGTTACTGCTTATTTGATAATCTTCCAATTGATATTTCATCCAAAGTAGTTGTGTACAACATTTAGCTGCTGATATGTATTCTGTAACAGCCCGTTTTTCAAAGGCCCGAAAAGGCATTACCTTTTTTTTTTTTTGTACACATCAGAGTTACGCATAAAAGATTTTAAATGAGCCGGCATTCAAATATACAAAAGAACTCATTACCATAAGGTGCTTCGACAAGCAAAGTGTATTCCTGAATAATTACAATCCAAGTCTAAGTATTCAAATACTTACAACAAACTAAGTTAGACAACCCTATGCTAACCAAGAAGCACGGTGCACAAAACACACCGGCGCATAGTCTATCTATACTAAGCTTCACCACGTGCTCACTATAGCCTAGAACTGCCACCGTCGTCACCACGACCTAACCCATCATCTGGGTGGGATGAGCCCGCAAATGAAAGAAAGGGTCACCACAAAATAAAAGTATATATATATATATAACCGGTGCGAAAGATGTACACATAACAAATTTCCACATACACAAGAGAAAGCTCTTAACCACCAAAGCAATTCCCACCAACGGGTTCATATAAGCAATGCACACATAGCCTATAATGCAACCTCTACAATGCGTGGTACTAACCCTAGCTACCACAATGCATGAGTTCCGGAATCGTAGGTCCAACCCCTACTAACACGCCAACGAAAACACAAGGTTAAGGTGTATCCACTCCCGCGATCACACCCCATGGTCCACTCCCGCAACCATGTATCGAACTCAACAACAACCTCGTAGCTCTCCCGATCACTACGAAATCACAATGTTAAGGTGGATCCACTCCCGCAATCACACCCCATGGTCCACTCCCGCAACCATGTATCAAACTCAACAAAAACACAAGGTTAAGGTGGATCCACTCCCGCAATCACACCCCATGGTCCACTCCCGCAACCATGTATCGAACTCAACTAAATCACAAAAGATTTAGGTGGATCCACTCCCGCAATCACACCCCATGGTCCACTCCCGCAACCATGTGTTGAACTCAATAAAACCCTATAAGAATCAGGTGGGTCCACTCCTGCAACCACACCTCGTAGTCCACTCCCGCCACTACGCACTAACAATGCATGAGCATACGATTCCCCATGTATACTAATGCAACAAATACATACCTCCCTAGCATATGTAAACCATCCCAACAACATACATACATATCCAATCATATGTAACAAACCACAACAAACATACATACATTTCCAATCATATGTATTCACCCACATGTTCATACATACATCTCCAATCATATGTAAAACAACGCACGTATTGTAAACATTTTCTCATCACGAGAATACATAACACATACATGCCAAACACACAAACACGCATCACCGAAAATAACCAACAAACATGTTATAACTCAGTGAAAAGACATAAATAAAGTGATGCCCTTACCTCGGCAAGCCTCCGTCAACAACACACGCTCAAACAACACAACGCGCTTCCTAAAACAAGCAGCGCAACAATCAATACATTGTTCTCTAACCAATAGTATTGAAATTACACCAATCCCCCAAAAACCTAAAGGTTCCTAAGGAAAAATCCCTCTTTCGGATACCATACCAAAAACTATCGTATTGATCAACCCCCATGAGTTATTTGCACTATTTTTAGGACTCAAAACAATAGGCCAAAGTCTTAAATAATTTGAAATGCAAAATGGCCGTTTTCTTGCGTTATAAGCTACGTACTTTCCGAGTACCCGAAAAACTCGTTTCCAATCCCAACCACTTCCATAAATTAATAAAAAGGGATTAGAAAGCTAAAAACCAAGTTTAGAAATCATAATCTAAAATTTCAACTCTCAGAGCTCGCCCTGGCGAGTTGGTGGCGAGTGAAGGCAGTGAGTACTGGTCTTACTCGCTCTGGAGCTCGCCCTGGCGTGTTGTCATGACCTGTGACACTCGCCCTGGCGAGTAACCACTCGCTCAGCGAGTTTCAACTGTCATGACAGCAAAAGACAGCAACTCACAACACCTTTTTCCACCCAAACCTAGTTTGATTCTATTAGTTCCCAACATCTTTTCAAGACACAAAAGCAAACCATTTTCATAAGCAAGCAATTCGTTTCCGAAAGCTTGTTGGTTGCTTCGAGTGCAAGTTATTTGACTTTCATTTCCAAAATCAAAACCAAATCCAAGCACAAGTTTTATTACGAGCCTTAACCGCCCGGTAATCATTTTCAAACATGTTTTCAAGGTAAAAAGCGACACCACATGTCACAAGAGTTTTAAACCACTTTGACCCCAAAACACTACCCAAAAACACTTAGGAAATATTTTCATAAACCACAAAATATTTTTCATCGGATTTTCTAAAACAAAACCATACAACGCATTTCCCTTTTGCCCAAAGGTTCAAAGACAACTTTTCTTTTCAAAACCTTACAACTTAACCTCATGTTATTGATCAATACATAACCAACCAAAACCCTAACTTTTCTCATGAGGTTTTTCACCAACTCATGGAAAACAAACATAACAAAGCCTACACATGCTTCCCTGAACCTTATGAACATCATTCATGAAACACAAACTAGCAAGAACAACATTTCTCACCAAACCCTCTTAAGAACATAAACCCAAAAACCTCACAACTCTAAAAATCTACCAACCTAGGAGATGAGAAGAGAGGGTTACCTTTAGAAAGTGATTCTCTACAACTTCCCACTAAGCTTCCAAGCTTGAAATGGAGTGAAATGGTGAGGAAATGAAAATTTGTGAAGGTGAGCAATGAAGAAGAAGAAACACGGTCAAGAGAGAGCAAGAGGAGTGAAATTCTTTCTAAGTCCACAAATGAGATAAACCTCCTTACTATATAAAGCTCTTGCTAACTCACCACCCTTGGATCAAAAATAAAGTCCAACTTAAAACCCTAGCCATTGGATCAAATGCTTTAAGGATAATCACAAGATTAAATCAAATCTTCCCAAACAAGTCTCGTACTCAGCTCTAGTGCGACGCGACGAACGTAAACCACAAAAACATAAAACCTACGGAAAGAACGTCTAGCGTTTAACATTTCCAAAACTTATCGCCGAATCTTTTTCCGCGACTGTAATTTTCTTCCATACCTTAGAAAATTAATCTCAGAATATATCCTAACTCACGCAGATATATAAAACTCCCATCCGAAACCTCACTCAAAACAGACGCAGTAAGATTTTCCACCCGCGGGTAAAATCCTACTCGTTTTTCCAAAAACAAGAATAATCCAAAACTCGTTATTCTAAATCCACATCAACCTTCTTATACTCAAAAGAAGACTACAACCCAAAAGTCTGTGCCTTTCCAGCGCACGAGCACAAAACAGGCTCCATTTCAGCAAAAATCTCATTAATGTGACGATATTCACAAAACCGCTTCACCAAAAACCCTAAAACTCGTAGCCGACACTAGAGTTCCTTAGGAAAACTGTACAGTAAAATCTTGGGTCTTACATATTCAGCTTCTGCTGTTGACATAGCTATGGTGGTTTGCCTTTTACTAGCCCATGAAATTAAATTCTCACCAATGAACTGGCAGTTACCACTGGTGGATTTTCTTTCAATTCTATCACCAGCATAGTCAGCATCACAGAATCCAATCAGCTTGTAGTCATTGGATTTCTGATACAGTAATCCAATGTTACAGGTAGCTTTCAAATACCTAAAGATTCTCTTCACATCAGTGGGATGAGATTCTCTAGGATCTGATTGAAATCTTGCACACAAATAGACACTGAATAAAATGTCAGGTCTTGAGGCAGTTAGATAAAGAAGAGATCCAATCATACCTCTATACAGCTTCTGATCAACCTTGCGTTCAGACTCTTCTTTGCCTAGACTTGATGTAGGATGCATTGGAGTATTCATGGGTTTGCAATCTTCTACGTTGAACTTTTTCAGAAGATCCTTTATATATTTGGATTAATGAATGAATGTTCCTTTCTCTGTTTGATTTATTTGAATACCAAGAAAGAACTTCAATTCTCCCATCATACTCATTTCAAACTCATCCTGCATAAGCTTAGAAAAATTCTTGCAAAGAGTGGCATTAGTTGATCCAAAAATGATATCATCAACATATATTTGAATGATCAAAATGTCTTTCTTAAGGGTCTTTTTGAAAAGTGTATTGTCAACTTGTCCTTTTTCAAAACCATTGTCAACCAAAAAAGTACTCAGAGTCTCATACCAAGCTCTGGGAGCTTGTTTGAGTCCATAGAGTGACTTCTTTAGTCTAAACACATGACCAGGATTTGTTAAGTCTTCAAATCCAGGAGGTTGTTTGACATACACTTCTTCAGAAATGACACCATTTAGAAATGCACTTTTCACATCCATTTGATATAGAGTAATACCATTATTGACTGCATAGGATAAAAGTAACCTGATTGCTTCCAGTCTTGCTACTGGAGCATATGTTTCAAATTTATAGATGAAGGTGGAGCGTGTTTGATTCGAATTTGATGCAGTGAGATTGCGCCAGCTGTAGATAGTACCTTTGTTAACCAAATCAAGTAACCTTGTATACAATCAATCTTGGGGAAAACGTTTTATCCAAATCAAGTAAAGAGTTCGTACAATAGTACAAACGTCACTATTATGTGGATAAGATTGATTCCTTCAGCATTTGGAATGTCAGAGTATAATCATTGATGCAGAGAATGTTCTTCTGACAAAACGACTCTCACTGCTCTAATCAGAGTCTGATATGTATCTTCTGATTAGTAAAACTTGCATCCTCTGATGAATCACATATGCATCTTCTGATGTCTTCAAGTTCTGATCAGAGTTTGCTTTCCATATCAGAGCTTCCAATGTGCTTTTAATGAATATAAAAATTAACTTGAATATCTGCACACTTGGAGTAAATAATTAGTATACCCTATTGTACATTAATACTTTTGTTATCATCAAAACTTAATTGGGTCATATCAGAACCTCTTTTGTTCCAACACACTCTGCCAGCAATAGATAACAAAGATGCCTTCCAGGCTGATAATTTTAACTTAATCCTATCAGCAATAGGTTGAAGAACACTGGACTTAGGTTTGCCTTTAAAAATAGGAATTCCCAGGTAATTAAAAGGCAAAGAACCTAAGTTAAAATTGAATAACTGAGCAATGAAATTTAACCTCCCTTGAGTGATAGAACCAGAAAAAATGGTAGACTTTGAGTTATTGATTACCTGACCAGATTCTATAACATAAAGATTGAATAATTCTTTTAAATGTCTCAAGCCATTCAAACTACCTTTACAAAATATCATCAGATCATCAACATAGAAAGAGTGTGAAGGAACTCTAACATTTCTTGTTCCTTTAATCTGATTTAGAGTACCTTGTGACACAAGTCTAGAAATACTTCTACTCAGAACTTCTTCAGCCAAGCAAAACAAAAGAGGAGATAGAGGATCACCTTGCCTAACTCCCCTATTATAATTGAAATAACCATGAGCTTTGCCATTAATTGAGATTGAACGGAAAGCAGATTGAAGAATAACATGCACCCAGTTACAGAATTTTTCATTAAATCTAAATGTTTTGAGAACTTTCAGCAAGAAATGCCAATCCAAAGCCTTGGTGATATCAATTTTAGGAGCTAAATTACCACCAAAAGACTTATTGTGAAGAAGATTAGCAGCCTCAGAAGCAATACACATGCAATTCTTGATATCTCTACCATGAATGAAACCATGCTGCTCATCAGATAATTTTAAATTTTAAATTTGCCATTGCAATTGGCCTGTATTGATCAATTGAAGAAGCATCAGAAGACTTGGGAAGCAAGGCAATGATGTTTGAGTTGAAACCAGGCATAATCCAACTGGTAGAAAAAAATTGAAGAACAACATTTACAACATCAGTCTTCACAATGTCCCAGTAATGTTGAGAGGAAAAAAGCACCAAAACCATCTAGCCCGGGAGCACTGTCCTTGTTGCGAGCAAAAACAGCTGCTTTAATTTCCAAGTGAGTGGGCAAAACAATTAAGAGAGCATTAAGATCATCATTCACCAAATTTGGAATAACTTCCTCAGCAAGCCTGGATTCCTGCAAAACAATGTTAGTGCAAAATAAGTTTTTATAATAATTCACCACATGCTCAGATATTTGGGCGTGGTTTGTGATCACTGTTTCACCATCTTGTAGGGAATTAATGATTTTGGTTGAAGTTTTGATTTTTGCTAGTCTGTGGAAATATTTTGTATTCCTATCACCCTCCAAGTGCCAATTGATCCTAGCTTTTTCCTGCCAAAAAGCCTCCTGCCTACTCAAAGCCTCTTCATAACTAGCACTAGCTACTCTTTCTTCAAGTAATAAAGCATCAGAGTGACCATTTTGTTGAATTTGAGATTGAATTTGTTGAAGTTTAAGTTCAGTAGAAGACACCAGATCATGCACATTACCAAAAATTTCTTTGTTCCACACATTTAACTTGGCTTTAAGATTCTTCAATTTCTGACTGAGAACAAACATAGGACAACCAACCACCACCTTATTCCAACAATCAGAGATAATGTTTTTACAATCAGAATGCAATGACCACATTTTCATAAATTTAAATTGAGAAGCATGAGAAACAAATGTGGTTTGATACTCAAACAACATAGGGAAATGATCTGATCTGAGTTTAGTAAGAGATGAAACAGTAGAAATACAACAAAGATCCAACCATGATTGATTACAAACCACTCTATTAAGTCTTTTTTCAGTGTGCCTAACTCCCCCTCTCCCATTATTCCAAGTGAAATCAGCACCTCTAGTGGGAAGATGAACAAGGTTGAAAGAGTCTGTCCAGTTATTAAATTCTTCAATAGGCAGTCTAGCAGGTGTAACTCTACCTCTATGCTCATGTGCCCCCATTATAACATTAAAATCACCAATAAAATGAAGGAAAATAGCGTTATTTTAAGCAGCGGAATTCAAAAGTTTTCCTTAGTTTGATCCTTACGAATTGGGCATGATATGTGTTTTAGGGTTCTTACCTCTTGAAGGGAAGAACCTTTGAATCACGATCTCTTGTAGGGAAGAACCTTTGAATCACGAACAAGACGATCACGAGCGTTGATGAAGATCACCGACGCCTCTAACTAGTCCACACGGACAGTCACCTTCAATAGAGTGCTAGCCCTTTATGTTTGAAGGCTATGCAAGAATATTGAGAGAGAGAGAGAATTATTTTAGGATTTTCAATTCTAAAATATTCTTGTGCTTTTTGTTGTGTTTTGAGCAATGACAAGAGGTCTCTATTTATAGATATTTCTTGTCTTGTGCATCAAGACAACTCTTGTCTTGTGCACCAAGATATCTCTTATTGGGCAAAGCCCAACAAGAAACAAAACTAGGGCGCGCGCCCCCCATGAGTGGTAGTACTCATGTGCGCGCCCTCCCACCATAACCTATGGTGTTCTTGCTCGTTTAAATTACCGTGATACCCTTATCACATTGCACATACACCGTACCTTACGGTGTTCCTTAATTATCTCAATATTATACTGTCCTTATGTGTGTGACCCTTGTAGGTTTCCATAACGTTGGCAATTATATTAAATCCTTTATTTAATATAATAAACAATGAGCGGTATCTAGCAACACATCATTGCTACCCAAGTTATGAGAAATTAACATGTGATCATAACATAACATTTAGTGATAATATATGCGTGTATAATTACCCCTTTGCCCTTTATGTCTATATTGAACACAAAGCATACTTGGTGTCATCTTTGTCCAATTCAATATTGGGCCCATGACATTTATCCTGTTATGCAGAATTGGCAAATTCCATCTAGGTCACTACTGTCCCTCAACATGCTTTGTGAAGTACCCATCAACTGCCTTTATGGTTTTCCTGTTACGGACAACGTTAGATCAGCAACAAAGTACTTGACTCCACATCTAGGGTACAAAGTGGTTTCAGGTCTAAGGGCGGTTTACACCATTATCACCATGAGAGTAACTTATGACACTTTGCATAACTTTGCATGTAGTACTCTCATAGCGGGTGTAGCGGGCTGGAAAATTCCATCTTGCGTAACACAATGAAGTCGCCATTGACGTTTATTTATCCCAGAGGGGGAAAGGAAAATATCACGAAAACCTTGGTAAACACGGTTGAAGAACCATGGCGGGTTCGGGAGTTGGTTATGCGAGAGGAATGTATTAGCACCCCTCGCATCCATCGTACTCGATGGGAACCGTTTAGGTAGTTTGGGTTTGTTTGCGTAGGTTTGAATTAAATTACTCTATCACTTGGCTATTTTCTACTTCGTTTCCAAAGAAATTAAAAGAAAAGTTTTTATTATTTGAGTTTGACGGTTGTACGAGCCCGCTCCTATGTATTCCCCGGTGCAATGGGAAACTCAAAACTCATGTAGTTCTGGTAAAAAATGTTTGTGTGGTTGGTTGATTTTAAACGGGTAACGTTTATTTCGTATTCCGCTGACACAACGACGGTTGTGTGCTCTGCTTAGAGGCTTAAGCTGTGTGTGTATCAGAGGAATAGATGAAACGTGTATCCATTGCGAAAGAGTTGAATAACGGATGCTGCTTATTTCGCATTCCGCTGATACAATGACGCTTGTATGCTCTACTCAGAGGCTTAAGCTGTGTATGTATCAGAGGAATGGATAAAGCGTATATCCATTGTAAAAAAGAAAGTTTGAATAACGGATGTTACTTATTTCGCATTCCGCTGATACAACGACGCTTGCATGCTCTACTTAGAGGCTTAAGCTGTGTATGTGTCAGAGGAATGGATAAAGCGTATATCCATTGTAAAAAAGAAAGTTTGAATAACGGATGTTGCTTATTTCGCATTCCGCCGATACAACGACGCTTGTATGCTCTACTTTAGAGGCTTAAGCTGTGTATGTATCAGAGGAATGGATAAAGCGTATATCCATGTTTTCTGAAAAGAAGTTTAAGTGTGTGGGGTTAATTTTAACGCTTGTTTCAGAATGAGAGCAGCTTGAGTAAACTAGTCAACTGACCGGCTACCAAGACAACTCGGGGAAGAAAGAAGCAACTGCCAGATTCTCCCTTTTTCATTCTTTAGCTGTTATGAAAATCTTTAATTAAGTTTATTAAGAAACAATGTTTGAAAGAAAGACGGGTGTTGGTTTATTTTAACGCTTGTTTTAGAATGAGAGTTGCTTGAGTAAACTAGTCAACTGACCGGCTACCAAGACAACTCGGGGAAGAAAGAAGCAACTGCCAGATTCTCCCTTTTTCATTCTTCGATTGTCATGAAAACCTTTAATTAAGTTTATTTAAGAAATAGTGTCTAAAAGAAAAGACGAGCATTAGTTAATTTTAACACTTGTTTTAGAATGAGAGTTGCTTGAGTAAACTAGTCAACTGACCGGCTACCAAGACAACTCGGGGAAGAAAGAAGCAACTGCCAGATTCTCCCTTTTTCATTCATTAGTTATTGTGAAAATGTTCATTAATTTATTTATGAAAGCAAAGTCCAAAAGGAAAAAAAGTAGGGGAACCACAAAGATCGCAACAATATAATAGCAAATACAAGTGGTATAATAACAAAGTAATGATGTAAATGATCATAGTATGAATGCAATTGCTCTAATTAAAGATGCATGAATCAAATGATATAATTTAAATAATGCATGAATGCAACAATGAATGAACACATATGAAGCAATAATTAAATATGATGCAAAAAATAATGTTGCGAACAATTAGATAAATATGCATGAATGTGAATGAATAAGCTAACATAAGCAAACATGATCATCATAAGCTAATTAGAGCTAAACAAAATTTTGTGCAAGAGAAAGTGACCCAAAAATACTTAGAAAAGTAATTTGGTTCACTTAAGCACTTATGAAAATAAGCTAAACGCGATTAATTCTCAAAATGACTTATAAAAATAAGCTAAAAGCAATGACAATTAATTCTGGAAATTAAACAAGATCTCAGCACCCTAAATTGGGTCAATAAGCTTAAAAAGCTATTGTTCCAATAAGTGCTTTTGAAATAAGGTAAAATAATTAATTACGCTACAATAACTTAATTAATAAGCTAAAACATAAAATAAATGCTAGAAACATAAAGGAAAAATTTCAGCATAACAAAAATGGTCAAAATAGCTTAAATAAGCTACTGGCCAAATAAGTGCTTTTGAAATAAGCTGAAAAATCACTTAACAAACTAAGTCAGGGGGGTGCAAATTGTTCAGGAACAGTAAAAAGTGGGGGGTGCAGATAGCAAGTCTGCAACCCCAGGGCCCAAGCCCACGCGTTCAGTCCAAACAAAAAACAAAACAGAACAAAAAAAATAATCCAGTGCGGTAAGGAAATGGGGTACACGGTAAGATTTTAAAACATGGGCTACGTGATGAATCTGATGCGCGTGATTGAAAAATCACGATCTAATCTGGGTCGTCCACTTTCGCGCGTGTGATCCAACGGTTGGGATCAAGTCTGGGCAGCTGAAGATGATCTTCATCTTCTCCGGCGAACTCAAGAACACCGGCACGGTGGTCCGGTCGCGGGAGATGATTCTAGCCACCAAATCCAACGAAACGAAAGCCTATCCCGCTCATTTTTTCACAAGGATCGCGAATCCGTGCTTGGTTTCTTGAAATCAGACCTGCAAAAGCAAATACGAAGCAAACACCAAACGAACACAAAAATGGAAAAATACGATCTAGTACAAATTGGTTCAAATTAATTATGGATTAAGCTTCATGGAGTTCTGGCGAGTACAGGGAAGCAAAAATCAAGTCCAATGGATCTCTCTAACTCTCAGTCCATTACCTTTGGTTTCAAGCTTTTTTGAGGTTTGGTTATGGTATTTTTGGACGGTTTTGATTGCGATTTGGCACGGGTATAGTCTACTGGAAGTGTTTGGAAGCTTATTTGATGAAGAAATTGAAGTTTGAAGGTGGTTTTAATGGATTTCGAATTTGAGAAAATGAGAGAAAAAAGTTGAAGTTTTTGATGATTTTTGATCTGATTTTCTTCCTCTCCCAACACTAGCTGCGCAGCAGCTCTAGTATATGGTATATATAGGATGAATTAGGGTTAGAAATGGTTGGTGTAGGGAGTAAGAAAGGGTAGAAATGGTATAGTACAAATGATTGACTTTTTGTGATTTTTTTGGTATGGATAATGTGGAATTTTGTTGTACTATTTGATGAGGTGGAGAGGAATAGAACCTTCTAGGTTGCTAATGATAGAAATGATGAGGTGTCAATGATTGGGAATTTTTTTGGCATTTCTTTGATTTTTTGGACAAAATAGCAAGATTAAATAATCACATGAAATAATAAAATGAAATGTTGAAAAAATAAAAATGCATATGCATGATGATGGATGATGATTTTGATTTTGAATCTAATATGATGTTGATTAGAATGGAAAATTATGAAGGAAAAGGTTACTTGAATTACAAGTAACAAAAATAAAATAAATGGAAAAAGGTAAATAAATAAAACAAAAGGGCAAAAAAGTAAAAAAGTTCAATAATGATCATGCAATGTAAAATATACCAAGAAAAATGTTTTTTATGGATTTTTGTGCCAAAGTTGACTTTTTGGGTCAACAGTTGACTTTTCGAAATCAAAGGTTGACTTTTGTTGACTTTTTTAAAAAATGCAAAATTGTGGTAAAAATGGAAAAAAAGTGAAAATAGGGTGGGGCAAAATTAGGTTATGACAGCTGCCCTATTTAATTAGCTTAAACCGTAAGAATGCGAATAACCCTGGTATTCGTATTCTTTTGGTGGAAGATAATTAAATACAGAATGCCCTAATTTTGCATGAGCATGAGTAATGATGAGAGGAACGAGTATACCTATTATTATTCCTTTAGGGGAACCGGGCAAACTCGAAAGAAAAATGAATGACACCAACCTTAACCAGCCACCTATGCTGAAAATACTTGGTGAAATCGAGTAGATCTTATCCAGCCGCTCTCACTGAAGATCAATCTGAAGTTGTGTAGATTTTATCCAGCTCTCACTGGAGGTCCATCTGAAGTTGTGAAGATTTTATCCAGCTCTCGCTGGAGATCCATCTGTAATTGTGAAGATTTTATCCAGCTCTCACTGGAGGTCCATCTGAAGTTGAAGATTTTATCCAGCTCTCATTGGAGATCCATCTGAAGTTGAAGATTTTATCCAGCTCTCACTGGAGATCCATCTGAAGTTGAGGAGATTTTATCCAGCTCTCACTGGAGATCCATCTGTAGTTGTGAAGATTTTATCCAGCTCTCACTGGAGATCCATCTGTAGTTGAAGATTTTATCCAGCCGCTCTCACTGAAGGTCAATCTGTAGTTGAGTAGACCTTATTCAGCTCTCACTGAAGATCAATCTGAAGTTGAGTAGATCTTATTCAGCTCTCACTGAAGATCCCTCTGAAGTTGAGTAGATTTTATCCAGCCGCTCTCACTGAAGGTCAATCTGAAGTTTGAGTAGATTTTATCCAGCCGCTCTCACTGAAGGTCAATCTGAAGTTTGAGTAGATTTTATCCAGCCGCTCTCACTGAAGGTCAATCTGAAGTTGAGGAGATTTTATTCAGCTCTCACTGAAGATCCCTCTGAAGTTGAGTAGATTTTATCCAGCCGCTCTCACTGAAGGTCAATCTGAAGTTTGAGTAGATTTTATCCAGCCGCTCTCACTGAAGGTCAATCTGAAGTTTGAGTAGATCTTATCCAGCTCTCACTGAAGATCCCTCTAAAGTTGAGTAGATTTTATCCAGCCGCTCTCACTGAAGGTCAATCTGTAGTTGTTGAGATCTTATTCAGCCGCTCTCACTGAAGGTCAATCTGAAAGTTGTTGAGATTTTATCCAGCCGCTCTCACTGAAGGCCAATCTGAAGTTGAGAAGATTTTATCCAGCCGCTCTCACTGAAGGTCAATCTGTAGTTGTTGAGATCTTATTCAGCCGCTCTCACTGAAGGTCAATCTGAAGTTGAGAAGATTTTATCCAGCCGCTCTCACTGAAGGTCAATCTGAAAGTTGTTGAGATTTTATCCAGCCGCTCTCACTGAAGGTCAATCTGAAGTTGTTGAGATCTTATTCAGCCGCTCTCACTGAAGATCAATCTGAAATTGAGGAGATTTTATCCAGCCGCTCTCACTGAAGGTCAATCTGTAGTTGTAGAGATCTTATTCAGCCGCTCTCACTGAAGGTCAATATGAAGTTGTTGAGATCTTATTCAGCCGCTCTCACTGAAGATCAATCTGAAATTGAGGAGATTTTATCCAGCCGCTCTCACTGAAGGTCAATCTGAAGTTTGTTGTAAGGGTGTGCTTATGCAAACTGTTGTGGTTATCCTGTAGAAGAAATTTTCCAGAGGGTTTGCAATTCACTGGGGAGGTGATTTTTCAACTAGTCTGCTAGGGAGACAATTTACCAACCGACTTGCTAGGAAAAAGGTCAGACTGTCTTTCTTGATGATTAAGGGACCAAAAGCTGTATTCTTCGAGGAAAAACTTTCGAGCCTGCTTTATGAATGCATGTTTATCATGATTATTTATGCATGAAATGAAATGCGTGTATATGATGACATGAAATGATTGTGTGCTATTAGAAGTCGGGTTTCAACATGGGTATTAATGAACACTAGATTTTATTTGGGTTCCGTTGAATATTGGATTTTAAGTGGACGCCAATAATGATTGGTCTTTGAGGGTGTGCCAATAATGATTGGACTTTAAGGGTGTTTTCCAATAATGATTGGACTTCGAGGGTGTGCCAATAATGATTGGACTTTGAAGGTGTTTTCCAATAGTGATTGGACTTCGAGGGTGTGCCAATAATGATTGGACTTTGAAGGTGTGTCAATAATGATTGGACCTTGAGGGTGTGCCAATAATCATTGGACTTGTCAATGCAAGATTAGGTTCTTGATTGTGGATGTTTGATTTGGCTATTTGGTTATTTCTGAGTCATTGGTCTTGTGGTATGGGGCATACCTGATGCTTGAATGAAATGACGTGATCAATGCATGTTAATGATTTACATGAATGAAATGACATGACTAATGCATGACGCTTATTTGCATGAATGAAATGACATGACTAATGCATGACGATGACTGATGCCCCTATGGAGGGTGGGAGTGTTTCGGGTATCAAGGCTTTTTGTGGAATGGTGGCTTGAAGTTAATCCCCAACACAAATTCCGGACTTAATGGTTGCAGATATATATCAGTCTTAGCTTGAGTAGCTGGAAGGTATAGGGAGAACTTGACCCTGTGTATCATATCTTGCCCCAGTCTGTTGGGCATCTGAAGTATTTGGCTTTTTTCTTGATTTTTGGCCAACTTACTGATATTGGTTCTCCCTCTCTGAGAGGTATGCCCCTAGATTGAGCCATTCTGAAACATGATTGGCTGGGCCAACAAGATCTTCAGGTGATCTGCCCCTAGTCATCAGAGTTTGCTTTTGATTGGTAGAACCCCAAGGTGGTTTGCCCCTAATCAAGAGTGTCTTGAACTGATTTATTAGGTCCTTGAAATCTGGGTTTCGATACCGCTTTCCATGATGCGATCTTAGGACATTCTGTCTATGCTGAATGACCTTTCTAGGGAATGTGCCCCATGGTTAAATGAAGTTCTGAGACGATTGCCCCAGATTGGTCCAAGGTTCTGCTTGATTGCTCGGTAACAACTCAGAGTTGGAACTTCTTTATTGTCAAGTGCTGACTGGCAGATAAACCTGTTTGCTTGAAATAGGAATTCTAATGCCATTATAATGCAAGTTTTGAAATGGAAATTGAGATGGTATTTATGTACCATGGATGTATATTGTGGAAGAAAGTGTGAGAGTATGATATTAACAAAAGATTTTTGTGAGTCAGGTTAACGCAACCTTGCTACCGTATGCTTTCAAAATAAACCTTGCTTCAATTAGGTCTTTTGAGGGTTGTAACGTGGCCTGGTTCACGGTTTCTGAATAAAAGGATATGAGGCTCAAAGTTTGATTTTAACCCGTCCCATTCTTCGTGATGATCTTCAGCCCTATGTTCAATTAACTAAACTCATGAATTCAAGTACCAAGAGGTTTTTTTTTGGGATTGTCATCGTGAGTATATGATGGCTTGGGAGCCGAGGACGTGTTCCCCCTTTTTTTTTGTGTGGCAGTCACATTGCCTTTTCTTTGGTCACATGACTTTGTTTTGTCGTGAATCTTGGTGACCTTCGCTTTTTGTATTTTTTTTCATTTTTTTTTCAATCCCTAACTTTTGCCTAGACTATTCTTTTGCATTTTTAGTCTAGCGGGATACCCAAATTTTTGCCTAAGCCATTTTGAGGTTTTGACTTAGTGGGCTTTTCTTTCTTCTTTTTTTTTGATTTTGTTTGGCGAATTGTGACTGCCTTGATGATGGGTGATGAGGAACACCTTATTGATTTTTGCTTTTCTCTTGAAACTCGAACGCATGGTCGAATTAATTGAACACTATCCTGCCCCGGGTTAAAAATTGCGGTTTTTTCGTATAGAAAGAAACACCAACTTCTAGGCTCAAAGGCGGTGACTACGGATTATCTTCCTTATTTCTCCGGTGTTTGGGGATTCGAAACAATGCCTTACATCATCAGCAAAGTTTTATTCGAAAGCATACTGTAGCAATTTGGTTATTTCATTTTTCATCATCCTCTCTCCAATCTTTGTTCAAACGGAAATGATAAAGAAAGAAATGAAATGAGAATTATTGATATATATATTTTTTGCTTTTGTGAAGAGTAAGAAAGAAAAGTGAATGGACATGAAAGAATGGATTCAAAACATGCATTATTATTTCATTAAGATTACTATTGCAAACAAACAAAGTTAAAATGCTAATAAAGCTTAACAAACAAGGAAATTAAAACAGGGCAGCCTAAAGATAGTTTCATGGCTTGATTCAATCCTTGAACTCATCAACTAGCATCCAAAGATGGGTCTACATGACCGGACAACAGACTATCCTTCACAATTGGGCTCTCCCTCTTTGAAAGTTAACAGTTTCTGATCAATGAGCTCTTGAACCTTGTGTTTGAAGGCCCTGCAGTTATCAATAGTATGTCCTTCTGCCCCAAGATGGAACTCACATTTCGCCTTGGGATTATACCAATTAGGGAATGGCGCAATCATTGGCTTTAAAGCTCTTGGGGTTATAATTCCATTGTGCACTAAATATGATAAGAGCTGACTGCATGGCATTGGGATTGGGTCAAAGACTTTTCTCTTTTCATTGGTCTTTGGTTGATTCTGCTGATGTCCCAAGTTCTGTGCGAACTGTCCTGACTGGGAATAATTCAAAGGCGTCTGTATTGCCTGTTTTGGAAACCCTTGAGATTGTTGAGGTTGAACAACTGTTGGATATTGATGATTGAAGCATGGGGCGCGAGCTGGCACCGTCGAGCAAGAGTGAGAGTGTGGTGGGCTGACATTGTTGGGCAAGAATGATTCCATCATCCTTAGCTTGTCCTCTATTGCCTTGAACCTTTGGCGAGTCTCCTCACTCGGGGATACAACAGATTTTCCCTTAGAGTTATTACCTTGATGGGCGTTCTTGGGATTCTCTAGACTTTGAGGCATAGCAAACCTGGGTTGGACCTGATGAGTTCTTGGCTGGCCAACTAGAAATTCAGTGTTGGTACCCATTGACTCTTTGGGTACTTGAGCAACCATAGAAGTATATCCAGATGATGAATCGAATGATGGCCATACCACATTTGACAATGGGGAATCAATTGGAGGATTTGCCCCTACTGTTGTAGCGTCTACTCTTGAAGGCAGAATGAGACTAGCTAATATTTCCAAAACACGGTCCAACTTGTCAGTCACTTGGTCCACATCGCCTCTCAAGGCATCAATCTGTTTCTGCATGTTTTCCATGGTTTCCTTGAAATGCTTTGAGTCTGGTATCAGTGTCGGGAATGTAGCTGTTTATGTGAACAGGTAAGGATGAGATAATGTTTTTTGTATGAATGCAAATGCATGTAAAAGTCTTTTATGCTTTATCACTTTATTTTTGAAATGTTATGCAAAAAATATCTTTGTATGAATGCATGAGTGCATGGATGCTTGGATGCACTTTTGTAGCAGATTCTGTCACAGTGAAGCAGAGGTTCAATTTTCATTTCTGAGGTCAAAAGGCTCAAAGTTACCTACAACCCACCCCTCTCACATGTTGTTCTAGGTTTAATATGGTTAAATCACGGATCACCTCTTTGGAAACGATGCCGTTATTGCACGGCAAACGCGTCCAAAGAGGAATCTCTCGGGTTCTAAACAGAGGTCCCTAATAACAAGGTTTGGTTCTAGACCGGTCAACAAAAGGTCTCTAGAGTCACGGACCCCACGAGAAAACATCAGAGACACTAGTCAACTGTCCGGTGTCCTGACATCTCCAAGAGGATCTACTCTAGGCGAGGTGATTATGTTAGAGTCACTAGTCAACTGTCCGGTGACCTAACATAAAGACCTCTAGCTTAACTTAAGCTCTTCTCAAGCTCGGGTGCAGAGCTTCTCACAGTAACCACGCCTCAAGGGCAAAAGAAAAATAAAAGAAGGAGTAGAAGAAGAGAAACAGCCAACCAAGCAGATAATCGACAGAAAATAAAAGATAAAGCAAGATACTGCAAACCTGGGAATAGCAAACAAACAAACCAACTAAACTGGGCTTAACTCTCAAGTGTCCCCAGTGAAGTCGCCAGCTGTAGCGGGCTGGAAAATTCCATCTTGCGTAACGCAATGAAGTCGCCATTGACGTTTATTTATCCCAGAGGGGGAAAGGAAAATATCACGAAAACCTTGGTAAACACGGTTGAAGAACCGTGGCGGGTTCGGGAGTTGGTTATGCGAGAGGAAGGTATTAGCACCCCTCGCATCCATCGTACTCGACGGGAACCGTTTAGGTAGTTTGGGTTTGTTTGCGTAGGTTTGAATTAAATTACTCTATCACTTGGCTATTTTCTACTTCGTTTCCAAAGAAATTAAAAGAAAAGTTTTCATTATTTGAGTTTGACGGTTGTAGGAGCCCGCTCCTACGTATTCCCCGGTGCAATGGGAAACTCAAAACTCACGTAGTTCTGGTAAAAAATGTTTGTGTGGTTGGTTGATTTTAAACGGGTAACGTTTATTTCGTATTCCGCTGACACAACGACGGTTGTGTGCTCTGCTTAGAGGCTTAAGATGTGTGTGTATCAGAGGAATAGATAAAATGTGTATCCATTGCGAAAGAGTTGAATAACGGATGCTGCTTATTTCGCATTCCGCTAATACAACGTCGCTTGTATGCTCTACTCAGAGGCTTAAGCTGTGTATGTATCAGAGGAATGGATAAAGCGTATATCCATTGTAAAAAAGAAAGTTTGAATAACGGATGTTACTTATTTCGCATTCCGCTGATACAACGACGCTTGCATGCTCTACTTAGAGGCTTAAGCTGTGTATGTGTCAGAGGAATGGATAAAGCGTATATCCATTGTAAAAAAGAAAGTTTGAATAACGGATGTTGCTTATTTCGCATTCCGCCGATACAACGACGCTTGTATGCTCTACTTTAGAGGCTTAAGCTGTGTATGTATCAGAGGAATGGATAAAGCGTATATCCATGTTTTCTGAAAAGAAGTTTAAGTGTGTGGGGTTAATTTTAACGCTTGTTTCATAATGAGAGCAGCTTGAGTAAACTAGTCAACTGACCGGCTACCAAGACAACTCGGGGAAGAAAGAAGCAACTGCCAGATTCTCCCTTTTTCATTCTTTAGCTGTTATGAAAATCTTTAATTAAGTTTATAAAGAAACAGTGTTTGAAAGAAAGACGGGTGTTGGTTTATTTTAACGCTTGTTTTAGAATGAGAGTTGCTTGAGTAAACTAGTCAACTGACCGGCTACCAAGACAACTCGGGGAAGAAAGAAGCAACTGACAGATTCTCCCTTTTTCATTCTTCGATTGTTATGAAAACCTTTAACTAAGTTTATTTAAGAAATAGTGTCTAAAAGAAAAGACGAGCATTAGTTAATTTTAACACTTGTTTTAGAATGAGAGTTGCTTGAGTAAACTAGTCAACTGACCGGCTACCAAGACAACTCGGGGAAGAAAGAAGCAACTGCCAGATTCTCTCTTTTTCATTCATTAGTTATTGTGAAAATGTTCATTAATTTATTTATGAAAGCAAAGTCCAAAAGGAAAAAAAGTAGAGGAACCACAAAGATCGCAACAATATAATAGCAAATACAAGTGGTATAATAACAAAGTAATGATGTAAATGATCATAGTATGAATGCAATTGCTCTAATTAAAGATGCATGAATCAAATGACATAATTTAAATAATGCATGAATGCAACAATGAATGAACACATATGAAGCAATAATTAAATATGATGCAAAAAATAATGTTGCGAACAATTAGATAAATATGCATGAATGTGAATGAATAAGCTAACATAAGCAAACATGATCATCATAAGCTAATTAGAGCTAAACAAAATTTTGTGCAAGAGAAAGTGACCCAAAAATACTTAACAAAGTAATTTGGTTCACTTAAGCACTTATGAAAATAAGCTAAAAGCGATTAATTCTCAAAATGACTTATAAAAATAAGCTAAAAGCAATGACAATTAATTCTGGAAATTAAACAAGATCTCAGCACCCTAAATTGGGTCAATAAGCTTAAAAAGCTATTGTTCCAATAAGTGCTTTTGAAATAAGCTAAAATAATTAATTACGCTACAATAACTTAATTAATAAGCTAAAACATAAAATAAATGCTAGAAACATAAAGGAAAAATTTCAGCATAACAAAAATGGTCAAAATTGCTTAAATAAGCTACTGGCCAAATAAGTGCTTTTGAAATAAGCTGAAAAATCACTTAACAAACTAAGTTAGGGGGGTGCAAATTGTTCAGGAACAGTAAAAAGTGGGGGGTGCAGATAGCAAGTCTGCAACCCCAGGGCCCAAGCCCACGCGTTCAGTCCAAACAAAAAACAAAACAGAACAAAAAAAAATAATCCAGTGCGGTAAGGAAATGGGGTACACGGTAAGATTTTAAAACCTGGGCTGCGTGATGAATCTGATGCGCGTGATTTAAAAATCACGATCTAATCTGGGTCGTCCACTTTCGCGCGCGTGATCCAACGGTTGGGATCAAGTCTGGGCAGCTGAAGTTGATCTTCATCTTCTCCGGCGAACTCAAGAACACCGGCACGGTGGTCCGGTCGCCGGAGATGATTCTAGCCACCAAATCCAACGAAACGAAAGCCTATCCCGCTCGTTTTTTCACAAGGATCACGAATCCGTGCTTGGTTTCTTGAAATCAGACCTGCAAAAGCAAATACGAAGCAAACACCAAACGAACACAAAAATGGAAAAATACGATCTAGTACAAATTGGTTCAAATTAATTATGGATTAAGCTTCATGGAGTTCTGGCGAGTACAGGGAAGCAAAAATCAAGTCCAATGGATCTCTCTAACTCTCAGTCCATTACCTTTGGTTTCAAGCTTTTTGGAGGTTTGGTTATGGTATTTTTGGACGGTTTTGATTGCGATTTGGCACGGGTATAGTCTACTGGAAGTGTTTGGAAGCTTATTTGATGAAGAAATTGAAGTTTAAAGGTGGTTTTAATGGATTTCGAATTTGAGAAAATGAGAGAAAAAAGTTGAAGTTTTTGATGATTTTTGATCTGATTTTCTTCCTCTCCCAACCCTAGCTGCGCAGCAGCTCTAGTATATGGTATATATAGGATGAATTAGGGTTAGAAATGGTTGGTGTAGGGAGTAAGAAAGGGTAGAAATGGTATAGTACAAATGATTGATTTTTTGTGATTTTTTTGGTATGGATAATGTGAAATTTTGTTGTACTATTTGATGAGGTGGAGAGGAATAGAACCTTCTAGGTTGCTAATGATAGAAATGATGAGGTGTCAATGATTGAGAATTTTTTTGGCATTTCTTTGATTTTTTGGACAAAATAGCAAGATTAAATAATCACATGAAATAATAAAATGAAATGTTGAAAAAATAAAAATGCATATGCATGATGATGGATGATGATTTTGATTTTGAATCTAATATGATGTTGATTAGAATGGAAAATTATGAAGGAAAAGGTTACTTGAATTACAAGTAACAAAAATAAAATAAATGGAAAAAGGTAAATAAATAAAACAAAAGGGCAAAAAAGTAAAAAAGTTCAATAATAATCATGCAATGTAAAATATACCAAGAAAAATGTTTTTTATGGATTTTTGTGCCAAAGTTGACTTTTTGGGTCAACAGTTGACTTTTCCAAGTCAAAGGTTGACTTTTGTTGACTTTTTTAAAAAATGCAAAATTGTGGTAAAAAATGGAAAAAAGTGAAAATAGGGTGGGGCAAAATTAGGGTATGACAGCGGGTCAATCCGGTATAAATATTACTCCTAATATTTCTTATACCTATGTCAAGACTTGATATCTCCTTATCCCATGATCAATGAGATGCGATCATCAGTTTATCTTCATAATAGTCTTTATGCTTTAAGGTTATCCCTTTTCACCTTAAAGCTCGACTATGGATACTTTAAGAATAGCGTCTTTATGTTTAATGTAATCTCATGATTAAGTCACACTTAATATTAAACGGACTTTCTATTATAGGGACTTCATTATTTTGAACGTTACAAACATAATAAAGAAATGCCTATTATTATTAATAAATAAAGCACTAAAGTATTGACCTCTTGGGCTTACTCCAACAATCTCCCACTAGCACTAGAGCCAATCAAGCATTACCTTAATACCCATAGACCTAGTATTCCCATCACACTTCAACTGCGCAAGAGCCTTTGTTAGTGGATTAGGAACTGTTTCCTATGTTGGTACCTTACGTATCTATCCAACTTTCTATTTCGATCTTTATCGAAATATAGAAGTGTCTAAGTATATATATGAATCGTTGGTGAGATCTATTCTCCGTTATTGTTTGCAAGATCAAACCATTACCATCACTAATGTGATTTAATGTAATCTGCAACACCGGAAATATAGCTTTAGCTCAATCATGAGCTAAACGATCCAAAATACTCCACCTCTGTAACTGAAATAAACATATTACTAAGCTATATAGCTTACAATGTCTATATTCAGGCATGATATACAATATATCAGTATGGAAACTACCATCAATATAACTTCCTTATAATGATATTTCCCACACCTACATATTTCAAGAAATGGTCCTTAGTTCCTTTTATGGTCCTTAGGGATATTCTTGAAGATCAGTTAGTGTCCAACACTAGTCTCAATTTTGGTACTTATTGAATATGCTACAAGCATATGGTGTATCTGATTAAGTACATATTATGATGTGTATGATTAATCCATCTTCCAAAGCATATGGATTATTTTCACATGTCTCTCTCTCATCCAATGAGATATGCTATTGTCCTTTAGACAAAGACCAATCTTCTGACACATGCGATGATTTTACACATCAAGTGTCTGAACACTTCATCAATATATGTACATAGGCTATTCCTAACTCTTTAGGAATCCTTGCCCAAATACATAGGATATTCCTAACTCTTTAGGAATTCTTGCCTAAGTATTTCATCAAGAGTTATTTCCTTAACCATGTCTCACATGTAAAAGGAAAAGGTTTTTGATGATTAATATGTCAGCCACATATAACACCAGATTAATATTATTACTTCCACTAACCTCCTTGTGTGCACAAGATTTTATTATTTGTTCCTTTTTGAAGTTTTGTGAAAAACGAATTTATAAGGGACAAATAATTAAACTTCTGAGAATTTTGATATAATCAAAATTAGATAGCTACAAATTGTATACTTTTCTAGCATCCTTTGAATCAAGCAAAACCCTTCGTATATGTCTAGTACATATATATGAGGTCACTCCAATTAAAGAATGCATCTTTGTTGTCCATCTGCTAAAACTTGTAGTACAATATTCAGTAAATATAATTTAAATAGATTTTAAGCTTTATGATTGCAATTATGATTTCATCATAACTTGCATTATGACTTTGCTTGAAACCTTAAATGATCAATTAAATCTTAAAGGGTATTCTCAATACCATCCATATCAGTGTTCAATAAGAATACTCACTTTCATCGTATGAGTCTTACTCATCCTGATGACAATACCATTATCACCATAAGGTATGTGTATATGGATTCTGTACAAGATTTCATGGCATTTAGCCACTTCTCAGAATTTAGGCCTTTTACGACCTCTTACCAAGTCAAAGATTCATCTTTCATGAAAACCATATCACCTTGTTGAGTCATGATTAGATCATACATCTCACCCATGTAATATGTTAGACTTATCTAGGATTTTGTGCAACTTAAACTGATGGTCCTTCAACAACTTTGAGGAACCGGTTTATGTTCCCTTTTCAAACAAATATATTTTGTGGTACTTGAACTTATTCAAGTTCTATATCACTCCCACTGTTTCTTTTAGAGACACACTCCCACTAGAGGAATGCTTCAAATCTAGCAACAAAACAACTTTTGTCCCAAGAGTGATATAAGACCAGTATCCCTTTGATTCTTTAGGATATTTCCACATATTTATTCTTCCAATTTTGGAATTAAATTTATCTGATAAATTTTTAGTCCAAATTTTCATAAAGACAAACTTTGGTGGTCTAACCTTTATATCATATATATGGTGTTTTTATGACTACTTTATAAAAGGGAAACTATTTGTGGGTGAAGATTAATTATAAGCAAATAAATTTCTAAGAGTCAATGACATAATTAAACTATCTTATATCATGTCAAACATGATGTGATAAAATAAGTTTATTATACTCCTTTAATTAAGTATTTATTACTATGACTTATTCATATGACTTAAATACTTTTGTCGAGTCATATCCTTTTACTCCATTTATCGAACTCCTTGACAAATTCAAAGATTTTCTAATTTGTGTCACACACATATCCCCATCTAATGATTTTAATCATCAATGTAAATGAAGTAAAATATACTCAATATAAATATGTTTAGTACTCGACATACATCTCATGTATATTGTTCAAATAGATCATGTATCAATTTACTTTCAACAAGTAATTAACACATCAAATGTTTGTACTACATAACAATGCTCTTGATATATACATATAAGGTCCAAATCTTATTTGGCTCTTATTACAACTGTTATAGATGTTCCTATCAAGATCATGGAGCCCTAGTCCATTACTTGATTTGGAGCACTAGTATAGAAGACTTTGCTCAAATGATGGGACCACTACTTGTCTCATCATTCAAAGCTACTTTTCATATCTTGTCAATACAAGGTATTTAATTAATACTTCTATTACCAAATAGAACTCAATAACAATTATTGTATTTTATTTCAAATTTGATTTTAAGTCATGGCATAGCTTTTATTGTCAATGAAGCAACTTGTTTCATTCTAGACATAGCTTGACTTAAACTTATAGTCAATGTTCTAATTCTTTAAGCACCTCTTTAGAGATTCAACATCGTGTATCATATACCCTTGATGTAGAAATAGAAACTTTGACTTTCTATAACTAGGTGTACAAAATTGAAGTCTCACTTCATTCTTTTATTTTGACTCTTTCATGAACTATCTACGGCACTCCCATTTCAACCAATTTGAAACATCCGTTCTCCTTTGGCAACCTTTATTGTTCTATTCAAATAAGAGGAGTATAAATCTCATTTATATCATATCTCTATTCTTTGACAGTGCAAATTATTTCTCATTCAATTCAACAATTTTCCGATAGATATAATAATTTTGACCATATCTATCCACTAAAATTGATTTGATTGAACCTATGACCAACTCTTTGGTCTATTGAGAAATTCTATCATACTTTGTCGTTCTTTCAAAAGAACTCGTTTTAAATGATCTCATCATTTCTTTTAAAAGTATGAAATATTCTATATCTAGATGTCAACTTGATGCTTCTGACAAGCATCTTTTTCCAATCTAGTTTATAGTAGGTACTTTTATAGAGTATAGTTCAATAGCTTAAAATTCTTCTTGCGTTTGAGAACAATTCTCAATTTGTGTACCAATTCAGAAACTCTTTTCTGAGATTCTTGTCCTTCATAAGGACAATATAATTTATATTGTATAAAATTTTAATTACAAAGATATGTAAGATATTTGTATAATTTTTAATAAGGACTTTTATTAAAACGCTTCCACTATTATATTCAAAACAAATGACCCTCACCATTTGATTCGGAAAATCCCGTTGGAAGATTTTCTAGTGGGTCAAGATCCATATTTCACTTTGTCTTAAGTCCGCGGTGGGCGGATTACACAAGACTTAGTTATTTAGGTAGGAACTCCTTCCAATTGTATCTCATACAATTCTTGAATATATCAATTGGGTGAATAACTCCTTATTCTAATTCATCTTATGAATTATTCCCAACCATTTGCTTCTTAAACTCATATAATCTCATTATATTTGTTAAGTTAAGTTTGACCCTTACTTTAGAAGTTGGATATTACAATTATCCCATCGCACCTTACCAATATAGAGTATGCACTTCGCGGTGGGCGAACCTACATAGTTCGATACTAGTCTTGATGAGTTCTAAAGCTTGGAAAGCGTAAACTTAATATTCACATATTTTATTATTAAAGAGAATGCACTCCGCGGTGGGCGAACCTACATTTTCTTTATTAATCTCTTATGTGTCTTTTGAGGGATATTTAATTGTTTGATCTCACCGGCTTGTTTAACATATTAAACGCTCTCACATGCATCAACATACATACATACAATAATATAAAATGATATGGTTATGGCCTCCTAACGCAAGTGTCCTCTCAAGCCAATGAGAGAACCCTAAACTAGCCTAACGATGATCTACTTCTCCAAGCATCATCTTCATGGTTGTCCTCCTTTGTTCCTCTTGTAATTCTATTATAATGTTACATCAAAGAATACTCGTTTTACATACGAGGGAGTAAGATGAGAAAAGAAGTTACATCAGGAAATTTAGAGTGCTAGCCTCTAACTAGTCCACACGGACAGTCACCTTCAATAGAGTGCTAGCCCTTTATGTTTGAAGGCTATGCAAGAATATTGAGAGAGAGAGAATTATTTTAGGATTTTCAATTCTAAAATACTCTTGTGCTTTTTGTTGTGTTTTGAGCAATGACAAGAGGTTTCTATTTATAGATATTTCTTGTCTTGTGCATCAAGACAACTCTTGTCTTGTGCACCAAGATATCTCTTATTGGGCAAAGCCCAACAAGAAACAAAACTAGGGCGCGCGCCCCCCATGAGTGGTAGTACTCATGTGCGCGCCCTCCCACCATAACCTATGGTGTTTTTGCTCGTTTAAATTACCGTGATACCCGTATCACATTGCACATACACCGTACCTTACAGTGTTCCTTAATTATCTCAATATTAGACTGTCCTTATGTGTGTGACCCTTGTAGGTTTCCATAACGTTGGCAATTATATTAAATCCTTTATTTAATATAATAAACAATGAGCGATATCTAGCAACACATCATTGCTACCCAAGTTATGAGAAATTAACATGTGATCATAACATAACCTTTAGTGATAATATATGCGTGTATAATTACCCATTTGCCCTTTATGTCTATATTGATCACAAAGCATACTTGGTGTCATCTTTGTCCAGTTCAATATTGGGCCCATGACATTTATCCTGTTATGCAGGATTGACAAATTCCATCTAGGTCACTACTGTCCCTCAGCATGCTTTGTGAAGTACCCATCAACTGCCTTTATGGTTATACTGTTACGGACAACATTAGATCAGCAACAAAGTACTTGACTCCACATCTAGGGTACAAAGTGGTTTCAGGTCTAAGGGTGGTTTACACCATTATCACCATGAGAGTAACTTATGACACTTTGCATAACTTTGCATGTAGTACTCTCATAGCGGGCCAATCCGGTATAAATATTACTCCTAATATTTCTTATACCTATGTCAAGACTTGATAACTCCTTATCCCATGATCCATGAGATGCGATCATCAGTCTATCTTCATAATAGTCTTTATGCTTTAAGGTTATCCCTTTTCACCTTAAAGCTCGACTATGGATATTTTAAGAATAGCATCTTTATGTTTAATGTAATCTCATGTTTAAGTCACACTTAATATTAAACGGACTTTCTATTCTAGGGACTTCATTATTTTGAACGTTACAAACATAATAAAGAAATGCCTATTATTATTAATAAATAAAGCACTAAAGTATTTGCCTCTAGGGCTTACTCCAACATAAAACTCCATGGTAGATCATACTAAGTTTGTAAAGAGTTTAGAGCATTCCACATATTCCTCCTATTTTTGTAATTTGTTGATGTATAAACAGCAGATAGAGCTAAAGGTTTGTCATTATCACAAATATTAAAAGAAACATGTTGCTCATCAGAGACTAAAACAACAGGGTTAAGAGAAATTTTACATAAACACCACAGGTTAGGCAAAAGGTTAGGTCTGGTGGTCATAGCAAAAAGCTTGAAGTTCAAGTTAACTAACCATCTATTAGGCAAATCATCATAAGGCATCCAAGGTTCAGAAATTAAAACTAAATCTGGATTGTATTGCTTAATCAACCTCTTCGGAGCTAATCTTGTAGGGGAATTAGCTAAACCACTTGTATTCCAATATATGCACTTCATCTAAAAGGCTTTGGAGAAACCCCTTTAGATCTGGTTCCATATGAGTCCCTGCTTGATTGCTTTAACTTCTTTTGTGATTTTTTGTGTCCTTTGGATAACTGTAGTTGAAAACCATCATCATGTATAGCTACCATTTGCCCTGTGTCTTCCAGCTTCTTTTGCAATTCCTCATCAACTTCAGCCATATTAGCCCATGATTCTTTGAGGAAAACCATGCCCTTAGCAACTCTTTCAGGAGTTGGCACCTTCTCAATCAGATCAGAAGCAATATCAACAGGTTGAATTAATCTGTCATCATGTGGAGACTGCCCTGATAACATACATTGCCCTGCACCCACCACAGGTTGAGTATCATTCACAAATGAATCTTGTGAACTGTTTTCTTCTAATATAAGAGTATTGTCATTGTTATCTTCAAAATCGTCATTCAATTCCTGCTCTATCTGCCTATCTTGTGCTCTAAGTAATGTTCTAGGACTCACAGGGCTCAAAATAGGAACAACAAGCTGCCTAATACCAACCTGAATGGTGGGTGAAATTTGGAGATTCTTACTAGAAGATTCACCAACCTTCTTGTTATTACTACCCAAAAGAACTTAAGGTGATTTACTACTACTGTCCTCCACATTAATGATTTATGTTTCCACATTGACAGGCTCTTTTTCTTTATTTTGAATATTTCTTCTATCTTTGGTTGGTACAAAAATTTGTCTTGGCTCAACATGTGTTGTTTTCTTCACAGGCTGTATATTGTCATTTCTCATGCTATCCTCTTTGTTCCATCTCTTACAATTTTCAAATTTATGACCAATAACTTTGCAACCATCACAGAAAGCAGGTATATGTTCATATTCAAGATCAACAAAAAAAGCAAATCCCTTTCTTTCCACCAACAACTTATGCCTTAGGGGTTGTAACAAATCAATAACAACCAATATTCTCACAAATTGACCAAAGGTTCTATCATGCATAGGCTTAGCAGAAGCAGAGTCCATACAAATGGGAGTACCAATACTACCAGCAATGGTGAATAAACTGTTTTTGTGCCAATATTCCTGAGACAAACCAAAGATCTTAACCCAAACTTGAACAGAAGTATTGTGTTGCAATTTTGGATTAAAATCTATGGTCCACGCAAACAATTTCAACAAACCAGGGTTGAGGTTCCATGAAGGAGTTGATCTTACCTTTCTAACATCCTCTAAGGTAGAAAACGTAAATTCAAAAAAACCCTTACCAAGAGAGATGACTCCCCAACGTGAAAGATCCTTCCAAAACAAAGATAGCTTCGCTTTCAAGGCAACGACCGACAGAGGTGTTGAACCCTTTGACCATAGAATCCGACCATGGAGGTTATGCTTGCATGCATCAAGACCGGCTTCATAAGCCACTTCAGGTATTTCAATAGCTAAACGCTCACCTTTAACAACAGGTTGAGGAAATTGAGAGATCGGGATATCGCAAAGGTTGGTTAGGGCCTGAGCAAAAGATTTTTGGGGTTTAACTGGTTCGATGGTTTTATTTTTTGGTTCGTTAGAAAGATCTAAGCATTTCCAAGGGATATTGAAGGTAGTCATGGTGAAACAACCGGTGAAAGGTAAGGCGGTGAAGCAAGAGAGTTGGTGCAAGAGGCAGTGATGAACAGTGTTACGTAATCTTCACTCCTTCTCTCTCTAGAATACCCATTCTCTCTCTCTCTCTCTATATATATATATATATTGATAATTTCAAATTATTTAGCACATGTAGCATATTATTTAGGGTGTGCAATTTAATTTTTTTTTATCAAATTTTTATTTTTTCTTACTTAAATTTTTGTATGAAATGTAATTTATTGTTTAATTTATATACTATAATTTTTTTAGCGACCACCTGAATTTTATTTCCTGTTCCGTGACTAACATAAAAACCATCCAAATTTGGAGCTTTGAAAGCGCTTATAATACGCATAATGTTAAAGATTTCATCCCTCGTGACAACAACATTGAGCATAACCAAAATGAGAATTGTATGTGTAACACCTCAATATTTATGATTTCTTCATAAGCTAAGTATCCATTAGAGAGATACCCTGTGATACTTGAAATAATTGTAAGTAGTCTTATTTTAATGTAAATGTACCTGTGGTTTTTTAGTATAGTTGATATCAATAGCCAATTCAATATAAGTGAAATTCCGGTAGCAAGTCACAGATGTGCAGCGTGATGTGGAGCACGTTAGGGTTATGATATACTATGTGGTGCTTAATGTGCTAACATCATAAACATGCAATAACTTGATGAACAAGGAAAATAAAGTGCAGAAGATAAAGAACACAATGAGTTGTTAACCTAGTTCGGTGCAACTCACCTACGTCTGGGGGATATCAATCCAGGAATGAATCCACTATGATAGTTCCAATTCAAAGCTAAACAATCCCAGTTTACAACTTATCACTTAGACACTACTCGTGCTAATTCTACCTAGATCCTCCCTAGATATGACAACCTCTGGTCACTTCCTATAACCTACCTTGCAAACCACAAGGATTTAAATAACAAACTCAATGATGGAGACGCACTCCTAAAAGAACCAACTCCTGCTTCAAAGCTTTGAGTGATTCAAAATTCTATTCTTATTTCAAACTAGAACCAAGAAAGGAACACAACAGCTCTGTGCTTAAAAGCTTAAGAGCTAAATACAACCCTAGTTCAAGTCTCAATGGAAACAAGAAACAAAGGGACAAAGACTCGAAATCCTAAAGACTATTTTCTAAGATATTGATTTCGGTGAATAAAATATGTCTTCAGTCTTCCTTTATATAGAACGAGCTTCATGGGCTTGGATCCCTGATTTGATAGCTGGCATTCGTAAATTCCAAGAAACAAACTCAATCTTTTACAAAGATATGTTTGTTTTAAATCTTTTTAAATCTTCTAGTAACAAACTGGCCATCTTTAATCTTTTCTGAATCTTTTTCAATCTTTCAGCTCGTTCCTTGGCACGCAAGCTAGCGTGGATGTGTTTGTTTCAAAATAAATCTCTTTCAAAGATCACACGCAAAATAATGACAGCGCGTTATTTTAGGGCATTCAGTTCAGGTCCTATATGTGTGCACATCAGTCACCACATCTGGACCAAAAACTTATTTTAACAAATGAAGCCAACCGTAAAACAAAAACAACCTTACAGGTTGAAAACACTAACAATAAGAGTCTATGAAATATTAATATCACTAAAACCACCAAGTATAACTTTTTACGAGAACCTATCATTTATGCCCATAAACTTCATGCATTCAAATAAAAAAGGCTCAAGGATAATAATAGCATATTAAATATCAACAAAGTTTAAAATTACTTAAAGATTGATTTCTCGTTACAAAAGGGAAAGCTAAATTGAAGAAAGATAATAATCCAAAATGTTAAATATATATCCACAATAGTTTACCATTAAAGATCACCAAAACTCAACCATGCATTAAATTGTATTAACTGTTATGCTATACTCAACCATAGAACAAAATGATATCCATAGTAAATTACCTAATTAATCTAAAATGGTAAACTCAACCATAGTAATCTAAAAGTTGAACTATCTAGAAAGTGAGTTTGGAAAAAGACACGCTCCAAGAATTGCTTTGAATCTCCTTGATTCTTCTTCGTGTTTGAGTTAATTCTCTTCTTCTTTGAGTTGATTCTCATCTTCTTCTACTGGATTTTAATCCTCAACTGTTATCTCCCCCGTGGATGAATCGCCATCTCTTCTGGTAAATCTGGTCTTGTTTTCTTCTTCCTCCCTCTTCCCCGTTCTGGTTTGTACCCTCCTCTTCTTTTTTCGTTGTCTAGCTTCCTTCTTTTTATCCATTACCCATCCCTTGTGTAGCCTTCAAACCTGCACTTTTCAAATCATGAATCAAAATCAAATCAAAAAGATGACACCCAAAACCACCAAGATAACCATAATCAAAATACCATTCACAAGACCATTCACACTAGTTTTCTAACTATACCTACCATTAATTCCTACAATAGTTCTTTCAACCACACAAAACCTCAGAACCATGAACAACCTTGCCACACATACAACCAAGATATCCCTGAAAGCAGTTCTGCAAACCAACAACAATCTTTCCCACACTTCAGCTGTTACCCTGAACAGGTAGTAGAAGAAGAGGTAAAAGGGTGTCAAAGCAGCATCCTAGGAAAAATCATCACTGATAAGCCTATTCATGTGGGTTCAATCCAAAACGTCCTTGAAAGGATTTGGGGATCCCCTCCAGGTCTCAAGATTCAAGAAACTGAAGGAAATATTCTGCATTTTTTATGGATAACGTGGCTAATCAAGATCGTATATTATGGGGCAACCCGTGGATTTTTAGAAACTCCTAGTTAGTAGTTAAACCATGGGATAGAGAAACTGATCCAAGAATTTTGGATTTTGATCATGTTCCCGTGTGGATCCAACAATGAGGACTTCCACCCCATTGCAAAACTAAAGCTATGGGAATGCATCTGGGTTTTTTAATGGGGGAAGTTGAAGCAGCGGGATTGTATGAGTATCCGGGAGAGAATACTATAATAAAGATCAAGGTGGCAATAAACATCCACAGGCCTTTACCAACTGGTATCCATGTGGGAAATCCTACGGATGAGACTTGCTTGGTAGATTTCAGGTATGAAAAACTACCCCTAGTATGCTTCAAATGCGAACTCATAGGTCATGTTGACAAATTATGCAGAAATCAACCCCTCAACATGGACACACTTACCCCCATGGGGCCTTGGATCCGGTCTACCCAATATGGCAGAAGGAAGCAGGAGATAAAAGACAAAAAATTCTATAGCAACCTATCATACTCACCAGATTTTGGGAAGTATAGCCCACCAGTTCCTCCCTCTCTCATTGCATAGTTAGCAGCTATGAAAATCCAGACTCAAATCACCAGGAATCAGGGTGCGGACAACAATCCATCACCCCAGGGGAACACAACTCATAGAGCAGGACAACATGTTAACAGGGGGCCTGATCAAAGACATGTTGATGAACTAATTGGGGACTATCAGCAAGCTATCTCAAATGAGAATGAGGCCATGGACAAAACTAACCAAGCTAAGAGACTAAAGTTGACTACAACAGCTAGCACAAATAACAAACAACCAATGGCAAGCCTTGGATTCCAGGCTAGCCAGCTGCCATGAAAATCCTATCTTGGAACTGTCAAGGGCTTGGCAACCCAAAGACAGTTAGGGCTTTGAGGAAACTCATCATTAACAACCAGCTAAGTTTGCTAAGCTTGACATCATTTTGCTTATGGAAACAAAATTGCAGAACCCTTCTCAGACTCAAATAGCTAAGTTTGCTGCTTCTTACAACTTTTATAATATTGATTGTATTTGTAATGGGGTTAGGGGTCGCTCTGGGGGTATTTTGCTACTTTGGAATAATTGTACTTGTCAAATTGATATAATGGACAATGAATTTAACTATATTGATGTTACTGTCACTAACCTTAATGGCAATACTAAATGGAGAGATACTGGTCTGTATGGGTATCCCCAACACCAGAATAAACACCTCACCTGTGATCTTATTAAAAGTCTATCTAATAATGATACTAATAAAAATTGGCTTCTCTTTGGTGACTTTAATATTATCCTTAGTAGCAGGGAGAAAGAGGGGGTAACCCTATTGAAAACAACATTACTACCATGTTCAGATCTACACTCACTTTGTGTGGTTTGCATGACTTAGGTTTTGAGGGAGACATTTTCACCTGGACGAACATAAACCAGGGAGACCAAATCATTAAAGCTAGATTGGATAGATTTCTGGCTAATACTGATTGGATTGCTTGCTTCCCTAACTACTCAAATCACCATTTACTTAGATATAAATCTGACCACTCACCTATTTTTCTTGATTTTGCAGCTTATTGTAACAACAAACAACAAACTAAGAGACCAAAACCTACCAGATATGAACAAGTGTGGACTAGGGATATGCAACACATACAGCTGGTTACAAAGGCTTGGAGACAGGCTAGAGGCCCCCTGCATCTAAAGCTTCAAACTACCCTTCACACTCTTCACTTATAGGGAACTAAAACTTTTGGGAACATCCCCAAAAAGATAAAAATTATCCAAGAGGACTTTAACCAACTTAATAACTATCATATGGATAATAATGTGAATGATCAAATTAGAAACAACTAAAAAGAGCTTGATGATCTGCATGAAGGATAAAAGATGTGGTGGGAACAAAGGTCTAGAGCCTTGTGGCTTAATCATGGGGACAAGAACACAAAATATTTCCATCTAAAGGCTAACCTAAGAAGGAAGAGAAATAGAATTGACTCCATCATAGACAGTCAAGGAATCATTCAGTATGATGAGGAAAATATTGAACAAGTTTTCCTAGAGCATTTCCAGAATATTTTTAATAGTCAAAACACCTGTAATATCCCTGAAACGGTGGAGGTTGTAAAAGGAAAGATAAATCCTGGTATGCATAAAGATCTCAGTGAAGAATTTACTAGAGCTGAAGTCTACCAAGATAAATCCTTCACAGTAACATTCACTTATATATATTCTCGTCAACTTAACATCCATTATAGTTATCCACAATAGAAGAGAGTTGTAAACCAATTTTGCTACTACGTAGTGTCTAGTAGTACTATCATTCCAAACCAAAATAATATACATATAAGAAAGAATATTCTTCCCAGTCAGCACGTCTTGAAGCTTCAAAGTTTTCATCTTTTATGGACTTGCCAAATGATTTATGGGCTTCCGATACAGGTGGCATAAAGATGTCATCGGTCTACTTGTAAGAGTCACGGGGACTCACTAACTTTTTTCCATCATATCATCAAATATTACAGTAGTTCAAGGGACTGAGCCTACATTGCTTTTTGAATCAGATGTTGTGTCTGTGCTGACATTAGGTCCTTCATATTCAAATAGCAATGCAGGCTCAGCGTCATATGCTACTGCAAAATTTGTACACTACAAGAATTTACTGATTTTGTGACGGCCAAAAGCCCTCACTAAGTGGGAAAATCCGTCACAAAGTCAAAATTTAGTGACGACTTTGTAACGGCCGAAATCCGTCAATAAATGGCTTGTGGAAAAGTTTTTGACGGCTCAGGTCGTCACAAACTTACTGACGAAACTTTGTGACGGCTCAGGTCGTCACTAAGTGGGAACGGGCACTTTTTTGACATACATTTAGTGACTGCTGAGGTCGTCACAAAATTTGAATTAGTGACGGCTCAGGTCGTCACAAAATTCTGTACGAAGCTGCAATGATAATGCGTCAGAAATTTAGTGACGGCTTAGGTCGTCACAAATTCCGTCACAAAGTTTTTTTTAAAAATAATTATTTTAATTGTTTTATTAATTATTTTTCAAAAATAAATTTATTAATTATTTTAAAAAACGAATTAAAAACGTATTAATTATTTTATTATATAGTTTTTATTTAAATATTTAAATAAAAATTAAAGTCTAGAATAAATTAAAAAAAGAAAACACTTACATTTTTACTAATAGTAATAATTCATATAATTATTTTATTGTGTTAGCTGTTAACTCTTTTACCAATCTTTCCATAGAATAGAACCAATGATGTCCTTGATGCTGAGTTTGTTTCATTCTCCTATTATTTCAGTTTCAATGTCAAAAAAAAAAAAGACTAAGAGTAGCAATGAAAATATTAACATATAGAAAACACTTACATAAATAAACAATATCAATCAAATATTAACATAAAAAATAAACTTTTAAATTTGAACAAATAGAAAACACTTACATTTTTACTAAGAGATCAAGCTAATAAAAATATTATATATGATGAAGAACTAGAGAAAAGAACTTGGAAAATTCTAGTGAGATGTTGGAGAAATTTTTTCTAAGATGAAGAACTAGAGAAAAAAATTTAGTGGTAGATTTGTGGAAATGAAATGGAATGAATATATTGAATGTAGATCAAGCTAATAAAAATATTATATATGATGAAGAACTAGAGAAAAGAACTTGGAAAATTCTAGTGAGATGTTGGAGAAATTTTTTCTAAGATGAAGAACTAGAGAAACAAATTTAGTGGTAGATTTGTGGAAATGAAATGGAATGAATATATTGAATGTGAAAAACCAAACAATTTGAACCGTTGGAGACAAATTTTTTGAAATGGACAACATTTACTGACGGAGTATTCCGTCACTAAATGTTTTGCTACTTTCAAAACAGGCACTGTGCTGACCAAAGCCTGAATGGCTATTTTTTTTTAATTCCGTCAATACTTTGTGACGGATTATTCCGTCAGTAAATCCCTCCAAACTTTGTGACGGCTAAATCCGTCAGTAATTTAATATTCTGGGACGGAATTTTCCGTCAGTAAATCTTTGACTGATTTTTTTAATTTTTTTTTTAGTTTGTGACGACTTTTAATATTTATTGACGGACCTAGCCGTCACTAATTTATAGACGGCCCAGGCCGTCAATACCTTAGAAGGTAATTTGTCACAAAATCCAAGTTTTCTTGTAGTGGTAGATGTTGGGAAGAAGTTGGCGAGTCCCCGTGAATTTGGCAAGTCGATCAATGATATCCCGATGCCGCCTGTGTTGGAAACCTATATAATTCATTTGGCAAGTCCAAGAAAGGTGAAAACATTGAAGCTACACAGGGCCGGCCCAACATAAAGTGAGGCCTAAAGCGGACATTAATATGAGGCATAATATAATTTTTCGCCGAATATAAAGTCTAACGTGTTGCAATAAATATATTTTTAGTAAAATATAGTGCAAGAAAAAAAAACGTAAAATTTATATTTACAAACAGTTAAATAATTATTATTTTGGTAAAATGTATCAATTATATTTGTAATAAAATTAAAATTTATTACTTGTAGAAAATAAAATATACTATTAGAAAAACTTCTTTTTATTTTTGGTGATTAAAAAAAACTTCTATAATATAAACAAAATAAAAAATAAATTTATTCTATGATATTTTATTAGAATTTCATTAATATTTTTCATCATCAAATTATATATTATGTCGTTTAAAATATATAATATCGCTAATTTATAGTTAAATAAATATAATAGAGGATTAAAAGTCCAAAACTATTAAATTTTAAAACAATGAGACAAATTACGGAATGGTAAAAATATGTGAACCAAAATTGCAATTTAACCTTATAAATAGAAAACATTTTCTTTTTGAATAATTATTATTTAACAAATTAAATGGAAAGCATTAATTTTTGTTTGAAATAAATAATATTCTCTAAACAACTTCTTTTTGAATAATTATTATTTAACAATTAAAAGATGATGAAGAATAAGTTAAAAAATAATTCAAAGATTATTTTTTTTGGGGCCTATATCCTTTATAAAAAAAATAATTTTTTGGTGGGCCTAAAGCCCTAGCTTGGGCTGCTTTATCCTTGGGCCGGCCTTGAAGCTACAAGACGTGCTAACTAGGAGGGGTATTTTGTCTTATATGGCTATCATTTTGGTTTGGAATGACGGTACTATACTAGACACTAGTAGTAGCAAAATGTTTTGTACAACTCTCTTCTAGTGTGGATAACTATTGGATATCACTTGACAATAATATATATATATATATATATATATATATATATATATATATATATATATATATATATATATATATATATAAAGTAGAATGTTACCGTAAAAAAAAGGAAACAGAGAGAATCGCAAGTTGGTGTTGGATGGATCCAAATGAGTACGAATTGCATCAGTGTTGTGCATATGAACAGAATGGTGCCTCTTAACTGAATTTCACGATTACAATTGTTGTGCGTGAAAATAGTGTGTGACACGGTGAAAGAATTAGCAATATTCGGAGTATCGTGAGAGCACGACATACAAAAAGCTGCTAGGATTGAAATAATATCATAATAGACTAATTTAACTACCGTAAAAGCCTAATAACAAAACCCATATTATCCAAGGTTATGTTTGGATTGATGGAATATAACGGAATTGAGCGCAATAGATGGAGAGGAATGGAATGAAGCAGAGTGGAATAAATCTTCCTTTTCATTGTTTGGATATTTTAAAAAGAAAAAGAACAAAATTGAAGGTATGTGATGGTATGAGATGAATTCATCATATTTCATTATTATTTGTCAAATTCAAACAATGAAACATTATTCTATTTCATCCTTTCTGTTCTATTCCATCTTATTCCATCAATCCAAACATAGCATAATGCTTCATTTGGATTGATGAAATATAATGGAATGGAGCGGAACGGAATGGAATATAATAATGTTCCATTGTTTGGATTTGAAAATAATAATGGAATGAAATAGAATATAATGCAATGACATTTCATACCACCGCTTACCTTTAGTTTTGTTCCTCTCATTTTTAAAATATCCAGACAATGGAATGAAATATTTATTTTATTCCGCTCCATCACATTTCACTCCAGCCTATTCCGCTCTATTCTATTTTATTATACTCCAACAATCCAAACGGAACCCAAGACTTTCCCTCAAACTCATGATACATTAACAGAAAAACATTGAGAATTTGTCAAAAAAAAAACAAAAAATATAATTAAATAAACTCGAAACATTTTATCCTAATTGCATCAAAAAAACATTTTATCCTAATTCTAAATTCTAAAAAAAATTATTTATATAATAATTCAAAATATGCAAATAAATTATATAATATTATAAGACACAAATTCACAGTTACTTTCATATCCATTATAATATGAGATATAGATAAGGGATGAGACTGTTTAGAGGTGCCAACATAGTTGGGATGTCTACTCAGTCTTTGATATCTAGATGCTCTTAATTTATCGGAAAAAAAAATCCATTATTTTTCAAAAAAAATTGATGTAACTTTCACATCCATTATTGAAAATAATGAAGAGAAATAATTTCACGTGGAATTGCGTGAAATGCATTGATAGTCTAAACTATTAACCCACATTTATATATTGGGTATATTTACTACAAGAGATATAATTGCATTATCTAAAAAATATAATTATATTTATAATATTTTAGAAATATCAATATGAATGAACAAGTAACCAATTTGAAAATATTGTATACGAGTGAAAGTAAAATAACAAAACAAAAAAAAAAGAAAAATAAATAATATATTACCTTATAACGAAACAAACGATTTGAGTGGATGGTTGAATGAATGGAGCACAACAATGATTTGTTTGAGTTGAAGAAGCTGTGATGAAAAGTTTTGATGTGGCTGGCTGCCACACAAGTTGAAGAGGCAAGAATGAGTTTGACGACCTATTTATAAAGTTAAGGCAAACAAAAACCCTAGATCTGGATTTGTGAAGCCTAGTCAAAATCAACAAGAGTTTCATAGTCAAATTCAAAAGAAGAAAAAAATCAGAAATGGGAAAAAATTGATTGACAAAAAAAGGGAAAAAAATTGATTGACAGTATTGAATTTTGTGTGAAAAACAAGTAATAACGTATTTACCCTTTAATTTCATAATCTCTTTTATTTTATGTTTAATATATTTGGGGTGGTGCAGAGGGTTTCCTTAAAAAAAAGTTAATTAGCCAATAGTGACATCAGTAGCTTGATGATAATTCTTGTGTGTATGACTGGGTGCAAATAAAACTTAAATTTAGGAAGAGAAAAAGAAAAAAGCACTTCCTTATTTTATTTTTGTCTACATAGCTTTTGTTTTGGTTACATGAAAAAAAAAAAAAGGAAAAAGAAACTACTCCTTTAAAAAGGCTAAAGGATATGCAAATATAGTGGATGAAAGGCAAGGTATGAGTTCAAGAACAACGATCAACACAATCTCTCATTAAATTTCTAAATAATAGTTGTAAGTGACTAAATTTATACACTTAGGGCTTGTTTGGTTCAATCGAGGAGGAGAGAAGAGGAAGGGAAGGGAGGAATTTTTAAGAAGATGCGAGGTAAAACATAATTTATTATGTTGACAAAATTACCCTTACTTTTTTTATTAAAATTCTAAATTATCCTTGTTGGAATATTAAAATTCTAGGTTTTTATTTTTTGCAAAAAAAAATTTAGGTTTACTACTCATTAGCTTTTTTTTGGTTATATATGCATTAGATTTTTTTTTTTGGACGTAATATATCCATTATAATTTAATCCTTATTTTGAGTTTATAAGGTTAAGGGTAAAAAAATAAATTACTTTTTATCTTCCCTCCCCTCCCCCCGTTAAAACGTTGAACCAAACATAAAAATTTAAAATATTACCTCACCTGCCCTCCAAAACCCCCGAGCCAAACAGACCCTTAGTGAAATGGAGAATTTGAAATTTAAACTCCAACTCTTCAACAATTCTTTGAGTTACACGACGAAGAAACCACTACTTTAACAACAATCCGTCGTGTCTTGTATTATTACTAGCTTTTATACCCGTGCTCGCACGGAGCATGGATGATTTAATTTTTTTTTGAATTGTTTATAATTGAAAAATACAATTTTGAACATAATGCAATTCGCCCCTCCGTTTTAGGTAGACACCACCTTACACTAATTAGAATTTGGGCCAAGCCTAATGTTTCTGTCTAACCCGTAGTCTTTCTCACGCTTACGCACTTTCATTATGTAACTCTATGTAATGTTATGCTCTTCATTATGTAACCCTAATTTAGTTTGGACCACACCTAAAATTGGTCCAACTTATTGTAAATAAAAAGTTAGCTTAACTTAGTAATACTCTCACATTGCATTTCTTTTAAACCCTAACTTAGAAAAAAAATGCTCTTAGACTTGACTCACAGCCGCAACACAACACTCTCAGCCACACTCACAACCGCAACACAACATTTAACTCACCGCAACACTCATCTCATTGTCTTTTCTTTTATGTATGGTGTATGGTGATAATTGATTACATCAAGTATTATGTGTGATTGAAAAAATAATAGAAGAGAATATATCGAAAAAAAATAATAGGAGAAAATGCATTGGGAAAAAAAACCGCTGCAAAACGATTAAAGTATCCAGTTTGATTTGGTTTCATTTTTAAAAAACATCAAAAACCGAATCAAATCGAACCAATCAAAAGTTCATTAGTTCGGACACTTACTTCACCAAAAATCGATCCAAACCGGTCTAATTAGACTCCTAACTATGAGTTAAAATTTGAAGCTATGAATCACCAAAGGAAAGAAATTGTTTAATTAAATTAAATTTAATAAAAATGCAATTTTGTAAACAATGCTATTCGCACCACAAATTTAGGTAGACACCACCTTGTAGCAACCACATAATGGGTCAAGCCCAATATCTCTAAAAGCAACAATAATAATAAAAAATAATAAAACATAATTAAAAGCCAATGAAGATGATGTGGCACCCTTAATTGCAATCTACAGTATCCAATTTTCATTTCCTATTTGTCAAGATTATAGATTATTAATTGATTGATAAAGAGAATGCTTAAGAAAATATAAAAAGTTATCATATGTCTCGATCAATGACGATGAAACACTGTTATCTTTAAAATGATTTCCATTATCTGGTCGAAAAAGTGAAACATCTCGCTGGCTGGAAGGCATAACAACTATCTCTTGTAGGTCGAATTAGGGGTGGACAAACCCGCACAAACCGTGTGAAACCGACCGACCCATATAACTCGGTTTGGTCGGGTCGGGTCGCTTCGGGTGGGACGGGTCCAGCTGGCAGCCCACTGCGGTTTAGACAGGATAATAGGGTCGGCAGTGGGTTTCTAGAATCAACCCGTGTGAACCCGAAAACCGAACCGTTAATCTATATTATATTATTATTATTATTATTTTGTTATTATTATAAGCCCAACACTGGCCCAATTTTAAAATGATCCAAATCAAACCCTAGTTTTTTCTTTAAAAGGGGAAGTTCACTTCATCTTAACCATTTCTCCTTCCATTCCTAACCCTAGAAGCAGGCAGCGGCGGCTACACAAAAATTTCATCCCTCTCGGTGAGTTATCGCTCTCTATTTCCTTTTCGATCTGTTGTTGTGCTTTAGTTATTGTTGTTGATTTCATTGATCTATCTCTCTCACAAATCTCTTCAAGCATAAACCATCTCTATCTATCTCTTTCATGTTTACTCTTGTTTTTAAGTTTTATTCTTGATCTACTAATGACTGTATTTTTGTTTCTGTTCTTTGTATTGTGTTTTCTTTTAGATCTATTTTTCAGTTGTTTTTAGTATATCTATTTTTATTTTCTAACTGAGCTTTTTTTTCTTTTTCCACTTGTTTGAATTATTGTTGCTGATGGAGTTGGCTAGGTTACTCAACGAGAGGATTGCTGCCTTGCTGGTGTTTAAGCAAAGTTGATATGATTAATTAATTCTGAGGACAATACCATTCACTGTCTTATTAATGCTGGTGTTTGAAATTGAAGTTATCAGGATCTCTATCATAGCCTTATTGTAAAATAATGGCCAATAGCCCAAATATCTGGACCAAAAATTTAAATAAGTAATAAAAATTTAGATAAAAAATGCATGGACAAAAAATAGAAATAATGTCGGCCCCAAAAAGAAAAAAAAACAGTTTTGGACAAATAATGAGACAAAAATTCAAACTAGCTCAATATCTCGACAAAACGGTTTAAACCGAACCGGAACCGGTTGAACCTGTGAACCCGAAAACCGATAAAATCGATCTTGAATTTGGTTTGATTTGGGCCTGTATCTTCTACCCGTCGGTCCGGCCGGTTCAAAGGTTTGAGCCCGAACCCGAATCGAACCGAACCGATGCCCACCCCGTCGAATTAATGAAGACAGGATATGTATTATACTGCAGTAAGCTTGTATCACAACGACCATTACAATGACTCTATTTTTTATGTGTCTAAATCAAAGAGATTTTTGTATGGTTAAGATTTCTGATTTTGTGTGTGAATGAAACCACACCAACTGGAGAATGGTGATGGTGCATAGTCAACAATCACTGAGTGAATGGAAATAACTAGTAAATTCATCAAGGATACACAATGGTCTATTATGTTTACCTTCAAGAATTTCTCCCATCCTTTTCACCTAGAATTGCAACACACTAAAGATGTGTATAATCATGATTACTCAACAAGTGAGTATCATGATCTTATGTGCAAATGCAACCGCACCAAAATACCAATGCTTCACATGTGTGAAGTATATATACACCAGCTTGCATTTTAGGATAATGCCATAACATTAACAAAATCACTTTGATAAATATTAAAAGTAATAGAATGATTTAATTAATGTTAATCTTAACCATTCAACCTCTTGATGTGAAAAATGTAATGTTTTTGGTTCCTTTGCGGAATTGTAAAAGCCAAGAACATATGATCTACAAGAGTATTATCCTCTCTAATCATTCAACTCTTGATGTGAAAAATGCAATGTTGTAAATTAATTTTTTCATATTTGTCTCTCTTCCTTTGGCTCCCTCTTTGTTTTAGTTTTGTTTATGCTTTTTATGATTTAACTTCTATTCGTTTGCATCAATATTGATGCTGGCTTTTTCATGGAGGAGGGTATTACATCTTTGGCATGTTGTTTCAGGTATGCAACAGGTGAGTTTTTGAAGGCACAAACTAAATGGATAAATACTAATCTATCCACTATTGAAGGATAAGGAATGACTTTTCTTGAAGCAATTGCATTTGTTGTGCATAATGGATGGGATAAGATTATATTTGAAAGTGATTGACAAATCTTGGTTGATTTTATTCATGCTAATTAAGTAGGAGTGTCCGAGTTTAGTAATATCATTAATAGAATAAGAACTAGTTTTGTTAGGAAAAATCGACATAGATAAAATAGAAGAACACAATCAACAACACAAGAATATAACGTGGAAATTTCAAAACCGACAACCAGAGAATAAACACTATACCCACACTCTCCAAAGTAAATATTTGAACTACATCTCAAATACTCTAAAACAAGATAATAAGAGAAAAAGAAACAAACACAAATATAAACTTAAATTGTTTACAAGTGCTACTGTTTGGTGTTTTGAAATAAAAAAATTGAGGTATTTATATATATCATTGAGCTCCCCCACCATTCACTTCTCTTAGCAATGTGAGACTTATCAATTATAATTTTCTTGACCTTTTTTTCCTTCATTAGCAATGTGGGACTTACATTGCAATCAACCTCAACAAGTTTATCTTATATTAACAACTTTGAGGTAAAGTTTGTTCGGCGATAAGTGAATATGGTTGTTCACTCACTTGCGAGGGCATCCATTTCTTGGGCTAGTCAGCATGTATTAGATATGATTCCTCCTATAGTATTGATTCTTTCTTGATTAATGATAAAAGTTAAGTTGTTTTGTTTCAAAAAGAAAAAACTTCTATTCATTTGTGTGCTAATTAGAAGTTAAATGATTTGGTAAAGAATATTATTTTAATTGTGTTAAAAAAAGATTTAATAAAGAGATAATTTTTAAAACATAAAACACAATTCAAACCCTTTTTTATTATGTTTCAACACTACTTATGTTTAAAAATGAACCTTCATTAAAGAGCTACTGTTGATTGTTCAATCTATTGCTTTGGTTCTTGAAAATATCCGAGAGCTTCGATTTGCATGACAAAGATTTGTCCTCTGACGAAAGCTCATGGGACTTATACGAGAGATGGAGTAGTCACCACACGGTTTCTCAAAACTTGAACGACAAACACAAGCTTTCATAATATATCAATTGATCACCAACCAACTTGTATCCGTAGCCATTTCTTTTGGATCTGATTTTTATAATTCTACCAAGGTAAATATGAATGATTATTTTCATTTCCATAAGAAAATAGTGAGAGAAAAAAAATTAGGGTGCTAATAATTGTGCCATGATAAATGAGAAATTAAGTTTCACATACCTTCAAGGAGGCTAATAATTGTGCTGGTGCTTTAGCAACGTTAGGGTGCTCGTTTGCCTTTGAGATTACAACATTTTATGAATGTCCATCTCACATATGTGAGATATATGACGCTGATTGTATGGGGATTACTACCCCTGGTTTAATTTTTGTGTATTTCCTTTTTTTTTCGGGTTTAGGACCTCTTCTTTATATAAAAAAAAAAGTACGTGAATATGAGAGAGAGAATAAGTATTAATTACTCCTTAATAAATTAGGAGAGAAAAAATTGTTGAGAAAAAATAAGAGAGAAAAAAAAATATTGAACATAAATCAATGGTCACATGGGTCTTTAAACTAGTTTTCTTAATAAAAAGACAGAAATATCATTTGAACAACAAAAACCCAACAAAAATATATACAACACCATGGGTATAATTGTCATTCGAATTTTAAATAGAGGGGCAAAGTTGATATTTTTCTATCTTCCCTATCCTTTATTTTCAGCAACATTCCATTCTTCTTCTTCTAGTGGCAAGGAAGACAACTAATCCTCACCACCACCGTTGTACTGTCTCAAAACCACCATGTTGTCCTCAGTCCTCCATCACAAATAAGATCATCCTCACCACCACCAAGCTTCATGCGTCCCCACCACCACGACATCACACTGCCATCGCCACCACCGATCGAGTTCATGTTTTAAGATGGCAATGAACAAGGTGAATTGCAGAGAATTCATAGAGAGAACCTTGTTAATTGGAGGTAGAGGATCCATTAACAAGATATGTGATCCAACTAAATTAAAACTATCATTTAAACCAGTGAGAAAGCTAATTGTTCTGATCAAATCATGTTGAGTGCATGCATTCACAATATTGGTCACACACACATATAATATTCGGAACATAAATAACGGAATCCAAGTACTTTTAATTACAAAATAATTTATTGATTTACAAATCAACACGAGAACAACGTGGAAATCCAATACAATACAATGGAATGAGAATTACAATTCTAAATAAACAGATTAAAATGAAACAAGAAGAAGAGAAATAATCTTCTATAACGATAAACCAAGCTCCACCTCGATCATCAGTTCCTACTTGGTGCTTGCTCAGGTTAACCTGTGTATCCAAAAAAATTGAATAGGCGTGGGATGAGACTACTAAGCCTCAGTGAGTCCTACTGTCCTACTACCCTAATGGTGACTACACCGGGGCTACTAACCTGAATCTGATAACATGCATCAAGTTTTCATAGTTTAATGTCATAAAAATAAAGGTGTAACACAAAATTTATTATCTTGTCAAATTGCTCTTCAAATGTCACGCCGAGGCAAGCTGGTCTCGAGTGCCTAACTCTGCGTACTACCGATAATAGAGAACCAGGTTCCGACGTTGGCTCACAGTTATAAAACAATTTTAATGAGAATTCAACATTAATTCTTTAAGATGGTACTAATGATCATTTAATAAAATGGCTGATGACTTAGTCATCTCAATCCTGATAAAGTTGTAAACTACTCAAAATATCACTCTACCGGCATTACTAAACATGCATAATTTTCCTATGTTATCACATCCTAGAGTGTGACATACATTCCATCTCATATAATATTAATATGATGCATGTAAATAAAGACTAGTATGGATAATGATCTAAAACGAGTGGCTTTAGTTCAAAAACTAAAAACTGCATGTTCCTACTATTCTCGATTAGCGAGAACACCAGTAACAACCCCTATCTTAGAGAATTTTCCAAATTACTTTATAAATTCACCTACAATCCTTAACCATACTAGCTATGCATTTAATAACATATTATAAGACGAAAAGGAGAGGGATTTCGGAATCAAATCCTTCTCACACACATATTCATCCTAAATTCTATTATTATCATGAAAATTGTGAGTTTGCCTTGTTTCGCTCGCTATGCCTCGCTAGAGATCGCTCAGCGAGCCTACATCACCAGTTCACAATTGTCTGCAAAATCCTACATCAGACCATGAACTTCAAACGTGTCTCCATAGCTCATTTCTTCGCCAAAATTCATGAAACTGGTACCAAAATTTCATTATTTAATCAGACCAAAAAGAATCATTACAATCAGAGTTACGAGTAGAGAACGCTTACTGATTTATTGGAGGTGTTGTTTCCATTACGGGTTCCACACCTTTCTTTCGAATTAAACTCCTAATCTCTTACCCATGGCTTCTTGGTTCTTAAAATCCTAATGTAAGCTGGAACCCAATTCAGAGATGGATTAAAAGACATGAATTTGGAAAAGGAATGGAGGATGGTAATGAATCTTACCTCTCTTTGAAGCTTAGACTAGGAGGAGTTGGAATTTGATTTTGCATGTGGGATTTTGATGAAATTTGATGATGATGATGATGATGGTGGTGGTGGTGGATTGATGATGCAGGTCGTGGGATAGAGTGGGGGAGGAGGAGAGAAGGCTCTCACTTGCTGAGAGTGACAAATGAGAAGGAAGGTGAGTGTTTTACCCCTTTTAAAATGGTACTCATGCATCTCATGTGCAATTCCTATTTTTCCTTCCACTTAACACCAAGAGTACTTGTATTTTTTATAAAAAAAATTATATGTATCCATATTTCTAATTTGTCTTCAATAATTACCTATAATCAATATTCTTCTATTATTTAGAGTTGGGATGTTACACACACACACTCAATAAAGAAATATGTTTTTTGGCAGCAGCGACATATGTCGCTGAGAAAAATACAAAGTTGCTGTAAAATGTGTTTTTCTCAGTGTAAAAATTGTTGTTGCATACCGTTGTCACAAGTGTTGCGAATATTTTTGCTAGAATAATTAATTTCATTGGCATAACTAGTGTTTTGCAGCAATAATTAATGTCGTTGATATAACTAATACTTTTCAACAATAATTAGTGTCGCTGGTATAACTAGTGTTTTTTGCAACAACAATTATTGTCCCTTGCAAAAAATGTGTTTTTCCTAGCGAAAAAATTGTTGTTGGGTACCGTTGTCATAAATGTCGCTGCGTAAAGTTTTGCTATGATAGTTAATGTCGCTGATGTAACTAGTTTTTTGCAAATTGTTGGAATAAATTAGATTTTTCAACTATAAATGTAATTATTTATTTTTGTTATTTATTTAAAAAATTAGCATTAATCACTTAATTTAAATTGTCATATTTTAAATTCTTGAACTAAAGTTTTGTTTCTTCTTATCTTCTTCTTTCTATTTTTCATATATCTCTCTCAACAAACTATAAATAATTCAATTAAAGTATCTACTAAAAATATATTAAAAAAGAAAATTTATATACAATACCCAAATACTGTTGGTCTTATTCTCATACAAAAAAGTGACACGTGTTATTTACCCAACTCAAATTTTAATCACTTGTAACTCCTTTAAACCATTCACTCAGTGAAGAATAAAAATCATTTTTCTTCCTTTCGTGATGCTCTGTACAATAGTACAACCATTCATCAATTGGAAGATCTCTCATTTGCTTAATTAGTGAATCAAATGCATTCCTTGAGATTTATCTTTCTTCTGCGGTTCTACCTTCTCTCACTTTACTGCACAACAAGATTTGTAATGTAATGGTGATTTAAAACTTTGACTATTAGACATTAAAAAAAAAAAGACTTAAATATGATTTCAGTCTCTCAAATTATGCCTCATTTTGAAAACAGTCACTGTAAAAATAAAGTTTCATTTTAGTTTATGCAAAATCTCAAAACTTTTAAAATAACCCCTGAACAGGATTCTCTGATGGCACGTCACAATTTTTTTATGTGGCAGATGCTGACTAGGATTTAGAGTTGACGTTTCCAATTTTTGCTGACGTGGACTAATACGGTCATTTTTCTTTAAGTTTATATAATTAAAATTACTTTTTCTTATTTTCAGAAAAATACTTACCTTTTTCACTATAATGAAGCATGAAGACGATAGTAATATATTGGACACGTCAACTCTAAATCCTAGTCTGCATCTGCCACGTCAAAAAAAATTGTGATAAGTCATCAGAGAATCTTGCTTAGTAGCTATTGAAAAAGTTTTGAGATTTTGCATGGACTAAAATGAATCTTTTATTTTACAGGGGTTGTTTTCAAAATGACACATAATTGCAGAGACTAAAAGCATATTTAAGCCAAGAAAAATAATAATAAGGATTTGTCTAACATGTGCAATATTCCACATGTTAAATAACCAAAAGTGGTTAATTACTTTTAAATGAAAAACAATAATTATTTATTAAAAATTTATTCATTTAATGTAAAATACACAAGTTTCAATACAAATTTACTATTTTAAACGTTTTAACATGTGCAAATTTGCACATGATAGAAAAACATTTTTAATAAATTATAATTAGTATGTTCTAATAGAGTGCGTTTGATCTGCTAAAAAATAAGGGATTGGACAAGATAACTTCAGATGTACTGTGTTTGATTATAAAATTGTTCCTGGTATTGGATAAATTGGGGGCCAAGGGACGAGACAAAAACTGAAATTCTTGTCCCTATTAAACCTGGTATTGGACAAGACAAATGTTATTTTGATAATTTAGACAATTTGTGCATAGAACCAAAAGTTGTCATGTGGTTTAGTGGGGACAGAAATTTCAGTTTTTGTCATGTCATTTGACCCCCAATTTGTCCAATATCGGGAACAATTTTATAATCAATCATAGTACAGCTGAAGTTGTCTTGTCCAATCTCTTATTTTTTAGCAGATCAAACGCACCTTATTAGAAAATATTAATTATAAGTGATTAAAAAGGTTTTTCTATCATGTGAAATTTACACATGTTAAAAAGTTTGAAATAGTAAATTTGTATAGGAACTTGTGTATTTTACATTAAATGAATAAATTTTTAATAAATAATTATTGTTTTTAATAAAAAGTTATCACTTTTGGTTACTCTAACATGTGCAAGACAAATCCATTTATTTAAATAAGTTTTTTACCCTATAAATATCTCAAATTTCATTTTTAAACCTATAAATTTTTTAACAAGTTTCAGTCCCTCAAATATTTTTCGACGCAACTTTTTGCCTTTGCTTTTAAATCAACACATATGTTATTCGACGTTTTGAAATTTTTTGTCTCTGCTTTGTGTGTTAAGTGTCTCTAATATTGTCTCAATATCACAAATTTTAGTAAGGCTCACAAGAGACAAAATCACCTTGCGAATCCTACAAGTTAAGATCTTGGTAATGATTTTTGATGAATTCTTTCCCCACTCCTCATGTATCTTTTTCACTCCTCTTGAAGGCAAAAAACAATTCGGTAAACACAATCCGAATATTTTTTTAGTGCAAATTTGAGTAAAATTTACACTAAAAAACTTTGGTTTATATTTATCGAAGTTTTTGAGGTGAATAAGATTTTTAAGGGGTAGGAAAAGAATTCATTATGATTTTGTACGGCACATTAACCAAACCCAGTGGGCCAAAAATGCATTACAGAAGTAGAAACATCAACTATAGTGATCCAATTAATTTGGACAGGCTTATTGAAAATTCTGAAGTTCATACAAACAAAATAATTTCCAGCCACATCCACTAAGATTGAAAGAACAACCTGAAACCATCCACCAAAGTATAGCTTTATATGAGAACCTATCATTTATTAGGGATGGACATGGTTTGGATATTTTAGAAAGGAAAAGAATAAAATTGAATATAAGTGGTGGTATGAGATGAAATCTATTCCATCTTATTATTATTTGTCAAATTTAAACAATGAAACATTATTCAATTCCATCCATTTCTGTTTTATTCCATCTCATTCCATCAATCCAAATATAGTATAAGGCTCCATTTAAATTGATGGAATATAATGGAATGGAGCGGAGCGAAATGAAATATAATAATGTTCAATTGTTTTAGTTTGAAAAATAATAATGGAATAGAATAGAATATGATGAAATAAATTTCATCTCATACCACCACTTACATTCCATTTTGTTAATATCCTTTTAAAATATTTAAACAATGGAATAAAATATTTATTTCATTCCACTCCACCACATTTCACTCCACCTTTTTCTGCTCTACTCCATTTCATTATATTACATCAATCCAAACGGAGCCTAAGACTTTCCCTCCAACTCATTATCCATTAACAGATAAACATTGAAAATTTTTCAAAAAAAAAAATTTAAAAAACATAATTAGATAAACTCAAAACATTTTATCCTATTTCTAATTCAAAAAAAAAATTATAAAATATTTTAAATATGCAAATAAATAATATATATTATATATAAAATAAAATTATTTCGTTCTAGGCAATGGGTATACACACTCGTATATTTTATTATAAAACACAAATTTCACAATTACTTTCACAATTACTTTCACATCCATTATTAATTTTTTTTATGTAACTTTCACATAGGGATGACAGCCAAACCCAAACCCGCGGGGCCCACCCGCACCCGAACCCGAGTTAACGGGTAGAACCCGAGTTGACTGGGTTTGGTTTCGGATTCGGGTGACACCCGATATTTCGGGTGCTGGTTTGAGATTACTCAAACCCGCACCCGAAACCACACCCGCTTATACATGAAATTACATAAGTACTCCTAAGTATATATAAGTGTAAAATTACATAAGTTAGTAAGTTACCATGTTGCTTTTGGAAAGTTGTAATTTAATTGTATTATTGTAGAACTTAATTTTAATTCTAATGTTACCATGTTGAAGACCTTAATTTTAATTGGAATGTTACCAAACTTGATGAAAAGTTGTAATTTAATTTCTTTGAGAACCTTGCTTGAATGCTTGTGAAAATTTGTGTTTCAATATTAATTAATGTTGTTGAATTTTGTGTGTTCATGCTTTGGGTGAAAAAACTCGAACCCAACGGGTGTGAGTCTGAGTGTTAATTATGTTGAATTTTGTGTTTTTACTGCGGGTTCGGGTTTTGGTGAAAAAACCCGAACCAAACGGGTGTGGGCGTGGGTGTCAATTTGCCACCCGAATAGACTTTGGGTTCGGGTTCGGGTGCCACCCGATATTTCGGGTGTGGGTTTGGGTTGTGTCAAACCCGCACCCGTGGGCACCCGTTGCCATCCCTACTTTCACATCCATTATTGAAAATAATGAAGAGAAATAGTGTCACGTAGAATTGCACGAAATGCATTGATAGTCTAAACTATTAATCCAAATTTATTTATTGGATATTTACTACAAGAGATAGAATTGCATTATTTAAAAAATATAATTATTTTTTTAATATCTAAGAAATATCAGTATGAATGACCAAGTAATCAATATAAATATTGTAAATATAAAAGTGACAATAAAAGAACATAGCAAAAAAGATGTAAAATAAAATAGTATATTACCTTCTAACAAAACGAACCATTTGAGTGGATGGACGAATGAAGCAGCAACAATGGTTATTAGTTGCACTGAAACAAGCATATACCCTCCTCAATTTGTTTGAGTTGAAAAGGTTGTGGATGAGAAGTTTTGATGTGGCTGGCTGCCACACAAGTTGAAGAGGCAAGAATGAGTTTGACGACCTATTTATAAAGTTAAGGCAAACAAAAACCTTAGATCTGGTTTCTGAAGCCTAGTTAAAATCAACAAGAGTTCCATAGTCAAATTCAAAAGAAGAAAAAAAAAACCAAAAATGGGAAAAAATTGATTGACAAAAAAATGGAAAAGAATTGATTGATAATATTGAATTTTGTGTGAAAAACAAGTAATTACGTATTTACCCTTGTAGTTTCATAATCTCTTTTATTTTATGTTTAATATAGTTGGGGTGGTGCAGAGGGTTTCCTTAAAAAAAAAGTTAATTAGTCTACGGTGACACCAATAGCCTGATGATAATTCTTGTGTGTATGTTTGAGTGCAAATAAAATTGAAATTAGAAAGAGAAAAAAAAACACTTCCGCTTTTTTTATTTTTATCTAAATAGCTTTTGTTTTGGTTACATGAAAAAAAAAAGAAAAAAAAAAAGGAAAAAGAAACTACTCCTTTAAAAAGGCTAAATGATATGCAAATATAGCGGATGAAAGGCAAGGTATGAGTTCAAGAACAACGATAAAAAGTTCAACACAATCTCTCATCAAATTTCTAAATAATAGTTTTAAGCGACTAGTTCCATGAACCCCAAAAGGGACAATATGTAGGCTGGTTTTCTGGTTTTTCTTATAAGCAAAGATGGAATTATAGGGAGTATAAAAAAGGTACTCAACTTTTACAATTGAAACATTTTACTTAAAGTGAAATCATTCTTAGAGAATTGTTACACCAATTAGAAAAAACTAAATTATCGGTATTAATTACCTGAACGACCTATAAACCAAAACCATACAATATAAATAATTTGGTACACTAAAGATGATGCGTTAACGCAATCTCCTTTAAATAAGATGTTATTGCGTAAGCTCCATAAGCTCCATGTCGTCACCAACCATATAATATGGCTGAACCTCTTGCAATTATTTCCTTTTACATTAATCTTGCGAAACGAAAGAAAATGACCTGTTATAGATTCAAAATGGAAAGTTAGAAGCTTGTTTATTTCCTCTCGCTACCAAATTTTCAAATATCCCTCCACCAAATATAACCTTGTTTAAGTCTATCCAACCCATCCCCATACAGAAAGTTAGCGGCCAAAGAACCGTATCTGAAGCTCAAGAAATCGTGTTAGGGCGCTGAATTATCAAACAAACACCTCTATTTCTATTTACACAAAAGAGATAAATTAAAAAAGCTCCCATTTTTTTACTCCCAAGCCTCCTTTCTCCTTTGGTTGACAGATACGATCTCAACTAACCCAATAAATCTTCTTACTATCCATACCACTTCCCCACAAGAAATTTCTTTGAATAGTCACCAAATCCATTAAAACACATATAGGTGCCTTAAAGAAAGAAAAGAAATAAAGTGGTAAGCTAGAGAGGATGGAATTAATTAGTGTAACTCGACCTCCTATAGATAGATGACGACCATTCCAAGAGCTTAGTCCTTTTTATGGAATCTAAGATAGGTAAACAAGTAGCCCTTCTCCTCGGATTAATGCCTACCGGAATTCCAAGAAATCGGAAAGGAATATTCTGCATCCCACAATTCAAAAAGGACAAGGAAGCACACATAAAACTTTCATCAAGACTGATGCCATAAAACTTGCTCTTGTAAAAATTAACTTTTAAGTCCGACACTAACTCAAAACTCCTCAACACAGTTTTAATAATCCATAGGTTCTCCCAATTACCTTCTCCTACAATAATAGTATCATCAGCAAACTGAAGAGTATGAAACGTAATACTGTGAGGAATTGCCTTGAAAACTCAGAAACAGGAAAACAGGTACAAGCAGAAGTGCTGAGCGGGGCTCAGGAACCCCTGAGCGGGGCGCAGGAGAGGCTTGACCTCCTGCCTGCTGCGCGGGGCGCAGATGTAGCTGAGCGGGGCGCAGGCCCGTGATCAGCATGCAGATTTTGTGGAATTTTTTGTTTCGGAGTGTATCTGTTTTGGATTCTGTTTTATTTTATAAGATAGATTTGTTTCTGATTTTTAGGCATGTATTTTTCTATAAATAGGGAACTCTTTATTCATAGAAAAAATAAGGTTGAAAGCAATTAGGATTAGGGTTTGCCACACTAGAGTTTTAGAGAATTATTCTTGGTATAATTCTAGGGGTTTGGGCGAATCATCCTTGGTTCACCTTGGGTAGCTAGGTCAAATTGAGTCTCTTCATCACGGAAGAAGGGATTCGGGATTTGGGTAGAATTAGGATTAATTCTTGTAACCCAATTTGGGATTTCCTTGTGTAAAGTTTCTCATTGATCATAGTGGAACGGTAGGGTTGCTCCCTCCCCCAGACGTAGGTCTTTATTTGGCCGAACTGGGTAAACAATATTCTTGTGTTCTTTCCCTTGGATTATTTATTCTTCATCATCTCTATCAACTATTTGGTTACTTGATTAATTTGCTCCACACACTAAAATTCATTGGTGTGACTTTTTCAAGCGAATTCACAACAATTGGCGCCCACCGTGGGGCAAGGATCAAATCTACAATCAGGTACCATGGGTTCTAAGTTCGATATTGAGAAGTTTACCGGTAGCAACGATTTCGGGTTGTGGAAGGTAAAGATGAAGGCGGTGTTAGTCCATAACAATTGTGCAGAGGCTTTGAAGGGTGCAGCGATGCCGGCGAGTCTTTCCGATGCGGAGAAGGCTGTTCTAAATGAAAAGGCAGTCAGTTGTATTACCTTGTGCCTCGGAGACAAGGTGTTGAGAGAAGTAGCAAGGGAGACCAACGCTGCAGGTATGTGGGCCAAGCTTGAATCATTGTACATGACCAAGTCGGTGGCACATAAGCAGTTTCTGAAACAAAAACTCTACTTTTATCGAATGGTGGAGTCGAAATCCATAACGGAGCAACTGGCGGAATTCAACAAAATTATTGATGATTTGGCCAACATTGATGTGAAACTAGAAGATGAAGACAAAGCCTTACATCTACTTTGTACGTTACCTAAGTCCTATGAAAGTTTCAAGGATACCATGCTCTACGGCAAGGATACACCAGTTACCTTGGAGGAAGTTCAATCGGCCTTACGGACGAAAGAACTTACTAAGTTTAAAGACTTGAAGGTGGAGGACGGTTCTAATGCTTTAAATGTTTCAGGTGGAAAAGGTGGAAGTAGAGGTAAGAAGGCTAAGGTTAAAAGTGTTGACAAGTGGACTTGTTTCCATTGTCAAAAGAAAGGTCACTTCAAGAGGGATTGTCCGGATTTGAAGGACAAGGGGGGTTCCGTGCATGTTGTGGATGGTTCATCCGGTGATGAGAATTATGAAACAGCGGAGGCACTTGTGGTGTCGAGTTGGGAGTCGGAGGAGTGTGAGACTCTAGATTCTGGTGGTTCTCATGATGTTCTGGAGTTGTGGGATGTCGGGGTTGTTTCAGATCAGGTGGAGTGGTTTTGCAAATTGCAAGGTGGGGTTCATAGGGGAAGTACCGAGTTCGAGACTTTGGTGGAGGAGTTTCATCTTAAGGTGGAGGATTTTCAACTTGAGGTGGAGGCTTCCGATAGTGATACTAGAGGAGGAGAAACAACACTAACTCTTGGCTATCAAGAAGGAGATAGGGTGGAGAGTGGTAGTGGTGCATCAAAGTGGTACGACTGTGAAGACCTTGTGGGGTATGTTCCAATTGAGGCTGAAGAAGTGCAAAACCTATTAAAGAACTTCAGGGAAGCAATTGGGAACACCGACAGTAGAACTTGGGAACTTGTAGGGCTACTTGAGGTAGTGGGGCACAAGGAGAGTTCATTGTTGGAGCTTGAACAACAACCTAAAATTCCAAGGTTGGTTGAGGACAAGCAAGTCTTCGAGAGTACGGAAGGCATTCCGGGGTTCGAAGAGGGGGTGGTGGAGCTTGTAGGACTATCCAAAAGGCCGCTGATAGTTGGATGCAAGCGTATCTTCATGAGGACGGGTTTGATCACTCCGGGGTTTGAAGAGGTTGCGGTGAGTCTTGTGGGTGCTACCAAAAATCCTATGGTAGTGGGAGGCAAGACCTTCATGAGGGCGGAAGGCATTCCGAGGGATGAAGAGGTAGAGGTACAGCTTGTGATTCTAGCAAGAGTTGTTGGAAGCAAGTGGAAGAGGTCAAGGTTCAAGTGGGACTTGGACTTGGCCAATGATCTTGAATAGTAGTTCAAGATGGAGGGAGCAACACGGTGGTTGATTAGATCACCATCGTTTTAAAGGCAAGGTGGAGAATTGTGAGGAATTGCCTTGAAAACTCAGAAACAGGAAAACAGGTACAAGCAGAAGTGCTGAGCGGGGCTCAGGAACCCCTGAGCGGGGCGCAGGAGAGGCTTGACCTCCTGCCTGCTGCGCGGGGCGCAGATGTAGCTGAGCGGGGCGCAGGCCCGTGATCAGCATGCAGATTTTGTGGAATTTTTTGTTTCGGAGTGTATCTGTTTTGGATTCTGTTTTATTTTATAAGATAGATTTGTTTCTGATTTTTAGGCATGTATTTTTCTATAAATAGGGAACTCTTTATTCATAGAAAAAATAAGGTTGAAAGCAATTAGGATTAGGGTTTGCCACACTAGAGTTTTAGAGAATTATTCTTGGTATAATTCTAGGGGTTTGGGCGAATCATCCTTGGTTCACCTTGGGTAGCTAGGTCAAATTGAGTCTCTTCATCACGGAAGAAGGGATTCGGGATTTGGGTAGAATTAGGATTAATTCTTGTAACCCAATTTGGGATTTCCTTGTGTAAAGTTTCTCATTGATCATAGTGGAACGGTAGGGTTGCTCCCTCCCCCAGACGTAGGTCTTTATTTGGCCGAACTGGGTAAACAATATTCTTGTGTTCTTTCCCTTGGATTATTTATTCTTCATCATCTCTATCAACTATTTGGTTACTTGATTAATTTGCTCCACACACTAAAATTCATTGGTGTGACTTTTTCAAGCGAATTCACAACAAATACTATTGCTAACCTTATAACTATGAAAAAGACCACTATCCACTGCCTTGTGCATAAGTCCCGATAGTCCTTCTGCCACAATTAAAAAGAGAAAATGTGAGAGGGGATCTCCCTACCTCAATCTTTTACCAACATTAAAATCCTCCGTTGGACTGCCATTCACCAAGACAAACATGGAACTTTGAAAAACACAAGCTCGAATCCATTTCTGCGATCCTTCCGCAAAGCCCATTCTACCCATCATATACTCCAAAAACTGGTAATGTGTATTTACCGGTGATTGTGGCAAAGATCTAGCTAGATCATGGTGTAGCAATAGTAAGATATGGGAAACTGAATAAGGAAAACAAGGTTACATCAGAATGTAAATGATCGTATCTGACAATGAAGGACTTTGCAACGTAGCTATGGAGGCTTCCTATCCAAATCCAATCAAAAACTACTCCAAAAATCCAACATGACCTATATCATCATCATCTAATAAGGATGATGAGCTTTAAATGATTCACGTAAAAATAAAATGTTTAGCTTTCATCAATGTGAGATGTTGTTTTCTTTTTGGTGTTTGAGATGTTGTTTTCTAGTGTAATATTTGAGAATCTTAGATTTGATGTCAATGTATTATTTGAATTTGGATATATCTATGTTGTATTATCTCACAAAGAAATAAATTAATCTTTCAATTTGATTTATCTGCTTGCAATTTATTACGTAATTTCTCTCATTCTGCGATCAATCCAACTAGCTATCTCAAAACATACATACATTCCATTAGTTAAGAGTTTAATTAACTACTTCACGTAGGGATGTCAATGAATATCCATGAACGCGGATAGTGTGATATCCGTGTCCGCTCCGTCAAATAAATATGGTATCCGTGTCCGCTCCATATCCGTGCGGATATCCGCTAAGCGGATAATCCACGGATATTGAAGTATCCGCGGATATTAACAGATATCCATGGATGATATTTTTTTCTTAAAAAAAAAAAACTAACTATTGAAAAAAAATAGTTTTTCTTAAATAAAAAACATTAACACATAAGTTTTGCTCTCTTTTTTTTTTCAATTATAAGAAGTTGAAAAGTTTTTTTTCTCAAAAATTAAAAAGGAAAGACAAAATATAAAAATACAATTTTTTTATATAAAAAAATACTAGGATTTATATGTAAGTAGGGATATTTAAGTAATTTTACCAATTATTTAGCGGGTATGGATATCCGCGGGCGCGGGTAGTATTAAACACGCATCCGTATCCATTAAATGCGGATAATTGAAATATCCATTTATTTTATCCGTGGATATCCATTAAGCTATCCGCTCCGTATCCATATCCGCCGATATCCGCGGGTATGGATATTTTGCCATCCCTGACTTCACGCGGTTACGCGGTAGGCAGAGCCGGTCTAAGATTAAGCAACCAAAGTTTTGGGCTAATTATATTTGGCCGATTCTGACGGTAGATAACCTCAACCTTAAATTTATGATAAAAAAGTGCCTACTTATCCACTATTGATTTAATAATTTAACATAGCTTTCAATGGCAAGGGATATTATGCATAAGCCTTATACTTATGCATGCTGTATAAGTAAACCAGAGCCATCAGATGCGCCTGACACGTGTTATAATCACGGACTGCTTGAGAAAATAAACCCCAGCCTTTCAGATTCAGCTACACGTGTAATGATCTCAGACATGGCCAGGAGCTAACGGATTCCGTCAAACGAGATAACGGATTTCTTCACAGGAGCTAAGCAATCATCATCGTCGTTCTCCGTCGATCTCCGTCGCCGAGATCATCTTCACTGCCACCGATTGCTTCATTTGGCGAAAGCATCATCATCGGAATCATAATCATTGGTGGATGATAACACAGTCAGAACTCAGAACTCAGTCATCACATTCTATTGGGAGGTTGGTTCATGAGCTTTATTTTTACTGATTTATTTGATTTTGATCTATATTATACTGATTTTACTGATTTGCATGAACCAATTACTGATTTTGGTTCATGGATATTAATTGCTGCTCAAACTACATATGTGTTAACCTAGAATTGGATTTAGGGGAAATCATATGCTAAAATTGTTTTGTTTAGTTTGGTTGTTTTGAAAAAGTGTTGATTAGTAACTTTTTCTGATAATTGGTTGTTTTGAAAAAGTGTTGATTAGTAACTTTTGCTGATAATTGGTTATTTTGAAAAAGTATAACTATACACTTTTAGTGTATTGAAACCAAATTAGCCTTCTTATGGTTTCAATGAGTTTCTTTATTTTTTCTGATGTGATTGCCTTGAGTAACAGATATGTGTCATCACCACATATTTGAGTTTAACTTCATCAGCAGATGTTTTGAAACATTAAGGCTTGTTTTTTTGAGGCAAATGTTAAGGCTTAACATAAAATAAGTTGAAGTGTTATACCCATTTTCACCGCGTGAAAAGAAAAATGTTGTGTTAAAATGAAATGGCATTAAAGGCTTTAAATTAGAAAGAGACAATTTGTAGTTATCTCTTTTATTTGCCATAAGATGGACAATTTGTTATTTGAAGCAACAATGGATGAATGTGTTGTTTTAAATCCTTCTTTGCTTTAGTTTGGAAGCTTGAATGATTAAGTAGATTCAGGACAATATGAAGCTATGATGCAGGAACAGTTTGATAAAGAAAATTTGAGGTGTTAAGCATAATAATCATGAATTATTTTCACTAACAGTAACATATACTAACTGTGTCAAGTCAATTGAACATATTAACCGGACGAGGACGAACAACGTTCTTGGCTAATGAATTTTATCAAGTCTTCTAGGATGTTGTTTTATACTTCAGTACTAATGATACTTGAATTTAGGTATGTTATATGCACAATTGATGTTATTTACTAGCTGGATGAAAACTAACGATGGTTTTGTATCCAATCTGTACCTGAAGTTACTTTTCCCCAAATAAATCATGATTGACTATTCTGAATTTTGGTGTATAATTGACAATTTTGTTATGACAGACTATTGATCACATAATTGGTGGGCAATCGAGTGTTTGATTTTTAGCACTGCACTAGTGAGTAACTCCAAGAAAAACTCTCCAACTACAGGATTAAGAAGTCAAGGTGAAACCTTTATTCTTATAGTTGAGTGGTTTTAAATTATATGCAACCATTATCATTTTTAAATGGTTTCCATAAGGTATACAGTGAAACCATTAATATTGTGAAATGGTTTCAAGAACAACGATTGGCTATGTAAATCGTATTTTAGGTATACTATTGTATGGATGTTAATTTTCTTGTTGTTTCAGTTGATATCTTACTTTTAAATTATCTTTTTTTACAGGGATTGTTGCTGTTGTCAATGGATTTGATGTCTAGTTCATCTGAAATTGGCCCATTGCCTGTTGTTGTTTCCTCTGGGCCATTGGCTGTTGTTGATAGCTCTGGGCCATTGGCTGTTGTTGATAGCTCTGAAACATGTGTTGATAAAAAAGAATATTGGGAGTCTCTTGTTTTTAATTCTATTGAAGAGGTTGAAAAGTTTTATGGTGATTATGCATTTAATAATGGGTTTTCAATTCGGACTATGTTGAAATCAAAAAAGAATTCACAGAATAAGCCATCCGATAAAGTACATTATCTACGCTATGTTTGTAACAAACAAGGTTACAAGAAAGGAAGTTTGCTTGATCCGAAGAACAAACCAACATCAGATAGTCCGGTTGTTGTTGAATTTGAGAAAGTTAAAGAAAAAGCCGAGGAAAGGATTGGTTGTACAGCTGGTATTTTTTTGAAGTTGGATGAAACTCTGAATGCATATAAGATATACAAATGGGATGTGCCTCATTGTCACCCGTTACATAAAGCGGAGCATGGACGTTTTTTGAGATCATTTAGAGTAGTCAATGAAGTGCAAGGACAGTTAGCTGTAATCAATTCCAAAGCTGGAATGTCCATGAGAACTTCTTATGAAGTAATGGGTCAGGGAGTTGGAGGCACAGATAATCTCCCTTTTCGATTTTCGGATTTAAAGAATTATCTGATGACGAAACGTCAGAAAGAGATGTTTGTTGGTGAAGCAACTGTGATTCAGGAATTTTTTAGGAATGAAGCGCTCTCGAAACCATCCTTTTATTATGATATCCAAGTTGATGCTGCGGAAGATATAGCTAGTATTTTTTGGGCAGATGGGATTATGCAGCTTGATTATGCTTTATTTGGTGATGTTATCAGCTTTGATACGACCTACCGAACCAACAATCAGTATCGCCCATTAGGTTTGTTTTCTGAACTTCTTTCATATGGTTTTTAATTTGTTTTTTGGACTTCTCTCATATTGAAACCATTTAACAAAAACAATGGTTTCTTCCTGTAACATGTTGAAACCATTAAACATTAGTAATGGTTTCCAGAAAAATAGTATATAAAATAGTAGTTCCATCATTATTGTCATCTAACTAAAATTGTACTTTAAGATATAACTACCATTCTGATGTTATCAGAGGGTGTTTTTCGTAAATGCAGATTTGTTATTTATAATTTTTAATGTAGGCCATTGGTAAACCATTTAAGTATAGTAATGGTTGCATTGTATAACTTATTGAAACCATTTAACAACACTAATGGTTTTGTGATAATGTAATTTTTATATATGCTGTTTCTTTGTTTCTGAGTTGGTTTATTTCCATTTTCAGCTGCATTCATGGGCTTTGATAATCATCGTAAGAGTGTGTTGTTTGGTGCTGCCCTACTATATGATGAGACCGCAGCTACTTTTGATTGGTTGTTCACAACTTTTTTGAGGTGTATGGTGTAACACCCCGTTTTTCAAAAGCCAAAAAGGGCATTATTTTTTTTTTTTCTTTTTCAACTAACACTCAAAGTGCGCATAATAGTTTTTAAATGAACCGGCATTCAAATATACAAAAGAACTCATTACCAAAAGGTGCTTCGACAAGCAAAGTGTATTTCCTGAATAATTACAATCCGAGTCTAAGTACCAAAACAAGTTAGAAATCCTATGCTAACCAAAAAAGCACGGTGCACAAAACACACCGGCGCATAGTCTAACTATCCTAGGCTACAGCTCCAACCGCTCACTGGGGCCTGGAACAGCCACCGTCGTCACCACGACCTAACCCATCATCTGGGTGGGATGAGCCCGCAAATGAAAGAAAGGGTCACCACAAAATAGAAGGTATATATATATAACCGGTGCGAAAGATTGTACACATAGCAATAATTCCACGAAACACAAGAGAAAGCTCTTTAACTCAAAAGTATTTCCCACCAACGGGTTTATATAAATAAATCACCAAGCCTAATGCAGACTTCTACAATGGGTGTGACAACCGATTACTGGTTCGTCACATGCATGATTTGCCGGAATATTAACCTCTCCTCGAAGAGTCGTGGGGTAGGCAAAGCCACACAGAAATATACGTACCCGCACTAAAAATGCCACACAAGGCAGGTGAAGTCACACAGACAAACACCAGGCGAAGTCACACAGACAAACACCAACTCAATATAAATCCAGAGGGATTTGGCGAAGCCACACAGTCAAACGCCCGGTACGTAGGCAAAGTCACACAGACATACACCTAGGCACGCAACTATGAAATGCATGGCATATATTCTCTTCGGCATATACGGGATAGTCACACAAGACAAAATCCTCGCGCAGTCCTATCTGACGCACGCATTCATATATGCTCATGCAAACAATCACATAGCCTAAAGCCTATGTACAAAGCATCACAACATACATACATTTTCTCAATCATATGTAAATTGCACACATATATATCACCACGTTCTCATCAACGAGAATACATAAGTACAACATGCCAAGCACACAACAAATGCATAAACAACAAATTCAAGCATGTCGTAACCGTTTTAAAAGACGGAAATAAAGTGGAGCCCTTACCTCGTCAAGCACTCAACTATCACACGATCGCACAACACTTACTTGCTTCCTAAAACAAGCAAAGTATTCAATCAAAACCATAACCAATCAATCCTTAATGATTTGGACTCTAGAACCCCAAAACCCAAAGGTTCTCTAAGGTAAAATCCCTCTTTCGGATTCTCTACCAAAAACTACCGTATTGATCAACCCCCATGAGTTATTTGTACTATTTTTAGGACCCAAAACATTTGCCAAAAGTCTTAAATAATTTGAAATGCAAAATGGCTGTTTTCTTGCGTTATAAGTTACGTACTTTCCGAGTACCCGAAAAACTCGTTTCCAATCCCAACCACTTCCATAAATTAATAAAAAGGGATTAGAAAGTTAAAAACCAAGTTTAGAAATCAGAATCCAAAATTTTAGTTTCCAGAGCTCGCCCTGGCGAGTTGGTGGCGAGTGAAGGCAGAGAGTACTGGTCTTACTCGCTCTGGAGCTCGCCCTGGCGTGTTGTCAGGACCTGTGACACTCGCCCTGGCGAGTAACCACTCGCTCAGCGAGTTTCAACTGTCATGACAGCAAAAGACAGCAACTCACACCACCTTTTTCCACCCAAGCCTAGTTTGATTCTATTAGTTCCCAACATCTTTTCAAGGCATAAAAGCAAACCATTTCCATAAGCAAGCAACACATTTCCGAAAGCATGTTGGTTGCTTCGAGTGCAAGTTATTTGATTTTCATTTCCAAAATCAAAACCAAATCCAAGCACAAGTTTTATTACGGGCCTTAACCGTCCGGTAATCATTTTCAAACATGTTTTCAAGGTAAAAAGTAACACCACGTGTCACAATAGTTTTAAACCACTTTGACCCCAAAATACTACCCAAAAACTCTTAGAAAATATTTTCATAAACCACAAAATATTTTTCATCGGATTTTCTAAAACAAAACCATACAACGCATTTCCCTTTTGCTCAAAGGTCCAAAGACAACTTTTCTTTTCAAGACCTTACAACATAACCTCATGTAATTGATCAATACATAAACCAACCAAAACCCTAACTTTTCTCATGAGATTTTTCACCAACTCATGGAAAACAAAAACAACAAAGCCTAGCATGCTTACTAAACTCTCATGAACAACTTTCATGAAACAAGAACTAGCAAGAACAACATTTCTCACCAAACCCTCTTAAGAACATAAACCCAAAAACTCTTAAACTCTATAAGTCTACCAACCTAAGAGATGAGAAGAGAGGGTTACCTTTAGAAAGTGATTCTCTACAACTTTCCTCGAAGCTCCAAAGCTTGAAATGGAGTGAAATGGTGAAGAAATGAAAATTTGTGAAGGTTGGAAAGTAATGGAGCTTCTCACGTGAAAGAGAGAAAGAATGAGATGTTTGGTGATGTTTCTAAGTGACCAAGTCACTAAACCTCCTTACTATTACATAGCCTCTTGCTACCTCATGGCCATTGGATCAAAAACAAAATGCCAAGACAAAACCCTAGCCATTGGATCAAACCAAACCAAATCCACTTGAGATAAAACTCAATACTTCATAGAAACACTCACACGTTCAGCTCTCGCACGCCGCGACGAACGAAACTCACCAAAACAGAAAACCTACGGAAAGAACGTCTAACGTTTAACATTTCCAAAACTTATCGCCGAATCTTTTTCCGCGACTGTAATTTTCTTCCATACCTCAGAAAATTAATCTCAGAATATATCCTAACTCGCGCAGATATATAAAACTTCCATCCGAAATCTCACTCAAAACAGACGCAATAAGATTTTACAATGACGGGTAAAATCCTACTCGTTTTTCCAAAAACAAGAATAATCCACAACTTATTATTCTGAAACCACAAGTAACTTCTTATTCAAGCAACAGGATCACAAGACAAAAGTCTGTACAATTACAGTGCACGAGCACGAAACAGACTCGATTACAGCAAAAGCTAATAATTACACGATGTTTCGTCACACGAACACATCGAACCCTAATATTCCTTAAACCAACTATACAAAGAAATCTTGGGTCTTACAATACTACCCCCCTAAAAGAAGTTTCGTCCTCGAAACTTAGACGTCGTCAAACAAACTGGGGTATAATTCTTTCATCTTACTCTCGAGCTCCCAGGTGGTATCTCCTGTAGCTTCGTTCCATATCACCTTCACCAAAGGTATCTCTTTCGTTCTCAAACGCTTCATCTTCTTATCCGCAATCTTGATCGGCGGAACTTCAAATGACAAGTTATCCCTCAACTGGATATCATCTGGTGTGATCACATGTGATGGATCCGGTGTATACTTCCGCAATTGCGACACATGGAACACATCATGAATCAAAGATAGTACCGGTGGCAACGCGATCCGGTATGCTACCTTCCCAATCCGCTCCGTAATCTGATAAGGTCCTATAAACTTCGGAGTCAACTTCTTCGCTTTCAAAGCCCTTCCAACACCCGTTGTTGGAGTAACACGGAGAAATACGTGATCTCCCTCCTCAAACTCTAAAGGCCTCCGACGCCTATCCGCATAACTTTTCTGTCGATCTTGAGCAACCTTCATCATTGCCCTTATCTTTCGGACCTTGTCCGTCGTCTGTTGTACCATTTCCGGTCCTACTATCATACTTTCCCCATCTTGGTACCAACACAAAGGAGTCTGACATCTCCTCCCATACAAAGCCTCGTATGGTGCCATTCCAATACTCGCGTGAAAACTGTTGTTGTATGTGAATTCTATCAAAGGTAACACATCATCCCAACTTCCACGGTCATCCAATACACAAGCTCTCAACAAATCTTCCAAAGATTGATTTGTTCTCTCGGTCTGCCCATCGGTCTGAGGGTGGTAGGCGGAACTCAATCTCAGTTTCGTCCCCAACGCCTCATGCAAAGTCCTCCAAAAGTGTGAAGTAAACTTTGGGTCTCGATCTGACACTATACTTGACGGAATCCCATGTAACCTCACAATCTCAGCAATGTAAACATCGGTCAACTTTGCCGCTGTATCCGTAGTCCTTACCGGTAGAAAATGAGCGGACTTAGTCAAACGATCCACTATCACCCAAATGGAATCATGCTTCCTCCTGGTCTTAGGTAAACCAGTGATGAAATCCATAGAAATGCTATCCCACTTCCACTCGGGGATATCTAAAGACTGCAGCATCCCTGCTGGTCTCTGATGTTCAATCTTCGCCTTCTGACAAGTCAAACACGACGCCACAAACTCGGCCACATCCCTCTTCATACCCGGCCACCAGAAATCTTGCCTCAGGTCCTGATACATTTTCGTTGCCCCGGGATGCATACTAAGCTTACTCTTGTGTGCCTCCCCTAGAATGGTGTTTCTCAAGTTCATAGCATCGGGTACACACACCCTACCTTGACACCTCAAGATGTTGTCTGATCCCACCTTGAAATCTCGGTTGGTTCCTCGAACAATCAAAGCTCTTTTCTCCATGAGAAACTTGTCCTCTTGACAATTAGCAATATCCTCCAACAAACCGTTTGAGATGGTAATCATACCCAGTCTCATATTCCCTAAAGCAAACTCTACCTCCAGGTGCAAATCACGAAACTCTCTCAACAACTCTTGTTGACTAGCCATTTGCGCCGAACAAACCGACACACTCTTCCTACTCAAAGCATCGGCTACCACATTAGCCTTTCCCGGATGGTATTCTAACGTGAAATCAAAATCTTTCAATGTTTCCATCCATCTCCGTTGCCTCATATTAAGCTCTTTCTGATCGAACAGATACTTAAGACTTTTATGGTCACTAAACACGACAAAAGTGCAACCATAAAGATGATGTCTCCAAATCTTCAATGCGAAAACAACAGCCGCAAGCTCTAGATCGTGCGTAGGATAATTCTTTTCATGCACTTTCAGTTGCCTTGACGCATAAGCCACTGCCCTCTTGTGTTGCATCAACACACAACCCAATCCTTGATGAGAAGCATCACAATAAACCTCATACGGTTCATCCGACTGTGGTAACATCAAGACTGGTGAAGTCGTCAAACGCTCATTCAACAACTGAAAACTCAACTCACACTCCTCTGTCCAAGCAAAAGGTTGATCTTTTCGCGTAAGTTGTGTCATTGGTGCCACAATCTTAGCAAAACCTTCAATGAACCTTCGGTAATAACCGGCCAAACCCACAAAACTCCTCACATCAGTCACGGTTTGAGGCTGCTTCCATGAAAGTACCGTATCAATCTTGGCTGGATCCACGGCTATTCCCTCTTTTGATATAACATGGCCAAGGAAATTCACCTCTTCCAACCAAAAGTCACACTTCGACGGGTTTGCATACAACTTACTTTCCCGCAAAACTTGCAATACCAAGCGAAGATGCTCTCCATGTTCCTCTTCACTCTTCGAATACACCAAAATGTCATCAATGAACACCACCACAAACTTGTCCAAAAATGAGTTGAATATCCGATTCATGTACGCCATAAAGATAGCAGGTGCATTCGTCACTCCGAACGGCATCACTAGAAACTCATAATGCCCATAACGCGTCCTAAACGCCGTTTTCTGAATATCCTCATCTCGAACCCTTATCTGGTGATTACCAGATTTCAAGTCGATCTTTGAAAACACTGAGGCTCCCCTCAACTGATCCATCAGATCATCAATTCGTGGCAATGGATATCGGTTCTTGATAGTTACCTTATTAAGCTTCCGATAATCCACACACAGACGAGATTTACCATCCTTCTTTTTAACCAATAAGACCGGTGCTCCCCAAGGCGACACACTAGGCCTTATGAAACCTTTCTCTAACAAGTCTTCAATCTGACTTTTCAACTCTACCAACTCAGCTGGAGCCATCCGATAAGCTGATTCCGAAATCGGACCCGTACCCGGTTGTAAATCAATAAAGAATTCCACCTCTCTACACGGAGGAAAAGCTGGAATCTCCGATGGAAACATATCTTGGAAATCCTGAACTACACGAATTTCCTCAATTCGGATCTCCGACGTCACTCCTAAGCTAGCAAGTGAAACTATCTCCGGTTCTCCATTACACATAACCACAGAAAGCCGATTTGCAGACAAGTACCTTCGCACACCTGGCTCGGGAAAGAAAACCAATTTCCGAGCACAGTCTAGAATCACATAATGATAAGACAACCAATCCATCCCGAGGATGATCTCGAGAGATAAAAGCGGTAGACAAACCAAATTGACCAGAAAATCCCTATTCTGGATTACTACCAAACAATGCAAACATGCAGTATTCACTACCAAATCCTTAGCAGGAGTCAAAACATTCAAATTAAACGGAAGCACAGAAACATTCAAACTCAAACGATTTGCACATGCCAAAGATATGAATGAGTGGGTTGCCCCCGTGTCAATCAAAGCAGTTAAAGAATTACCTGCGATGTGACAGCTCTCGTGGATGGCATTGCTAGCCTGCCCACTCAGTTCAGTGCCCATACAGTAAGCACGTGCCTTTGCCGCAGGTCTGGCACCCTGTGAACCTTGTGCCACATTTGCCGACGGCCCAGTCTTCGGGGCTCTGCAATCTCTAGCAAAGTGTCCCGGCTTCTTGCAATTGTAGCAGGTGTTTCCCACCTTCGGTTGCGTGCACTCATTAGAAAAATGCCCCGCTTCTCCACAGTTGTAGCAAGTCCCCTTACTACCCTCTGATTTTCCCCGGGTTCCCTGATTCACCGATCGGCCCGGTCCTTTACTGTGTTGAGGACGGTTATAAGGCTTACTCCCTTGCCTCCCACTATTCTGAGTCGAACCACGGTCATTGGTGCGACTTGGTCCTCCGGCATTAGAATTCCCTTGGCGGTTCACCCGCTTATTCTTCATGTCTTCGACCTCTTGGCACTTTTCAACCAATACCTGAAATTGTCGAATACCCAACGGCACAACCGCATCCTGCAGCTCGTACCTCAATCCATCTTGGAATCTACGGCACATATAAACCTCATCTATCCCATCCCTAAAGAAGCGGAAGAAACGGGATAGTGATTCAAACTTCTAGGCATATGCCTCAACATTCATGCCCGCTTGCCTCAGCCTCAGGAACTCTTCACCATACCCTTCCCTAGCTGTCTCAGGGAAGTATTTGGCCAAGAACCTCCTCTTGAAGTTCCCCCAACTTAACTCTTCATGAACATTCTCCATGATCAGTCGGGTGTTCCTCCACCAATACTCAGAACCCCCGAGCAATTGATAGGTAGCTAAGACCACCTTCTCTCCTTCCGGACAATGAATTGCCCCGAATATCCTCTCCACAGATTGGAGCCATAGGTCAGCAGTTTCCGGACCTCCCTCTCCGTTAAACTTTGGAGGAGTCTGGTGGTTGAAATTCGAAAGAAGTCTAGATCCAGCCGCAAGTATTTCCCTTTCGCGCTTTTCCAGATCCCTTTGCGCCTTAGCATGGCTTTGAGCAGTCACAGCCGCTGCCATCGTATGCATGGCATAAGCCATCTGGTTTATATCAACATTATCCGTCATAGGTGCTGTAGGTGCCCTTCTTGGAGGCATTCTATTCTGCACAATACCAATTCTGATTAGATTCCTTATCCAAACATTTCTGAGTCTCAACAGAAATCTCATACAACGGTTACTAACACATAACCCGACACCGAACAACCACTAGAACTGACACTACTCTAGCTATGTTCTAACCGACTCTGGACTAACAACTCAAGTATACACTTTCCCTTTGAAGATTTAAAGTCGTGCTCTGATACCAAATTGTAACACCCCGTTTTTCAAAAGCCAAAAAGGGCATTATTTTTTTTTTTCTTTTTCAACTAACACTCAAAGTGCGCATAATAGTTTTTAAATGAACCGGCATTCAAATATACAAAAGAACTCATTACCAAAAGGTGCTTCGACAAGCAAAGTGTATTTCCTGAATAATTACAATCCGAGTCTAAGTACCAAAACAAGTTAGAAATCCTATGCTAACCAAAAAAGCACGGTGCACAAAACACACCGGCGCATAGTCTAACTATCCTAGGCTACAGCTCCAACCGCTCACTGGGGCCTGGAACAGCCACCGTCGTCACCACGACCTAACCCATCATCTGGGTGGGATGAGCCCGCAAATGAAAGAAAGGGTCACCACAAAATAGAAGGTATATATATATAACCGGTGCGAAAGATTGTACACATAGCAATAATTCCACGAAACACAAGAGAAAGCTCTTTAACTCAAAAGTATTTCCCACCAACGGGTTTATATAAATAAATCACCAAGCCTAATGCAGACTTCTACAATAGGTGTGACAACCGATTACTGGTTCGTCACATGCATGATTTTCCGGAATATTAACCTCTCCTCGAAGAGTCGTGGGGTAGGCAAAGCCACACAGAAATATACGTACCCGCACTAAAAATGCCACACAAGGCAGGTGAAGTCACACAGACAAACACCAGGCGAAGTCACACAGACAAACACCAACTCAATATAAATCCAGAGGGATTTGGCGAAGCCACACAGTCAAACGCCCGGAACGTAGGCAAAGTCACACAGACATACACCTAGGCACGCAACTATGAAATGCATGGCATATATTCTCTTCGGCATATACGGGATAGTCACACAAGACAAAATCCTCGCGCAGTCCTATCTGACGCACGCATTCATATATGCTCATGCAAACAATCACATAGCCTAAAGCCTATGTACAAAGCATCACAACATACATACATTTTCTCAATCATATGTAAATTGCACACATATATATCACCACGTTCTCATCAACGAGAATACATAAGTACAACATGCCAAGCACACAGCAAATGCATAAACAACAAATTCAAGCATGTCGTAACCGTTTTAAAAGACGGAAATAAAGTGGAGCCCTTACCTCGTCAAGCACTCAACTATCACACGATCGCACAACACTTACTTGCTTCATAAAACAAGCAAAGTATTCAATCAAAACCATAACCAATCAATCCTTAATGATTTGGACTCTAGAACCCCAAAACCCAAAGGTTCTCTAAGGTAAAATCCCTCTTTCGGATTCTCTACCAAAAACTACCGTATTGATCAACCCCCATGAGTTATTTGTACTATTTTTAGGACCCAAAACATTTGCCAAAAGTCTTAAATAATTTGAAATGCAAAATGGCTGTTTTCTTGCGTTATAAGTTACGTACTTTCCGAGTACCCGAAAAACTCGTTTCCAATCCCAACCACTTCCATAAATTAATAAAAAGGGATTAGAAAGTTAAAAACCAAGTTTAGAAATCAGAATCCAAAATTTTAGTTTCCAGAGCTCGCCCTGGCGAGTTGGTGGCGAGTGAAGGCAGAGAGTACTGGTCTTACTCGCTCTGGAGCTCGCCCTGGCGTGTTGTCAGGACCTGTGACACTCGCCCTGGCGAGTAACCACTCGCTCAGCGAGTTTCAACTGTCATGACAGCAAAAGACAGCAACTCACACCACCTTTTTCCACCTAAGCCTAGTTTGATTCTATTAGTTCCCAACATCTTTTCAAGGCATAAAAGCAAACCATTTCCATAAGCAAGCAACACATTTCCGAAAGCATGTTGGTTGCTTCGAGTGCAAGTTATTTGATTTTCATTTCCAAAATCAAAACCAAATCCAAGCACAAGTTTTATTACGGGCCTTAACCGTCCGGTAATCATTTTCAAACATGTTTTCAAGGTAAAAAGTAACACCACGTGTCACAATAGTTTTAAACCACTTTGACCCCAAAATACTACCCAAAAACTCTTAGAAAATATTTTCATAAACCACAAAATATTTTTCATCGGATTTTCTAAAACAAAACCAAACAACGCATTTCCCTTTTGCTCAAAGGTCCAAAGACAACTTTTCTTTTCAAGACCTTACAACATAACCTCATGTAATTGATCAATACATAAACCAACCAAAACCCTAACTTTTCTCATGAGATTTTTCACCAACTCATGGAAAACAAAAACAACAAAGCCTAGCATGCTTACTAAACTCTCATGAACAACTTTCATGAAACAAGAACTAGCAAGAACAACATTTCTCACCAAACCCTCTTAAGAACATAAACCCAAAAACTCTTAAACTCTATAAGTCTACCAACCTAAGAGATGAGAAGAGAGGGTTACCTTTAGAAAGTGATTCTCTACAACTTTCCTCAAAGCTCCAAAGCTTGAAATGGAGTGAAATGGTGAAGAAATGAAAATTTGTGAAGGTTGGAAAGTAATGGAGCTTCTCACGTGAAAGAGAGAAAGAATGAGATGTTTGGTGATGTTTCTAAGTGACCAAGTCACTAAACCTCCTTACTATTACATAGCCTCTTGCTACCTCATGGCCATTGGATCAAAAACAAAATGCCAAGACAAAACCCTAGCCATTGGATCAAACCAAACCAAATCCACTTGAGATAAAACTCAATACTTCATAGAAACACTCACACGTTCAGCTCTCGCACGCCGCGACGAACGAAACTCACCAAAACAGAAAACCTACGGAAAGAACGTCTAACGTTTAACATTTCCAAAACTTATCGCCGAATCTTTTTCCGCGACTGTAATTTTCTTCCATACCTCAGAAAATTAATCTCAGAATATATCCTAACTCGCGCAGATATATAAAACTTCCATCCGAAATCTCACTCAAAACAGACGCAATAAGATTTTACAATGACGGGTAAAATCCTACTCGTTTTTCCAAAAACAAGAATAATCCACAACTTATTATTCTGAAACCACAAGTAACTTCTTATTCAAGCAACAGGATCACAAGACAAAAGTCTGTACAATTACAGTGCACGAGCACGAAACAGACTCGATTACAGCAAAAGCTAATAATTACACGATGTTTCGTCACACGAACACATCGAACCCTAATATTCCTTAAACCAACTATACAAAGAAATCTTGGGTCTTACATATGGCAAATAAGAAACCAAAGACAATATATACAGACCAAGCTACTGCGTTGTTGAAGTCAGTGCCAAACATTTTTGAAGGTGTTTTTCATGGACTTTGCTCATGGCATATGTCAGAGAATGCAAAGAAAAACCTTGGGTCCCGCGCAAACAGTGCTTTTTTTGATGAGTTAAATATCTTGATTTCAAGTGTAGACAATGAAGCTGGTTTTGATTACAATTGGGATCAAATGATGAAAAATTGTTTTGATGGAAGGCCAACTTCAGACTTTAGTTGGCTTGTTCAAACTCACAAGAATCGCATGCATTGGTCTTCAGCTTGGGTGAAGTCACATTTTACGGCCGGTTTGAAAACGACTCAATTAAGTGAGTCTTTCAATGCTTTTCTCCGTGGATTTCTGCAGCCAGACCATTCACTTGTTCGATTCTTCAGTCATTTTAACATGATGGTTCAGAGAATGAGGGATAATCATGCTGAGTCTGACTTCAAGGCTGCAAATACTAGAACAAAAAACAATTACCCAAACAGTCAGCTGATGCGGTCTGTGGTAAACAAGTACACACCATCTAGCTTTGCATTCATTCATAGGCAGTATGATCTTTCGTTCAAATACTATTATGAAGAGGACACAACTCAAGTGTCTCCCTTCAATAAGGTTTTCAAAGTTTTTACCATTGAACAGGTTTATGAACCTGATGAAGTAGTTGCTACTAATTATGATGATGTTGGTAATGAAGTAGTTGGGCTTTCAAATCATGATGTCTTGGATGAAGTAATTAATGAAAATCTTTCCGCAACTTCTGAAGATCATGTTCGTCTTGATGAAAGGGTTGTGACAATCGATACCGAGAAAAAAAGAATGAGCTGTACATGTCGTATGTTTGAGAACAGAGGTTTTTTATGTCGTCATGTTTTCAGAATCTTAGAGTTTTTAGGTGGTTCTGTCCAATACCATGGTTTGAAAACAATACCTGCGGAATATGTTTTAAAGCGTTGGTGTAGAGATGCGCGTCAGTCGTTTGATAAGCTGAATTCCATTGTCAATGTTGCCACTGAAGCTACGACTCAAGCACAACGATATCAACAGATTTGTGCTGTTACAGTTCAGCTGTCTACACGTGTTTCCGTAGATCCCGAGGCTTCTCAAATTTTTCTTAATGGTGTTCTTGAAGCTGGGAAAAAGGCAGAGGAGTTGCTTATGCGTAAAGATATTGATACTGGACCATCGTCCGGGACGCCATCTAAATCTTCCAATACAGCTACTGCTAGTGAACCATCTGATGGGGTAAAGTCCACTGCTCCAAAATTCAAAGCAAGATCAAATCCAATTAGATCAAAGAAGCGACTTAAATCTGATTATGAATTGTCTAGAGATAGGCAAGAGAGGCGAGAGAGGCAAAAACTCATTATTCAGCGGAAGAATCAAATGAGAGATGATGAGGCTCAAAAGGGAAAAGAGGCTACTGATTGATATATTTGCATTTTTTAATTTTTTTTTTATGGTATAACTTTGTAGTAGAGTATGTTACAAGTGCTTTAGTTATGAATTAATCGTACTCGGTCATTTGATGTTTTTTTGTTACACATAAGATATTGATGGTTAGACATATATTTTATTATTTGACTCTTTGACATAATCTAAGTCACATCACAGTTTCAAATAGAATGGTTATATATATATATATATATATATATATATATATATATATATATATATGGTTTTTTATATTCCTAATAGTTTCCTGAAACCATTAAGTACATCAATTGGTTTTCAGATGTTATACAGTGAAACCATTGTTATTGTTGAATGGTTATATATATATATATATATATATATATATATATATATATGGTTATTTATATTCCTAATAGTTTCCTGAAACCATTAAGTACATCAATTGGTTTTCAGATGTTATACAGTGAAACCATTGTTATTGTTGAATGGTTTAAAGGACATAAATGTGATAATGTAAGATATTGATGATTAGACATATTTTTTATACTCATATCAAAAATTTGATACAGTGAAACCATTTAGTACATTAAATGGTTTCCAGATGTCATACAGTGAAACCATTGTTATTGTTGAATGGTTTCAAGGACAATTGTCGATGTAAATGATGTTCCTTTACAGGGGGTTTATTGTTTTGTAATGAATTTGACTATATTTGAGTGTACTTCTAACTGGATTGTACTTTGTCTTCACATACCACACTAGTGAACCCATGATGGTTATGGTTTCATTAATTGTTTTGTAATATTGTAAGATATTGATTATTAGACATAATTTAACATAAGAGATATACTTTGGAAAGATGAGTATTGATGATTAGACATATATTTTATTTTTAACTTGATGACAAATAGCTTGAACCTATATGGTTTGTACAAGATTGGAAGTCCTATGTTCCAATTAACTGTAATAGATGCATATAAAGCTTTAGAACTAATGCATAAAACAATCCATAAAACAATCCATAAATGCATATAAAGTCAATAAAATAAAATAAAAAGATCCATAAAACAATCCAGTGGTTTGTAAAAAAAAAACATTAAACCAATCCATAAATCCATAGGAAGTCAATAAAATAAAAAAGTCAAATTTAGAACTAATGCATAAATTCTCAGTTTTGCATAAAGTCAATAAATTCTTCAACCAAAGATCCATGTTTAAGTTGTTAGTTTTCGAAGCTTTGCTGCATGGTATTTTCTTGCTTTATCATCCACCTCATTTCTTCTGCTATTGCTTGTGTCACCCATTATTGTTGAACAAATGCCAATCCTGAGATCCATCATCCTTGCAACCTTCTGCTTTTTTGGCATTCTCTTCCAACCTTTGAAAGAATCCATTTGTGTGTTGTCACCTGCCCATTCAGCAAGGAATTTCATGCAGAAGATTCCACAGTTGCATTTATCAATTTGATTAGGCATCTTTGGTGAATGCCACTGAAATGATGTAAACTTGAAGGGCATTGCGATCCTTTTTCGCCTATACATTTCTGTCACAAATACTTCCACCTCGCTTAGCCAGACATTAAACATATGCTTGTATACAGTGGGTGCACCATTCTTTGTGTACAGATTTTCTCCATTCAAGCTATTGAGGAATTCAAATTTGTTGTCCTTCAAGTTCACCACAAAGCACACATAATGACTCCCCGGGTCCCCCATTAAAGCCGGTGCCATGATCTGCAGTTCCAATGGGAAAAGCATTATTTACTATTGTATAGTTAAATGAAAAAACTATAGAATATGTATGCATTTTCAAAGAAAACCATTATGTACATCAAATGGTTTTGTAAGAGAAGTTACTGAAACCATTAACTGTACAAAATGGTTTCACACATACAACACCAATAATATTTCAAAGTATTACTGCAGATCCAAGCATGCACTAAAATTAAACACCATATGAACTGAAACTTACATATTCTAGGCTGTTAAGGTCAATGGTCTGCCAATCAATGTAATTGAATTTGCTTAGCCTCTCGATGAATCTTCCGAATGCAGCTGGGTTATTTTTGTCAAAAGCACCAGGTTTTTCCAGGTCAGCCTGTTTATGTAAGAACAAATCAGTAAAATCAGTAAAGTATTATTCAGCTTAATTAATAAAGGAAACCATTAAAATTTTTGGAATATAATGCATACATAGTTAACCATGGGTGTAACCAGTCTTGTCATCTTGTGTCTTTGCTGATTCCAGTTTAAGCAGTTGACCCAGGCGTTGATCACAAAGCATGACACCCATTCATCTTGTTGTAGTGACCATAAGTCTCTCCTTTCCAGTGAATACTTATGAGCTTTGTTATCACAGCAGTACAGAAGCTCATACCTGTTCAATTATGAAGTAATTTAGTAGATGTAGTATTACAAAGTTGATTTCATCAAGCAGTATGCAGATAACAAATATATATGCAGTTTTAGATAAAACCATTTTTATCATGAAATGGTTTGTTTAGGTAAACTTCTGAAACCATTTATCATGCAAAATGGTTTTAACACACAACCAGTTAAGATAAAAAATCATAGTTCAAAAGAACAGCATAAAAACCAAACAAAACAACCATTTTGGCACAAAAATCAATATAAACATAATCAATACTCATCAGACTTACAGTAAGCTAAATATGAAATTGTTTTCACTTACTCAGAAAGGTCCGAATCCGGACTCCAAGCATATGATGATAAGATTTTATGCAACTCAGATGCATTAGACTCGTGCACAGCGTCATCATATGGGCTTGCTAGGTACTTCGATTTCTTCACGGCCCGTCGACGCTCCGGGTATGTGGTATCTGAATAAAGCATGTTATGCTTCTTCCTTTTCTTTGTTGTGATATCGTCCAAGTCAATTATTTGGTCTGGCAACACTGACTTCAATGGAGTTGCACTGTGAAATAATGATACATGATATTGTTATTTTTCAAACAATTTAATTAATATTGTTATTGTACAAAATTTAATTAATCAATAATAAAGTGCAATTATGACATTGTTTCTTACTCTATGACAATGTTTGGGTCACATTGTGTAGGATCCACCCCATGCTTAACATTAGGATCTGGTACTAACACAAGTGCAAGGCTTTGTTTGGGTTCTTTCTCCGTTGAATCATTATTAAAAAACTCGGGGTACTTCAAAATTGTTTCTTGTGTTGCTGAAAATTGACTTTCTGAAGCATTTGTTGTTTCCTGTGTGGCTTGAAGTGGATTTTCTGAGTTATTTACATTGGATCTGAAACCATGAAAAAGCATTTTAGGTTTTACACATCATGTAAAATCATTGACAAACATTCTAAAAGTTATGGTTTAAGAAAGTTAGTTTAAATAGCATAAAATGAAAATCATTTCTTACGCTGCATTTGAAGGTCCAAAAAACTCGGGAAATTTCAGGATAGTTTCCTGTGTCGATGATATTCCCACATTACAGGCTGCTTTCACTGAATCGTCAATCATATTCGCATCAATCTCAACCTCTTCATCAGTGTCATTTTCCTCATTACTGTTGGTATCATGATCTTTATTAAACCTGAAACCATTATTCCGTTGTAAAATAAACATAGCATAAAACTTAAAAACTGTTTTTTAGTAATACTTTCTGAAACCATTGGATCTGAAACCATGAAAGAACATTGTAGTCTACATATTATAAATGAAAAAGCATTTCTTACGCTGTATTTGAAGGTCCAAAATATTCAGGAAATTCCAATATAGTTTCCTGTGTCAATGACATTCCCACGTTACATGCTTCTTCATTAATCATCTTTGCATCAATCTCAACTTCTTCAACATTGTCATTCTCATCATTACTTTTGGTATCATCATCTCCATTAAACCTGAAACCATTAATCCCTTGTAAAATAAACATAGCATAAGACTTAAAAATGCTATTATAGTACTACTGTCTGAAACCATTTTACTAGCAAAATTGTTTAAAAGTACAACTCTTTGAAACCATTCTACAAGCAAAATGGTTCTAGAGAGCAACTTTATAAAACCATTTAACAAGCAAAATGGTTTTACATCATGTTATGCATTGAAACTTAATGCAGTACCTATTTTCTGCTTCAGTGCTTGGGTTTGGGTTTGATGGTTCACCCTGAGCCTGTACAGCATTAAAAGAGCTCAAATTCTTCGGAGACTTTTCAGTACTTGAAGTATCAGTCTCTTCACCTTCAGATTTGTGTGCTTTGTCAATTGGAGTTGGTTCTAATTTTCCAGAAGTTGAAGCATTTGCCTCACCTATTCTTCTTTGCAAGGTTTTTGCAGCAGTACTGTAGACCTCTATGCAACCTCTACAATAATTAAGATGCTCCTCTGCCTACAATTGTTTATAAAAAAATACCAATACAATTAGAGACAACCATACAGCAAAATATCAACCATTATATATATTTATATTTGTATGACACAAAGGATGATAACTGGAAAAGCAATAAGTATAATTAACTTACATAGAAAAGCTTAGTAAATGGTTTCTACATTATTTGAATATCATTAATTTTCTCTCACCTTAGATAGTGGACATGTGTCTGCATCAAAACAAATTACAACTGGGACATCTTCAGTGCTATTCAGTCTCTTAACCCCAGCGGTCAAACCATTTTCCAGTCCCATAAGTTCATGCACCTTTTGAAGGTCTTGGTTTGCCGTCTTGACATCCCAATCCCGAAGCGATGGCCTTTTGTATTTTCCAGTTAGGAACGGGCTTCTCTTCCCCATTTTGTCCATGTAATTAATCTGTGAAACATTATAATAGTGAAATTGATTTAAGTACCTAAAATTAGATACCTCACATGCAGTTTCAAAGAAAACAATTATGTCTGTAAAATGGTGGTGTGAGACAACTATCTGAAACCATTTCTTGTTGGAAATGGTTTCAGAAATATAAAGATCCAACATACTATATTCAAATTTATATAACCGGTTCAGGCATACAAACTCCTAACATACAAATACAGATATATATATATATATATATATATATATATATATATATACATACACATATAGAGAGAGGGAGAGAGAGAGGGAGAGAAATATATATACCATTAGGAAGTGGAAGTCCGCTAACGGATTTGCCACGTTTGGATTTTGCAATCCGTCTTTCATATGTTAGAGAATGTGAGAGCACCAGTTAAAAGAAGAAGCATCTTCCAAAACTTGAGCATAATTCAAAGAAACTAAGTTTCTGTTTGTGGGGCACAAAATGTTGTGAATTATAAGACAAATGGCCCCTTTTACCCATGCCTTCGGTTTCTCCATTCTCTGCAGTATTTTTTCCAATTCTGTCACCTTGACAAATGCAGAATTATCACCAGCCAATCCTAACTCTGCCCTGAGCCTCTTTATTGTTGTTTCTGAGCAAAGTTTAGTGTTGATCTGCGCCCCTGCCATTGGTAGTTCATACACTCTGTGCACATCTTCTTCCCTCAATGGGAGCACATCAGTCTTGTTCAGTCTTATCCACATGTTATCCTTTTCGAAGCGTTTGACAATCCATTCGACAAAAAATGTGTGGATTTTTGTCCATTTACATATATGGACCATTCCTCCAAAGCCAGTTTCATTCAAAGTTTGAATTATCTCATCCTTTTTTCTTTTTCCTTCTATTGACCTCATAAGGTCATAGATTTTAGGTATGCTAAGCTTGTGCCTCAATCGCTGATCGGCATCCAAGTCTTTCTTTGCATTGTCGTCATCAGAACTTGCTTCTTCAGATAGTTGTCTGACATTTTGTTGTTTCCTTTTGCCACAGTTTTTTTGATCTGACTTATTTGTCATCTGCTTCCCTTTTTTTTGTGAATTGTTGTCATCTGAACTTCCTTCATCAGTTTCTTGCTCAGCAGATTGTTCTTTATTTTTGCCACGGTTTTTCAGATCCAACTTCTTTTGCATCTTCTTACCTCTCATATTTGCTTTGTTATCATCTGATTTTTCTTCATCAGATGGTGTAAGTCCAATACTGAAATTGGGAATTGGCCCTAGGGCCTTAGATTTGGTAGCCTTGATCAAAGAAAACAATTATCAGTATCAAATGGTTGTGATGTAAACCTTTATGAAACCATTCTATATACTCCAGTCCAGACATTAATTAAAAGAAAACAAATACGAGCATTAAACGTTTTGAGTTTAAAATCTGCTGAAACCAATTCTTGTCTGAAATGGTTTCAATAAGTTTTAACAAGTTCAAAATAATCACATTTTACTCAACCAGTGAAACCACATTTGACTCAATTTCATCAATCATAAATTGCACAATCCTATAAAATTCAACAAATCTCCAATGCTAAGTAATAACTAAGTCACAACAAAATTGAAAACACAAGTTAATTTGTGAATGGTTTACTACGATTACTTGCCAAACTGAACTAAAAACCATTTTCAACAATTCTATGAACAAATTTAACAGAGAATCACAATAAACTTTAAAAAAAAATCAAAAATTCATCAATTATTAAAAATAATTAAAAGGAAACAAATACCAGCATCAAATGGTTTCAGTTTTCAACTTGCTGAAACCAATTCTTGTCTGAAATGGTTTCAATCAGTTTTAACAAGTTCAAAATAATCACATTTTACTCAACCAGTGAAACCACATTTGACTCAATTTCATCAATCATAAATTGCACAATCCTATGAAATTCAACAAATCTCCAATGCTAAGTAATAACTAAGTCACAACAAAATTGAAAACACAAGTTAATTTGTGAATGGTTTACTACGATTACTTGCCAAACTGAACTAAAAACCATTTTCAAATTTTCTATGAATAAATTTAACAGAGAATCACAATAACTTAAAAAAAATCAAAAATTCATCAATTATTAAAAATTATTAAGAGAAAACAAGTACCAGCATCAAATGGTTTGAGTTTAAAACTTGCTGAAACCAATTCTTGTCTGAAATGGTTTCAGAAAGTTTTAACAAGTCCACAATGATCACATTCTACTCAATCAGTGAAACCACATTTGACTCAATTTCATCAATCATAAATTGCACAATCCTATAAAATTCAACAAATCTCCAACCCTAGGTAATAACTAAGTCACAACAAAATTGAAAACACAAGTTAAATCGAAAACACAAGTTACTACGATTACTTGCCAAACTAAACTATCAAACCATTGTCAACATTTTTATGAACAAATTTAACAGAGAATCACAATAAACTTTAAAAAAAACAAAAAATAAACTCTAATTTCTAGGTTTTCAAAGATGATTTTGATTAATATGCAAACTCAACCACCAAATTGTTAAGTTATGTACGTAAATGAGAAAGAAGAAAGTAGTGGAAGAAAACCTGTGTTGTGTTCTTCATTTTCTTTTTGGAAAACGATTTCTGAAGCTTATGTGTTGCTTCCATTCTTGCTTGCGATTGCGACGACGGTTTCAGTGATGTTGATGATTGAAGACGACGGCGACGACGGTGATGATTGACGACGACGACGATGATGATGATGATGATGATGAGGACGATGAGTGAGTTCCGCGACGGTTGCAATAAATGTGATTTAAACAAAAACTGAAAATCAATAACGGTAAAGCGCTAGAAAGTAACGGACGTTTTCCCGTTAGTGTTGGGCTTGCGGTGTAGAAGTAAAAATGGGGTGTATTCATGGATCTGGGTTGGGCGCGCGTATTGGGCCGGACTTATGCACGCTGCATAAGCTTTGGCTTATGTATAATAACCGGACCCGCTTTCAATCTCATTCATTTGTTACGTAAAAAAAAAAAAAAATATCTCATTCATTTGTTTTTTATTATCAAACGGTGTATAACGTTCTCACTCACCACTACATTTTTTACTTTTGGTAACATTACCTTGCAACATTTATAAAAATGTTACTAGATGTAATGATTTTGTAACATTTTAAAATAAAGGGTAAAATAACTGATACCCTCTATAATGTGAACGTGTTTTGTTTTCCCCCCTATAAAAAGTTTCCTTGCAACTCGCCCCTTGCCAAATATTGACTCTTTGCATTTGCCCCTTATGCACAACACATGACATCTGACTGTACAAATTTGCTACGTGGCATGTCCACGTGGATTTATTTTAATTTTTATTTAAATTTAATGCCACGTGTCATTTCCATGTGTCAAACTAAATAAAAATTTTATCAAAAAACAGAAATTTAATAAACTGAATTTATTAATAATTTTAAAAATTTGCAATTTTTTTTTCTTTTAACTAATAATTAATATCTTCAAAACACTTCTCAGTAAAGAGAAATTAAAAACTTTTAAGCTATTCTGAGTCACTTTGGAAAACATTCAACCTAAAGCAAAACCCAGATACAACATCATACAGCAGAACCAAAAATCCTTATGAATACTCCTTTGGGATTAACAAAGACTCCAGCATTATCTTCACCAACACAAGCAAACGGTTCAATCTTCCCTTGATACCTTTCAATCTTCCATCTGATACCTTTCACCGTCGCCGCCACTGGTAGACCCAGTGACATCCTGAACTTGTTACACGCGGATCCATCGGTCGGAAACTGTTACGGTTTGGACTTCGCCGGCGGGGTCGAGGTATGAGAAGGTGGATTCGAGGAGTTTGTCTCCGATGGAGTTGGTGGCGGAGATTTTGGGGGAAGAGGAGAATCAGAGAGGTTTTGGGTTGAAACAGTTTAGTTTGAGGGGGAGGGTAAAATTATTACTCTGCTTCTTCAAACATCACTTCAACTCTTGATTCTCATATTCACATCACCCCACAAATCTCTCGCCAGGTTTGTTTCAATTTCATTCATACCCAGTTGAAAAAATTCAATCTTTTTTCAACCCACATGAAAAAAATTCAATCTTTATTTTTTGCATGAAACATATAAAGAACACTTTTTATGTGATTTTTATTGTTGTTGCAGATTATTAGAGCAATATCAGGGTGTAGAAGAGAAGCTGTTGGATTAGAAGAAGAGAATCGTGCTTTAATGGAAACAAGAATTCAACCACTTGGATTAGAAGCTGTTGGATTATTAAGTTTCTGTTTTAAATATTTCAGACTTTCAGTTTATTAAATTTGTGAATTTTTTAAAAAAATATATAATTAAAATGAAATAATTAATTAATTAAATATTAAATTATTATTTTTTTAAATGATTTTTAATTTGACACGTGGCAGTACACGTGTAATTAAATTTAAATAAAAATTAAAATCAACCAACGTGGAATTGCCACGTGGCAAAAACACACAGTCAGTTGCCAGATTTTGGTAATAGGGGGCAAATGCAAAGAATCAATATTTGGCAAGGGACGAGTTGCAAGGAAACTTTTTATAGGGGGGAAAAACAAAACACGCCCACATTACAGGGGGTATCAGTTATTTTACCCTAAAATAAATGTTACATCTTCGGTAACATTTTTTTTTTTGACGGAAAGGTGCTTATAGCATTTCATTAATTAAAAGGTGTTCAATACAATTTGGTACATCAACCAAAATCTGGAAACTAGCTGACAATGTGGCCGCCTTAACTAGATTGTGGGCAACCTCATTTGCTTGTCTCCGCACAAACTCTACACTAGAGTTACTATAAAAATTTGAGAACATAAGTTTACATTGGTTCAAAATAACACCGAACTCAGTAAAGTCTTGATTCGTCGAATGAAAGCTATCCACTACTCTTTTAGAATCCAATTCAAACTCCACTGGTCCTAAATTAAGTTCATGAACCCAATTGAGCGCCGAGAGAAAACCGAGTGCCTCGCCAAGATGCACCTCACATTTTGTAGTAAACCATTCAGTCTTAGCTAGAATAAACACACCTTGGTCGTCTCTGATACAAATGCCAATACCTACTCTGTTTGAGCCGGGCGGAAAAGATGCATCTATATTACATTTAACCTTTCCAGCCACCGGTTTACACCACAAATTTCTCGCAGAAGCCCGCTGATCAGAATTTGGTTTTGCAGCAACAACACGAATAGCTTTCCAGTCCTGTAACATATTAATAGCATGAGAAAAAACAAAATTTTTAGCATCTGTTACATTATTCCAAATTTGGTTGTTCCGTTGCTTCCAAATACTCCAAAGGATACAAGCAAAGACAACTTTATCCTCCTTAGACAGCTGCTGTAATATATTGAAAATGGCTATATGAGCCTCGGCTTCATTGTCAACAACATTAGAAACAACCTTAGAGAAGGACGTCATGCTCCACACATTTTGACTACTTGGACATTTTAAGAACAAATGCATGTTGTCCTCTTCGTCACAGTTGCTGAGAGCACATATTTGCGGACAGTCAACACCTTTGTCACGCAATCGAGCACGAGTCGGAACACACCGTCGACAAATACGCCACAAGAAATTTTTGACCTTAGGTGGTGCCTGTAGTGCCCAAATCAGATTCCAGCAGCCATTAACGCGTAGATGAGAAGTGTCAATTAACTCATTAACACAAATACGGTAAGCGCTTTTGACAGAGTAGTCCCCATTACTTTCACCACGCCATATTCTTCTATCATCTATCACCATAGGGTAAAGCGGAGTAGCAAGAATTCTCGCCGATGTGGTTTGATCAAACATGGACAAGACTCGGCGAACGTTCCACTCTTTGGCATCATTCTCTAGTAAGTCGGAGACATTGAAACCAGCATAAACTAGATCATTGTTATTATTTGAGACAAGGGGTGATGCATCAGCAAGCCAATTTTCATTCCATAAAGGAATATTATTTCCATCACCTATTCTCCATCTACACCCTGATCTGATGATGAATTTGGAATTACAAATGCTTCTCCAGACAAAGCTTGGATTATGCCCAATGTTAGATTCCAAAAAACCACAATTAGGGTAGTATTTTGCCTAATTACCTCCTTAGTACCTATTAGTAGTATTTACCTTGTTAATACTTTTTTAAAAACAAACAAAAATATTTGTCCTCATTTTCTCCTATGCATTGACGATTTTATCAAGCATTTCTCCCTCTCTCGAACGAACGAAGAAGTGAGATAAGTGCATGTGCATCCTTGAGCTGAAATGGCGATGAATCTTTCTCGTCCTCAGAGTCACGGAGTCTTAGATGATTTTCCAAATCTTCAATTTCTTATTGTCCTTATCTTCGATTTTCTCCTTCTCTTATTCACAATAATCTTCAAGCGTGTGATGTTCGATTTTGGATTCCTTTCGATTTCTTCATTTTTCAGGTAATCTAAATTTGAATTTGGTTTAGCCATGAGTGTTCTCTCCAAAATGATCGGAAGTTCAGTCATCGCTGTGAAGACAAGCTTCTAGATTGAAGTGATTTTGATGACGACAAATATGTGAAAAGAAGAAAAAGATTGATTATGCTCAAGTTCTCAATGTTGAAGAAATCCAAATTATCACAAGAAGATGTTGATCAAGTTATGGGGAATAATCATAGGTACAATATGCAATTCATTATTATAAGATTTAGGTGCTCATAAACTTTCATCTAAACCTTTCTAAAGTTACTATAATAATGTTGCATGATTCCCATCCAAAAAGTTTTTAACTTATTTTTTTCAAGCTTTTAACGTTTCTGAAATGTTGTTTTTCAAGCAGTAGAATGCTGTTTTTAAAGCAGGTAAACAGATTTACCTCCACAGGTAAATCGATTTACCAGCACTCTGTTGCTGAATTTTTAACAGGTAAATCGATTTACCTGATAGGGAAATCGATTTACCCTGTGTAATTTTGCAAATTTTGTAACGTTAAAAAGGGGAAGGGAAATCGATTTACCTAGTAATGGAAATCGATTTACCTATGCTTGAATTTGAAAATTCTGATTCTTTTTACACCTTTTCATTATTATACCTCTTCCAAATCATTGCAATTTTATACTCCAGGAGGTATCATATAATCTATAAATATTGATCAGAATTTTCTCAAAAAACATTCAATCACTTTCATAAACTTTCTAATAACAATTCTCTGCACAATCTTTCATAAAAACTCTTAGAAACTTTCCTGCATAATTTCATATCAGATAAAAGTTTCCTGAGCACTTAGAGTTTATTATTCTGAATTGTTATATTGAAAGAGAAAACAAATTGTTAGAATTTTATTCTATCAAAATTCTCTTGTATTCAAACTTATCATCAATTATCTGTAACTCTGTATTATTGTTTGTTTTCCTAGTTTGTGGAAACAAGTGTTTTTGAACACCTTGCTGTCCAGGATTGTTGGAAGCAAGAGAGTGAAAAAAAGAGAGGATTGTTCTCTTGTTTCACTTTGTAGGGAATCACCTTGTTGTCCATGATTGTTAGAAACAAGAGAGTGAAAAAGAGATGATTGTTCTCTTGTTTCACTTTGTTAAGGTCATAGTGAAATTCTTCAAGGAGTGAAGGGACTGGATGTACCCTTAGGTTAGAAGGGGAACCAGTATAAATCCTTTGTGTTCTTCTTCTCTTCCCTACACTCTTTATTTTTCTCGTACTTTATTCATATTTTCATCACAAACCTTCAAGAAAAATAAAAGGAATCACAACATCTCTTAAAAGTCTAAAAACCTAATTCACCCCCCCCCCCCCCCCCTCTTAGATTGCACTCTTAAACTTACAATCGCCACCACTTCTCCAATCTCATATGAAACACTATATCACTACTAAAAAAAAGACTTTTTCGGACGCAATTTCAGACAGTTTAGAGATGGAATTTGGACAATTTTCCTACAAAATTCAGACGGAACAATTATTTTGGACGGAATTCAGACAAATAACTGGCGTCTAAAAAAGGCTCGTCGCTGATTGAAGGTGCCGTCCCAAATACATTTCAGACAGATTTTAGACGGTTTACGCACAAACTCTGAAATCAAGCTTGTCCTATATGCAGACTTATTTCCAACGAATTTCGGACGGAATGAAATAAATTTTCCTACGGTTTTCAGACAAATTGAATGAGCTTATTTTAGGCAGATTTCCCACGAAATTGATAATCAGACTTGTTCCATAAATTAATATTTTTTAAATGTTTCACACAAATTTTTATTAAGAAAAGTTTATATTTTATAATAATACATTTTTTTATACAATGGAATTGTTTTTATTTTGCAGCAAAAGAAGTGCAATATATTAATAAAGGGCACACGAAATGTCGAATCAATACAACAAAGTTAATATAGCAGAGTTTTCCCCATAATACATAATAACCATCCCTTGTATCCAAACAACATAAAACTTGGAAGTTACCCCCTTACAACAAATATAACAACACTCAAAACTTGGAAGTTACCCCCTTACAACAAATATAACAACACAACCTGATCAAGAGTGAGCATCCAAGCACGACCACCTCGGGATCTCGACCCTTGTCACGAACGCAAACGCACAGGAATGGTGATTGCAATTCTGTCGCTACTGAACAAGGAGTTTGGGATGCAACTGAATATACACTATGAATTCAAACTTGAAATAGGACAACCAAAATAACTACAAAAAGCGACCGAGAGACACAAACAACCACAGATAGTCAAGACTACCACATTCATGATTTGTTTTTCACACTGTCAAAGACCTGAAAAAACACTAGCAAAGTAGATTTACATAACAAAGTCAAATAGTTGTGAAATATATGAAATCCATCTTAGCCATAAAGAACCCACACAAACTAGATTTATATAAAATAACTAATAACTCATGTAAGAGTAATCAAATGCCCATCTTCTCTAATACAGAACAGATACAAACTATATTCATATATATGCTCAATGTTCTTACACAAAATATAAAAAACCAACATGAGTTTCAAATATAATTGATACTTTCAACATGATAAGATACCATACATCAACTAGAGTCATAAAAGGGGGTCAACAATAATGTCAAAACAAAACAATAATACTAGAGTCACATAATATTAATTTAGGTTCAATATAGTAAAATATCATTGCAAATATTTAACATATCAGTATGTATCAACTCACAAGTGACATCTAAATTAAGAGTTGTGATAGAAAACTTACTGCAGTATGACTTGAGCAACAAACGAAATCAACCGTAATGCAAGCGGAACACAGACATGTGGAATGAAGAGAAGGAAAATAAACCAAGTGCATCGTCAAATGAGCCGAATAAAATTAGTACTAAAAGTGACTAATTTGGAACTAAAGATGAAGTAAAAAAGATAGAAAGAGTGAACAAAAGTACTTGGTATGGGGTTCAACGGCTTTAGATTGGACTTTGAGTGTGGTCATCATTTCCTTATTGCGGCAAATTTTTTAGAGAAGATGGGTTTTTGTAGGCGACATTGAAGTGAAGAGTGAAAAAAAGTACTTGGTATGGAGTTTAGAGACTTTAGATTAAGCTTTGGAGCAATCTGTGAAACTGTATAGAGAAAATATAAAGAAACGTACTCCTTAATGTCCCTAAAAATGACAATAAATTATGCAATTGACACAAGTAAGTTATAAAAGATAGAGAAAACTAAAATCTAACTAAAGTGTCAAGTGTTCTATATCAAAGACACAATATGTATGAAGTGTTTCATGTATAAAATATAATTAAATTCAATTAAAACAAATAAAATGAGTGCTTAAATATTATATTACTTGATTAATAAAAGTATTACATGATAACTACTTATCTAAACTCATTTTTACTATCACTAGAGAACAAATATAAGGTGAAAAGATACTTATATCAAACAAACTCCAACAATTAATCACACAAGTGCTTCACCTAAGCTGCCCAGAAACTAGAAAAGAGCAGCAACATAACAAAACGCAGACCTTATAGGAAACCTAAAAATGCAAAAACGGAAACTGTAAGCAACAACAAGAAAAAACCAATACGCCGGAGATGCACAAAAACAAAATCAGCATCTTAAACTCAAACAAAACCACCTCTCAACAGCACCACAAACAAGAAAAGGGGTTATCTAACAAAACAGTTTATAGGATTCCATGTCTATTCATAAAAAAGGGTTAAATAAACATACAGTGAGTAAAAGTGTAAGATAACATTAACATCATAAGAATGCAGTCAACAAGTAACTCAAACATCACTGAAGTTTTAACTAATAATACATTAATACCAATGCAAAATTATAAACAGAACTTGAAAACATCATGTCATATGTGAGGCTAAGGTACATTACACTCATAGTAAAAAAACAACACATCAAATTAAAGAAGTAATGAACCCCTTCGGAGACATTATCCTCATTATACTCAAACAAAATTAAACCAGAGCACAAACCAAGCAAGAACCAAGAACTGCACACAATACACCATGCCCTATTAACACCACCCTCCCTCTAAAAGACTACTTGACAACATCTAAAGGCAAAAAAACAATAGCTAAAATAACTCAAAACAGCAGTTGAAAAAATAGATACAACGAGCCTCAAACCAAAGACATTGTTGAAAAAAAAAATCACTCAAAGTTAGGACCAACAGAGCACCAAAAGAAGCAGTTGCAGAGATAAAAAAACAAAGCAGGCTCTTTGATGAACCACATCAACAACAAAACTGAAACAGATAACCTTTAAAGGGTGTCTAAAATAATTTTCTTTATTTAACTCTACAAAGAAATAAAAATACATGTATCTAACCCTTAAAACACTAACAGAAGAAGCAAAATGCAAATCATGAAAACTAAAATACCATACGAAAATACTCAATCTCAAATCAACAATTTATTTACCTGAATCTTCTTCAATCGTTGGAAAATCCTACACAGGAGAGAAAAATCAAAACCTAACAAAAATCAAAACCTAAAAATATGAGCTTTTTCAGAACAAAAGAATTGAGATTTAGGGGTTTTTACAATACTTGCATTTTGAACTTGAAATATTCAGAACTAAGGAATAGAAATTTGGGGGTTTTTACGATACCTATTGAACAAACTAAACCCTAGTTGCAGCAACACTAATAGAGTTGAAGAGAGGAACAATAGGTTTCTGAAAATACCCCTACCTTCGAAGAGAAGAACGATGGGTTTGAGAAAACAAAACCCTAGCTCTTGTTTGTTGGAGGGAGCGAAAAATAAAGAGCCACCATTCTCATATTTTGAATGTGTGAGAGAAACAAAATGAAAATAAAGGAGGGACGGTGAAAAATAATGAGCGCGGAATAAAAAAGGGAGAGTGTAAAGAAAAAGCCACGCTTTGTACAGCCACATGAAAAGGTTTCAATGTTTCGTCCCAAATCCGTCTAAATGTTTCAGACGAATTTCAGTCAAAATCAATATTTTAACCTATTCCGTCCGAAATCTGTGGGAAACCGTCGTACTGGAACAGTGATAATTTTTTTTAGACAATTTAGGGACAAATTTTGGACGAAAATATTTGTGTTTTTGAAGCGTCCCAAATCTATACAAATGCTTTCACACGAAACTTAATTCGTTCGAAAATTCCGTCTGAAATAACCAATTTTCTAGTAGTGTATGTATATAATCCAATATCTTATGAAATTCTTTATAAAAAAACAAATTCTGATATGAAATACTATGGTAAATAATTTATTACTTTTTCACATATAGATATTATTTGACCTAACTTTTTTAAGTTTTAAAAGCTATATTAAAACTAAAAGTGAAAATAAGAGTTTTTAGAAAAGATAAATAAAAACTAAAGTTGTTTGGTAATTGTTGTTTCTTTAACTTCAAAAGTCTTTTATTTATTTATTTATTTATATATTTTACTCATAAAAATTTGTTGGAACAAAGTGGGTCTGACATGAACCTCTAATGTTTTAAGTGGTTTTGATGATAACAATGTATTAAAATTACAATTGGTATTACTAATGATTATTCTAGTGTGCAGAATTACAAGTTAAAATTCATTCAGAAGCACTATGAATAGTAGCAGAGAAGCCAGTCAAAACAAGCTCTGAAAGCACGACACGGTTTGTCAGAAGCTTGAATTTTGAATGCTGAAGAAAGTGACTCTGAGGATAAAACAAGGCTCTGAAGGACTCAGAAGCTAAAAGACCTCAAGAAGCTATGGCAACAGCATCAGAAGCAAAAAGAATTTACATCACTCAAGAACTGACAGAATCAGATTCAATGATTGAAGAACCACCTATTTCAAGGCTCTGTCACATCCACAGGAAGGAATATTCGTTGGTACAACGTTAACCTTATCCATAAGTGGAGCGTATTTGAGGATTGTACAATTGTACTATTATTACTCAAAATGGATGAGTGATAAATTGAATAGCTAGGTAGTGGAATTGGAATTCCTTACCAAAGAAGGCAATATACAGCTATCAATTGTACGAGTAAATTCCAGCTGGCACAAAGCTCTCTGCAACGGTCATCATCCTCCTCCAAGTATAAATAGAAGACTCAAATGGAAGAAATGACTACTGTTCTAACAACTGTTCTATTACCACGTTTAAGACTCTGAAGCATTCTGACACTATCGTTTTATCTGTCATTCAAAGTCTTTAAACAAATTGAGTTGTATTTTGTAAACACCTCTGATAGTATATCAAGTGTTCCTTAACATTCATTCTTATTCTTAAGTTTGTTTGAGAAGTCTCTTGTTAAGTTTAACTTGAGCATTTGAGAAGTCTCTTGTTTAGTGAAACTTGAGCACCTGAGAAGTCTCTTGCAAGTGTGCTTGAGCAATTTGTAATCTTTAGTAGATTATAGTGAAAATCTCTTGTTAGTAACAAGGGGACTGGAGTACTCTCGATTTGTGAGGGGAACCAGGATAAATTCTGTGTCCTTCTTTCTCTCTTTCTCTCAGCATCTCTTTTATTTTGTGTTTTATCCGCTGCAAACTTGGTTTTATTTCGAAAAAGTTTTAATTCTAAAAACACAATTCAACCCCCACTTCTTGTGTTTTTCCACCTTCAATTGGTATCAGGAGCTGGGTTGTTGCCTAACTCTCACCTATCAGTGAAACAGTTAAGATTCAGGGAGGAAAAACATGTCTGCTGAGAAGAATCTCAATGAAGTTCCATTTGACTATGATTCTAATTCTAAAGACAGAAGGTCTTCTGACAAAATTCCCTTTTTCAATGGAACTGAGACTGGTTATCCATTCTGGAAAACCAAGATGTACAGTCACATCATGGCGATTGATTGTGATCTGTGGGACTTCGTAGAAGATGGAGTGAACTTTGAAAATATGGACTTAGAAGGCGTTGTTAGCTCTAAAGACAGAAAGGCTTTTACACCTACTCAAAAGCTGGAATATAAGAAGCACCACAGTGTAAAAGGGATGATGACAAATGCCATCTCTCATGATGAGTACTTGAAAATTGGAGATAAGAGAACGGCTAAGTCTATCTGGGATTCTCTTAAATCCAAGTATGAAGGAAATAAACAAGTTAAGGAGGCTAAGGCCAACTTGTTAGTACATCAGTATGAATTATTTAAAATGAAGGACGGAGAGGACATTGAGACAATGTTCTCTAGGTTTCAAATTCTTGTTTCTGGACTTCAAGTTTTAGATAAGAGCTATACTGAGGCTGATCATGTAAGGAAAGTACTCAGAAGCTTGCCGCCAAAGTGGAGACCAAAAGTGACAGCGTTTCAGGAATCTAAGGATTTAGATACTGTGTCTCTTGAAAGCTTGGTTAGTTCTCTAAAGAGTCATGAGATGGAACTCATGACTGATGAATCGACTAAGAAGCTAAAAGGGATAGCACTGAGCACCAAGAGTTCCTCTAAGGCTCTGAAGGCGAAGGTTATAGTATCTGATGAAGAAGCTTCTGAAGAAGGTCACGAGATGGACTCTGATGAAGAAGAAGAAATGGTTCTGATGGCTGCAAGAGTATCGCAATGGGCTAAGAGAAGCAAGAAGTATGCTGGTAAGTTTGGAGGTTCTTCCAAGAAGGTTGGTACTTCTAAGGATAAAAAGGAAGAACAAAACAAATGCTTTAAGTGCAACAAACCAGGACACTTCATTGCTGACTGCCCAGAGAACCTGAGTAAAACATCCAAGAGAACCTCTAACAAAGAAAGATACAAAAGTAAGCTCAAGAAGGGGTTCCTTGCCACTTGGGATGATTTGGATCAGGAATCAGATTCTGATGGGGAAGAAGAAGCAAATCTAGCCTTGATGGCAACCGCTTCTGACCAAGAGAACTCTGAGCACGAAGCTGACTCAGATTCAGAAGATGAAGATGAGGTACTTGCTAAACTTTCTCGTTCTGAATTAATAGATTCCTTAAAAGATGCCTTAAAACTTTTAACCAAAAAGGCAGGTGAGTGTAAGATCCTTAAAAAGGCCTATAACAACCTGACCGAAAAGGCAAATGAAATAATTGAACAAAATGAGTCTCTAAAATCAAGAAATGAATTTATGGAAACTCATTATGTTCTTGATGATAAGGTTCCTCCAGAACATGAATTTGCTCTTCAGGAATTCCTTATCAATGGAATGAAAAGAAGTAAAATAGCCTCTTTGATTTATCATGTAAGTAGAAATAGAGGAGAAGGTCTTGGATTCTCACGTTTTAAAGATAATCCATTATCTTCAAAGTCCTCTAATATAGATAAATCAAAACCTAAGGCTGTCTTTGTAAAGAGTCAATCAGAAGTTCTAAATGAGTCAGCTTCTAATAGAACATCAAAGCCAGAGGCTCAAAAGTCAAAGACTCTGAAGGATAAAACCTCAGAACCTAAGATTGTTAAGCCTCAAGCTAATGTTAAATCTAAAGAAGCTCTGACACATTCAAGAACAAAGCTCAAGAGCTATACTAAACCCAAAAACTTTTCAACAAGGGTGGTTAACTCTAGAAGCTCTGATAGGTCCTTCAAACAAAGACCACCTGGACCTGTGAAGACTAACACAAAAGGACCCATAAAGATATGGGTACCAAAATCTCAAATAATATTTGCTTCAGGTTTGCACACTAAGAAGGCCAAAGCAGCAATGCTGGTACCTGGACAGTGGCTGCTCACGACATATGACGGGAGAAAGGCATATGTTCCAAACCCTGACTCTGAAAGAGGGAGGTACTGTGGGGTTTGGAGGAAACCAAAAAGGGAAGATCATTGGTACAGGTATAGTTGGTAACTCTTCTCTTTCAATTAAAAATGTTTGGTTAGTTGATGGCCTCAAACATAATCTGCTTAGCATTAGTCAATTTTGTGATAGCGGATTTATTGTTAAATTTGATAAAGAGGCATGTACAGTAATCAATGATTCTGACAAGTCCATATTGTTTAAAGGATTAAGAAGAGGTAATGTTTATAAGGTGAATCTGTCAGAACTCACTGAGCAGAAGATAGTTTGTCTTCTATCTCTGAATGATGAAAAGTGGGTCTGGCACCAACGCTTAGGTCATGCTAACTGGAGATTAATCTCTAAGCTTAGCAAACTAAAGTTGGTTAAAGGCCTGCCAAATCTTAAATATCATTCAGATGCTCTGTGTGGTCCTTGTCAGATTGGCAAAATTTCAAAAACTTCTTTTAAACCTAAAAACATTGTCTCTACCTCAAGACCCTTAGAACTACTTCACATTGATTTGTTTGGTCCAGTAAGTACTGCCTCAATCAATGGGAAGAAATATGGATTAGTCATTGTTGATGATTACAGTAGATGGACTTGGGTAAAGTTTCTAAGAGTGAAAGATGATGCATATGATGTGTTCAGCATCTTCTGCACTCAAGTGCAAAATGAGAAAGGTCTCAAAATCTTAAAGGTTAGAAGTGATCATGGTGGTGAATTTGAAAACGAACCATTTGCAACTTTTTGTGAAGATCATGGCATTGTCCATGAGTTCTCTGCTCCTAGAACACCACAACAAAATGGTGTTGTAGAGAGAAAGAACAGGTCTTTACAAGAAATGGCAAGAACCATGATGTATGAGACAAAACTTGCTAAGCACTTCTGGGCAGAAGCTGTAAACACAGCTTGTTACATTCAAAATAGGATCTATATAAGACCTCTATTGAATCTAACAACATATGAACTCTTCAAAGGAAGAAAGCCCAACATCTCTTACTTTCATCAGTTTGGATGTACATGTTACATTCTAAACAACAAAGCCTACAAAAGAAAATTTGATGCCAAAGCTTGTAAGGGAATCTTTATAGGTTACTCTGAACGCTCAAAGGCATACAGAGTGTATAATTCTGAAACTAACACAGTGGAAGAATCTATACATGTTAGATTTGATGATAAAGAGCCTGACAGTAAAATGTCAGAGCAAGATAATAGTTATGCAGGTGTTCCATACCAATACATCGATTCAGAACCTGAAAAAGCATCAGAAGCTGTTGAAGCTTCAGAAGCTGTATTGGAAGAAGATGCTGAAGAAGCATCTCAATTAGAAGCATCACAAGAACATGATGACACTTCAGAAGAAGACACTCAACCAAGTGCTGATGTTGATGAAGCTCCAAGAAGGAAGTTCAAATATAGATCATCACATCCAGAAGATTTAATTCTTGGAAACAAAGAAAGTCCAAGAAAGACAAGATCAGACTATCAACAACTTGATTCACTTTTGGGGCTAATCTCAATGATAGAACCAAAGAATGTTGATGAAGCACTTACTGACGATGGATGGATTGTAGCTATGCAAGATGAGCTCAATCAGTTTCAAAGAAATGATGTATGGGACTTAGTGCCAAGACCAGCACATAAGAACATCATTGGAACTAAGTGGGTATTTAGAAACAAGATGAATGAACAAGGTGAAGTGGTAAGAAATAAAGCTAGACTGGTAGCACAAGGCTACAGTCAGCAAGAAGGTATAGACTTCACTGAAACATTTGCTCCAGTAGCAAGACTGGAAGCAATCAGGTTACTTCTTTCATATGCTGTTAACAATGGAATCACATTGTACCAAATGGATGTTAAGAGCGCCTTTCTTAATGGTGTTATTTCTGAAGAAGTATATGTCAAACAACCCCCAGGTTTTGAGGATTTGAAAAATCCTAATTATGTTTATAAACTTAAGAAATCACTCTATGGTCTCAAACAAGCTCCAAGAGCTTGGTATGAAAGACTGAGTAATTTCCTTTTAGAAAATGGTTTTCAAAAAGGTCAAATTGACAATACATTATTCAGAAAGACATCTAAGAAAGATATCTTAATCATTCAAATATACGTTGATGATATTATTTTTGGTTCTACTAATGCTTCCTTGTGCAAGAGTTTTTCAAAGCTGATGCAGGATGAATTCGAGATGAGTATGATGGGTGAATTGAAGTTCTTCCTTGGAATCCAAATTAATCAAGGAAAAGATGGCACTTACATTCATCAAAGCAAGTATACAAAAGAGCTTCTGAAGAAGTTCAACCTTGATGACTGCAAGATAATGTCTACACCCATGCATCCTACCAGCAGCTTAAGCAAAGAAGAGATAGGAAGCAAAGTAGATCAGAAGCTGTATCGAGGTATGATTGGTTCTTTACTCTACCTTACAGCATCTAGACCTGATATTCTATATAGTGTATGCTTGTGTGCAAGATTCCAGTCAGATCCTAGAGAACCTCACTAAACTGCTGTTAAGAGGATCTTTAGATATCTGAAAGGAACTACTAATCTAGGACTTCTTTATAAAAAATCCCTAGATAGTAAGCTAGTTGGATTCTGTGATGCTGACTATGCTGGTGATAAGATTGAGAGGAAATCCACTAGTGGAAATTGCCAATTCATTGGTGAAAATCTCATATCTTGGGCCAGCAAGAGACAAACAACTATTGCTTTGTCTACAGCAGAAGCAGAATACATCTCAGCTGCTAAATGCTGCACACAGCTTCTCTGGATGAAATATCAGTTGGAAGATTATAACATAGCTGAAAGCAGTATTCCACTATATTGTGACAATACTGCTGCTATTCATTTGTCTAAGAACCCTATTCTACACTCAAGAGCTAAACATATTGAAATAAAACATCATTTTATAAGGGATCATGTTCAGAAAGGTACAATAGATATTCAATTCATTGATACTGAACATCAATGGGCTGACATATTTACTAAACCTTTAGCTATTGAAAGATTTGATTTTATCAAAAAGAATTTGAACATGCACTATATCTCTGAAGAAAATTAGCTCTGAGAAGTAGAATAGAATTAGCATCTGAAGCTCTATCAGAACCTCTTATAATTTAGAGTATCCCTTGGGAAGCTCTGAATAATTTAGGCTCTGAAGAGTAACAGGTTCTGATGAGGTGTCAGATACAAATGAGTGAGGCTCTGAACCTTTTGGAAATGAAACGTTCAGTACGAGTAAGTGTACAACAGTTGTCTATACACGCGTCAGCTATGATTAAACTTTTTCAACACGTGTCTAGATCCTGACGGGCAGAGAACAGTTAATGATGATTATGGCAGTTAAGTATATTATTTAATTTTTAAAACTGCTCGCGCTCCCTCCCAATGTTTATTTTCTCTGTGTATGTGTGCTAGTTACTATTTATAAGTCACTTCACTCACTTGCACAACTTTTTACACAAAATCACTACCTACACAACCCTAGACCTTACAGAAATTCCCAATCTTCATCTTCTTAATTCTCTGCAACTATGGCTGCTCGTTCATCAAACGAAATCGTTCAAGAACCCTTTAACCCTACGTTACCACCCATCATCGATCTTAATTCAAAAGATAATCTAGTCTACGAACATCATCAAACTGACGCTGGACCAGATGCTTATGATTTCTTCACTGAGAAGTTCGTGGATTTTGAAAGTTTGAAAGCAAATGGGATTGACATTCAATACTTGTTCTACAACCAACAATGGCAAAATTATTTTGAGATGCTTAATGGCTTCGTATACTACGACATAGTGAAGTATTTCTGGCAGAAGGCTAAAGTGTACGATAGAGCAAGTGCTGATAAAGAATACAAGGATATGGTTGAGAAGAACAAGGAATTACGAGGAAAAACAAGAAAGGAACTTGGTCTTAAACCTTATAGAGAAAGGGAAATTAGGTCAAATATTTTGGGAATCAATGTTGTGATAACTCAGGCACACATTGCTAAGATTCTGGGTTTAGACAACAAAGGAGAAGATATAGAAGTGTATGATAAGAAAAGCAAGCATTTGGATTCAATTCATCAGGACCTCTTTAAATCTGGATGCACCCAAAAGGATTTTGGAAAAGTAATGCACATGAAGCACACATTTGAATTTGCTTTCAGAATGTGTTTGTCTACCATCTTCACCAGAAAAGGTGGATTGGATACCATCTCCATTCCACACAAACATCTCATCTGGTTCTTATACAAGAGGGTGAAAGTTAATTTGGCTAAGATTCTTTTTGATCACATGTGCTTTACCATCAATGAGGGTAGAACTAAAATACCATCAGTCATTCATCACCCTAGGTTAATTTCAGAACTGATAAGGCAAACCAAACTCACAGATATTGTGAGTGCCAAAGAAAAACTTAGAGTTTTCCAAACCTCTAAGTATGATGCATCAGTTCTGGTCAATATGAAGAGAAAAACCAAGGAAGAAATCATTCAAGTGAAAACACCTCTACAGCAAGTGTACGAAAAGTACTTCTGGTGTGATGGGTTTCCCACCATATCAGAACATGATAATGAGGAGGTCATCAAGAACTTTCTTGAATCAGTAAGAAGAGATACTGGGGTTAGTGTGCCCAGGAAAATGGTTGTAAGTGTTCCTAATTGGGATATCTTCAAGGGACCAAGAGATATTACAAGGAACAGAAGAAAGCCAAGAACTACTGAGCTAGAAATGATCGATGAAGGCTCTGATGATCAAGGACATGCTAGTGCTGATGAGATTGAGGAAGGTGCTGAAAATATGATGACTGAACCTGTTCAGAAGGAAAAGCGGACAAAGAAAAGGCATGATAGGCCTTCAGCTTCTGAGGAGGATCAGAACCCTGCTAAACCTGCAAAGAGATTAAAGACCAGAGCTTCTAAACCAAAAGGTAAGATCTCTGAATCTAATACTTCTAGCATTCCTGTAGCTCAGGTTATTGGTTCTGAACCTCAACCCTCTATTGCTAAACCATCTATTTCTCAACCTCCTTCATCTAACAATCAAACTCAACCCATAGACTACACTGTACCTCTTAGTGTAGTTTTACCATCTGTCAAACCATCATCATCATCTTCATCAGATACCAGCACTGCCTCGGATGAGTTAATTGCTACACTCATCAGAGAATCTAACCCAAAACAAAAGAAAACTCTTACACCAAAGAGAACCTCTTTCATGAAAACCACAAAGAAAACCACCATAAAGCCTATTCATCTCTCTTCTGATGAAGAACCTACTATCAATGAAGACACCACCATTCTCAATCAATCCACAAATCAAGATTCTGTCATAGAACATCTTGAACAACACATGTGTGGTGTTGCATTTACCAACTCAAATCCAAATTCACCACGTCAATTTCCATCCATGAATCTCACAAATGATTCACCCGTCCATAAAACACAAAACACACAGGTCATTCACACACCCCCTCCCTCACTTGATCACATCTCACGAGTGAATCCACCTACATTCACCCCTGTTCAGAATGAGCCAATTGCTCATTCTGAAGAACAACAAAAATCACCTCACTCATCACCAATCAATGTCATGACTGAACAACAACACCAATCACCACAACCTGTCTCTGACCCACTCAACAAACCTCTAGTTTTAGAAGAGGTTCTTGAGCTTTACCAACACCTAACTAAAGCTGAACATCAAATATTCAAGGATTCCATCAATCTTGATGATGATATCATACCTCCAAATCTCAGTAAAATCAAAATCATTGAACTCAAAAGAAAGAAACCTGAACCAACCATTCCCTTTGACCCATCCTTACCCTTTTTCAATTCTGACTCTGAACCAAACCTTGAGCTGCTAAATAATGCTATAGGTATTAGACTTAAGAGGTTCAAACAAAGAGAGGAAGAAGCTCTTATCTTCCCCTCTGATATGGATGCTGATGTCAGGGAATTAGAGTACTTATTTGGTAAATCTTTAAGGATTCTCAGTACTCATCTGAAGGATAAGATTAAGGGTAGAGGAGCAAACACTGTACAGGAACTGTTTGAGATTGTTGAGAAGCTAAACGCTCCAAGGCTCACATCTTTCAACCATGAAGAAGAATGTCAGAGGTTAGCATTTTTAGCTGCTGTGAATGAAAGTATAACAAGATCTCTGGATGATGAGCAGGCTAGGATAACTGCTGAAATGGAACGTCAGAGGCTTGCTGAACAAGAAGCCTTCAAGTTATTGGTTGATAGAGCTGTTCACATTGCTGTCATTGAGACTAATAAGATTATTGAGAATCAAGGAGCTGCAGAAGATATTGTTATGAATGATCAGAACCTTAGTGAACCAGATTCTGATCAAGGTAAAGCTCCCATTGTTGCTTCATCTCCTCCTAGATCTCCACCAGTACTTGTCCAAGGCTCTTCTTCATCTGCTATACCCCCTGTTATGCAAGAAGCTCTGGATGTAATCAAGCATGACTTAAGAGAGGAACTAAGAAATGAAATGGATGAATTCAGGGCCGATATAAGAGAAGACATGAACAGATCTGGTGAAGCTACTAACAAGAAGATAGATGCAATGATGGAACTTCTTCTAAAACTTACTCAACAGCAACCCAAACCTTAACCCTTATGTCTGTGCACTTATTTGTAATCATGTTTATGTACATCTTTTGGATAATTTTTCTTTTAAGTTAATTAAGCTTCTTATTATCCTCATATATGTGCTTGTGCTGGTGTGTTTATTTTACTTTGTTTTACAAAATGAAAATCATATACTCTGATAATGTCTGATACTCTTGTGTTTTCTGAACCTAGTGTAAGATGTTGGAGAACATCTTGTTTTTAAACTTATATAGGATTTTGAAAACCTAAGGTTCCCCCACATCAGTATTCCTGTTTACTCATGAAATAGCTTCTTAGTATTATAGCCTGTTTATAAGCGGGGCAACAATACCGTATGAGGCGTGTCTGGTAACTGGTTTTCTGACGTTTGACAAGAGTATATAAAAGAAACATGCTCCAAAAGAAAGAAATTTATAGCAGGAACATTTTTTTTATTATTATAATTAAGAGGGAACTTTATTACATAAGATAGTGAAACTCTACTTAGATTTAGACTTGGACTCAGAAGCCTCTGCATCCAGTCTCTTATATTTCTTCCTAAGAACTGCGAGCAATTCTTCAGTAGCCTTCTGAACCTCAGCTCTATAATCTTCGTATGAAGTATCATCATCGTATGTCCATAAGAATTCCTCCAGATCAGAGCCCAACTCTTCTCTCTCTGCTTCTGTCAATCTAAGTTCTTGCTTGTTTCGCTCATAACGAAGCCTGTTTTCTTCGCAGCGCCAGGGCTCTGCTTCCTTCTTGCTCTCTCCTTTTGAGCCTGAAGCATCCTTGGTAACCTGCCTTTCCATTGTTTGTTTTTCTTTTGATGTTACTTGATTACTCTGGATGAGTAAAATGAGAGGAATCATCCCTTTTTATAGTGTCATCAAGCTCTCCTGTCAGGTCGTTATTCAACACAATTCATTAAATGAATTAGTTGTAACCACCTTTTTGACTTGACTGCCTTGTTATGACGAGTTTGACTGCTTGGTTTTCTGTGTCTTTTTGACTGATGCCAAAAGGGGGAGTAAGAGTAGCGTTAAAATTAATGTTGATTCATTCATATACTGCTCAATCTGAAACTGTAATGTTAAAAGCATTATGAATCAATATTTATCTCTTATGATTCTTTCTCATTCTGAACGATTATTGAAAGGGGAGAAAATTTAAGAACCTAAAATAAAATTCATAGACAATGTCAGAAGAGCTTGCAAACCGCTTCTGAGCATTATCAAACTCTAAGAAGCAAAGCTTGCAAAACTATGCTTCTGAGAGTTAAATATGAAAATTTATTTTAAGTTAATAAATCGACTCTTAAACTGTTTTAATTAATTATGGATAAAACTTAGGGGGAGCTTACAAACCTACCCTTATGGATTATCATACTCAGGGGGAGATTGCAAATCTTTGAAACCTGAAGTCATCATAATTAAATTAAATCAACAACAATTGAATTTTAATGCTTTGGTTTGTCATCATCAAAAAGGGGGAGATTGTTGGAACAAAGTGGGTCTGACATGAACCTCTAATGTTTTAAGTGGTTTTGATGATAACAATGTATTAAAATTACAATTGGTATTACTAATGATTATTCTAGTGTGCAGAATTACAAGTTAAAATTCATTCAGAAGCACTATGAATAGTAGCAGAGAAGCCAGTCAAAACAAGCTCTGAAAGCACGACACGGTTCGTCAGAAGCTTGAATTTTGAATGCTGAAGAAAGTGACTCTGAGGATAAAACAAGGCTCTGAAGGACTCAGAAGCTAAAAGACCTCAAGAAGCTATGGCAACAGCATCAGAAGCAAAAAGAATTTACATCACTCAAGAACTGACAGAATCAGATTCAATGATTGAAGAACCACCTATTTCAAGGCTCTGTCACATCCACAGGAAGGAATATTCGTTGGTACAACGTTAACCTTATCCATAAGTGGAGCGTATTTGAGGATTGTACAATTGTACTATTATTACTCAAAATGGATGAGTGATAAATTGAATAGCTAGGTAGTGGAATTGGAATTCCTTACCAAAGAAGGCAATATACAGCTATCAATTGTACGAGTAAATTCCAGCTGGCACAAAGCTCTCTGCAACGGTCATCATCCTCCTCCAAGTATAAATAGAAGACTCAAATGGAAGAAATGACTACTGTTCTAACAACTGTTCTATTACCACGTTTAAGACTCTGAAGCATTCTGACACTATCGTTTTATCTGTCATTCAAAGTCTTTAAACAAATTGAGTTGTATTTTGTAAACACCTCTGATAGTATATCAAGTGTTCCTTAACATTCATTCTTATTCTTAAGTTTGTTTGAGAAGTCTCTTGTTAAGTTTAACTTGAGCATTTGAGAAGTCTCTTGTTTAGTGAAACTTGAGCACCTGAGAAGTCTCTTGCAAGTGTGCTTGAGCAATTTGTAATCTTTAGTAGATTATAGTGAAAATCTCTTGTTAGTAACAAGGGGACTGGAGTACTCTCGATTTATGAGGGGAACCAGGATAAATTCTGTGTCCTTCTTTCTCTCTTTCTCTCAGCATCTCTTTTATTTTGTGTTTTATCCGCTGCAAACTTGGTTTTATTTCGAAAAAGTTTTAATTCTAAAAACACAATTCAACCCCCCCTTCTTGTGTTTTTCCACCTTCAAAATTAAGCAACTTTTTTTTTCTATCAAGATATTTTTAGAAAAGTCTAAAATAAGTTGGTTCGAACTATACCTAAATTCAATCTCGTCAATTTTTTTTTCATTTTTTGGGGTTTTTTGTCTTTTTAATCATTTTAAACTTTTTTTACTCTAGTTTTTATTTTATTTTTAGTTGAATTTGACATCTAGGATTAAAGCTTTCTACTGATCCATATATTCTCATGATCCTCTATACAATAGGATTAAGCAATGAAAAACTTTAACCCTTTAGACAAACACATTGGAAGAAAATGAAGTCAAACTCAAAGCAATTAAAAGTTTTACCTCCGTTGTCCTTCTTCTTTTTGTTGAAGTCTTGAGGTGTTGTGCACATAATCATTATCTGGACAACATCCCAAAACTTCAACAAAAATAAGGACAAGAAGGGTAAAGCTTTCCATTGCTTATTGCTTTGACATGGACTTCATTTTCTTCCAATGAAATTGTCTAAAGGATTAAAGCTTTCTATTGTTAAAAATATAAGCATAGTAATAACATGTTATATAGCACACATAGTTTAAATATCAAATGTGTTAATACAACTCAAAATTCACAATTGATTAATAAAACTTAAATTCTGTTTGGCGACTTGAATTTGCACAAGGGTATTAGGGTATACATCAAATGAGTACATTGATGTTTTATTGGACCGGGCCCAAGTCGCCAATATTGAAAAGGTTGTGTGGTGGTGCTAGCTGGTTTTTTTGCGTGCCCATCAACTTTTTTATTGAATAAAAGATTCTGTGTTTCCTTTCCTTGGTCCAAAGTTTCAACTCTCATGTTGCTAATGTTTAGATGACAAAGCGATTTTCTTAGTAAACTAAGCAGACCATCTCTTGAATAGAAATCTCTAACATTCTCAAGAAAGCAACTAAAATTGAATTGGTTATGGATTTTCTTGTAGACAAGTATGGCTAGAGTTGTCTTTCCTATGCCACCAATGCCCCATATCCCTGAAAAGTGAATTTCATAAGACCCTGTCTTTAAAAGTGAACACATGTTTATCCTTGAATCAATTCCAAACCTTTTCACTATCATCTCCAAACCTTTCGCCATGCTTAGCAATATCCTGTGCGAAAGACCCTCGCTGGTGCCTCACATTGGTGATGGATATGTTGCAAAGTTACTTGAAAAAGTAAAACAGAAAATGTAGCTCACCCATTCCGTGATGTGCTCTCACCTCTTTCCTGCAAAATCTGTAAAACAAGTTCACTGAAACTATTACAGGCACAGTATGGCAGAATCCCAGAAGGAAAAAAAAAAATATAAAGTGAACGGTGTCTTTTCCCAAAAAAGTATTGGATACAAATGCAGGCATTTACAAACAGATGCAAGCTACAAGAAAATTGTGCATTTACTTACAAAAAATAAATTTTACAATTAACTCTTTTTAAGTTGTATAGAACTTTCAAGTAGGGGTGAGCGTCGGTCGGGTTCGGTCGGATTCGGGCCGAAAATCGTCAAATTGATGAAAACCGCGGCCTCTTAATCTGGACCCAATTCCGACCGTTTATATTTTCGATTTGTTCTAGTTCGGGTCATACGGTTGATGGGTACAACGGGTCGGTTTTAACGGGTTAGATTGAAACGTTGTTGTTACATTTAAAATTTCATTGATCAAATTTTTTTATTTTTTTTATAATTCGTTCAATATTTCGTAGCAACAAAACATACAATAAAAATGATAGATAGTAGATGAGAAGTAAAAATTAAGATAAATATAAAATATTATTTTTTACATCTCATTTATCAACATGTTTTATGCTTGTAAAATACAACATTTTTCTCTATTATCAAGCACATCTTTCAGTCTTGTTATGGACAGTTGAAAGATGTGTCTGGAAGTCAAAATATGTGTTGTTGGAAAAGGGGTTTCCTAAGTCAAGGTGTCTCCCCTTTCAACGGCCATGTGGATAAAAAGGTACTATCACAGAAAGCATAAGCTTAAACAACCTTTGCCTCATTAATTTGATGATGTCCTTTAACATCATTACCCCAAGCTGCTATATGGCTCGTTTCAACTATTATAGTTTGAAAATATACTTAAGAAATCGTTTGTGGGGGCAACGATTTCTATACATCAAATTCAAATTTTTTTAATAACTAATTGTTGAGAAATCGTTATGTAAAAAACATTTTTTTTATTTTTATTTTATTATGAAATCCTTATTTTTTTTTCCTATAATGCCAATTTGTAAAAATAAGTAATAATAATAAAATGAATTATTTTTTGTTGTTTTTTAAATTAATTAATTTTTAACAATTGTAATTATTAAATAAAAAAGAGAAATAAAATTGGATATTTAAATTTTTTATTATAGATTACATTAAGATAACAATAATATCAGCGTAATCCATGTTTGAATGTTGATTGGTTGCCTGAGATATCGAGAGCTGAGTGTCTGACCGATACAAAGTTAAAATAAAAATATAGAGGACAACCTTATGTGTATATGGTAACCCCTCGTAGATTCCATAAGCTACATATATATATTTTTGGTTTTCTATTTATCTCTATATATTTTCGTCCTTATTATGTATTGTTTTTCACGAGAGCAATGCAGAAGTAAACCCGTGACTGAGGATATGTCCCACTGTCATTAAACTCACACACAACTGTGAGGTCCCGGGTTCGAACCCGGGTCATGACGTCCGACCTAGCAATTTTGGCATTTGCCAGTTGAGCTACGACTTCTAGACAAACAAAAATTCTCTTTTACACACTTATTAAGGCGTTATTTTCTTGTCTTGATTTTATATGAAATATTTATTACAATTCCTAAAATAACCTTCTAATATATTAAATTTGCATTTGGACTCTACAATCATGTAAAAAAATTGAACAATTAATTAGGGGTACTTTTAAAATAATAGCATTTAATAAAATTATTTTTGGTAACTTTTGCTTATATTTGAGGCCAATTTTTTTTATTACTTTTGCTTATAGATAACGCCGGAAGGAGTACCTAATCTTTTTTTATCCCTTTCTCATTTATTGGTGGCAAATTATTGAAGAAATGGTCTTGTATCTTAATTGACTTCTTCAGAATGAAAACAATAAAATAAACATGTTCATATAATGCATTTTTTTATCCCTTTCTCATTTATTCGTGGCAAATTATTGAAGACATGGTCCTATAACTTAATTGATTTCTCAAAATACATTTTGATAATGCAATTCAGTTTCACTGTAATTGAAACGTGTATGGGAGTGAAAAGCTCCAAAAAGAAGTCACCGGTGAAATTTTCAGCAACAACAAGGAAAAGGAACACAATTGAGAATACCATGTTATGGTAAATTTCAAGATTCCTCAATTATTGAGATGTGGGTCATCCTTTAATTTCTGTTTTTGGACATTAATTTGATGGCTGACCAAAAATTTATTTAAAAAATTAAGCAGAATATAATTATTTATATCATTTTTAGTTTTTGTGTTGGTACAATATATCATTTATTGTTTAATCTCTGTATATACTCATAAAGGACTAAAATAAAGAAATCAAGTTTTGTGCTGGATTTTAATGTTAAAAATGTAAGTTTTTTTTTTTGTTTACTATACTAAAAGGTTTAAAGGAGTTGGAGGTCTTGGGAAGGGTGTATTTATGATATGTTAGTTAATAGTTATATTTTTTTCCTGATTTAATATAGTTTAACGATTAAACTCGTGCATTATAAATAGGGTCTTGCTACGAGTGCCCCCGGGGCACTCTTTAAGCATTTCATTTATAGAAATTTTTTGTTCAAAAAATTAAACAATACAATACAATTTCCAGTGCGTTGACTTTACGCATTCCCGTAAAAATTATTTAAAAATCTTACTATTTAAGGTCTTAAAGAGTGCCCTGGAGACACTCGTTAGCATTTGCCTTATAAATATAAAGAAGTATAGAATTTTATTTTCAAACAAATTACTGCGTAATAGCAATTGCCAACTTGAATCATTTTACTCCTAATAATGTTTATTCCCTAATTGGTGCTACAACCTCATGATCATCATCAAAATCGGTCCTAGTATTGCTTGAAGTTGAGAGAAATTAATTCTTCAGCACTAATCCAGCATGTCCAGTTTCAACATCAACAACGCCTTCAACAAACTTGGAAACATGATAGCAGCATTCAAAATAAAATAATGTGTAATTGCAATTACACATTCAAGAATGGTTATTCAATTGGTTCAGGGATAGTTGTAACCATTTGATGTTTTGAGATTTTTCTTGATTTTATAACGCGGAAGGCAACTAATTTAAAAGAACTTTTGCTCTTGACATTAATTTTTAAAGCCGTGTTTGAAAATAGCTCTCTCAATATAAAGAGTGCATGCAAAATTAAAAAAAAAATGATATACAAGCCTTGAAAAGAAGCTTAAAAGTTGAACTTTTGAATAAACCCGTGCATTATGACCATTCAGTTGCTTATAGTATTAATGCAATATTTTATTAATTAGTTTGTTACAATTTTTATAAATTTCTACCGTCCTATTATAATATTTAAAAATAACTTTATCATATCAAATATTAAATTACTATTTTTTTTCTATCCCTAACTATTTGTGCGTATAAGTATGTGAGTTGTAATTATAACATATAAGAAAAAAATTGACGATGTTGAATTTATAGTTTATTCAATACTTTTAGCACATGTACATATCTAATAACAGAATTGGTTGAGTAATACTTTATGAATTTCATTTGACTAAAATGCTATTTTGCTCTTTAAAAGTTATTATATATTTTTTAAACGAAAAATGTAATCTCAAAGACGATGATCTGTCATCCCAATGTGCAATCAAACTATAAAACTTAAATTAAATATTATTAGATAACTAAGAGATACAAACATCTAAAACAAAAAATTATGGGGACATAAACCTCACAACAAAGAAAAACAAATCAAACAAGAAAGAATTAAGCAAATAAAAAAAAGGTAAATCAACCAAAATACTAAAAAACTAAAGACGAATAATTTAAGTTGGGATAAAATTATACCAAATGAAAGTTTGAGAGAAAACTCCAAAAGAAGTTAATATATTAGCACTAGATTTGCATTTTTGTTAAATATAAAAGACCTTAAATTGCATGAAGGAGATTAAGTAATTATGCTATTTAGTACATGCTTTCAAAAACGTCATTGTGATGATAATTACGAAAAAGGTCAAGCTAAGGGACCCCTTATTAATAAAGATTAAATATAGTGTTATTCACTCAAAGGGAATAAGTTGGATCCTTTTTAACTAAGAAAAAATAATAAAAAGACAAAAAAAAAAAAACCACGAAGATTAAAAAAATTAAACCAAACAATAGACTAAAACAATCTGGACTAATAAAGTCAGAATAAGATTCTACAAAGTAAAAATGTGAGAGTGAATATATACGCTATTTAATATACAATTTTCAAAGAATGGGAACACGTGATAAAAGATAAAGCCACTATATATAATTATATTTTATAGACAAATTTATTTCAACATTTCTCATGAGCAATATTGTCAGCAAGTATAAGTATGTATGTCTCCAACTCTTATTAAAAAATATCTATCATTTACCTATATAAGATTATACTTATCATAATTATTAATTTTTATTTATAAAAATATTTTAACGCAACAGATTTAATCGATATTATTTTAAAATGTGATTATATTTAATATTAGTATATGTATAAAATCAAAAAAGTTGTTTAGAAATATGAAATTTTTAATTGATTTACATCGTAGTTTTGTTTTCATTTTATTATAATAATTCTCTTATAATATTGTATAAGTTTGCAAAAATATCCCATATTTTATTTTAATAGTGTAATCGCAGAAGATCTTAGTTTTTTTTATATGAGTTGCAATTGTATTTTTTTTTAAAAGTGAGTTGCAATTAGATAATTACATGTCACTTTGCTTTTTATTTTGATGTATCCCGTATTTTATTTTTTTCAATAACAGTTGGAGGCATACAGACTTATATACGCTTAAAATATTGCTCATGATAAATGTTGAAATAAACCTTGTGTTATAGTATATAGTATATGATTTATACATATGGTGGCTTTGACTTTTTTTTATTCACGGGGTCTCGTTTTTTGAAAATTAGGTATTAAATAACATAACTGTTTACTCCCTTCTATACAAATTAAGGCAGGAAATAACTTATTTACTTACTCTCCTCCCGTTGTTTTGAAGTTCAATAAAATAGATAGTGCCAAAATATTAATTGAACAATATATACAATAGAGCAACTTGAACTCTATCATGTCACAAAAATCAATGAATGTCATGATATTTGTGAGTAAGAAACAAAAAAAAAAAAACTATAAACTTTTTATTAATAAATAAATGTTAGTTGTTAGTATATTATTAGAGGGGAGAGGATATACATTATAATATTTAAATTTCATTTTTTTTACAAACAATATTTAAAAGTTTTCATGCACAATATCACATATTTATACGCACACCATAGATGTGACGATTAATATGTCTTGATGCAATTGTAATTGACCAGTTGATTAATTATATATGTTTGAATTCTATGTGTGAGTATTTGTTTTTTTGCAAGATATTCAATGTGTGCTTTAGTGATAGATAGTTGATAGTTAAGATTAAGAATATAAAATATAGTAGCTTAAAAGTTGGTGTATTTAAAAAGTATAAATTGTCAAAAATGCAGAAATTAAATTGTCACACTATTTTTTTTATCAACTAATTAAGCAAAATGTAATAAAAAGTAGAGAAGAGATTGAATTGTCTTGTTAAAGCTACTTTTATTTATATATATAAAAATAAATGACATTTCCAAAGGTCAAGCATAGCAAAACTGTTCTTATTTATTTATATGTACAATATATGATTATTATTTATATTTTTTTTTTATAAAAAAACATGTATCATTGCGTGATTTCAACCTATCAATATTGTAGCATGTTTGTTAATAAAATTAATATTCAATACCGCAGAGTTTTTCATTTATTTTTTTATTTCAAAAACATATAGTGAAATTAATTAGCACCTCTAATTTTTTATACGGCTATATATGTTTAATTTCTAATTTTTTTATAGAGCACTGTACTTTTTTTTTTGTTATGAGATGAAGCACTAATATATGTATTATGAGATTGTTTTAGCACTATTCAATCATATATAGCGACTAATAGAATTATAAAAAGGTGAAAAAAATTTGTAACTTAAGCTTAATTACATTAAGAGAGTGGGAGAAAGAAAAGTATCAAAGTAAAACCGGTAGAAAGTTATAAACGTAACTAAGATGAATTTATCGTTATTACCACACACTTTCAAAAATACCTTTTTACATGATTTCCGGAAAGAAACTTAAAGTTAGTAAAAAATTAAATTTAAATTAATAAAATAAATATAATATTTTATTAAAATATATTAAAAATAAAAAGTTCACCTTTATACCAAATTCATATTAGACCTCCAAAATAGTAATTATTTATACATAAAATAAGAGAGATCTAGTGAGAAGATTTTCTACAAACTATATCATAAGGGGACACCATCAAACTCATACATACAATTGCTACTCCTCTACATAGTAATTAACAATTATCACCATTCTTCATGTCTTGCCTTCTATCTAGCACAATTCAAAGAAGTTTGGAATAAAATTAGTACCAACAATATATCAAATTCTACTATATACAACTATACATTTTTAATTTAAGAATTAAGACAACTTACTAATCACACATCTGCGTGCCACTTCCAACTTAAATTTTACACTTTATATGCTGCAATAGGGATTTACCACTCCATTTTGCATTCCTCTAAAAACAAATAATCCATATATGATATACAAAATATATATGTTCAAAAGAATACACAATATATTATAAAAATAAAAAGAAAAGAATATACATATATAAATGAATACTAATACTATTTAGATAAAAGATACTTGAAGCAAATTCAAGATTTTTATATTAAACATGAATTGATAGATGCTTGAATAAAAAGAGTAAAAAATAAAAAGGACACAAAATGTGATTAAAAATGTTTGAGAAATATCATTCTCCTTCCATAGTGCATACCCCTCTCAAATTGAAATTTCACACACCCATATGCACCAAGTGATTGTCCATAAGGCATATATAGCCAATGGATGCCACTGTTTTAAAAATGATTGAGGAATTGAAAGGCTAAGAAGAATTTTCATAGATTGCAAGTTTAATTGCTATACAATTATTTTTTTATAGTATGACTTTTCATCTAATCCATTTCCGTTGAACTATATGACACTATAACTACAATTTCTTAGGAAAAATAAGAAAGATGAGAAGATTTTGTAACTTCAACTTAATTACATCATTACTTTACAATTATTGGTATAAAGTTTAAATAAGATGTGAAGTTTTTTTAGAGGTGCCACATAGGCACAATGGATGCTTAGGAGCTATATAGGAGCTTCCTTTTATTAGTAAATAAATAAATAAAAGATTATTGTCATTATATTGATGGTAGTAGTTATAAGAAAGTAAAAAAATTCTTACTAATTACATTATTATCATTACGTTTTTCTTCTCATTTCATCTATAAATTCTTACTTTGTCTAAAAAGAGATAATATCAAAGTCCAAAAGAATAAAAAACGAATGTTGAACTATATCAGTAGGGAAATCAAGAAAATTCATGGGGAAAAGCCTCAGTAAGCAACAATCAAAAAGCAATTCGTACAGCCAAGAACATTATGCAGTTTGCAGTTCATTAACCAAACAAATACATTGTTTTCTTTGTCGTGATTAAGGAGGACCATGTAGAGCTGTCAAAACGGGCGGCCCGGCTCGTTTCGGGCCGGCCCATTCGGGTTTTGGGCTTCGTCGGGTCGGGCTAAAAAGTCCTGATAAAAACAGACTACAAAAACAAGGCCCAAGCCCGGCCCGGTACGGACTCTCGGGCTTTCGGGCCGGCCCGTTTAAAAAAAATAAAATTAAAAGCAAAATTAGATAGATGAATGGTAATGAAAAAGGAAGAAATTTAAATGCCCAATAAATTTGACAAATCCAGATACTTGTTAGAATTAATTAATTACAAATAGGTTGAAATTTGTTAGAATTAATGTAAAGTTATGTAAGCTAGTTACAGTTTACGAGTAATTATGTAGAGAAATAATTCACGACCGTGGTTTTATATTTTTTGCTTATTTATTTTAATGACACGATAAGTTATTTTTACTTTTAGCTTATTTTCATTTCTTTATGTATATAATTTGCGTTACTAGAGCATATTTATTCTCTTAAATGCGCGTTTGATGGAATTAAAAAGTGTGTGTTGTGTTGCTGCTGTGTTGTTAACTTATTATGTTTGTGTCGGCTTTTAGATTGGTGGCCCAAGTAAAAATGTTATAAACGTCCTTCATTATTTACTCATATTTTTTATTTTTATTTTTATTTTTTTATTATAATTTATTCGGGCTTGCGGGCGGCCCGCGGCCCATTCGGGCCGGCCCATATTTTTTGCGGACTTTATCGGGCCGGGCTAAAAAGCCCAAATGTTAATTCGGACTAAATATTTAAGGCCCAAGCCCGGAAAAAATTCGGGCTATTCAGGCGGCCCATATGGCCCGGCCCATTTTGACAACTCTAGGACCATGGTTACTGATGGAAGGTATAGTAGTTGTTTCAACCCTACCTCACACCCTACCACAAGAAAACAGAATACTTCATTTACAACTGTTAATTACTCATTCAACCACCGCCTAAAATAAATAAATTTAGTGTCTCCAAAAAATAGCACAAGAGGCAAAATACTTCAGGTTGTAGCCAAAATGTCATAAAAGAAAATGCGAAGACCTACATCACATAAGTTTTGTTTTGTGTATGAAATCTATTTTTACTGGTATCTGATTCCAGAGTATTAAAAAAGAAGAAAAGTATGAAAGTATAACTAAGCATTCACCAACAAAGACTTCAATATTTAAAATTTAGAATAGAGATTCATTTTGTATTGGAAAAAACAACACTAGCATACATATTATTGTGATGAGATAAATCTAACTAAATTATGATATATTTTTTTGGGTGAATATTAGAACTTCATCTAAGTTATTATTAATAAATTCTTACAAGTCACCACTTCTTTTATGAGAAAAATGTTTGTGACTAAAAAATTAGTATTTTATAATAGGGTTAAATACATTTTTAGTTCATATAAATATATCAAATATTTTTTTAGTCCCCCAAAAGAACCTAATGAAGAGATAGGAGACAACACATGCTTAGGAGAATATTTAGCAAGAGCAATGAGAACTTTTGAAGAAAATCCATAAATTGCAGTGGGAGATAAGGTAATGCTTTGAACCCCTAATATGTATATGTTTAGTAGAAAAACCATGACTCAATCCAAATTAAACATAGAAAGTCTAGAAATTGCAATGGGAGATAAGGTAAAACTTCAAACCCCTTTTACATGTTAAGTAGAAAAACCATGACTAAATCCAAATTAAACATAGAAAGTCTAGAAATTGCAGTGAAAGATAAGGTAGTGGTATGAAAATGAACATCATCTAGCTTGCTGCACCTGCTGACCTGTAAATCAACACAGAAAGTCAATATTAAGTGAAGGAGGGGGGTGTGGTTAGAGAAATAGATAGTCATACTTAAGAGGCCCAAACTAACAACTCATTGGCCCGAACCGAATACAAATAGATAGTCATACTTAAGAGGCCCAAACAGTTTGTGCAATATAAATTGAGCAAACCGCCAAATTAGTCCCTGACTTTGTAAGACACTTTCAAATAGGTCCCCAACTTTATGAATATTTCAAAAAGGTCATTGACTTTGTTAAACTGTCAAATTGGTCCCTATGTTTAACCAATTATTATCAATTAAGTCTTTATATTTTACAACTTACTATCAATTTGGTCTTTAAGTTTATCTACTTATTTTCAATTTAGTTTCTAACTTATTTTTTGAAGGGCTAATATGAATAAAATTTTTTAGAGTCAATGACCTTTTTGAAATATTCATAAAGTCAAGGACCTATTTGACCTTTTATGCTATTTTTATAAACTATTTTATCATAAACTATCTTGACAAATTTATAATAATACATAAAAATTGTATAAGTTGTTTGTATAAGCTCAAAAATAAGCTAATCCAAACAAGGCCATAAATTAAAAGCTAGCTTACAAGTTGTTCGCTGTTTGTGTCTAATCAAATAAAAGCAGAACAAAGTTGGTAACATTAATATCCTAAAAGTGTGACCAAAACCTTGGTATCCATAATTCTACTATAACTCTACATGAAATGAAATTCCATGTTCCCTCTTTTTTTTTTGACAAAATAAACAATATTCATTCATTCAAATAAAAAGAGTACATCGATGTAATACAAATTCATAATCGCTAAAAACAAAAAGGATAAATCTGCGAACAAACTCACAGTATCCATGTTAATAGCATAAAACGGCAAATTACATATGCCTACAAATATGACTATATTGAAGTCTCTGGAATATCCATGTCTCCAGATCTGTAGCGTTGATGACACCAAAGTCGACATTGATTGGATCTGCACTAGATCAGATCTACTCCTTCAACCTGAAACAAATGAACACCGCACAAAGACGGGACAACAAAAACACCGCACAAAGACGGGACAACCAAATACACCGTACAAAGACGGGAAATCAAAACAAGCAAATATGTGAAAATCACACTTATTTATTATAATAACGAGAAAGAAAAACAATTTGGAGGGATGATTTTAGGTCAAAATTGACCTAAAATCACCCCTCTTCAATGGACTAAAAAGAAGAGAAAAAGAAGTGGTGACGGCTAGGGTTGGAAGAGAAGAAGGAGAGGAGAATGTTCCCTCTTGAAATCCATTTTTGTCAAGTTGCTTCACAGGAACAATAACAACCTGCAATGTAACACATCACTTAGTGAGGATGTTAATCAAAACCTTAATAAAAAAATTTAATCCAATCAGAAAATTCATCTTACATGGTTTCATGCTAAAGACCTTCCATTTCATTTCGTTCCCTGCATTTTGTCAAGCCACAAAAGAACATAACAAAACTGTGAATTATATAATTTGGTATGATGATAACAATTACACACAAATATCTTGTTACAAAGCAAATTGCAATGAGGTTTGAAACAACCAATAAAACAACACTCCATAAGTTCTAATGTGCTAATGATAATTTCACAAATTTATCAGTAGTTGTTGATATGAATTCAAAATCACTTTCAATGGCATTAATTGAGTTTACCATTGAAATTGAAATTGAAAATGAAAATGGTAATGTTTTAGCTTTCCCAAGACCCAACTGGAACAATATAATTCAGCACATGATTTTAATTTATTTGATATAAATTCAGATATCCAACTTTATTATAAAATATAACATTCATATCCAAACTCAATCATTTTCTAAACATTAATGTCCTAAAATGCCATGTTTTATTTGGTCTTGTTTTGTAACATTCTTGTCATGTAGCTTAGCTAGGATATAAACAAGCAGTAAGATTTTAATTTGATGAGCTAATAATGTTTTCGAATGAGGCCTAACCTTGCCATCTCTCGTTCTCTATGCACCTCTCTAGTGTTGCCGAAACTAAAAAAATGAGCAAATGAAACATGGTTTTGATGTATTTGCTTTGTCACTAACTAATCTGTGTTACAATAATGAATATGCAACTTGCAACAGATTAGGTCGATCTGAAACAGGTTAAATGTTTTCTGTTGGATACCTGTTGTAAATAGATCTTAGTAACAAAACAAATACAACGAATATCCGGCTCATTTTTATTGTAGTAAGTAAGTAACAGGCTAAGTGTGAAAAAACCAATTTGCATATAAAAGATTAACAAGGAACCTGCTTCATTAAAATTGATTAAATTAGGCACTTTGTAGAAAAAATAAACATAGATAAGTTAAGTTCATATAATTTATTATAAGTTCAACTTGAAAAATAAAAACTAAATTGAAAAAAATTATAATAAGTTAAGATAAGTTGAAGAGGATAGATTGTTAGTTAAGTAATTCATGCTTAAGATAACAAAATACATATACGAGTAACTTACAAGTTATGTCAAGGAAACTGCTATGTTTTAAGGACAGTTGGATTGAAATTTGAAATACGAGTAATAAGCTTTGAGGATAACTGCTGTTTATATAGAAAAAAAAAATTGAGTATTGGAGGTTATGGACGAGGCTTTTTTTCTACTGTACCACCGTTTCAAAAGTTAAATACCAAATTAACACTACTTTTTCATTATGTACCAAACTACCACCCTTTTGTATGGCATTAATTTTCATGTTCAGAAATCGCTGCTAGCAAACACGACTTCTCAACATTCTTAGTTTTTTTTCAAAATTTTTATCAGTTTAGAAATCTCTGTAGGAGGAAACAAATACCGACAAGGATTGATTTTATTTTCTTGAAAATATACTTAAGAAATCGTTTGTGGGGGCAACGATTTCTATACATCAAATTCAAATTTTTTTAATAACTAATTGTTGAGAAATCGTTATGTAAAAAACATTTTTTTTATTTTTATTTTATTATGAAATCCTTATTTTTTTTTTCCTATAATGCCAATTTGTAAAAATAAGTAATAATAATAAAATGAATTATTTTTTGTTGTTTTTTTAATTAATTAATTTTTAATAATTGTAACTATTAAATAAAAAAGAGAAATAAAATTGGATATTTAAATTTTTTATTATAGATTACATTAAGATAACAATAATATCAGCGTAATCCATGTTTGAATGTTGATTGGCTGCCTGAGATATCGAGAGCTGAGTGTCTGACTGATACAAAGTTAAAATAAAAATATAGAGGACAACCCTATGTGTCTATGGTAACCCCTCGTAGATTCCATTAGCTACATATATATATTTTGGTTTTCTATTTATCTCTATATATTTTCGTCCTTATTATGTATTGTTTTTCACGAGAGCAATGCAGAAGTAAACCCGTGACTGAGGATAGGTCCCACTGTCATTAAACTCACACACAACTGTGAGGTCCCGGGTTCGAACCCGGGTCATGACGTCCGGCCTAGCAATTTCGGCATTTGCCAGTTGAGCTAAGACTTCTAGACAAACAAAAATTCTCTTTTACACACTTATTAAGGCGTTATTTTCTTGTCTTGATTTTATATGAAATTTTTATTACAATTCCTAAAATAACCTTATAATATATTAAATTTACATTTGGACTCAACAATCATGTAAAAAAATTGAACAATTAATTAGGGGTACTTTTAAAATAAAAGCATTTAATAAAATTACTTTTGGTAACTTTTGCTTATATTTGAGGGATTGATTATTATGCATAAGCCATCCTTATGTACCATGCATAAGTTATTTAGTGCACCCCCAATATTACTCGTGCACCCCCCAAATTACTTGTGCACCCCTCAAATTACTTGTGCACCCGTCAAATTTCTCACGCACCCCCAAAATTTCTCATGCACCCCCCAAATTTCTCATGCACCCCCCGAATTTCTCGCACACCCTCATATGACTTTTGCCCCCCAATTTATTTTTTTTGTCCCCTCCACATTTCTATCCTAAACCATTTTGCTGTGGGAATGGTTTCAGAGATATGCACTCAAAAATCATTAAGTGCATAAGATTGTTTTGGAGTACAACCCGATAATTAAAATAGAAACAATAATTGTGATTTAATGGTTTCGATTGTCTTATATGAGAAACCAAAATTATTGTTAAATGGTTTTAAATAATGATTATAATTGTACCAAAAAAACTAAAAAATAATGATTATAATAAAAAACCATTAAACCATTTTGATGTGGGAATGGTTTCAGATGGTTGTAATAAAAAACCATTAGGTGCATAAAATGGTTTTGGAGTACAACCCTATATAATTAGAATAAAAACAATAATTGTGATTTAATGGTTTAGATTGTCTTATATAAGAAACCAAAATTATTGTTAAATGATTTTAAATAATGATTATAAATGTACCCAAAAAAAATAAAAAATAATGATTCTAATTATAGGTTGTACTTCAAAACCTTCTTATGCACTTAATGATTTTGGAGTGTATATATGTGAAACAATTCCTACAGCAAAATGGTTTAGGCTAGAAATGTGTGGGGACAAAAAAAAAATTTGGGGGCACAAGTCATGCGGGGGGTGCGTAAGAAATTTGGGGGGTGCACAAGAAATTTGGAGGGTGCACGAAAAATTTGGAGGGGTGAACAAAAAATTTGGGGGGTGAAATAGAAATTTAAGGGGGTGTGCAAGAAATTTGGGGGGTGCGCGAGAAATTTGGGGGGTGTGAGATTAGGTGTGAGTGTGTGAGTTGAGATTGGCTAGGATTATTACATGTGGATGCTCAATCTAATGGGTGTTATTGACTTATGTACCATGCATAAGGATTAGCCTTATGCATAATAACTTCACCCTTGAGGCCAATTTTTTTATTACTTTTGCTTATAGATAACGCCGGAAGGAGTACCTAATCTTTTTTTATCCCTTTCTCATTTATTGGTGGCAAATTATTGAAGAAATTGTCCTGTATCTTAATTAACTTCTTCAAAATGAAAACAATAAAATAAACATGTTCATATAATGCATTTTTTTATTCCTTTCTCATTTATTCGTGGCAAATTATTGAAGACATGATCCTATAACTTAATTGATTTCTCAAAATACATTTTGATAATGCAATTCAGTTTCACTGTAATTGAAACGTGTATGGGAGTGAAAAGCTCCAAAAAGAAGTCACCGGTGAAATTTTCAGCGACAACAAGGAAAAGGAACACAATTGAGAATACCATTTTCTGGTAAATTTCAAGATTCCTCAATTATTGAGATGTGGGTCATCCTTTAATTTCTATTTTTGGACATTAATTTGATGGCTGGCCAAAAATTTATTTAAAAAATTAAGCAGAATATAATTATTTATATCATTTTTAGTTTTTGTGTTGGTACAATATATCATTTATTGTTTAATCTCTGTATATACTCATAAAGGACTAAAATAAAGAAATCAAGTTTTGTGCTGGATTTTAATGTTAAAAATGTAAGGTTTTTTTTTTTTGTTTACTATACTAAAAGGTTTAAAGGAGTTGGAGGTCTTGGGAAGGGTGTATTTATGATATGTTAGTTAATAGTTATATTTATTTTTCTGATTTAATATAGTTTAACGATTAAACTCGTGCATTATAAATATAAAGAAGTATAAAATTTTATTTTCAAACAAATTACTGCGTAATAGCAATTGCCAACTTGAATCATTTTACAACTAATAATGTTTATTCCCTAATTGGTGCTACAACCTCATGATCATCATCAAAATCGGTCCTACTATTGCTTGAAGTTGAGGGAAATTAATTCTTCAGCACTAATCCAACATGTCCAGTTTCAACATCAACAACGCCTTCAACAAACTTGGAAACATGATTGCAGCATTCAAAATAAAATAATGTGTAATTGCATTTACACGATCAAGAATGGTTATTCAATTGGTTCAGGGATAGCTGTAACCAATTGATGTTTGAGATTTTTCTTGATTTTATAACGTGGAAGCCAACTAATTTAAAAGAACTTTTGCTCTTGACATTAATTTTTAAAGTCGTGTTTGAAAAATAGCTCTCTCAATATAAAGAGTGCATGCAAAATTAAAAAATAAAATATGATATACAAGCCTTGAAAAGAAGCTTAAAAGTTGAACTTTTGAATAAACCCGTGCGTTATGACCATTCACTTGCTTATAGTGTAAGACCCAAGATTCCACTGTACAGTTTTTCTAAGGAACTCTAGTGTCGGCTACGAGTTTAGGGTTTTTGGTGAAGCGGTTTTGTGAGTATCGTCGCATTAATGGAATTTTTGCTGTATTTGAGCCTGTTTTGTGCTCGTGCGCTGGAAAGGCACAGACTTTCGGGTCGTGATCCTCTTTTAAGTATGAGGAGATTTCTGTGAAGCCAGAAATCCGAGTTTTGGGTTATTCTCGTCTTTGGAAAAACGAGTAGGAATTTTACCCGCTGTTGTGAAATTTTACTGGTTCTGAATTCAGTAGGATTTCGGTTGGGAGTTTTATATATCTGCGTGAGTTAGGATATGTCCTGAGATTAATTTTCTAAGGTATGGAAGAAAATTACGGTCGCGGAAAAAGATTCGGCGATAAGTTTTGGAAATGTTTAACGTTGGACGTTCTTTTCGTAGTTTTTACGTTTTTGTGATTTACGTTCGTCGCGACGCGCGAGAGCTGAGTACGTGTCTTGTTTTGGAAGATTGGATTTAATCTTGTGTTTATCCATAAAGCAATTTGATCCAATGGCTAGGGTTTAAGCTTGGACTTTTGATTTTGATCCAAGGGTGGTTAGGTGATCAAGAGCCTTTTAAATAGTAAGGAGGTTTGTTGCTTTGTGGACTTAAGAAAAATCACAAAACTTCCTCACTCTCTTCTCTCTTGGCCGTGGCCTTCTTTTCCACCTTTCCATCTTGAGAAAATTTCCATTCTTCACCATTTGAGTCCATATCAAGCTTGGGAGCTTTGTGGGATTGTTGTAGAGAATCAATTGCTTAAGGTAACCATCATATTTCTCTTCATTTTAGTTGGTTAGAACTCTTAGGGTGTTGAATTTTAGATTATGTTCATGAGATGAAATTGTTAGGAATTGATTCTTGTTTCATGAAAGTTGTTCATGAGAGTTTAGTAAGCATGCTAGGCTTTGTTATTTCAATTTTTCATGAGTCGGTGAGAATCTCATGAGAAAGATAGTTAGGATTTTGGAAAGAAAATTTTAATTGATCAAGAACATGGAAAATTGTTTTAGCTTTTGTGTTTAATGAATTGTTTCAAGACTTTTAGAGAAATGGATGTGTGAAAAATAGTTTTGTTTTGAAAAACAAGAAATTTGTTCTTGAGAGTTCAAGAGAAAACTTTTATGAATTTTAGTTTGTGTTTTGAAAAGTATTTGTTGTTCAAATAAATGATTTTGGGAACTAAGTGATCAATGCCATGGTTGTGCAATGAAAAATGTTTGAACTACCTTTGTTTTTGGATTCTGGCCGAAATGGACAGGGGTATTTTCGTCCCTTTAAAATTGTTTTGTGACCTGGAAACTTAACTATTTGATTCGTCTTTTCGAGACGAAGATTTCGGCGTATGGCTCGTCTCGATCGGATAAAGAATGAACGAGTTATGACCATTTTATTTGAAAGAAAAAACTTGTAACTTGTAGCGCAAGTAAACTTTTATTTTGGTGAAAATTTTCAAAGAGTTTTTGGTTTGTTTTCAAATGGTTTTAGTATGTGAAAATTGATTGCCTTGGAGTTAGGAATCAAAGTGTTTCTTAGTTTGTTTTGAAACGAAACTATATTTCTTATAGCAAAATAAAATAGTGTATTTAACTTCGTGAATTTTTAATCACTATGGGGAGAACTGGGAATCACTATCCGAGAGTGTTAGAAAGTACCTTAAACACCTCTAGAATTTTGGGAATAGCTTTCGTTTCAATAGAATACCGTGAGAGTATTTTATTGATATTACGCTGCTTATATTTTAGGATGCGTGAATTGTAGAATTTCGCGAGAAAGGTTAACGGAAGCTTGCCGAGGTAAGGGCTGCACTTTATTTCTGTCTTTAAATGGTTACGACATGTTTGGATTTACTGTGTGTTTGGCATGTATGTATATGAACCAAAGAACAAATGCTAAGAAAAACATATAAAAGTAAAGTTAAAGAATAGAATCTTCCCTTGAGTGTTAGGTGGAGGAAGTGATCAATTTCCGCACCATTGCACGTGTCGAGTTGAAGCTTTTCTCATTGCTCTCCTTGTCCGTAGGTCTTAAACTCCATTGTTGTCGGTGTCTCTTGTCAATGGTTTCAAGACGATTCCCTACATACTTAGACATTTGAAATAGGTCCCCAACTCATGTTGGGTCCTAGTTGGTTAGTAGAAACATTATTGTCTAACTTAGGTAGCCATTGCAATTTGCCTTTTGGTACCAAAACTTTTCGAGCATGACATTTTGCAATAGTATGTCCCTTAGTACAACAATAATGACATATAACATTGGAATGATTCGTGTGACCCGAAATTTTACTTTTGGGATTCAATTTCTTTTTAACAAATTTGTCATTTTTAGAAGGCCTAATCTTAGGCTTGTTAAAATTCTTTGGTATATCCACAAAAGTAACTTTTGATACAAGGGCTTCATCTAGTTTGGCTTGAAGGGTTTTCACCTCTCCTTTCCAAACACAACAAGCATCACAATCATTCCTAGATGACTTATGAGCCTTATCTAATTTGGCTTGAAGGTTTTTCACTTCTCCTTGCCAAATACAACAAGAATCACAATCATGCTTTGATGACTTATCATCTTCAAAATCATCTTTTGAATTAACCATGGTAAGTTTTAATGCCTCTAATTCATCTTGTAATTTTACAATTTGTGACTCTAAAAGGGAAATCACTTTCTTCCTTTTAGCCAATTTCTTAAATGCATTAGTGGCTTCACCATATAGTTTTTCAAAAGCGTTTTGAAGTTCATCATATGAGGGATTATCATTAGAGATAGAGCTAGAATCACTTACTTGACGTTTGTGATGTTTCTTGCTTTTACTAGGTGAACCGGTCATGAGTACCACATGAGCATGTTCTTCATCCTCATCACTTGAGCTCTTGGACCTAGATCCATCTTCGCTTGCACTATCCCAAGCAACATAAGCTCTTTTACCTTTGTGATTTTTCTCGGAGGACTTTCCCTTTCTTTTGTTATAGAATGGACATTCCGGTTTTAAATGATCGGATTTGCCACATTCATAACACTTTCCAATAGGCTTGCTCTTCTCATTCTCTATATCATCCCTTGATTGCTTTCGTGACTTGGGACCATTTTCCTTCGAAAACTTTATACCATGTACCTTTGCATACTTGTAAAATCTTCGAAGAAATATTTCCATTTCATAGTCTTCCCACTCTTTATCACTTAAGCTACTTTCCTTTTGCTCTACCTTTTTGGACTTTGACTTTGAGGCTTTTAGAGCAATTGTCCTCTTGTCCTTTTCCTTTTCCTTATCCTTGTCATTGTGCTTTCCCTTTTTCTCACTTTTCTCTTGCTTTTCTAACAAGTTTAGTACATGTTCATGTTCCGTAAGTTTGCCAAATAAAGTTGTAAGACTCAAAGTAGTGAGGTCGTTTGCCTCCTTAATCGCGGTGACCTTCGGTTGCCAACTCCTACTAAGACATCTTAAAATTTTGTTAGTGGCGTCTTGATTTGTGATTGGCTTTCCCAAACCATGTAGCTTGTTGGTTATTTTGATAAATCGTTGTTGCATATCCTCGATGGTCTCGCCATCTAGCATATGGAACAACTCAAATTCTTGTGTCAATGTATTAATTTTGGATATCTTTACATTATTGGTACCCTCAAAGTGAGTTACCAATGTGTCCCACATTTCCTTAGCCGATTGACAATGTGACACATGATAGAATTGATCAATCCCAAGGGATGATATTAAAATATTTTGTGCCTTTGCATCGTAATTGACCTTTTTCTTTTCCTCTTCCGTCCATTGTGCCATAGGCTTATTGGTGACAATGCCATGAGCATCGGTGATTGTCGGAACAAACGGACCGTTCTCAATAGCATTCCACACTTCACCATCAAAAGAATTGATGTGAATACGCATACTACTTTTCCAATAGTCAAAATGATCTCCATTGAATATAGGAGCCCTATTATACGCCCCTTTAGGTGCAAAAGCCATGTTGTCTAATAATTGGCACAAATTTCCGAATTTTGCAAGCAAAATTTAACCGGACACGTGATACCACTTGTTAGACTACTAGGCTAAACCACTTAGAAGGGGGGGTTGAATAAGTGGCTTCTTTAATCAACGGTAATTTTAAAAATTTATTGATTAAAACGATGCGCGGAAGCACCACCGGATCGGTAGTCTACTTTGCACCTTTTGACCAAAGGAAAGATAGTATCGCCTTGAACGAATTAGAAAAATTACGGAACGATTTGTGCGAGATATCCAAATTTAACGTAATTAACGAAAACAGTCCCAAGCAAGTTTATATGGTTTGTTTATCGAATTCAATCACAATCAAGCAAGAATCAATTGAATTTTTGTGAACCAATACGAACAACAAAAATTCAATCGATTAATCAAATCAACGAAATTAACGAAATTAAAGAGAGAGATAAAGAGAGACACACACGATTTGATTAGGGAGTTCCCCGGATTGCGCGTCGTCCACGCGTTTGTCCGAGTACGTCTCCCCCCAAATAACCAAACGGGTTATTTGAGAGTTTATAGATCAAAAACTTGATGAACAAACAGTGCACAGTTTACAATTGAAATCTATAATCCTATAGCAAGACAAAATGTAAACTAATGCGAATAACCTCGACACCCAACGGAACTTCGCCCTCTGATTCCAACGATTCTCCGTGTGTCAAACCGCACCCAATCGTCCAGCTGAGTCCTTCGTTCCTTGTTGTCGAATCCTTCAAGACACGCACGATCTTGAATCACTTGAGAGAAACACTAGAACCTTCAACCCAATTCAACCCGATCACGATTCTGATTCACCGCGAACCGTATCGAACGTTATCACACAATTCTGCAATTTCTATTGAATTGATCCCATACTCAAATCCAATTTTGATTGCAAACTTGATGAAGATGATGAACTTGTGTTGAATCAAACCTTTGATGCAAATTCTCACTCAATTTGTACCCAAAGCGTTTATCTGATCTTTCACACTAGTTTTCTCTCACTTGTTACTATTACAAAGATCACACACATTGCTATTTAAAGAGAAAATAGAATGAGCAAATTAAGGCATAATTTTTCATACATGTATCGATACAAATGATCATTTGTATCGATACAAATGCTTTGACCAACGTTAAAATTGGAAAAATTGACATTTGTATCGATACAAACACGGGTGTGTATCGATACAAATATCAGAATCTTGAAATCTTGACTGATATGTATCTAAGCATGCAAGCATGCTTCGAATCATCTTGAGTTTTCTGGATTTTGAGAACAAACAGATGTGTATCGATACATGCAAGCATGCTTCGATACACAGGAGCTGTTCTGTCTCTGAGAGACCTCTTTTGTATCGATACAGACCATGTATGTATCGATACAAAATGCTCAAAATCAAGCAGAAGAGATTTCAGGACATTTGTATCGATACACCAATGTATGTATCGATATAAAATACCTAAAAGTCAGTTTTTCAAGGTTTTAGAAAATAGTTCTTTGTTGTCAAGTCATTTGTAATGTTGCCAAAATATGTTCAATCCTATTTTCATGTGTTTTGACAATTATTAAAACATGAGGATGAACTGGTGCACTTACAAAAACGTGTATCCATTGTGAAAGAGTTGAATAACGGATGTTGCTTATTTCGCATTCCGCTGATACAACGACGCTTGTATGCTCTACTTTAGAGGCTTAAGCTGTGTATGTGTCAGAGGAATGGATAAAGCGTATATCCATTGTAAAAAAGAAAGTTTGAATAACGGATGTTACTTATTTCGCATTCCGCTGATACAACGACGCTTGTATGCTCTACTTAGAGGCGTAAGCTGTGTATGTATCAGAGGAATGGATAAAGCGTATATCCATTGTAAAAAAGAAAGTTTGAATAACGGATGTTACTTATTTCGCATTCCGCTGATACAACGACGCTTGTATGCTCTACTTAGAGGCGTAAGCTGTGTATGTATCAGAGGAATGGATAAAGCGTATATCCATTGTAAAAAGAGTTTGAATAACGGATGTTGCTTATTTCGCATTCCGCTGATACAACGACGCTTGTATGCTCTACTTAGAGGCGTAAGCTGTGTATGTGTCAGAGGAATGGATAAAGCGTATATCCATTGTAAAAAAGAAAGTTTGAGTGTGTGGGGTTAATTTTAACGCTTGTTTTGTTTGGAATGAGAACTAACTCATGAACACTAGTCAAACGACCGGCGGCCAAGTTAGCCCGGGAAAGAAAGAAGCAAACGCTAGATTCTCCCTATTTCATTCGCGTTATTATGAAAATCTTTAGTTAATTTAATTAAGAAAAGAAAATTTAAAAGAGAAGACGGGGGTTGGTTATTTTTAACACTTGATTCTTAGAATGAGAATTAACTCATGAACACTAGTCAAACGACCGGCGACCAAGTTAATTCGGGGAAGAAAGAAGCAAACGCCAGATTCTCCCTTTTTCATTCATGTTATTATGAAAATCTTGGATTAATTTGATTAAGAAAACAATGTCTAAAAGAAAAGACGAGTGTTGGTTGTTTTTAACGCTTGATTTTTAGAATGAGAATTAACTCATGAACACTAGTCAAACGACCGGCGACCAAGTTAATCCGGGAAAGAAAGAAGCAAACGCCAGATTCTCCCTTTTTCATTCATAAGTTTTTTGTGAAAATGTTCATTAATTTATTTATGAAAGCAAAGTCCAAAAGGGAAAAAAGATAGAGGAACCCAAAAGATCGCAAAAACATAATAGCGAACACAAGTGGTATAATAACAAAGCAATAACAAAATAATCAAAGTATGAATGCAAGTGCTCTAATTAAAGATGCATGAATCAATGTGATATAACCAAATATGCATGAACATAAATGGGAATGGATAAGTATGCATGAAGCGAGAAATAAATAAGATGTGAGAGTTAACATAACGATCGGTGAAATAATAAATAAACCAAAATCAACCAAGTAAGGATAAGCAACATGGGATCAAATGCAAGCTAATCACAGGTATACATTTCTGTTTGTGCCAAGAAAAGTGGTCAAAAGCACTTAAAAAAGTGTTTGTACCACTTAAACACTTATTGAAATAAGCTAAAAAGCACTTAAGTTAGAAAAGGACTTATGAAAATAAGTTAAGAAAGTTAGACAGAATTCGTATACAGTAACTACTGTATTTGAAATAATGTTGTGCAAAAATTAGGGTCAAATAAGCTAAAGAGCTTAATGAAAACCTAGATAAGCACTTATACGCAAAACAACTTAACTGAGAATCACTTATGAAAATAAGTTGAAAAAGTTTGGAAATGATTTGTATACAGTGACTACTGTGTTTAAATCAATGTTGTGCAGGAATTAGGGTCAAATAAGCTAAAGAGCTTAATGAAACCCTAAATAAGCACTTATGCTTTTAAGTTAAAAATCACTTAATCAAAGAAAAAATCACTTAAACAAGCTAAAAAAAAAAGGTGAAATTAACTATTATCTAAGCATAAACAGTGACCTAATAAACTTAAATAAGCTAAAAGGTCACATAAGTGCTTTTGCAAATAAGCTAAAAATCACTTAAAATCATAAACGGGGGGGGGGGGGGGGTGCAAATCACTTAGGTGTAGTAAAAAATGAGGGTGCAAATATCAATTCTGGGCTGAAAAGCCCAGTCAAACAAAAAAAATGGAAAGTCAAAATAAAAATAATCCTGTGCGGTTGTTGAAAAGGGTGCATGATACGTATCTCAGATCTGGTGCGTCCAGATCAATCAGAGGGCCATGATTCAAATCCAAACAAGCAGTAATCCTGTGCTTCGCAGGAGATGCAGTTAACGGTGGAACGCGTGTTGTGGAGCGCAGGCTTATTTCATTAATTGATCCAACGCGCCTGATATAATCTGCTAATCAACACGGCCACGACAAATCCTCACGATCCAACGCACGAGGTTGAAACTGGGCACGCGTGGGAACACGATAGACTTCTTCTTCTCCGTTGAAACAACACGACGCCGGCGACGGTGCTTCTCACCGGAGTTTCAAAACTCCTCCAAAAACAGCAAATGTGTATATGGTTTTGCTCGGAATTTTACGTAGATCATGAATCTACTCTTGGTTTCCTCAATAAGCGTCTCAGTTGTGAAAAATAACGAGAAAAAGTCCAAACTCAAAATTGGGAAAAACGCGATTTGAGTGGAATTAAGTTCGATTAATGATTGGAAAAAGTTCATGGTGTCATTTGGTGATGAATGGTGCTGAAAAACGATAGAAACAGAGGGTAAAAGTTCCTACTCCATTCTAACATTTTTGGAGGTTTTATGAGGTTTTGATTCTCTCAAATTATGGGCTAGAGCTTGTGTTTTATGGTGGATTCATGTTACTGGAAGTGTTTGGAAGCTTATTTGATTAAGAAATTGAAGTTTGAAGGTGGTTTTGATGGATTTCGAATTTGAGAAAATGAGAGAAAAAAGTTGATGTTTTTGATGAATTTTGATCTGATTTTCCTCCTCTAAAACCCTAGCTGCGCAGCTGCTTATGATTGGGCTTTATATATGAATGGAATTAGGTTAACAAAGGGTGAATTGGTGGATAAGAAAGGGTAAATTGGAGAATGTAAATTGTGATATTTTGTGTACTATTTTTTTGTCCTTTGGTTCCAAACAAAATGGCAATGGTGATGTGTTAAAAAAAAGAATGTTCTAGGCTTATGATGATGTGTCAATGATTGGAAGAATTTTCTTTGATTTTTGGGAACAAATAACAAATTAAGAATAACACATAAAATAATAGAATAAAAATAAATATGCAAAATAACAATATGCATGATGATGAAATGTGATTATGCAAAATGGTTATGGATTAAAAATGAGAAAAAAGGATTTAAAATTTGATGTTAGAAAGGTTTCTTGAAATGCAAGTAACTAACTAAAAATAAATAATAAATAAGAAATAAAAATTAATGGAAGGGCAAAAATGGTAAATATGGCCTTTTATGATCATGCCATGCAAAAACCATGCATGAAAAATAATTCCATTTATTTTTGTGCCAACTTTGACTTTTTCAATTAAAAAAAAGACTTTGTTGACTTTTTAGTCAAAGTTTTGACTTTGTTGACTTTTTCTGACAAATGCAAAAGTGTGAAAAATATCATGGGGCAAAATTAGGGTATGACAGCTGCCCCTATTTAATTAGCTTGGACCGTAAGAATGCGAATAACCTCAGTATTCGTATTCTTGTGGTAAAAGATAATTAAATACAAAATGCCCTAATTTTGCAGCAGCATGAGTGATGATGAGAGGAAAGAGTAAACCTGCTCGGTATCTTTGGTATCCTTATCTCAGGATTCCTTCTTAAATGTGAACCATCGCCTCAAGGGTGCTTAGATTTTGAGAATAAGTCGTCGCCTAACCAGGTGTTTGGACTGATGAAGATGAACCGTCGCCTAAACAGGTGCTTGGATTCTGGGAATAAGTCGTCGCCTAACCAGGTGCTTGGACTGATGAAGATGAACCGTCGCCTAACCAGGTGCTTAGATTCTGCTGAATATCCTTATTTCAGGAGCTGCTGTATATGAAGGAGCTAACGCCAAAACCAGGAGTTGTACGTCCTTGAGAAGGATAGATGTAACACCTCGGTGTTGCACTTGGAAGAGAAATCACCACCCTCAGGCCTACGGATTCCACTGAATGTCCCTATTTCAGGATTCTGTATCTGAAGGAGCTAACGCCTAAACCAGGAGTTGTACGTCCTTGAGAAAGATAGATGTAACACCTCGGTGTTGCACTTGAAGAGAAATCACCACCCTCAGGCCTACGGATTCCACTGGATATCCTTATTTCAGGATTCTGTATCTGAAGGAGCTAACGCCAAAACCAGGAGTTGTACGTCCTTGAGAAAGATAGATGTAACACCTCGGTGTTGCACTTGAAGAGAAATCACCACCATCAGGCCTACGGATTCCACTGGATATCCTTATTTCAGGTTTCTCCTTATCTCAGGAATGGCTGTAACACCTCAGTGTTGTACTTTGAAGAAGAATCACCACCATCGGGCCTTCGGATTCCACTGAACGTCCCTATTTCAGGATTCTCCTTCTTTCAGGAATCACTGTTTCTGAAGGAGCTAACGCCTAAACCAGGAGTTGTACGTCCTTGAGAAAGATAGATGTAACACCTCGATGCTGCATCTTTGAAGAAGAATCACCACCCGCAGGCCTTCAGATTCTGCTGAATATCCTTATTTCGGGATTTTCCTTATTTCAGGAACTTGCTGTAACACCTCAGTGTTGCACTTGGAAGAGAAATCACCACCCTCAGGCCTACGGATTCCACTGAATATCCTTATTTCAGGATTCTGTATCTGAAGGAGCTAACGCCTAAACTAGGAGTTGTACGTCCTTGAGAAAGATAGATGTAACACCTCGGTGTTGCACTTGAAGAGAAATCATCACCCTCAGGCCTACGGATTCCACTGAATATCCTTATTTCAGGATTTTGTATCTGAAGGAGCTAACGCCTAAACCAGGAGTTGTACGTCCTTGAGAAAGATAGATGTAACACCTCGGTGTTGCACTTGAAGAAAAATCACCACCCTCAGGCCTACGGATTCCACGAATATCCTTATTTCAGGATTCTGTATCTGAAGGAGCTAACGCCTAAACCAGGAGTTGTACGTCCTTGAGAAAGATAGATGTAACACCTCGGTGTTGCACTTGAAGAGAAATCACCACCCTCAGGCCTACAGATTCCACTGAATATCCCTATTTCAGGATTCTGCATCTGAAGGAGCTAACGCCTAAACCAGGAGTTGTACGTCCTTGAGAAAGATAGATGTAACACCTCGGTGTTGCACTTGAAGAGAAATCACCACCCTCAGGCCTACGGATTCCACTGAATATCCTTATTTCAGGATTCTGTATCTGAAGGAGCTAACGCCTAAACCAGGAGTTGTACGTCCTTGAGAAAGATAGATGTAACACCTCGGTGTTGCACTTGAAGAGAAATCACCACCCTCAGGCCTACGGATTCCACTGAATATCCTTATTTCAGATTTTTGTCATTCCAATTAGGGAACCGGACAAACTGTTGTGACCATCTTCTAGAAGAATATTTCCAGAAAATTTGCAATTCACTGGGGAGGAGATTGGATATGGTTTTTCAACTAATCTGCTGGGGAGACAATTTACCAACCGACTTGTTAGGAAAAAGGTCAGACTGCCTTTCTTGTGATTAAGTGACCAAAGCCTGTATTCTGCAAGGAAAAACCTTTGAACTTGCTTTATGTATGCATGTTTACCATGATTATTTATGCATGAAATGAAATGCATGATTAATGTATATGATTATATGAAATGACTGTATGCTATTGGAAGTCGGGTTTCAACATGGGTGTTAATGAACATTGGGTTTTATTTGGGTTCCATTGAATATTGGGTTTTGAGTGGGTGCCAATAATGATTGGTCTTTGAGTGGGTTTGCCAATAATGATTGGACTTTAAGGGTGTGTGCCAATAATGATTGGAATTTGAGTGGGTGTGCCAATAATCATTGGACTTTGAAGGTGTGCCAATAATGATTGGACTTTGACTTTGTGCCAATAATCATTGGACTTTGAAGGTGGCAATGCAAGGTCAGGTTCTTGATTATGGATGTTTGATTTGGCTTCTTGGTTATGAGGTTATTGGATTTGTGGTATGGGGCATACCTGATGCTTGAATGAAATGACGTGATCAATGCATGTTAATGATTTACATGAATGAAATGACATGACTAATGCATGACGATGACTGATGCCCCTATGGAGGGTGGGAGTGTTTCGGGTATCAAGGCTTTTTGTGGACTGATGGCTTGATGTTGATCCCCGACACCAGCTCCGGACCCAACGGTTGCAGATGTTCATCAGGCTTTGCTTGGGTAGCTTTGAAGATATAGGGAGAACCTGCCCCTGTGTATCTTATCTTGCTCCAGTCGGTTGGGCATTTGAAGTGCTTTGCCTTGACTTTCGGCCAACTTACTGATATTGGTTCTCCCTCTCTGAGAGGTGTGCCCCTAGATTGAGCCATTCTGAAACATGTTTGGCTGGGCCAACAGGATCCTCATGTGATCTGCCCCTAGTCATCAGAGTTTGCTTTTGATTGGCAGAATCCCAAGGTGATTTGCCCCTGATTAAGAGCGTTCTGAACTGATTCATTAGGTCCTTGAAAACTGGGTTCCGATACCGCTTTCCATGATGCGACCTTAGGACACTCTGTCCATGCCGAATGACCTTTCTAGGGAATGTGCCCCATGGTTAAATGAAGTTCTGAGACGATTGCCCCAGATTAGTCCAAAGTTCTTCTTGATTGCTCGGTAACAGCTCAGAGTTGGAACTTCCTTATTGTCAAGTGCTGACTTGCAGATAAACCTGTTTGCTTGAAATAGTAATTCTAATTCCATTTTAACGCAAGTTTTGAAATTGAAATTGAGATGACATTTATGTACATTGGATGTATTTGGTGGAAGATGGTGTGAGAGTATGATATTAACAAAAGATTTTTGGGAGTCAGGTTAACGCAACCTTGCTACCGTATGCTTTCAAGCTAAACCTTGCTTCAATTAGGTCTTTTGAAGGTTGTAACGTGGCCTGGTTCACGGTTTCTGAATAAAAGGATATAAGGCTCAAAGTTTAATTTTAACCCACCCTCTTCTTCGTGATGATCTTCAGTCCTAAGTTCAATTAACTCCGCTCATGTATTCAAGTCCCAAGAGATTTTTGAGATTGTGATGGTGAAAATATGATGGCTCAGGAACAAAGGATGTGTTCCCTTTTTGGTGTGACAGTCACATTGGCTTTTGTTTTGGTCACATGATTTTGTTTTGTCGTGAATCTTGGTGACCTTCGCTTTTTGCATTTTTTTCATCATTTTTTTTCAATCCCTAACTTTTGCCTAGACTATTCTTTTGCATTTTTAGTCTAGCGGGATACCCTAATTTTTGCCTAAGCCATTTTGAGATTTTGATTTAGCGGGCTTTTCTTTCTCTCTTTTTTTTTTGTATTTTGTTTGGCGAATTGTGACTGCATTGGTAATGGGTGATGAGGAACACCTTATTGAGTTTTGCTTTTCTCTTGAAACTCGAACGCATGGTCGAGTTAATTGAACACTACCCTGCCCCGGGTTAAAATTGCGGGTTTTTTCGTATAGAAAGAAACACGAACTTCTAGGCTCAAAAGGGGTGACTACGGATTATCTTCCTTATTTCTCCGGTGTTTGGGGATTTGAAACAATGCCTTACATCATCAGCAAAGTTTTATTCGAAAGCATACTGTAGCAATTTGGTTATTTCATTTTTCATCATCCTCTCTACAATCTTTGTTCAAACAGAAATTTTAAAGAAAGAAATGAAATGAGAAATATTGATATATATTTTTTGCTTTAGTGAGGTAGAAGAGAGAAAATTGAATGGACATGAAAGAATGGATTCAAAACATGCATTATTATTTCATTAAGATTAAAATTTCAAACAAACAAAGTTTAACTGTAAGTAAATACTTAGCAAAAAGGTAACAGCCTAAATGATAACTTTTGTAGCTTGATTCAATCCTTGAATTCTTCAACTGGCATCCACAGATGGATCTACATGACCGGGCAATGGATTAACCTTCACGGTTGAGCTCTCCCCCTTGAAAGTCAACAGTTTCTGATCAATTAATCTCTGGACTTCGTGCTTGAAAGCTTTGCAATTTTCAATAGTATGCCCTTCAGCCCCAGAATGGTATTCACATGTGGATCCTTGCTTGTACAAAGCCAGAAAAGGCGCGGTCACTTGTTTCAGAGTTCTTGGAGTTACCATCTTATTGTGCACCAAATGTGGAAAAGGCTGACTATAGGGTATTGGGATGGAATCAAAGACCTTTCTCTTTTTAGTGGCATTTGGCTGATTCTGCTGTTGTCCCAGATTTTGTGCGAACTGTCCTGACTGGAGGTGATGGAAAGGCACCTGTATTGCCTGATTTGGAAACCCTCGGGATTGTTGAGGTTGAGCAACTGTTGGATACTGATGATTGAAGCATGGGGTGCGAGCTGGCATCGTTGAGCGAGAGTGAGAGTGAGGTGGGCTGACATTGTTGGGCAAGAATGATTCCATCATCCTTAGCTTGTCCTCTATTGCCTTGAACCTTTGGCGAGTCTCCTCACTCGGGGATACAACAGATTTTCCCTTAGAGTTATTACCTTGATGGGCGTTCTTGGGGTTCTCTAGACTTTTAGGCATAGCAAACCTAGGTTGGTACCCATTGACTCTTTGGGTACTTGAGCAACCATAGAAGTATATCCGAATGAAGGCCATACCACATTTGTCAATGGGGAATCAATCGGAGGATTTGCCCCTACTGTTGCAGCGTCTACTCTTGAAGGCAGAATGAGACTAGCTAGTATTTCCAAAACACGGTCCAACTTGTCAGTCACTTGGTCCACATCGCCTCTCAAGGCATCAATCTGTTTCTGCATGTTTTCCATGGTTTCCTTGAAATGCTTGGAGTCCGGTATCAGTGTCGGGAATGAAGCTGTTGATGTGAGCGGGTGAGGATGAGATAATGATCTATTGTATGAATGTGAATGCATGTAAAAGTCTTTTATGCATTATCACTTTATTTTTTTATGTTATGCAAAAAATATTTTTGTATGAATGCATGAGTGCATGGATGCATGGATGCACTTTTGTAGCAGATTCTGTCACAGTGAAGCAGAGGTTCAATTATCATTTCTGAGGTCAAAAGGCTCAAAGTTACCTGCAACCCACCCCTCTCACATGTTGTTCTAAGTTTGATATGGTTAAATCACGGATCACCTCTTTGGAAACGATGCCGTTATTGCACGGCAAACGCGTCCAAAGAGGAATCTCTCGGGTTCCAAACAGAGGTCCCTAATAACAAGGTTTGGTTCTAGACCGGTTAACAAAAGGTCCATAGAGTCACAGACCCAACGATGAAAAACGCCGACGAGCACTAGTCAAACGACCGGCGACCCGACGCTCCTCAAATCAGATCTACTCTAGGCGGGGTGATTACGTGGAGAACACTAGTCAAACGACCGGCGACCCATCATAAAGACCCCTTGCTTAGCCTAAGTTTTTCTCAAGCTCGGGTATAGAGCTTCACACAGTATCCACGCCGCATGGGCAAAAAGAAAAAAAGAAGAAGGAGTAGAAGAAGAGAAACAGCCAGCCAAGCATATAATTGACAGAAAATAAAAGATAGAGTAAGATACTGCAAACCTGGAAATAGCAGACAAATATACACCGCCTAAACTAGGCTTAACTCTCAAGAGTCCCCAGTGAAGTCGCCAGCTGTAGCGGGCTGGAAAATTCATCCTTATAACACAATGAAGTCGCCACCGATTTTTATTTATCCCAAATGGAGGGAAAGGAAAATATCGAAAAAAACCTTGAGGTTAACATGGTTGAAGAACCATGGCGGGTTCGGGAGTTGGTTATGCGAGAGGAAGGTGTTAGCACCCCTCGCATCCATCGTACTCGATGGGAACCATTCAGGTGGTTTAAGGTTTGTCTGCGCGGGTTTGAATTAAATTACTCTATCGTTGTCTAATCTCTACTTCGTTTCCACTTTAACAAAAAAAAAGTTTTTTATTATTTGAGTTTGACGGTTGTAGGAGCCCGCTCCTACGTATTCCCCGGTGCAATGGGAAACTCAAAACTCACGTAGTTCTGGTAAAAAATGTTTGTGTGGTTGGTTGATTTTAGTGAATAATGTTTATTTCGTATTTCGCTGATACAACGACGCTTGTATGCTCTGCTTAGAGGCTTAAGCTGTGTGTGTATCAGAGGAATAGATAAAACGTGTATCCATTGTGAAAGAGTTGAATAACGGATGTTGCTTATTTCGCATTCCGCTGATACAACGACGCTTGTATGCTCTACTTTAGAGGCTTAAGCTGTGTATGTGTCAGAGGAATGGATAAAGCGTATATCCATTGTAAAAAAGAAAGTTTGAATAACGGATGTTACTTATTTCGCATTCCGCTGAAACAACGACGCTTGTATGCTCTACTTAGAGGCGTAAGCTGTGTATGTATCAGAGGAATGGATAAAGCGTATATCCATTGTAAAAAAGAAAGTTTGAATAACGGATGTTACTTATTTCGCATTCCGCTGATACAACGACGCTTGTATGCTCTACTTAGAGGCGTAAGCTGTGTATGTATCAGAGGAATGGATAAAGCGTATATCCATTGTAAAAAGAGTTTGAATAACGGATGTTGCTTATTTCGCATTCCGCTGATACAACGACGCTTGTATGCTCTACTTAGAGGCGTAAGCTGTGTATGTGTCAGAGGAATGGATAATGCGTATATCCATTGTAAAAAAGAAAGTTTGAGTGTGTGGGGTTAATTTTAACGCTTGTTTTGTTTGGAATGAGAACTAACTCATGAACACTAGTCAAACGACCGGCGGCCAAGTTAGCCCAGGAAAGAAAGAAGCAAACGCTAGATTCTCCCTTTTTCATTCGCGTTATTATGAAAATCTTTAGTTAATTTAATTAAGAAAAGAAAATTTAAAAGAGAAGACGGGGGTTGGTTATTTTTAACACTTGATTCTTAGAATGAGAATTAACTCATGAACACTAGTCAAACGACCGGCGACCAAGTTAATTCGGGGAAGAAAGAAGCAAACGCCAGATTCTCCCTTTTTCATTCATGTTATTATGAAAATCTTGGATTAATTTGATTAAGAAAACAATGTCTAAAAGAAAAGAAGAGTGTTGGTTGTTTTTAACGCTTGATTTTTAGAATGAGAATTAACTCATGAACACTAGTCAAACGACCGACGACCAAGTTAATCCGGGAAAGAAAGAAGCAAACGCCAGATTCTCCCTTTTTCATTCATAAGTTTTTTGTGAAAATGTTCATTAATTTATTTATGAAAGCAAAGTCCAAAAGGGAAAAAAGATAGAGGAACCCAAAAGATCGCAAAAACATAATAGCGAACACAAGTGGTATAATAACAAAGCAATAACAAAATAATCAAAGTATGAATGCAAGTGCTCTAATTAAAGATGCATGAATCAATGTGATATAACCAAATATGCATGAACATAAATGGGAATGGATAAGTATGCATGAAGCGAGAAATAAATAAGATGCGAGAGTTAACATAACGATCGGTGAAATAATAAATAAACCAAAATCAACCAAGTAAGGATAAGCAACATGGGATCAAATGCAAGCTAATCACAGGTATACATTTCTGTTTGTGCGAAGAAAAGTGGTCAAAAGCACTTAAAAAGGTGTTTGTACCACTTAAGCACTTATTGAAATAAGCTAAAAAGCACTTAAGTTAGAAAAGGACTTATGAAAATAAGTTAAGAAAGTTAGACAGAATTCATATACAGTAACTACTGTATTTGAAATAATGTTGTGCAAAAATTAGGGTCAAATAAGCTAAAGAGCTTAATGAAAACCTAGATAAGCACTTATACGCAAAACAACTTAATTGAGAATCACTTATGAAAATAAGTTGAAAAAGTTTGGAAATGATTTGTATACAGTGACTACTGTGTTTAAATCAATGTTGTGCAGGAATTAGGGTCAAATAAGCTAAAGCGCTTAATGAAACCCTAAATAAGCACTTATGCTTTTAAGTTAAAAATCACTTAATCAAAGAAAAAATCACTTAAACAAGCTAAAAAAAAAAGGTGAAATTAACTATTATCTAAGCATAAACAGTGACCTAATAAACTTAAATAAGCTAAAAGGTCACATAAGTGCTTTTGCAAATAAGCTAAAAATCACTTAAAATCATAAACGGGGGGGGTGCAAATCACTTAGGTGTAGTAAAAAATGGGGGTGCAAATATCAATTCTGGGCTGAAAAGCCCAGTCAAACAAAAAATGGAAAGTCAAAATAAAAATAATCCTGTGCGGTTGTTGAAAAGGGTGCATGATACGTACCTCAGATCTGGTGCGTCCAGATCAATCAGAGGGCCATGATTCAAATCCAAACAAGCAGTAATCCTGTGCTTCGCAGGAGATGGAGTTTACGGTGGAACGCGCGTTGTGGAGCGCAGGCTTATTTCATTAATTGATCCAACGCGCCTGATATAATCTGCTGATCAACGGCCACGACAAATCCTCACGATCCAACTCACGAGGTTAAAACTGGGCACGCGTGGGAACACGATAGACTTCTTCTTCTCCGTTGAAACAACACGACGCCGGCGACGGTGCTTCTCACCGGAGTTTCAAAACTCCTCCAAAAACAGCAAATGAGTATATGATTTTGCTCGGAATTTTACGTAGATCATGAATCTACTCTTGGTTTCCTCAATAAGCTTCTCAGTTGTGAAAAATAACGAGAAAAATCCAAACTCAAAATTGGGAAAAACGCGATTTGAGTGGAATTAAGTTCGATTAATGATTGGAAAAGGTTCATGGTGTCATTTGGTGATGAATGGTGCTGAAAAACGATAGAAACAGAGGCTAAAAGTTCCTACTCCATTCTAACATTTTTGGAGGTTTTATGAGGTTTTGATTCTCTCAAATTATGGGCTAGAGCTTGTGTTTTATGGTGGATTCATGTTACTGGAAGTGTTTGGAAGCTTATTTGATTAAGAAATTGAAGTTTGAAGGTGGTTTTGATGGATTTCGAATTTGAGAAAATGAGAGAAAAAAGTTGATGTTTTTGATGAATTTTGATCTGATTTTCCTCCTCTAAAACCCTAGCTGCGCAGCTGCTTATGATTGGGCTTTATATATGAATGGAATTAGGTTAAGAAAGGGTGAATTGGTGGATAAGAAAGGGTAAATTGGAGAATGTAAATTGTGATATTTTGTGTACTATTTTTTTGTCCTTTGGTTCCAAACAAAATGGCAATGGTGATGTGTTAAAAAAAAGAATGTTCTAGGCTTATGATGATGTGTCAATGATTGGAAGAATTTTCTTTGATTTTTGGGAACAAATAACAAATTAAGAATAACACATAAAATAATAGAATAAAAATAACAATATGCATGATGATGAAATGTGATTATGCAAAATGGTTATGGATTAAAAATGAGAAAAAAGGATTTAAAATTTGATGTTAGAAAGGTTTCTTGAAATGCAAGTAACTAACTAAAAATAAATAATAAATAAGAAATAAAAATTAATGGAAGGGCAAAAATGGTAAATATGGCCTTTTATGATCATGCCATGCAAAAACCATGCAAGAAAAATAATTCCATTTATTTTTGTGCCAACTTTGACTTTTTCAATTAAAAAAAAGACTTTGTTGACTTTTTAGTCAAAGTTTTGACTTTGTTGACTTTTTCTGACAAATGCAAAAGTGTGAAAAATATCATGGGGCAAAATTAGGGTATGACAGATTCCCCCTTGCATTGTTCAGATTCCACGTGTTACCCCCCTGAAGAGCCAACTGTACATGAAATCTTTAGTTTTGATGACGTGACATGCATATGTGGACGCTGATTGGACAGAAATGATGATGTGGCATGTTGAGTTGGCTATTTTAAAATTTTTCCATTTATTTTAATTCAACCTATATTATTTATTAATTAACAATTATATAAAAAATAAAAAACATAATAAAAAAATATAGGCAAAATTACATATTTGATCTTTTATCTTATTTTTTTGTAACATTTTGGTCATTTATCTTTCAATTGTAACATTTTGGTCCTTTATCTTATCTTTTTGTAACACTCTGGTCCTTTATCTTTTATTTGTAACAATTTGGTCCTTTATCTTTTATAACATTCACATATAAACCCTTTTTTCATATTTTTTTTATTAAAAAATGCTTAATTTTATTTGTAAAGATACCTTTTTATTAAAATTAAATAAAACTCATAATTTTGATAAATATTTTCATCATCTTCATCAATTTTTTCATATCTTCATGTTCTTTAAAGTATCAAAGTGTTACAGATAAAAGATAAAGGACCACAGTGTTACAAAAAGATAAAATAAAGGACCCAAATGTTACAAATGAAAGATAAAGGACCAAAATGATACAAAAAAATAAGATAAATGACCAAATATGTAATTTTGCCAAAAATATAAAAAAAAAGAACAAAAGGAACAAAAAGAACAAGAACATCATCAGCATCATCAAGAACAACAACAATATCACTACCAAAATCAACAAAAACAACAACATCATTCACAAAACCAAAAACAAAGAATCAAAAACATAATCAAACACGTAACAACATAATCATCACTAAAGAAACCACTCCGAAACCTAAAAATCAAAATTTCAAGAACATTATCAACAAAAACAACAACCATCATCATAATTATCAGCACCAATGTCATCAACAAAATTCCACCCAAAAAGAATTTGTTCGATTCGTTCGATTCAAATCAAGAAAAAGCTATGAAAGATCTCAAACGAAACCCAGAAACTCAAAAGTCATATTGATGACGACGAGATCGAGATTAAGAGAGAGATTCAAAATCAAGATGAACAAAAGAAAGAGATTTTGGGTAGAATTAATGGGATTCAAAATAGCTCAAATTACGGGTATAACACCTTTCTTGAGAATTTGGAGAAAGAGCTTCAAGATCAGCTTGCTATCACCCTTTACTAGGAAGAATGCCTCTGGTTTCAAAAATCTAGGAGTCAATGGATTACTGATGGAGACCGCAATACTAAGTATTATCACTCCAAAACCATTGTCAGAAGGAGACGCAACAAAATTATTTCTTTGCGCAAAGAGGATAGAACATGGGTGGATGAACCAGAAAGCCTTAGAAACTTGGTTCGGAATTTCTATATCAATCTTTTTAAGGAGGATAAAGAAGTTCGCGATCCGATTGTTTCTTGGACTACTTACCCAAGTAACATGGAATCTCATCAAAATATTTTAAATGCTATTATCCAGTTTGATGAATGCAAGAAAGCCCTTTTTGACATGGGGCCTCTGAAATCACCTGGTGAGGATGGTTACCCTGCTCTTTTTTTTCAACAAAATTGGGACACTGTGGCAGACTCTCTTTTTCAATATGTTAACCAGGTTTGGCTTAATCCTTCTCTTATTTCTTCGATTAATAATACTTTACTTATGTTAATTCCTAAAGTTGATAGGCCTGAGTTTGTTTCTCAATTTCGTCCTATAGCTTTGTGTAATGTTGTTTACAAAATTATAACAAAGGCTATTGTGAATAGAATTAAGCCTATGTTGGATAGTATCATATCTCCATATCAATCTAGTTTCATCCCAGGGCGTACTATACATCATAATATCATAGTGGCACAGGAAATGGTGCATTCTATGGCTAGGATGAAAGGTAATAAGATGTTTATGTCCATTAAAATTGATCTTGAGAAGGCTTATGATCGTCTTAATTGGAAATTTGTGGAAAATTGTCTTTATGAATGTAAGTTTCCGCCTAACCTCATTAACATCATTCAACATTGTATTTCTTCTCCATCTTTTAAAATTTTATGGAATGGTGAGAAAACAGATATGTTCACTCCTTCGAGAGGCATCAGACAAGGAGACCCTCTGTCTCCTTATCTTTTCGTCATTTGTATGGAGCAATTGTCTCATATTATCGCAGACCAGGTAGATGCTCAGTATTGGAAACCAATGCGTGCAGGTAGGTATGGCCCCCAAATATCTCATCTTTTTGCTGATGATCTTCTTTTGTTTGCAGAGGCTTCTATTGAGCAAGCTCATCTTATTATGCATTGTCTTGATCTTTTTTGTCAAGCTTCTGGACAATAAATCAATAGTCAAAAAACAGAAATCTACTTCTCTAAAAATGTTGATCAACAGGTCAGGGATGACATTATTCATCACACAGGGTATAAACAAATCAAGAATATTGACAGGTATCTGGGGGAAAATATTAGTCCAGGCAGAGCTACTAGGGGAAAGTTTAACAACATCATTGATAAAATTCAAAACATGTTGAGTGGGTGGAAGCAACAGTGTTTGAGCTTTGCAGGCAGACTTACTTTATCTAAATCAGTTTTGAGCTCTATACCATACTATCATATGCAGTATGCTAAGCTCCCTAAAACCCTTTGCAATGAAATGGAAAAAATTCAAAGGAGCTTTTTATGGGGAGATACTGACCAATCTCGCAGACCTCATCTAGGTGGATGGGACATTTGTTGTCTTCCAAAGAATGAGGGGGGATTGGGCATTAAGAGACCTCAACATATGAATGATGCTTTTCTTATGAAGATGCTTTGGAATCTGATCACCAAACCAGACGACCTTTGGTGTAAGGTTCTTTATAGTAAGTATGGAAGGAATAATGATCTTAGGGTAACCATAAGCTCTCAACCCTATGACTCTCGTTTATGGAAAGCTTTAACAGGTATTTGGGGAAAATTCCAACAGAATATTGTGCGGCAGTTGGGCGATGGAAACAATATTAATTTATGGCTGGATAAATGGACCCCAAGTGGAACTTCTTTTCTCTCTGTTACTAATCAAAATACTATCGACACGACTCTTTCTGTGAGGGATGTGCTTACCCCTGCAGGAGAGTGGGATTTTGATTTTCTAACTTCTAACTTACCTTCTAATTTTTGTTTTCAGGTTCTTGCTATCCCTGCTCCTATGGATATAGACGGGCCAGACACGATTGGCTAGGGAGGAACCAACACTAGAAACTTTACAGTTAAAAGTGCCTATGATAATCAGAACACTATAGCTGAGCCTATCGTGGGAGATTGGAATTCCTTGTGGAGCTGGAAAGGCCCGCATAGAATTCAAACTTTTATGTGGATGGCTGCTCATGAGCGGCTGCTCACTAATTATCGTAAGAGCAAATGGGGTGTTGGAGCTCCTCCCACATGTTCCAGATGTGACGGAGTCAATGAAACCACTATTCATGTTTTGAGAGATTGCCCTGCCGCAATTCAAACTTGGATAAGGCTTGTCCCTTCAAATCAAATTACTAACTTTTTTTCTTCTTCTAATTGCAGTGAATGGATCTTCAAGAACATCAATCATCAACCACATGGTATGCAAAATAGGAAGTGGAGAACAATTTTTATGGTGGCGTGTTGGCACATGTGGAAGTGGAGAAACAAAACAATTTTTGAAGATGACTTCCAACGTCCGAATGACCCAACTTACGTGATTATCAAGATGGTTGAAGACATAGACAAGTGCATCCACCATCCTCTGAATATTCGCCATTATGACACTATTTTCATTGGATGGAAAAGACCTAGAGAAGAGTGGATCAAGCTAAACTGTGATGGAGCCTAGAGAAGGATGGAAAAGACCTAGTCGCCATTAGGAGGGTAGTAGGACTCACTGAGGCTTAGTAGTCTCACCCCACTCCAATTCAATTTTTTTAGGTAGACAGGTGATTCAGAGCAAGGACCAGATCGAGAACTGACAGTCAGAGCTGCGCTTGGGTTGTCAGAGCAGAAGATTTATTTTCTTCCTTGCTACAGTTGTCTTTTTAGTATTCTTGTTCTTTTCTGCTGTATCTTTATGTTGGATTTATTGATTTGTATTCATCAAGTTGAAAATTAATCAACTATTCTGTAATATTATTGTACTCAGATCCATTTATTTATGCTACGACTGAACATTCTAGATAAATTCAGTTGGGTTGTTATAATTGGTATCAGAGCAGGTCGATCCAGTATCGGACCTTGCCATGAGTCATTACAACTATTTCCTAGGTAAAACAGAGCCTTTGTATCTGGACTGTTTACGCTGAAACCATCACGTGCTGAGTCTGATCAGCTTAGTATTGTGTATGGTAGGCAGGGTATTATGGTTTAGAACTGAAGTGGACTCTAAAACTCCCGCGTTAAAATCGTAGTGAAGATGCAATCGAGGAGCAATCATCGAAGGAAATCTTATAAGGAAATATTGGAACGGTGGCAGTTGGTGCCACAGGAGTAAGATGTATAGACAAGCAGGGAATGCAAGTGTATCCTTATGCTGAAGTGCGTAGTGCACAAACAGTATTCCACTGACGTTGTGTGTCAGCTAAACCTTCCAAACCTATAAGTAACCTTCACCCTATTGAGAGCCTAGATTTACCCAAGTTTGGAGACCCGAGTGACACCCAGCAATAGCAGTTAGTAAACCGAAACTCCTCCCTAAATATTTAGTTGTTCTGTGCCAGCGAGAAATTCACATGTGATAGCAAGACTTAGTTAGACCTCATCCATGTCCCTTTAATTCCTAAGATTCCAACTTGATTAGACTACCCAAAGATTATCAAACCTTAGTGTTCTCAAAGGAACGAGTACGTTCTTCCTAATAGAAAACCAATACTTAAACTGAACCATTCGAGACTTAGCCTTAACTAGTTTAGCAAATAGAATTTTCTTTTAGCAATACGTACCCAGAGACGCATTAGGTATTATCACTTAGATGTTCATAAAAGTAGAAACTCAGTATAGTGGACCTGATAGGTATCTCTATAAGAGAAATTCAAATAAAATCATCTATATTAGAGGAACCAAATTAGAACAATAACACATTCCAACAATTCCTCAAATCACCGTACTAGATTACCCTCTAGAATACCCGCAACTAAGTTAATTCAACCCTCCAGATTCGTATCAACATTCCTACCATACCACTAGAAGTCCAGCCATGAATAGTATCACGAATAGAATTCCCCGTTAACGACACAAGTCTCTAGTAGTAAGCTCAACCAATCTACAGAGACCAAACATTGACTAACGTAACAGTTAGGAATCATTTATAACACCATTACACACATAAGTCAATTCGTGAAACATTACCACGAAGCAATGTAGTATTCGAGCTAGCAATAAGACCAAGTCAGCCTTATAATTAGTAACCTGCGTCTCCACATTACCATTAGACTCAAGTGTTATTTGGAATTACCTTTTTAACTACACCAGTGGTTAGCGCAAAACCCGGCAAATCTTTAGAGACCCAAACTCCGACTAACCTATAGTTAGGAGTCTCTTAATAGCATCATGAGAACTCTTAAGTCAAAATTTCTGGAACATTATCATAGGATAGTTTAGTGACCAAACCTAATACGTTAACATTTATAACACCGTAGTAACCTGAAACAGTTGTGGAAATTATCATTGAATAGTTTAGAAGCCAATGACGGTGCCATGTCACGTAGGCTTAGTTAGCCACTTATCAAATCCGAATTTTTCCTTAGCAACACCCGTTATCCGAATAGGTTTACTAAAGATCGTCATCTAGGTACCCAAGGATTGGAAACTCAAAGCCAACTAGCTACGACGATAAGAATAGTAGAATCCTAGCACTAAAATCAACCCGTTGAGCCTTATTATTAGGTAGTTTAGAGATCGGGACTCCATTTCCATATTAGTTGACCATCCACTACACGAAATCGAACACTGAACTAAGTGCCTAAGAAATCAGTAGGATTAGGTACCCATACGATGAGAGTTGACGTCAAATTATTATTATGCTAGTAACTCAGTATTGTAGATAAATTAGTCAGCCGGTTGAGAATTAGATTTGACCAGCCATATCCTACCACTACCTTAGTACCAGGCTGTAGAAGACGCAACCTAATGAGATTAGTAAATGGAAGTCACTATTAGAGACACCAACCGCCTTGACTAGCTCTTAGTTATGTGCATATTAGTAACCCGACACAAGTAAGTAAGTTTAAGTTGTAGCTTCAATTAGCCACCCGACACTTCTTCTTAGCCATACCTCTCAGCCGGATACTAACTGAATCAGTTAAACCTCTCCGCAAGAGCTTATCAGCAAGAAACCTGAGTGAAGACTTAGTTGTCCCAACCTAAGAGAACTAGAAGGAGTAGAACTATGGAACATAAGTAAGAACCTGATAGGAAACAAATCTTCAATCGCTTTTCATTCTTAAGAATCCTCATTCAGCCTATTCGTCGTATCAAACAAGTTCAATTCTACGTTCATAAGTCTTGGAACACAATGGACGTGTGTATGCCCTAACTCGGTTAATCATGCCTCAGATTTATAAGTTCTCCTCGTGCCATGAACGCTTGTCAGCCTCATGCAATGCATAAATTCAAAAATTAAGATGCTAATTTTCACCTTCCTTGAAGCAAGAGTTAAACTATTAGTGATAAACGTCACTCTTAGGTAATCGTATCAAGTGTCCTTCAGTTTTCTTTTCAGTTGTATTATCAGTAGCTGCATTCTATCTGCGTAAGTCAATTATTGTTGAGAAGGTCAGGAATAATTCCAGTTCAAACTCTTGCCCATCCCGGTCAAACTATTAATCAACAACTTTCAGACCATCCCGGCGTATCTTATCTAACTCAGTATCAGTGAACCAATTAGACCTCTTGTTTAAGCCTTATCAACTAAGTTCAAAATGAGTTGTAATTCAACTCAACTTAAGGAAATTAGGAGATCAAGTAGCATCAGAATTGGACTGCCTTCCAAATCTCACTATCTGTAATCACATAGATCAGTTCCTCCTTTGTCCAAGTGTCTTGCCCTTTCAGTTCCGTGTTGTAAAACATGTTAGACTAGTGTGTTAAGCCTGAGTACCATGAGCGGAAATTTTTTTAACTCCAAGGTTAGTTATCAATGACTAGTTCGTGTAAGTGAAAGAGTTAATTGCTCGTTTTAAGTAATGTTCCACCCCGTTACTTAGTGATCCATTAGTTAGTTCAGACAACCAAGCCATTCAATGCAGCCTCAGCATTACCAGTTCAAACCGTACGTATTCAACTAGACAAGTTTGGAATCTGATTGATTTAGCCCAGTATCCATACGTTAGAATCGGAGAAGATTCCAGTGAGTTCAACCCTTAACCATAGCGGATAATCTGAACCTAAACGCATATACATGTTAAATGTACAACTTGACCACCGTGTCATGCCAGAATGGATTAAAATTGTAGGTGGGATTTTATCGGATAACTACAGGTTCGTTTGCGGACGAGTCTAACTCGTTGGCAGAAGAATCAGTAGTGTTTAGACGATTTTTCACTCGTTTTATATTCTGATCGATCCTGGAATATTTAGACAACACGCGGAACAGGGGTACAATTGACGTATTATGCATAAGAGTGTTCGGAAAAGAGAACGACCGTGGAGAGGAAGATGCTGAATTTCCCGTAGTAATACTCAAGCTTACACCCTTCAGCGAAGTGTTTAACATCACCATTACCTCAGATTTAGTGTGTACCTAACCAGGTCGGATACCGATCTCCTAAGCCAATTGAAACTGGATTCGATATCATCGTGAATGAAGAAGTTAATCGTAATAGAAGAAGTAGAGAAGGATAAGTCAAGTAGGTGAAAGAATGTGTTCAGAAATTATAAGACTGAGATGGTAACGACGCTGTCAAAAGGTGATAGGAAGTGTTTGAATCAGAGTGCGCAGCGTGAGACCCGTTGTAAGTGTGGATTAATTGACCGGCTTCTAACCAATAACCCTAAGAGAGGAAAGTTTTATTCCAAGGGATTGAATATTATTGATCGGAAAATAAGTAAAGTGTAGTAATGGAAACGAATATAAACGATCTACCCTGACGTGGATTGAAGAAGTTTTAAATTTCGAGGACGAAATTCTTTTAAGGAGGGTAGAATGTAACAACCCAACTCTAATTAATAGAAGATTATTAATTAAAGTTAATTATCGAAGCTCAATTGAAAGTATACCTATTAATTAGAATGATAGAAGTATGAAGAATGTGAGTTAATTAGTAGTAAGTGGAGGGGCATAATAGAAATTGTCCATCAAAAGGGGTTTATAAGGGATCAAGCATTCATTCATTCATTTTCATTATTCATTTCCTAAAATCTAAAGTCAGGAAGCTTACACTTCCCTCTCCTCTCTTCCACGCCTTCTTCCTCACCCTCACCAACAACATCATCTTTCTACCATGTAACATTCACATGCTTGTGGTAAATTTGAATCCTAGTGTTACAAGGAATCCTCTGACACCATTCTCTCCCTACTATCTCGAGCCCTCTCACTCTCTTTTCTTCAAACTCCATTCCAAGTAAGGATATTCTTCTGAAGATGAGAAACTCTGCATGTGTTAATGGAGGATTTTCCATGTATTATCTTCATCCAATTCTGATTTTTAAGGTATGGTTGTGTTCTTCTAGTTTTCCCCCTTTTCTCTAAATTCAATTCCAAACCCTAAATAATCTGTGTTGGTTGCTGCTGCATGTGTATTATTCTCACAAAATACGAGCTTTGGTGTGATTGGAAGCTCATGGGTGCTGTGGAATGTGGATAATTGGGGAGAACAGCAGAATTTTGTTCGTTTCTCTGTCGCGCTCGCCCCAGCGAGCAGATACTCGCCCTAGCGAGTTAAGCAGCACCTGCTGCAGGTGCTTTTGTTTCTGTGGCCTCATCCAACCTTTGGTAAGTTATCCCTAACCATCCTTTCCCTTCCAGTTAGTATTTTGGCTGTTCCATTTTCCTTAACCATTAGTAAGGTCTCAAAAACATTTATAAAATCATTTCTTGTGTTGCATGAGTGTTTTATGGATTTTGGACAAAGGAGTTAGAAGTTAAGAATTACAGAAATGCAACTCATCAACACTTCAGCACCATAGAAGCCTTTCCACCATTTTCATACCTTAGAGCATTTGGGGTTTCCAAGTGGGTCTTGTTGCAGAGAAGCTCGTGGCTGTTTGTGAGCATGAGTCAGTATTAAAGCTTCATTATCAAGTGGGTTCTCTAGGTTCTTAACCTTAGAAATTAATTCTAGAAAGCTTAGTCTCCCAAAATATGTGTATGCATGCAAACATAGGTTTTAGGGATTAAATTAATGATAGAGCAAGAATAATCCCAATTCTTGCTCCTGTATAATCTAATTTATATTATGAAATATGTTTAAACCAGTTGCATGGTGGTTGTAGGTGTATTTTAAGAAAAATCACATTTTTAGCAGAAATAGGACTCTGAACTGTCAAACTCGCCGCATCGAGTAACTATGCGCCACAGCGAGTGTTGATGTTCTGTATAACTCGCCAGGCGAGTTTCTGACTCGCCAGGGCGAGTGTTACACGCCTGTCAGCACATAAACTCGCCGTAGCGAGTAGGAGCTTGCCGTAGCGAGTTTAGCAGGGACAGAACCTGCATATTTTACTTTTCAAAAATGACCAACACTCGTTTTATGTCTGAATGCAACTGGGATCTCAAGAACAGGTTTAATAGTATAAAATAGAATATATAGTCAGAGAATAATTTGTATATTATATTTATCAGTAACATGTTTCGGTTACCTTGGGCGGGATATATTGGTTAGAACTATGTAAACTCATTGAATTAAATGGCACTCTGCCATGTTAATAGAACTCCTCTGACTTCTATTATTTATGTGAGCCAACGTCGGAATCCGAGCCTCTGTTTCGGTAGTACGCAGAGTCAGGCACCTGAGACCGGCTTGCCTCGAGTGACCTTTGAAGAGTAATTTGATAAGATAATAATTTTGTGTTACACTTTATTTATTAATGTTTAATACATGTATATGTAAAACAGTGAACTTAGATCATTACACTATCTAGGTTCCCCGGCGTAGTCGCCATTAGGAGGGTAGTAGGACTCACTGAGGCTTAGTAGTCTCACCCCACTCCAATTCAATTTTTTTAGAAAGACAGGTGATTCAGAGCAAGGATCAGGACGGGAACTGACAGTCGGAGCTGCGCTTGAGTTGTCAGAGCAGAAGATTTATTTTCTTCCTTGCTACAGTTGTCTTTTTAGTATTCTTGTTCTTTTCCGCTGTATCTTTATGTTGGATTTATTGATTTGTATTCATCAAGTTGAAAATTAATCAACTATTCTGTAATATTATTGTACTCAGATCCATTTATTTATGCTACGACTGAACATTCTAGATAAATTCAGTTGGGGTGTTATATAATTAATAATAAAAAAATGGGATCACATTCAAGCAACAGCAGGTTCGCGTTCATCATTCCAGGAACACAGGTTTTTTGTTTTTTTTTCTTTGTCTCTTTCCCAAATTTGTGTTTCAATTTTTCAACCATGAAAAGATGAATTCAGCCAGCAAAAGGGGAGGATTGTTTATATCAGAGCCGCTGCAACCACAATTCTCAAACCCTAACTTGTTTTCTCAACATCTCAGAAACATTCAACAATATCATAACAAAACCCATCACCGAACAATCAAGAACAACATCACAAACATCACAGTATCAACAGGAACTCCTTATCAACACAGAATCCAAACAGAAATCAATCCCAGAATCACAAATCCATCGCAAAACAATATCACTGTAACCACATAACCACCATTAAACCCATACAACAGAAAATCTCCACAAACACAAACCATAAACAATCAAATCCGAATCAAACAACCCGTAAACACAAAAACTCAGAAACTTTAACACACACCCAATACACACTAACCACCCAGAACCGAAGCAATCCAAAAACAAAAAAAGAATAAGAAGAAGAGACGAAACAGAGGCGAAAAACAAAATAAACTGTCCACCACCACCGCTCCGATCCGGCCGTTTGGGTAAGATTTTGGGAATTTTAAGTTCGGATTCGGGTTTAGAAAAGCTTAAAAAGTTTTTTTGGTTAAAAAAGGTTGAATTTTGAGGGTGGTTTAGGGTTCCAGCACGGTGGCGCCGCCTCCTGGCTCCGGCGACAACCGCGCCGGACAAAGAGAGATTAGAGAGCCTGAGAGAGTTGGAGATAAAAATGAATTGTTTTTTCTTGAAATAGCCATATATACTCCCCCGCGCCTCCTCATTTATTTTTATATTTATTATTTTGGTTTGGACAATAATATTTATTTATTTATTATTTTGGTTTGGACAATAATGATAAATGAAGTAAATAATAAAGGAGAGAAATAATATATATGATAATAATAGCAATAAAGATAAAAGGAAAAAATTAAATACTTAACACATTATTTTGGGACTTTTTTAAATGATAAGAATCAAATTGACATATTTTTGGATTTTGTGAAAAAATAAAAAAAGATACAATAATAACTAAACATTATAAAATATTTTTGTTTATTAATTAATATCATGTGTGACAGAAATCTATGGCAAATTTCGTCCCAATTAAATAATTTTGGGATGGAATTAATTTTCTAAGTGGGATATATATAATAATGTGCGAGATATTTAAGTTCAAAAGTATTGATTCAGTCGTCTAAAAATCTCATAGACGTTTATAATTGATACTTAAGTGGAATAAGAGTGATCGAGTCATATAAGAATCGCATATATGTTTATAACCGATATTTAAGTGTGAGATATTAATATGCGAGATATTTAAGTGCGAAATAGTGATTCAGTCGTCTAAGAATCTTATAGACGTTTATAATCGATATTTAATTGAAAGATATTAATGTGCGAGATACGTAGGTTTGAGAATAGTGATTGCATCGTCTAAGAATCTAATAGACGTTTATAACTGATATTTAAGTGGGATAAGAGTGATAGAGTTGTGTAAAAATCTCATAGACGTTTATAACCAATATTTAAGTAAGAAATATTAATATGAGAAATACTAATATGCGAGATATGCAAGTTTGAGAATATTGATTCAGTCGTCTAAGAATCTCTTAGACGTTTATAATTGATATTTAAGTGGAATAAGAGTGACCAATGTTGGAACAAAAGAGGTTCTGACATGACTCAATTAAGTTTTGATGATAACAAAGGTATTAATATACAATAGGGTATACTAATTATCTACTCTAGTGTGCAGATATATAAGCTAAAATTTTATATTTTCTATAAGTACACTGGAGGCTCTGAAATGGGAAGCAAATTCTGACCAGAACATGCTCATCAGAAGATGCTATGTCAAGTCTCGTCAGATGCTACATATCAGAGGATACGTCATCAGAAGTTGTGTTTAATTACATCAGGTTCTGATACTTGCAGTAAAGGCCGTTTTGTCAGAAGAACATTCTCTGCTACAATTATTGTATTTCATCATCATCTGACAACTCAAAAGCTGGAGAATCAACCTTATCCACAGAATAGTAACGTTAGTACTATTGTACGAACCTTTTACCTCAAATGGACGAATCTTCATTTCCAAGTTTGGTCGTACACAAAGGTTACCGGATATGGTTCGAAATTGTACTATTACCAGCTGGCGAAATCTCCTGCAACGTATTCAAAATTCAAGGCGCTCCACCCCTCACTATAAATAGGAGTGGTAGTGAAGTTTTGTATACAGAACAATTGAGCAATTTGAAAGAGCTGTTACTCTGCAAAAATCATTATGTGAACAAAACAACTTGAATACAACTTGAACTCATTTGAAAATCCAAGACTCAAGCTTCAGCTTCTGATTCATACAGTTGTTGAACCTTAGATTTCTTTTATTAGGATTCTAAGATAAGTCTTGTAATTGAGTTGTATTTTACTTATTCTTTTGAACATTGATTTGTATATCAGTGTTCACAAACTCTGTTTTCTTGTAAAAGTTGTTTGAAGTCTCTTGCTTGTGTGCTTGAGCAAAGGAAGTCTCTTGTAAGTGTTACTTGAGCATTGGAAGTCTCTTGCCTGCGTGCTTGAGCAATTGTAATCTTGTTTGATTATAGTGAACTCCCTTGGAAGTGCAAGGGGACTGGACGTACTCTCGGTTTGTGAGAGGAACCAGTATAAAACTCTGTCTCTATCTCTCTCCCTTTCTCTCATACTCTTAAGTTGCTGTTTAATTGTGTTTTGCTTTCTAAACCGCTGCAAACTCTGACAAGTTTTTATAACTTAGAAGAATTTTTCAAACTACCCAAAACACAATTCAACCCCCCCCCCCCCCCCCCCCCCTTCTTGTGTTTTTCACACCTTCAACCAAGTCGTATAAGAATCTCATAGATGTTTATAACCGATATTTAAGTGAAAGATATTAATATGTGAGATATTTAAGTACGAAATAGTGATTCAGTCGTCTAAGAATCTCATAGACGTTTATAATCGATATTGAAGTGGAAGATATTAATGTGCGAGGTACGTAATTTGAGAATAGTGATTCAGTCGTCTAAGAATCCCATAGACGTTTATAATTGATATTTAAATGAGATAAGAGTGATCGAGTTGTGTAAAAATATCATTGACGTTTATAACCGATATTTAAGTGAGAGATATTAATATTTCGATTTTAATCTTGACCAAAAACTTCAGAATGTGTTTACCGAAATTTTTTTAGTTCAAATTCATCAAAATTTTCGGGATGAGAATTTTTCGTCCAATTCACTCCAAATTTTGTTATATCCTACCAACAAAACAGACCATTTTCATTTAACCTCAACTAAAATAAAATTTCTATTTCGTTAAGGTCTCCGAATGTATAATTAGAAACTAAGTATTTTTATAACGTAAGTGTCATACCCCAATTTTTGACCTAAGATCCCACCATTTTTCATCATATTGATTTTCGTCGTATTTCATTTTGAATATATGACTTAGCTCATTTGGTAGTGAAGAGAGTGTACAAAGGATTGTGAGTATAAGGTCTCGGGTTCAAATCTCACATTTATCTTCTTTTTGCAATTTTTTCTCTTTTTGTTTCTAACTCTATTTTTATCTTTATTCAAAAATCACAAAAAATCATATTTTCATTTTCATTTTTTTTTATTATTAGTTTTTTTATTTAAATAAATTAACTTAGTGCTTAAGAAACAAAAGTCAAGCAAAAAAATAGAAAAGGGAGTGAATCTCCAAAAATCAAAAACAATAAAAGCAAATCAATACCCAAGGAGGAAGATTCTCATTCACTCATAAACCACACTTAATTCACATAATTTCCTTCCAAAATCACAATAGTCATAATTCAATTCTTAAACCCTATTTGTTCACATATAAATGGCAAAGCAATTGTACACTCAAGAGGGGGAAAAAATAGGACTCAGACACATACACACGCACAAAAACCCCACAAAAATATCAAATCAAAAACAAAGAAAAAAAAGGCAAAAAGAAAAACGACAACACAGTGGCCTGCGGCCACTTTCTCCTTCACAAGGCCATCACCTTCAACCTTCACTATTGTTATCATCATCACCATGTATTTAAACCACCACACAATGTCTTTACCATATTGACATCATGAACACTCTTAACCAAACAATAGAATAAAATTTCATTCATCTCCATCACCACCAATTTACATCTTTCACCATTCAAAACTCTATCAATTCAAAACTTCCATCATCCTCTCTATTCATAACCATTAACAAACATCAATCCATCATAACATTCAATCATTACCATTAATCACCATCTCTAAACTTTCAATATCAAAAACCAAAAAACTCAAAGTCATCAACACCATAACCATCTCTAACCACCACTACCAATCCATTCAAAATATCATTCTCAATTAAAACCAAACCATAAACAAAATAGAAACAGAACAGAACGAGAAAGAAAGGGAAGGGTTTCGCCGTCGTCGAATCCGAACCATCGCTGGAGAACTGCTGAACCAGAGCCCCACCACCATCACGGTTTCTCTCTCGGCTGATCCACCTCTCACGGTTTTCTCTCTCTCGTGCGACAGTCAGGTCCTGTTTCCATTTATTTCTCTGCTTGCTTTTTTTTTTATTTTTGTTCAAATGCGAGTCCGTCTTTTCAATTAAACAATCATTTTCTTTTAAATACAAATAATTTTCATAAATAAAATCAACCAACAAACAAACATTTTTTACAAAGAACTACTTAACTTTGATTTTCCCATTGCACTCGGGAATACGTAGGAGCGGAATCCAACAACCATCAAGCACACTAATAAAAAACTAACTTTTTCCCCTTTTATAAAATTTAATAAAAAAATATGTAAATAAAAACAAATTTTCAATAATAAAAGCGAGCAAACAAATTTTTAACTTTAAACCCTTAACTAATTAGGAGGTTCCCGTTGAGTACAACGGATGTGAGGGGTGCTAATACATTCCCCTTGCATAATCAACTCCCGAACCCGGAAATGGTTGCGATGACCTTTCCTTTCCATCCTTTGAGGGTTTTATCGACGTTTCCCTTTTAATAAAAAAAAAAAATTTCGGTGGCGACTCTGTAGTTATTCGAGCGTTCATTACGCTCGAACATTTTTCGCGGCGCGACAGTAAGTTATACTATATAGGTAATTTCTGTTAGGTCTCATTTTAGGAACATAAATCCTTCTATCACGCTAATCGCTGGTTAGGTCTCATTTTAGGAACATAAATTCTTTTTTATTTTTTATGTTTTTCCTTTAACATAATTAATTTTATTAAGTGAATACAGTATTTAATTTTCCTTTTTTATTTTTTTATGTTTTTCCTTTAACATAATTAATTTTATTAAGTGAATACAGTATTTAATTTTCCTTTTTTATTTTTTATATTTTTCCTTTAACATAATATGAAATACTTTGAAAAAAATATAATTAAATTATCCAACAAAATGATCCAATACGATCTAATTAATTCCTAAGTATATGTAGTTTTTTTTTTGTAGGTAGCCTAGTGACTTGAAATTTGAATCCCGGCTCCTACACATATAGTGCGATGTCTCAGCTCAATTGGGGACTATATGGTTATTTAATTAGGCCATTTAATTATATACATCATAGATTAATAATATTGTGTATTAACTATTAAGCATGAAATATAGGTGTATACAAAATATCCTACACAAAGGGTCTGTTTGGTAAAATTAAGCTACTGATAAGCTAGTTAATAGCTGAAAAGCTAGCTTATAGCTGATAGCTGAAGAGCTAGCTGATTGAAATTAAAGTGTTTGGTAAAATTAGCTTTTAAAGTGATTAATAAATATAAAATTACATAAAAGGACTACATAAAAGGACATGTAGTGGGTAGTTATTCTCTTTAGCGAATAATTTATTATTTTATAAAAAATAATAAAATTAAAGGTTAAAAATGGAAATAACTATAAAAAGCTATAAGTTATAAGCTGAAAGGCTACTTGAAATAGCATATAAAAAAAAAACTATAAACTAATGAGAAAAACTTTTTACCAAACACATCAATTTTTTTAAAACAAGCTTATAAGCTAATCCAAATAGTTATAAGCTGGTTTATTGGACTTACCAAACACACCCAAAATATATGTGGCCAGCCATAAATTTACTAAAGAATAATAACACACATTTCTGAAAACACCCTTTATATATTCTTAATTCAATTGCAATTATTATATTCTATAAAACCTTAATATATTATATATAAGATTGGAACCGTATGAGAAGTTAACAAAATTCACATTTAAATTTAATTTCTCTTGCTTGAGTACGCCGGCCCTAATTTCTTTCTCCTTGAGTCTCTTGTTCCTCTACCGGTAAGGGGTGATTTTAGGTCATTTTTGGCCTAAAATCACCCCTCTGTGTCTTTTTTCATTTTTTTCAATTTAAATAAGTGATTATCATTCTCACATAGATTGATATATTATTTTCGTTGTTTTCTTTTGTATTTGTGGTTTCATCGTCCGCGTGCGGTGTTGTGTTTGTTCGTCGTCTTGTTACGACGTTTGATTTTCTGTCTAGTTACGGTGTTCGTTTAACTCATATTGAAAGATCAACTTCAACCAGTTGCAGATTCAATCAATGATTTGTGCATCAACGTTGCAGATCCGGAAGCTTGAACATTCCGGTGACTTTAAATTTTTCATATTATTTGTTGTAGGCATTTTGCCGTTGTATGCTATTAACTTGGATGCTGTGAGTTTGTTCGCAGATTCATCTTTTATGTTTTTAGCGAATGTTGAATATGTGATTGTATTCGATGTAATCTATCAATTTGAATGAATGAATATCATTTTGTTTTTCTCAAAAAAAAAAAAAAAATTGGAACCGTATGCTTGTAGCCTTCAATTTCATTGTTCATTAAAGAATAATATATCCAACGGTTGACATTTTATATATTCATGTCGCGCATGATACATTTTAAGTTAAATATTATACAAAAATGACATCATTAATACTAACAAAAAAAAACATCACAAGTACTATTCAAAAATCTCCGTATCGGACACATATCGAGTATTATTATTTTATTTAAAAATAAATATTTAACCGATATTTTTCCGATACGAGTATCGGGACGTATCGAAAGAGTATCGGATATAATTTATTTATTTAAAAATAAATATTTAACCGATACTTTTCCGATACGAGTATCGGGACGTATCGAAAGAGTATCGGTATCAAGTACGTCGCCATTTTTTACATATCGGGGCTTCATAAATTTAATAACACACATTTCCGAATAATAACTATAGTAACTACAGTAGAATAGAATAATTTAATTGCAACTACAGTAGAATAGAATAATAACACACATTTCCGAAAACACCCTTTATATATTCTTAATTCAATTGCAACTTTTATATTCTATAAAAGCTTAATATTATATTTATTAAAATCAAATTGTAAGCTTGTAATTTCAATCTGATTCATTCATTAAACAATAATATATCCAACGGTTGAAATTTCATATGTTCAGGTCGCGCACGGTAAGAGACCTATTTCGCTCAATTTCGCCGGCAATTACTCATAAATATTTATAACTGATATTTAAGTAGGAGATATTAATATGCAAGATATTTAAGTGCGAAAATAGTGATTCAGTCGTATAAGAATCTCATAGATGTTTACAATCGATATCTAAGTGGAAGATATTAATGTGCGAGATATGTAAGTTTGAGAATAGTGATTCAGTCGTCTAAGAATCTCATAGACGTTTATAATCGATATTTAAGTGGAATATATTAATGTGCGATATATGTAAGTTTGAGAATATTGATTTAGTCGTCTAAGAATCTCATAGACGTTTATAATTGATATTTAAGTGGGATAAAAGTGATCGAGTCGTACGAGAATCTCATAGACGTTTATAACCGATATTTAAGTGGGAGATACTAATATGCGAGATATGCAAGTTCGAGAATAGTGAATCAGTCGTCTAAGAATCTCATAGACGTTTATAATTGATATTTAAGTGGGACAAGAGTGATCGAGTCGTATAATAATCTCATAGACGTTTATAACCGATATTTAAGTGGGAGATATTAATGTGCGAGATATGTAAGTTCGAGAATAGTTATTCAGTCGTCTAAGAATCTCATAGATGTTTATAATTTATATTTAAGTGGGATAAGAGTGATCGAATCGTATAAGAATTTCATACACATTTATACTTGATATTTAATACTGACAATGCACTATAATATGATGTACTCAGTTCAATCTAAACCATAAAACATAAAGTAAAAAAATGGTATTCGCGTACGATTTGAGACATAATTTGCATGCGTAAAATTGATATTTAACTCGTCTCACATTAAAAAATTATAAGTTTTAGTTAATGAACATTTATAAAGTGATAAACAGGTGTGTAAAAAATCATTAATAAAATTTAAGAGTTTAAGATTAATTAAACAAATTTTATTTTAACAGAGTTTAAACTATGTATTAAGAAAAATTTTGTATGACTAAAAATACTATTAAAATTAAGTAAGGACTAAACTTAAAATGTCTCCATTTTTTAGAGATTAAAAATATAATAATCGTATAAAAAAAAAATTGATGGAAAAAAAAATGAAAGAAATAAAAAATAATACGATGCTGATAGTGCACCATAATATCATGTACCACTTTTAAATCAAAGGTCCAAAAATAAGTTAAAAAAAAAAGAAGCAAGTGGTGCACCGTGAGAGACCTATTGACGTCTCTCAAGGTAGACAGGGCCGTCAAACAATACCTTAATGTTGTCCATTTTCCTTAGGGTTTTTAGTTTGTTTTTCTCTTAATTTTTATTTTGTTACAGAAGAAAAAAATAAAGGCATTGTGAATTATTGTAAATTTACAATACGCTTTTAGGTGTGCTACCTTAGGTGTCCTGGATAAACGTCTCCAAAACTTTAGGCAAACATTTATAGATAGTGTGTCCAGAGAGCGAATAAAAGCTTCCACATAGACAACAATGCTTGCACAGACGACATCACAAAAATGTCCCCTATTTTTTTAGCCAACTAGAAATAAACCCGTGCGTTGCACGGATTTGATTAAAAAATACTTAAAATATTTTTACAAATATATATAAAATAAAATAATTATTATAATAAGTATAATGAGACATAATTAAATGATTGATACTACTTTAAATTAGTGACATAATTATGTTTAATATGGCTTTATATTAAAAATAAGAATGTTGTTAAAAATTATGAGTTTTTGTATTGTTTTATATAGTAGACTTGTATATTTATTTTAAAGACAGTTAAAATAGTTTTTAGTGGGTCTTCTATAACATTTCATAAATTTGAAGAGATTATCAAATTTTATCTTAATAGTGTAATCGCATAATAACTTAATTTCCTTTTTATAGATCATAGTCATGTAGTTGCAAGTTGCTTTTCTGTTTTTAAATTTAGTGTATTTCACATTTTTTCAAAGAGTTAGAGTCAACCATGCTTATTAACAATATTTTTATTTATTTTTTTGATAAAAAAGAGGGCTAAGAAGCCCATGCTTACTAACAATATTGCTCATAAGAGCAAAGAAGGTTGAAATAAGCATCATTTATAGAATAGGATTTATATATGGTATAGTTTTTCCCTTGTCATTTTTTATTACATTCCTTGAAACTACCGGTACATTCGAAATAGCATAGTTGCTTATTTTCTCTTCAATAATTTATTAAAAGTTATACATTTAATATAAAATGCACAAATTTTAATATAAATTTTTTATTTTAAACTTCTTAGCATGTGCAAATTTGCATATGATAGAAAAACTCATAAGATATTTATGTGAATAGGCTCAAAGTACTATGAGAGAATGAAACCAATAAAAATCTTAGATATTAAAAAAGAGTGAGTGAAATTTAAATAAAGGCTAAATTGATTTTTTGGTCCTTTAACTTATTTGTTGGTTTCATTTTGATCCCCTAACAAATTTTTGTTCCATTTTGGTCCATTAACTATACTTAAGTTACTTGACAAAAAAAAAAACTATACTTATGTTAATCATTTTGGTCTTTTCTGTTAGTTTTGTGCTAAAAATGTTAACATTCATCTACTTCACATGAACCCTTTACTCCTTCATTCATTTCTGGAAAAATAAGAACATTACTAAATCTTTAATCCTCACCGTCGTTGATTTATGACTCAAAGTTACACTGACGTTACTATTTATTTTACTCATCTGTGCAATTTAAGGCCTCTCATATTTATTGAAAAGACAATTCTTATTTTGATAATAATTTTATTTCTTTTGGAATTTCTTATCAAACATTCACTTGGTACATAGCGGTAGAGTTATATCTTGTCTTTTATTGATTACGATTTTTTTGTTAGTGGTTTAGTTTATCTGCTTTTTGTTATGCAAAATTCTTATTTTTTTTTTATTTCTTTTTCTTGGTGAGGTGTATTGACTCATTTTGTTTGTCTTTTCTTGTTTACTAATATTTATTTACTTGGAGTTTTCGGTTTGGTTATAAATTGAATATATTGAACTTTTAAACTTCTAAAAAATCATAAATGAGTTTTGTCAAAAAAAAAATAGTAAATCTTAATGAGTACTTCCCATTGATTTGTGGACAATAAGAGTATATATATATAGCTATCAAAAAACAAATGTATTGACATTACTAATATGATGATATAAATGCACGTGATAAGAAACTCTTGAGCCGATATATATTTAATGAAAATAAAGAAGTGCTATATGTTGCCAATGTTTACAATTACATTATCACAAATAATCTTTAAGATTTAGAAGTTGAAAGATGAAACAATTGAATCTAAGAATAAACATGAGAATGTCAAATTTGAATCCACACAATTATAGGGACCAATAGATTAAGAATGAGGGAAAAAAAAATTGACACAAATTTCGCTTCTTTTTTTTTTATTCTTTTTTAGATATGTCACATTATTATTACGCACAATATACTACACAAAAAAGACGAAAAAAGAATAAAAATATCTTTCACGTTTCTTCTTTACTTTTATGTTTAATTTTCTATCATTTTTAATGAAAAATATTTACTTTATAATTTAAACCTTTTCAAATAACATTAGTTTATTCACATTCATCTATTGTTCTAATTATTTTTTAAAATATTCATGCAATATTGTTTTAGGGGTTGTATATATTTAGATTAGATTACAACCATTGTTAAAATAAAAAAAATGTCTTTGAAAAATTATTTTAAATGAATAATGATGTGATAAAGTAATGAATACTTTTTGTAACAACCCGTTTTTCAAAGGCCAGAAAAGGCATTATTATTTTTTTTTTCTTACACATCAGAGTTACGCATAAAAGATTTTAAATGAGCCGGCATTCAAATATACAAAGAACTCATTACCATAGGTGCTTCGACAAGCAAAGTGTATTCCGGAATAATTACAATCCAAGTCTAAGTATTCAAATACTTACAACAAAACAAGTTGGAATCCTATGCCTAAACCCAAAAAACACGGTGTACAACCCACACCGGCGCATAGTCTAACTAAGCTAAGGCTCCAACATCTCACTGGGGCCTGGAACAGCCACCGTCGTCACCACGACCTAGCCCATCATCTGGGTGGGATGAGCCCGCAAATGAAAGAAAGGGTCACCAGAAAAATACAAGTATGGATATATATAATCGGTGCGAAAGATGTACACATAGCAAATTTCCACATACACAAGAGAAAGCTCTTAATCTCAAAAGTAATTCCCACCAACGGGTTTATATAAATAAATCACCAATCCTAATGCAGACTTCTACAATGGGTGTGACAACCAATCACTGGTTCGCCACATGCTTGATTTCCGGAAATTAACCTCTCCTCGAAGAGTCGTGGGGTAGGCAAAGCCACAGAGAAATATACGTACCCGCACTAAAACGCCACAAAGGGCAGGCGAAGCCACACAGACAAACACCAGGTGAAGCCACACAGTCAAACACCAACTCAATAAAATCCAGTCGGATTTGGCGAAGCCACACAGTCAAACGCCCGGTACGTAGGCAAAGTCACACAGACATACACCTAGGCACGCAACTATGAAATGCATGGCATATATTCTCTTTGGCATATACAGGATAGTCACACAGACAAAATCCCCGCGTAGTCCTATCCAACGCACGCATTCATACATGCTCATGCAACCAAACACTTAGCCTAAAGCCTATGCACAACCCATCACAACCTACATACATTTTCCTAATCATATGTAAATTGCACACGTATTTATAACCACGTTCTCATCAACGAGAATACATAAGTACAAACATGCCAAAGCACACAACAAATGCATAACAGCAAAACCAAACATGTCGTAACTATTTTAAAAGACGGAAATAAAGTGGAGCCCTTACCTCGGCAAGCTTCCGTTTAATAAAACTCGTCCAAACAACACAACGCGCTTCCTAAAACAAGCAGCGTATTATCAATACATTGTTTTCCAACCAATCGTATTGAAACTAAACCAAAAACCCCAAAAACCTAAAGGTTCCTAAGGAAAATCCACTCTTTCGGATATCATACCAAAAACTACCGTATTGATCAACCACCATGAGTTATTTGTACTATTTTTAGGACCCAAAACAATAGTCAAAAGTCTTAAATAATTTGAAATGTGAAATGACCGTTTTCTTGTGTTACAAGTTACGTACTTTCCGAGTACCCGAAAAACCCGTTTCCAATCCCCGCCACTTCCATAAATTAATAAAAAGGGATTAGAAAGTTAAAAACTAAGTTTAGAAATCAGAATCCAAAATTTCAACTCTCAGAGCTCGCCCTGGCGAGTTGGCAGCGAGTGAAGGCAGTGAAGACAGGTCTCACTCGCTGTGGAGCTCGCCCTGGCGTGTTCAAGACCTGTGACGCTCGCCCCAGCGAGTTAACACTCGCTCGGCGAGTTGCACCTGTCATGACAGCAAAAACAGCAACTCACACCACCTTTTTCCAACCAAACCTAGTTTGATTCTATTAGTTCCCAACACCTTTTCAAGGCACAAAAGCAAACCATTTTCCTAAGCAAGCAATACATTCCCGAAAGCATGTTGGTTGCTTCGAGTGCAAATTATTTGGTTTTCATTTCCAAAATCAAAACCAAACCCAAGCACAAGTTTTATTACGGGCCTCAACCGACCGGTAATCATTTTCAAACATGTTTTCTAGGCAAAAGCAACGCCACATAACACAAGAGTTTTAAACCACTTTGACCCCAAAAACACCACACAAAACACTTAGGAAATATATTCATAAACCCCAAAATATTTTTCATCGGATTTTCTAAAACAAAACCATGCAACACCATTCCCTTTCGCCTAAAGGTTCAAAAACAACGTTTCTTTTCAAAACCTTACAACTTAACCTCATGTTATTGATCAATACATAACCAACCCAAAACCCTGACTTTTCTCATGAGATTTTTCACCAACTCATGGAAAACAAAAATAACAAAGCCTACACATGCTTCTATAAACCTCATGAACAACATTCATGAAACAAAAACCATGTAAAGTAACATTTCCTAACAAACCCTCATGGGAACAAAAACCCAAAAACCTCTAAACTCTATAAGTCTACCAACCTAGGAGATGAGAAGAGAGGGTTACCTTTAGCAAGTGATTCTCTACAAAATCCCTTTGATCCTACAAGCTTGAAATGGAGTGAAATTGTAACACCCCGATTTTCAAAGACCAAAAGAAGGCATATTTTTTTTTTTAAACAACAAGGACTTTGAAATAAAACATTCGCGGCCGTCCTTAAATTAAATCGGAGCAAACCATTTTCAAAATAACGATCGGAATGCAATGCCTCTTTTATAAATTGTTTTCACGAATAAAAGTTTAAGAATAAAACCCAACACTATGTCTAAACAAACATAGCGGCACCATTTATTCCAAATAAATATCATAATACAATGCAGCGGATAAATAAATAAGAGTAAACGAGACTCTTAGACTACTACCCCTAAGCTGATCTTTAAACTCTAACTGAAGATGACTGGGTGACGAAGACCCACAGACAGCTTCAAGCCTCGCCGCTCCTCCACGCGGTACAAATAAAATCCCTAAAAATTTGCTCGTAGAGGGTCACGATCTAAAAATAACATATAACCAAAAATACGCAGCGCAAGATATACAATACATGGCAGCATATTCTCATTTATGATATGAATCACAAATCATAGAATTTAAGTACATGGATAGTCTATCAATCACACACAACAGTATTCAAATGCACAATTAGCCTATCAATGCAGACTCTACAATGATTGTGATCACCCTACCCGGGACTATTTCACATGCATGAATTCCGGAATTTAACCTCTCCGCAGAGAGTCGTAGGTCCAACCCCTACTATACCCCGCAGGGCAGGTGAAGTCTCCAACCGACAAACACCGACTCAATAAAATCCCGCAGGATTAGGTGGTCTCCAACCGACACACCCCGTGCAGTCTCCAACCGACGTACACGACTATGAAATGCATGGCATATATTTCTATTTAGCATATATAGGGCAGTCTCCAACCGACACACCCCGTGCAGTCTCCAACCGACACACCCCGTGCAGTCTCCAACCGACATACACAATCATATATGCTCATGCAACACTTTACATATCATACAAGCATATGTAATCACACCACATGTCAACACATATATTTCGCAAAATCATATGTAAGACAAATAAACATCATGTACAACCAGATATTCAATTATGTACATGCACCAACATTTCATATTATATAATCATATGAAATTCACAACAACCACTCAAACATGTGTAGAATATAGCATGTTCTCAAACAAGTTCTCGTCACGAGAATACATCACAGAACAACTATGCTCATAATTCATATTGCATCACATCAAGCAAATACACATATTCAAGCAAACAATTACACATGCATAAAAAGCACTCGATATTTCGAGGTATATGTAATCGTTAGAAAGTGCCCTTACCTCGGCAAGCTTCCAACACGTTCAACTTACGCTACGCAAGCAAAACCGTCTCTCTCAACCAAGTCCTCGATCCGGATAATCCTTTTAACCTTTTATAACATATAACTCATCTAAGTTAATACCACATTCTAATTGGTCACTCAAATAAGTCATAGCTCGGCTACTAATGGATCAATACCTATGGTTGTTCCCTCACAACTAATTAGGCTCAAGTCATATTGAAAACAAGTCTTAAAAACATTAACACATTCAAAGGATAGTTTCTCATCACAAAACGTCTTTTAAATAAACCTCGGCTATTTTAAAACACTTAAAAAGCCAAATCCTTTTCCTAAACAACTCTTGAAAACACAACACTTTAATAAATAGTTTTTCTCGTAAAAGCGCTATAACAAATAGTTTTATCCACAAACGTCGCCAAATAATTTCAAACTATTTTCCAAAAGTAAATCTCTTTTCAACAACTTATGCCTTAAACTATAAGTTTCAAAATCTTTTAAAACTAAACAAGTCCGAACTAAAACTTTTCTCGTTCGACTTATAACAAAATACTCTTCGTGGGTTCGTAACTAAAACATTTTTCTGAATAGTTCACAAACATCAACCTCTTAAAATATGAATCCTCGACAAAACAGTTTCAAACTAAAATGGCAATAACTTATTCAATCTTTGTCCGATCGAGACGAACCATACGCCAAATTCTTCGTCTCGAAAAGGCGGATTGAATGGTTAACTTTCTAGGACAAAATATAACTTTTAAAATGGACGAAAATGCCCTTCAGATTTCGGCCAGTAGCAAAAACATCTCTAAACCCGACTCTTGATCAGCTTAGGACACCCGACTCAGAACCCTTTGGCGAGAATCTACCGCCAAGCTCTGATACCACAATGTAACACCCCGATTTTCAAAGACCAAAAGAAGGCATATTTTTTTTTTTAAACAACAAGGACTTTGAAATAAAACATTCGCGGCCGTCCTTAAATTAAATCGGAGCAAACCATTTTCAAAATAACAATCGGAATGCAATGTCTCTTTTATAAATTGTTTTCACGAATAAAAGTTTAAGAATAAAACCCAACACTATGTCTAAACAAACATAGCGGCACCACACAAAACACTTAGGAAATATATTCATAAACCCCAAAATATTTTTCATCGGATTTTCTAAAACAAAACCATGCAACACCATTCCCTTTCGCCTAAAGGTTCAAAAACAACGTTTCTTTTCAAAACCTTACAACTTAACCACATGTTATTGATCAATACATAACCAACCCAAAACCCTAACTTTTCTCATGAGATTTTTCACCAACTCATGGAAAACAAAAATAACAAAGCCTACACATGCTTATCTAAACCTCATGAACAACATTCATGAAACAAAAACCATGTAAAGTAACATTTCCTAACAAACCCTCATGGGAACAAAAACCCAAAAACCTCTAAACTCTATAAGTCTACCAACCTAGGAGATGAGAAGAGAGGGTTACCTTTAGCAAGTGATTCTCTACAAAATCCCTTTGATCCTACAAGCTTGAAATGGAGTGAAATGGTGAAGAATGAAAAATTTGTGAAGGTTAGAAAGTAATGGAGTCACACGTGAAAGAGAGAAAGAAAAGAGAGATTTGTGATGTTTTCTAAGTCCACAAAGTCACCAAACCTCCTTACTATGCCAAAGGCTCTTGATCACCTATCCACCCTTGGATCAAAGTCAAAAGTCCAAGCTTAAACCCTAGCCATTGGATCAAATTGCTTTATGGATAAACACAAGATTTAATCAAATCTTCCAAAACCAGACACGTACTCAGCTCTCGCGCGTCGCGACGAACGTAAATCACAAAAACATAAAAACTACGGAAAGAACGTCCAACGTTAAACATTTCCAAAACTTATCGTCGAATCTTTTTCCGCGACTGTAATTTTCTTCCATACCTTAGAAAATTATTCTCAGAACATAACCTCACTCACGCAGATATATAAAACTCCCATCCGAAACCTCACTTAAAACAGACGCAGTAAGATTTTACATCCGCGGGTAAAATCCTACTCGCTTTTCCAAAAACAAGAATAATCCAAAACTCGTTATTCTAAATCCACATCAACCTTCTTATTCACAAAAGAGGATTACAAGACAAAAGTCTGTGCCTTTACAGCGCACGAGCCCAAAACAGATTCAATTACAGCAAAACCTAATAATTACACGATGTTTCACAACACGAACACATCGGAACCCTAATATTCCTTAAACCAACTATACAATGAAATCTTGGGTCTTACAATACTAACCCCTAAAAGAAGTTTTGTCCTCGAAACTTAGACGTCGTCAAACAATCTGGGGTACAACTCTTTCATATTACTCTCGAGCTCCCAGGTGGTATCTCCTGTAGCTTCGTTCCATATTACCTTCACCAAAGGTATCTCTTTCGTTCTCAGACGCTTCATCTTCCTATCCGCAATCTTGATCGGCGGAACTTCAAATGACAAGTTATCCCTCAAATAGATGTCATCTGGTGTGATCACATGTGACGGATCCGGTGTGTATTTCCGCAATAGCGACACATGGAATACGTCATGTATCAAAGATAGTACCGGTGGCAACGCGATCCGGTATGCTACCTTCCCAATCCGTTCCAAAATCTGATAAGGCCCTATAAACTTTGGAGTCAACTTCTTCGCTTTCAAAGCCCTTCCAACGCCAGTCGTTGGTGTAACTCGGAGAAATACACGATCTCCCTCTTCAAACTCTAGAGGCCTCCGCCGCCTATCCGCATAACTTTTCTGGCGATCTTGAGCAACCTTCATCATTGCCCTTATCTTTCGGACCTTGTCCGTCGTCTGTTGTACCATTTCCGGTCCTACTATCATACTCTCCCCATCTTGGTACCAACACAAAGGAGTCTGACATCTCCTCCCATACAAAGCCTCGTATGGTGCCATTACAATACTCGCGTGGAAACTGTTGTTGTATGTGAATTCTATCAATGGTAACACGTCATCCCAACTTCCACGATCATCCAATACACATGCTCTCAACAAATCTTCCAATGATTGATTTGTTCTCTCAGTCTGCCCATCTGTCTGAGGATGATAGGCGGAACTCAATCTCAGTTTCGTCCCCAACGCCTCATGCAAAGTCTTCCAAAAGTGTGAAGTAAACTTTGGGTCTCGATCCGACACTATACTTGACGGAATCCCATGTAACCTCACAATCTCAGCAATGTAAATATCGGTCAACTTTGCTGCTGTATCCGTAGTCCTTACCGGTAGAAAATGAGCGGACTTTGTCAAACGATCCACTATCACCCAAATGAAATCATGCTTCCTCCTGGTCTTAGGTAAACTAGTGATGAAATCCATAGAAATGCTATCCCACTTCCACTCGGGGATATCCAATGACTGCAGCATCCCTGCTGGTCTCTGATGCTCAATCTTCGCCTTCTGACAAGTCAGACACGACGCCACATACTCAGCCACATCCTTCTTCATACCCGACAACCAGAAATCATGCCTCAGGTCTTGATACATCTTTGTTGCTCCGGGATGTATACTAAGTTTACTCTTGTGTGCCTCCCCTAGAATGGTGTTTCTCAAGTCCATAGCTTCGGGCACACACACTCTACCTTGACACCTCAAAATGTTGTTCGATCCCACCTTGAAATCTCGGTTGGTTTCTCGAACAATCAAAGCTCTTTTCTCCATGAGGAACCTGTCATCTTGACAATTTGCAATGTCCTCCAATAACCCGCTTGAGATGGTAATCATACCCAGCCTCATATTCCCTAAAGCAAACTCTACCTCTAGGTGCAAGTCACGAAACTCTCTCAATAACTCTTGTTGACTAGCCATTTGTGCCGAACAAACCGTCAAACTCTTCCTACTCAAAGCATCGGCTACCACATTAGCCTTCCCCGGATGGTATTCCAACGTAAAGTCGAAGTCTTTCAAAGTTTCCATCCACCTCCGTTGCCTCATATTAAGCTCTTTCTGATCAAACAAGTACTTGAGACTTTTATGGTCACTAAACACGACAAAAGTGCAACCATAAAGATTATGTCTCCAAATCTTCAATGCAAAAACAACGGCCGCAAGCTCTAAATCGCGCGTAGGATAATTCTTTTCATGCACTTTCAGCTGTCTTGACGCATAAGCTACTGCTCTCTTGTGTTGCATCAACACACAACCCAACCCTTGATGAGAAGCATCACAGTAAACCTCATACGGTTCATCTGACTGTGGTAACACCAAGACTAGTGACGTCGTCAACCGTTCTTTCAACAACTGGAAACTCGACTCACACTTCTCAGTCTAAGCAAAAGGTTGATCTTTTCGCGTAAGTTGCGTCATTGGCGCCACAATCTTAGCGAAACCTTCAATGAATCTCTGGTAATAACCGGCCAAACCCACAAAACTCCTCACATCAGTCACTGTTTGAGGCTGCTTCCATGAAAGTACCGTATCAATCTTGGCTGGATCCACGGCTATTCCCTCTCTTGATATAACATGGCCAAGGAAATTCACTTCTTCCAACCAAAATTCACACTTTGACGGGTTTGCATACAGCTTACTTTCCCGCAAAGCTTGCAATACTAGACGAAGATGCTCTACATGTTCCTCTTCATTCTTTGAATACACTAGGATGTCATCAATAAATACCACTACAAACTTGTCCAAGAATGAGTGGAATATCCGATTCATGTAGGCCATAAAGATAGCAGGTGCATTCGTCACTCCGAACGGCATCACTAAGAATTCATAATGCCCATACCGCGTCCTAAACGTCGTTTTCTGAATATCCTCATCTCGTACTCTTATCTGGTGATAACCAGATTTCAAGTCAATCTTTGAAAACACTGAGGCTCCCCTCAACTGATCCATCAAATCATCAATTCGTGGCAATGGATATCGGTTCTTGATAGTCACCTTATTAAGCTTCCGATAATCCACACACACACGAGATTTCCCATCCTTCTTCTTAACCAATAAGACCGGTGCTCCCCAAGGCGACACACTAGGCCTTATGAAACCCTTCTCTAACAAGTCCTCAATCTGACTTTTCAACTCTACCAACTCATATGGAGCCATCCGATAAGCTGATTCCGAAATCGGACCCGTACCCGGTTGCAAATCAATAAAGAATTCCACCTCTCTACACAGAGGAAAAGCTGAAATCTTTGATGGAAATACATCTTGGAAATCTTGAACCACTCGAAATTTCCCAATTCGGATCTCCGACGTCACTCTTAAACTAGCAAGTGAAACTATCTCCGGCTCTCCATTACACATAACCACAGAAAGCCGATTTGCAGACAAGTACCTTCGCACACCTGGCTCGGGAAAGAAAACCAATTTCTGAGCACAGTCTAGAATAACATAATGATAGGACAACCAATCCATCCCGAGGATGATCTCGAGAGATAAGAGCGGTAGACACACCAAATTGACCAGAAAATCCCTATTCTGGATTACTACTAAACAATGCAAACTGAAGGTGGAAAAACACAAGAAGGGGGGGTTGAATTGTGTTTTAGAAATTTAAATCTTTTTCTAACTTAAAACTAATTAGCAGCGGATAATAACACAAATAAGGTAAAGGGTGCTGAGAAAGAGAGAAAGACACACAGATTTATCCTGGTTCCCTTCACAACTTGAAGGTACGTCCAGTCCCCTTGTCACTAACAAGAGATTTCCACTATAATCTATTCAAGATTACAACTTGCTCAAGCACTCTTGCAAGAGACTTCTCAGTTGCTCAAGTTTCACTAAACAAGAGACTTCACAAACAAACTTAAGATCTAAGAATGAATGTTAATGGACACTTGATATACTATCAGAGGTGTTTACAAAATACAACACAAATTGCTTTAAGACTTTGAATGACAGATTAAACAAATGAGTCTTCTATTTAAGTCTTCTATTTATACTTGAAGGAAGATGATGACCGTTGCAGAGAGATAAGGTGCCAGCTGGAATTTTACTCGTACAATTGTAATAGCTGTAGTTGCCTTCTTTGGCAAATATCTTCAATTCCACTACCTTGCTATTTGAATTATCACTCATCCATTTTGAGTAATAATAGTACAATAGTACGATCCTCAAATGCGCTCCACTTATGGATAAGGTTAACGTTGTACCAACAAATATTCCTTCCTGTGGATGTGACAGAGCCTTGAAGTAGATTGTTCTCCAATCATTGATTCTGATTCTGTCAGTTCTTGAGTGACGTAAATTCCTTTTGCTCCTGGTGCTGTTGTCATAGCTTCTTAACGTCCTCAGCTTCTGAGTCCTTCAGAACCTTGTTTTTGTTCCCAGAGTCACTTTCTTCAGCACGCAAATTTAAGCTTCTGATGAACAGTGATGTGCCTTCAGAGCTTGTTTAACTGGCTTCTCTGCTATTATTCATAGTGCTTCTGAACTAATTTTAACTTGTAATTCTGCACACTAGAATAATTATTAGTAATTCCAATTGCAATTTTAATACTTTGTTATCATCAAAACCACTTCAAAAATTAGAGGTTCATGTCAGACCCAATTTGTTCCAACAATCTCCCCCTTTTTGATGATGACAAACTAAAGCATTAAAATTCAATTGTTGTTGATTTAATTAATTTATGTTGACTTCAGGTTTCAAAGGTTTGCAATATCCTCCTGAGTCTGATAATCCATAAGGGTAGGTTTGTAAGCTCCCCCTAAGTCTTATCCATAATTAATTAAAACAGTTTAAGAGTTAATTTATTAACTTAAATTAAATTTTCATATTTGACTCTCAGAAGCATAGGTTTGTAAGCTTTGCTTCTCAGAGTCCAATAACATTCAGAGGAGGTTTGCAAGCTTCTCTTATATTATCTATGAAAACTTATTTTAGGTTCTTAAATTTTCTCCCCTTTCAGTAAAGTTCATAGTTAAAAAGGAATCAGAGAGGATAAGGAATTGATTCAAATGTGTAAACATAACAGTTTCAGATCTTTTGGGCAGAATTAGAATCAATCAACATTAATTTTAACACTATCCTTACTCCCCCTTTTGGCATCAATCAAAAAGATACAGAAAATCAAGCAGTCAAACGCGCCATATATCAATGCAGTCAAGTCAAAAAGTGGTGACAACTAACTTCATTAAATGAGTTGTGTTGAATACCAGCCTGACAATAGAGCTTGATGACACTATAAAAAGGGATGATTCCTCGCATTTTACTCACATACAGTAATCAAGTAACATCAAAAGAAAAACACACAATGGAAAAGTAGGTTACCAAGGATGCTTCCGGCTCAAAGAAAGAGAGCAAGAAGGAAGCAGAGCCCTGGCGCTGCGAAGAAAACAGGCTGCGCTATGAACGAAACAAGCAAGAGTTGATTTTAACAGAATCAGAAGAGGAGGAATTGGGCTCTGATCTGGAAGAGTTCTTATGGACATATGAAGATGATGCTATATACGAAGATTATCCAGCTGAGGTTCAGAAGACCGCTGAAGACGTGCTCTCGTTTCTCAAGCAAAAACTTAAGAGTCTAGAGTCAGAGGCTTCTGAGTCTAAACCAGAGTCTAAGTAGTGCTTCATATTCTTATGTAATAAAGAACCTTTCTATTATAATCATAAAGTTCTCCTGCTATTAATTTCTTTCCTTTGAGCATGTTTACATTATATTCATTTTCATATGTCAGAAAACTAGTTACCAGACACGCCTCATTCGGTATTGGTGCCCCGTTATTAAACAGACTATAATACTAAGAAGCTATATCATGAGTAAACAGGAGTACTGATGTGGGGGATACCTTAGGTTTTGAAAATCCTAATATCTATAAGTTAAAAATCAAAATGCTCTTCAGCATCTTGCACTAGGTTCAGTACCCACATGAATACCAGACATAAGTAATGAATATTCATTTTAATTTTAAAAACTAGTTAAAATAAACACACAAGTACAAGCACTCAGATATGAATATCAAAATATTGAATTAAGACAAATTATCCAAATATTACACAAGAGCTAATAAGGAAAAAACAACATAAAACAAGTGCACAAAATATGGCTAAGGTTTCTTAACATCTGCAATAGCCTTCAAAAGGGTGCTCAGCATGTCATCCATCCTTTTGTTAAGCGTTTCAACAGCAGCATTTATGTCATTACGCATATCAACCCTTAGCTCATCAATTTCATTTGTAAGATCAGCTCTTAAGTTGTCAAGTGCATCTTGTACTGCTGGAGGTATGGGTGAAGAGATAGAAGCTATATCAATCTTCATAGGAGAGTGAGGAGGAGTGGGTGCTATAATGGGCTTCTTACCCTTGTCAGTATCCTCATTATTATCCTGCTCAGAGGCTGCATCAAGTTGATTATGATCAAACATCTCAATGTCTTCTTGAGTTGCCTGATTCTCATTTATCTTATTTGTCTCAACTTCAGCAATATGCTTAGCCCTTTCTACCAACATCTTAAGCGCTTCTTGATCAGCTAGCCTCTTGTGTTCAATCTCAGCATCTATCCTAGCCTGATCAGTAGCTCTTTCATATTCAGCTTCTTCACGGAGTAGCTTCTCAGCGGTTTCAAATGCACTTTTTGCTAGTTCCTTAATTTCAGCATCCAAAGCTGCCAGACGTGCAATTTCCTCTTCATGATTATACAATGTGAGACGATGAGCATTTAATCTCTCAACAATATCAAACACACTTCTTAATGTAGTCGTTCCCCTCCCTTGTATCTTGCTCTTAAGATGAGTACCTAGAATCCTCAGAGATTGACCAAACAGGTACTCCATCTTTTTTATTTCAGCATCAATGTCAGAAGGAAAGACAGGAACTTCTTCATCCATCTGTTTAAATGTCTTGAGCCTAAGACTAATAGCATTATTCAATAGCTCAAGATTGGGTTCAGAGGCAGAGTTGAAGAAAGGTTTGGATGAGTCGAAAGGAATGGTTGGTTCAGGTTTCTTTCTCTTAAGATTGATGATTTTGATTCTGCTTAGGTTAGGGGGTTCATCATCAATCTCTATGGCATCTTTCAAAATTTGCTCTTCTGCCTTAAAGATAAATTCAGCAAGCTCAGTCAACTCTTCTTCATCTAAAGGTTTATTTAGTGGGCCAAAGATAGGTTCTGGAGAAGATTTAGGAGATGGTTCAGGGGTGGAGATTTCAGGTGGAGGTGATGAAGGTTGTTGTTCAGCAATGTCATGAATATGTGATGAATGTGGTGATTGAATGGGTTGTTCAGAATGAGTCATAATATCGTCCTGAACAGGTGTGAATGTTGGTGGATTCTCTTGTGCTATGTCATCAAGAGATGGAGGTGGTGTGTGAATTGTTTGTACAGGGGGAACAGTAGTATTCACAGGTGGAGATTGGTGAGGTGAATTTCTGTTAGAATGGGTGAAGGCATCACCAGATAGGTGGGTGGTGAGATGATCAAGGACAGAAGTATTTGGGGGTTGTTCATGAATGGTATTATCTTCTTCTTCATCAGAAGAGATGGGTATGGTTTTCTTGGGGGTTCTTTTGATAGTTTTCTTTTTCTTAGCATTCTCTCTCTCAATTTTATCCAATTTTGAAAGCAACTCATCAGAGTCAATGCTTGAATTGGAGAGAGTTGCATCTGATGAGGATGATGATGATGATGATTGGGAAGAAGGTAAAACTACACTAAGAGGCTTGGTGTAATCTATAGGAGATGATTGATTGGGAGATTGAGCAATAGGAATGCTATCAGTGTTAGGCTTAGAGGTGTTACCTTTAGATGAATCAGCAGCTTTCTTCTTTGAAACTACTGTCTTTGCCTTTTTGACAGCTCTGACTTGATGATCTCCTTCAGCAGCAGCATCAACAGGTCTATCTTGTCTCTTCTTGGACCTTTTCTCCTTCTGAGCAGCTGTCATTTTAGCAATGCTGGCTAACTGCCCCTCAGGTACTTGTTCATTTCCATCAGTGGCCAAACCTTCAGCACCACTGTTCATCTGCTCAGCATCATTCTTAGGTTGAGCTTGAGAGCCTTCCTCTACAATCTCTTGCTCAATGGGCTTTGGCTTTCTTTTTGACCTGGTGATCTCCTTAGGTCCTTTAAAAATGTCCCAGTTAGGCACTCCAACAACCATACTCCTGGGTACACTTATTCCAGTATCAATTCTTACTAGCTCCAAGAAATTCTTTATCACGGCATCATTATCATGTTCTGATATGGTGGGGAAACCATCACACCAGAAGTATTCCTCATACACAGCTTGCAGAGGGGTCTTAGCTTGCTTGATTTCTTCCTTAGTTTTCTTTTTCATATTCACCAGCACAGTAGCATCAAACTTAGCTCTATTGAAGACTCTAATTTTCTCCTTGGTGCTCAAGATATCAACAAGCTTAGTTTGGCGTATGATCTCAGATATCAACCTTGGATGATGAATGACTGATGTTGATTTTGTTCTGCTTTTAGATATGGTTGAGCATAGGTGATCAAACAGTATCTTTGCTAAATTTATCTTGACCCTCTTGTACATAAACCAGATGAAATGCCTGTGAGGAATTGAAATAGTGTCATATCCTCCTTCTCTTGTAATGATTGAATGCAGAAATATTCTGAAGGCAAATCCAAAATCCTGCCTCATGAATTTAGCCTTTCCAAAATCTCTATTTGAACTGCCAGGCTCAAATAAGTCCTTTTTAATCGCTTCTAAGTGCTTACTCTTCTCATCATAATCATCAACATTTTCTCCTTCATTGTCCAAGCCCAGAATCTTGGCAATGTGCTCCTGAGTAATCAACACATTAATTCCTAGAATGTTCGACCTTATCTCCTTCCCTCTATAAGGTTTCAAACCAAGTTCTCTTCTTGATTTTCCTCTTAGAGAACTATCTTTCTCAACCAACTTTCTCACTTCTTCATCAGCACTTATTCTATCATAAACTGTTGCTTTCTGCCAGAAATACTTAACAATGTCGTAGTAAACAAACCCGTTCAGCATCTCAAAGTAGTTTTCCATTGTTGATTGAAAAATAAACTTTGAACGTCAACTCCATTCACCTTTAAACTTTCGAAATCCATGAACTTCTCAGTGATGAATTCGAACGCTTCTGGACCAGCATCTGTTTGATTTTCTTTGACAACAAGTTTTCCTTGAGACTTGAGGTCTATAACTGGTGGTAGAATTGGATTGAAGGGTTTTTGAATGATTTCATTTGATGATCGAGCGGCCATTTTTGCATAATGTTAAGAGGAAGTGATTTGGGAATTTTCTGTAAGGTCTAGGGTTGTGTAGGAAGTGATTGTGTAAAAGTTGTGCAATGTGAGTGAAGTGACCTATATATAGCAACTAGCACACAAACACAGAAAAAGCATGCCTTGGGAGGGAGCGCGAACAGTTTTAAAAATTAAATAATAGAGTTAACTGCCATAATCATCATTAACTGTTCTTCACCCATCAGGATCTAGACACGTGTAAGAAGTACTTAATCATAGCTGACGCGTGTACAGACAACTGTTGTACACTTACTAGAACTAAACATTTCGTTTCCGTCTAGTTCAGAGCCAAACTCATCATTATCTGACACCTCATCAGAACCTATTATCATTCAGAGCCCAAATCATTCAGAGCTACCCAAAGGTTACTCTAAATTGTTAGAGGCTCTGAAAGAGCTTCAGATCTTAATTCTATTTTGCATCTCAGAGCTAGTTTTCTTCAGTTATAAAATGCATGTTCAAATTCTTTTTAATAAAGTCAAATCTTTCAATAGCTAAAGGTTTAGTAAATATATCAGCCCATTGATGTTCAGTATCAATGAATTGAATATTTATTGTACCTTTTTGAACATGATCTCTTATAAAATGATGCTTAATTTCAATATGTTTAGCTCTGGAATGTAAGATAGGGTTCTTAGATAGATGAATAGCAGCAGTATTATCACAATACAAAGGAATACTGCTCTCAGCTATGTTATAGTCCTCTAGCTGATATTTCATCCAGAGTAGTTGGGTGCAACATTTAGCAGCTGAGATGTATTCTACTTCTGCTGTAGACAAAGCAATAGTTGCTTGTCTTTTGCTAGCCCAGGATATGAGATTCTCACCAATAAATTGGCAATTTCCACTTGTGGATTTTCTCTCAATCCTGTCACCAGCATAATCAGCATCGCAGAATCCAACTAGCTTACTATCTAGGGATTTTTTATAAAGCAGTCCTAGATTAGTAGTCCCCTTCAGATATCTAAAGATCCTCTTAACAGCAGTTAAATGAGGTTCTCTAGAATCTGACTGGAATCTTGCACACAAGCATACACTATACAAAATATCAGGTATAGATGCTGTTAAGTAAAGTAAAGAACCAATCATACCTCTGTATAGCTTTTGATCTACTTTGCTGCCAACTTCTTCCTTGCTCAAGCTGCTTGTTGGATACATGGGTGTGGCCATCGTCTTACAATCTTCAAGGTTGAACTTCTTCAGAAGCTCTTTCGTGTACTTGCTCTGATGAATGTAAGTGCCATCTTTTCCTTGGTTAATTTGAATTCCCAAGAAAAACTTCAATTCACCCATCATGCTCATCTCAAACTCGTCCTGCATTAGCTTGGAGAAATTCTTGCACAAAGATGCATTAGTAGATCCAAATATAATATCATCAACATATATTTGAATGATTAAAATATCCTTCTTAGATGTCTTTCTGAAGAGGGTATTATCTATTTGACCTTTTTGAAAACCGTTTTCTAATAAGAAATTACTTAGTCTCTCATACCAAGCTCTGGGAGCTTGTTTAAGGCCATAAAGTGATTTCTTTAATTTGAAAACATGCTCAGGGTTTTTTAAGTCTTCAAACCCTGGCGGTTGTTTGACATATACTTCTTCAGAAATAACACCATTTAAGAAGGCACTCTTAACATCCATCTGATATAAGGTTATTCCATTATTAACTGCATATGATAACAATAACCTGATTGCTTCCAGTCTTGCAACTGGAGCAAATGTTTCAGTGAAGTCGATGCCTTCTTGCTGACTGTAGCCTTGTGCTACAAGTCTAGCCTTGTTTCTTACCACTCCACCTTGTTCATTTAGCTTGTTCCTAAATACCCACTTGGTTCCAATAATGTTTTTGTGTGCTGGTCTTGGTACCAGATCCCACACATTATTTCTTTGGAACTGGTTCAGTTCGTCTTGCATTGCAATGATCCATCCATCATCAGAGAGAGCTTCATCAATAGTCTTTGGTTCTATCATGGATATGAGTCCTAGAAGTGAATCATGTTGATGATAATCAGATCTTGTTCTTCTTGGACTTTCTTTATTACCAATGATGAGGTCTTCTGGATGTGATGATTTATATTTGAATGTTCTCTTTGGAGCTTCATTAGTTTCAGTACTTGTTTGGGTATCATCTTCTCAGACGTCATTATGATCTTCAGATGCTTCTAATGGAGATGCTTCTTCCACTTCAGCTTCTGAAGTCTCAATTGCTTCTGATGCTTTCTCAGGTTCTGAATCATTATACTGATATGGAATACCTGCATAACTATCGTTTTGCTCTGACATTTTACTGTCAGCCTCTTTGTCATCAAATCTGACATGTATAGATTCTTCCACTATATTAGTTTCAGAATTATACACTCTGTATGCCTTTTAGCGTTCAGAGTAACCTATAAAGATTCCCTTACAAGCTTTGGCATCAAATTTTCTTTTGTAGGCCTTGTTGTTTAGAATGTAACAGGTACATCCAAACTGGTGAAAATAAGAGATGTTGGGCTTTCTTCCTTTGAAGAGTTCATATGTTATTTTATTCAATATAGGTCTGATATAGATCCTATTTTGAATGTAACAAGCTGTGTTTACAGCTTCTGCCCAGAAGTGTTTAGCAAGTTTTGTCTCATGCATCATGGTTCTTGCCATCTCTTGTAAAGACCTGTTCTTTCTCTCTACAACATCATTTTGCTGTGGTGTTCTAGGAGCTGAGAACTCATGGACAATTCCATGGTCTTCACAAAAAGTTGCAAAGGGTTCGTTTTCAAACTCACCCCCATGATCACTTCTGATCTTTAAGATCTTGAGACTTTTCTCACTTTGCACTTGAGTGCAGAAGATGGTAAACACCTCATATGCATCATCTTTCACTCTTAGAAATTTAACCCAAGTCCATCTACTGTAATCATCAACAATGACTAGTCCATATTTCTTACCATTGATTGAGGCAGTACTTACCGGGCCAAACAAATCAATGTGAAGCAGTTCAAGAGGTCTTGAAGTAGAGACAATGTTTTTAGTTTTAAAAGATGTTTTTGAAATCTTACCAATCTGACAAGGACCACACAGAGCATCTGAATGATAGTTGAGATTGGGTAGACCTTTAACCAAGCTTAGTTTGCTGAGCTTAGAGATTAATCTCCAGTTAGCATGTCCTAAGCGTTGGTGCTAGACCCATTTCTCATCATTAACAGATAGAAGACATACTATCTTCTGCTCTGTGAGTTCTGACAGATTGATTTTATAAACATTGCCTTTTCTTAGGCCTCTGAACACTATGGACTCATCAGACTCGTTGACTACAGTACATGCATCCTTATTAAATTTAACAACATATCCACTGTCACAAAATTGACTAATGCTAAGTAGATTATGTTTTAGGCCATCAACTAACCAAACATCTTTAATAGAGAGAGAAGAGTTACCAACTGTACCAGTACCAGTGATCTTCCCTTTTTGGTTTCCTCCAAATCCCACAGTTCCTCCCTCTTTCAGAGTCAGGGTTTGGAACATATGCTTGTCTCCTGTCATGTGTCGTGAGCAGCCACTGTCCAGGTACCAAGAATGGTGCTCTGGCCTTCTTTGAGCGCAAATCTGCTACAAACACAATCTCAGATCTAGGTACCCATATTTTTATGGGTCCTCTTGAGTTAGTCCTTAATGCCTTTGGTTGTTTTTGTTTATTAGGTCTTTCAGAAGCTCTAGGGTTATTCAAGCCTTTTTGAAATTTTTTTGGCTTTGTATAACTCTTAGACTTTGCTTTAGAATATATCAGAGTTGTCTTTGTTTTAACGTTAGTCTGAGGTTTAGAAATCTTAGGCTCTGAAGGTTTCAGAGTCTGAGGTTTCTTAGCCTCTGACACAATTACCTTTTCAGGTTCTGATATAATTGTTGCTTCTGATTGGTTTTTAACAAAAACAGCCTTAGGTTTAGAATTATCATTGTTAGAGGATTTAGAGAGTAATGGATTATCTTTAAAATGCGAAAATCCAAGACCCTCACCTTTGTTCCTACTAACATGATATATTAAAGAGGCTATTTTTCTTCTCTTCATCCCATTGACAAGAAACTCCTGCAGTGCAAATTCATGCTCTGGAGGAACCTTATCATCATAAACATAGTGAGTTTCCATAAATGAGTTTCTACTTTTTAGAGACTCATTTTCTTCCACTACTATGTTCATTTTCTCAGTTAGGTTATTGTAAGATTTTTTTAAGATCTTACACTCACCTGCCTTTTTAGTGAGAATTTTTAGGGCATCCTTAAGAGAATCTATCAATTCAGTTCTAGAGAGTTTAGATATTACCTCTTCCTCATCTTCAGAGTCTGAACCAGCTTCAGAGTCTTCTCTGTCAGAGGTGGTCGCCATCAGTGCTAGGTTTGCCTCCTCATCAGCATCAGAATCAGAGTCTTTGTCAAGGTCTTCCCATGTTGCCAGAAAGCTTCTCTTGACCTTACTCTTGTACCTTTCCTTGCTAGAGCTCTGTTTTGATGGTCTACTTTTGTTCTCTGGGCAATCGGCAATGAAATGGCCAGGCTTATTGCATTTGAAGCACTTGCTTTGATCTTCCTTCTTGTCTTTAGAAGCACTAGTTCTTTTCGAAGATCCTCCAAACTTCCCAGCATATTTCTTGCTCCTTTTTGCCCATTGTGAGACCTTCGCAGCCATCAACACCATCTCTTCCTCTTCATCCGACCCAATTTCTTGACTCTCTTCAGAGGCTTCATCCTCAGATTCTATTACCTTAGCCTTCAGAGCCTTTGACGAGCTCTTAGAGCTTAAGGCAATCCCTTTTATCTTCTTAGTTGACTCATCAGTCATTAACTCCATTTCATGACTTTTGAGAGAACTAACTAGGCTTTCTAGGGATACAGTATCCAAGTCCTTAGACTCTTGAAAAGCAGTCACCTTTGGTCTCCATTTAGGTGGCAAGCTTCTGAGCACCTTTCTTACATGATCAGCTTCAGTATAACTTTTGTCCAATACTTGAAGTCCAGATACTAGGATTTGAAACCTTGAAAACATCGTTTCTATATCCTCTCCATCCTTCATTTTGAACAATTCATACTGATGCACCAACAAGTTAGCCTTTGCTTCCTTAACTTGTTTGTTGCCCTCATACTTAGATTTCAAAGAATCCCAAATAGACTTTGCGGTTCTTTTATCTCCAATCTTAAGATACTCATCATGAGAGATGACGTTGGTCATCATTCCTTTTACACTATGATGCTTCTTGTACTCTAACTTTTGAGTAGGTGTAAAAGACTTCCTGTTTAGAGAGCTGACTACTCCTTCTAAGTCCATATTTTCAAAACTAACTCCATCTTCTACCAAGTCCCATAAGTCACAGTCAATACCCATGATGTGACTGTACATCTTGGTTTTCCAGAAGGGGTAGCCAGTTTCAGTTCCATTGAAGAAAGGAACTTTATCAGAAGATCTTCTATCTCTTGAATTAGAATCATAGTCAAAACCAACTTCATTGTTGTTCTTGCTCTTCTCAGCAGACATGTTTTTCCTTCTGGATCTTTACTGTTTCACTATTAGGTGAGTTAGGCAACAACCAGGCTCTGATACCAATTGAAGGTGGAAAAACACAAGAAGGGGGGGTTGAATTGTGTTTTAGAAATTTAAATCTTTTTCTAACTTAAAACTAATTAGCAGCGGATAATAACACAAATAAGGTAAAGGGTGCTGAGAAAGAGAGAAAGACACACAGATTTATCCTGGTTCCCTTCACAACTTGAAGGTACGTCCAGTCCCCTTGTCACTAACAAGAGATTTCCACTATAATCTATTCAAGATTACAACTTGCTCAAGCACTCTTGCAAGAGACTTCTCAGTTGCTCAAGTTTCACTAAACAAGAGACTTCACAAACAAACTTAAGATCTAAGAATGAATGTTAATGGACACTTGATATACTATCAAAGGTGTTTACAAAATACAACACAAATTGCTTTAAGACTTTGAATGACAGATTAAACAAATGATGTCAGAATGCTTCAGAGCCTTAAACGCAGTAATAGAACAGTAGTCATTTTGTAACATCCCAATTTTTATTAATAGGAAAAAATTACAAGGTAAAGCTCTTAACTTCATGTTTATTAGAATGTACCACAAATGAAGATGATTGGTCTTAATTAACCTTTGAAGGGCAAAGTTGTAAATTTATTAAGAGGGGTATTTAATGGTTTAGACACTCCAAGATTATTCATTTTTCTCTCCAAATTCACTTTCAGTAAGTTTAGCACTACCTCTCCTCTCTCTTCACGCCATAAACCTCAGCCACCACCCCATTACTTAGTTTGTCTATTTAAACTCAAGCAACAAGTCAACTCCATCATTTTTCTAATTACTACTTCACCAAATGTGAGAGTAAGGAAGCTACCACTTGCCTCTTGTCTTCTCCCTCTCGTGACCGAACAGCAACAACAACTCATCAATTTGTGTCCCAATTCTTGTTGAATTTAACATGCAAAGATCCAACCTTCCTCGCCAAACCGTTCGTATCATAAAGAGGTAAGTTAGCACCTAGATCCTTCTCTTTGTCTCAAATTCGTGCTCCTACTTTACACCCTTATAACCAGAAATTCTGTTTGGTCTTGCATGCATGAGAATCAAGTTGGTTATGGGTTGTTCTTGAACATAAAGAATGGAAGCAAAGTGGAGTTTCAAGTTCAACACTTTTCCAAATCTGTCCATTCCGGTTCGTGGGTGTAGCTGAAGAGTTTGTAGCTGTTGTAGAGCCCAGGAATCAAGCCTAAAGCTTCAATTCCAGGTGGGTTCTTAGGCTAGGTAGTTAGATTTCCCCAATTTTATGAACTATGCATGTTAACCTAGGAAATTAGGAAAATCTTGTGTGAGGGGAAATAACCCCCAATTTTCCCTCCATTCTGTCATATATTATGTCTATTATGTGATTGCACTGTTTTAAAAGAGGATTGTAAGTGATTTCATTTCAAAATTATCAAAATTCGTAAAACAGAGTGTTTTCTGCAGAAACTCGCCACGGCGAGCATTCATGGCGAGTTAACAACTTCTGGGCTGATGAAACTCGCCTCGCGAGCTGATTTAGGCCAGAACCAGTTTACTCGCCATGGCGAGCAGATTTCTCGCCATGGCGAGATTGTGCAGGAAATTTTACCAGTTTACTCGCCATGGCGAACAGAATTCTCGCCATGACGAGCTGGAGCAGAATTAACTCAACTTTTCAATTTTTCCAAAAACTGATCACTCGTTTTATATCCTCTATTACTACAGATGTTTTTGCAATTATGTAATTAATATAATGTTTCACAGGAGGTCAAACACAATTGGAATCTCAAGGTATAACTTAGGAAATTTAGTTTGTATGCTCCCCGGGTTTTGGGATATTTACGGTAGTATGAACAATATTAGTTACAGTCACTTAGGAGCGATTTTGTAATATCGCGCTATGGACTCCCAATGGGATAATCCATTAGGATACGTTATTGTGAGCTGCATGCCGTGATCGAATCGGTTGACGAATGTGGCAGGCCTCTGAAACATGCTCACCTCAGAGTGTCCTTGTGTTTAAAATGAATAAGAGTTTTTATCTGTGTTACACCTTTAATTTTAGTATTATGTTATGATTATGTATATGCTAGAATGTTATGACTGTTTAGGATTTCCCGGTGTAGTCACCTCTAGGAGGGTAGTAGGACTCACTGAGGCTTAGTAGTCTCACCCCACTCCAAACCAATTTTTTAGGGAGACAGGTTAACTGGAGCAAGGACCAGGACGGAGCTGATGTTGGAGCTGAGCTTGATTCATCAGACTTGAAGACTTTAGTCTTCCTCTTTGTTTTAGTTTAATTCTGTTTATCCTAGAATCTTATTTGTTTCCGCTGTATTCTTATAATTCATTAAAGGATTTAAGAACTTCTTGTAATTTGGTTGTTTTAACTCGTTAATTTTTGTACTCAGATTCCATTATTTATGTCTTGACTAAATATTCTAGATGTTTTAGTTGGGGCGTTGTAATTGGTATCAGAGCAGGTCGATTCAGTATCGGACCTTGCCATGAGTCATTCCAATTCTTCCCTAAGTAATACAGACCCTTTGGATCTGGACTGTTTACGCTGAAACCATCGCGTGCTGAGCCTGATCAACTCGGTATTGTGTATGGTAGGCAGGGTATTATGGTTTAGAATTGAAGTGAACTCTGGAATTCCAGCGGTAAATCCGTAGTGAAGCTTCAATCGAGGAGCAATCATTGAAGGAAATCCTTACAAGAGAAATATTGGAACAGTGGCAAAGGGTGCCACAGGAGTAAGTTGTGTATGCAACAAGGAATGCAAGTGTATCCATATACTGAATTGTGTAGTACACAACAGTATTCGACTAACAATGTGTGTCAGGTAAACTCCCTGAACCTATAAGTAACCTTATCCTAGTGAGAGCCTAATTTCAGCCAAGCTCGTGAGCCAATCAACACCCTAGAACAGTAGGCGGTAAATCAAAACTCACCCTAAATTCAAGTTAGTATATGACTGGGAGTTATGGTGTTATGCAACGAAGAAAATTGGAAGGACCATAGAATTATTCTTTTACACTCTGTCTAACTCGCTTAGCGAGCAAGCACACGCTGCAGCGAGCTTAGCAGGCTGCTGCTACTGCTTGTTGCAACACGGGTCTCTGTTCAGTCATTTTTAGCTATGGTGAACAGTCTCAAACCCCCTTCATCTATCTTATCATTCTACTTTCTGAGTTTTAGTATAAACCATTCCAAGCTACCTTGTGAGCATAAGAGTTGTTAAGGAGTTACGTTTGAAATGATATTAGGATTAGAAGACGATAAGAAATTGGACTGAGTGCACCTTTCCTTTAGAGACCAATAAGTATAGTGGCACTATTAGGAACTCAATCGTAACCGAAGCAACCATTAGAATCCTTGTAGTCCGTATCCGTACCCGGGAAAACATATTAAGTTCAATCATTTATAGGAATCTGAATTAGCAACCCAGTGTGGTGAACCTAATAGATAACACCATAGTAGAAGTTCAAATCGAACCATCCGTATGTGAGAAACCCAATTAGGACAAAAGCACATTCCAGTATCTCCTCAAGCCGCCTTATTAAGTTACCAACTAGAATGTCCTTAATTAGGCTACTCTTACCTTTCAAACTCGTGAGAACATTTCTACCTCGCTACCAAGAAACAATCTACATCTAGCATAAGAGTTAGGAACTTCCTTTCCAATCACATCAGTCTTTAGCAGTATATCCAGCAAACTTTAGAGACCCAAACATAAATTAGATCAACAGATAGAAGTCCATAGGACATTTTGAGGGCCTTCAATAGAATTCCGGAAACACTACCACCGAATAGTTTAGCAACCAAACCAATAATTGGACCTTGTCACATAAGTATAACCTTGACTCACATCAAAGCTAAAATTCTTCCCTAGCAATACCGTCGCCTAAATAGGTTTGTTAAGACCGTTACAATTAAGTATTTATAGACTAGTAACCCAACACTTCTGATCATTTGATTACCCCGGTAGGAATAGAGAAATCTTAGCACTTATACCTTAATAATTTCTAATCGCAAAACCTATTAAGTAAACACATAAGATAACCACCTCTAGATGTCATCAATAGGACCAGGTTATCGCTCCATACCTGAAATTACATCGAATCATCATAGGTTAGATTTTGATTAGTAAATAGCAATTGAGAGTGCCTTAACACAATAAGCCACCAAGGTCAACCCGTCTTAGCCTTGCCACTAGATAGTTAGAGATCGATAATTCAGATTAATACCAGTTTAACCTTAATAGAACACTCTCTTTTGACCACCCAGCTGAGAAGTGAACAGGATCAGTAGTCGTGCCTCGAGAGTTGCTCATCAGTTGTCCTTAGGTTAGTAATTCAATATTACAGACCAGTTAGTTAGCCGGTTGAGGTTAGATTTGGCCAGCCATATTCTACCACTAGCGTAATACCGTATAGCATGGAACGCGACTTGATAAATCAAATTCAACATTAGTTCGACCAGTCACCAAGCAAGTTCCTATATTAGGACCTTTGAAATAAGAAGACCGGTAAGATTAGTTAACCAGCCAATTAGAACACCATTTAGGATGTTAATGCTAGATATAGGTGATGCAGAGCCACCATTTCCATGCAAAACCAATATTAGTAGCAGGCCGTAGTAGTCATCAAACACCTAGATCAATCTTTAGGCATATGTTAGTTACGCAGGAACAAGTAGCTAGATTTAACTTTAACATCAGCCAACACCGCATTCCCTCATAACTAAACATTCTAATTTAGAGTCTATGTGAATCAGTTGGACCTACCGCTGAGAAGTTGTTAGCAAGAAACATTGAGTGGAAACGTAGTTGTCCTAACCTAAGAGAACTGATAGGAGAATTAGGATTGTAGAAATGAGTATAAACCAGTGGAAGACGAATCTTCAATTGCCTATTTACCTCTAGAGATCCTATTCCAGCGGAGTCTTTGACCCGAACAATGCCCAATTCAATATTCGCAAGTTTGGGAACAACAAGAACGTGTGTATTCTCTAACTCGTCTAATCACGCCTCGGTTGGATAAATTCTTCACGTGCCTTAAAGGCTTGACAACTACGTGTTATACCTAAATTCTATTTAGGGTGCAAACTTTTCAAAATTTCTCGAAGCCGACTCAGTACATCAAGGGTGCTTAGTGTCACACTTAAGTAACCACATTAAGTGTCTTCAGTTTCCAGTTGTGTTATTATTAGCAAAAAAAAAAATCCACTTGCGGAAGTTAATTATTCTTTAGAAGGTCAAGAATACTTTCAGTTTCGTTTCTTGCTCGCTCTATTGATCTGTCAATCAACCTACTTCAAAACCACCCTAGTAAAACTTACCTAGCTCAGTATCAGAAAATCAGTTAGACCTCGTGCACTTGAACCCAGTAATCTGATCTTCAATAAAGTTAGCTATCTATCCTTCGTAGCCTTATCAGTCGAACTCAGAATTAAGTTTGGACCATCCCTTAAATCAGTGGAATTAAGTTATACCAGTGAAAGCAGTGTTAAGGATTCAAACCTGCTAACTCCGTGCTCCTAACCATGTAAGATCAATATGTTAACCTTGAGTGTCTCTGCCCGAACATTCCGACTTTCCATGATTCAATTCCTATAATCTCGTGAGATCAAGTATAGAAGCCTGAACGCCTGAACTAGAACTTTCCAATTCTTAGTTTAGTTGTCAGTAATTAGTCAGTGTAAGTGTAAGAGTTAATTACTCGCTTGGAGTAATGTGCCATCCTCATTTGGAAACCCCTTTCTTAACCGAGTGATCTGTTAAGATAATTCAGTTAACCGTTCTAAAGCCAAACCATTCGATTCAGCCTTAGCGTTACAAATCCAGACCTTATGCTTCCAACTGGCCAAGTTCCATACATTAGTTACCAGCGAAGGACTTCGAACAAGTCTGACCTGTAACCCTGAGAATGATCTGAACCTAAGTGCGTTCGCGTGTTAAATGTACAACTCGATCATCGTGATTTGTCGGGATGGATAGAGATTGTAAGTGGGATTTTATCGGACAACTATAAGTTCGTCTATGAATGAGTCCAACTCATTGGCAGAAGAACCAGTAGTGTTTGGACAATTTTCCACTCGTTTTATATTTCGATCGATTCTAGAGTAACTACACAACACGTGATACAGAAATACATATAACATGTCAAGCGTGGTGGTGTTTAGAAAGGAGAAGCGACAAAATGTCTGAGAGAATTGGATATGACAATATCAATACCAGACCAGATACCGACCCTCTAAACCAGTCGGAACTGAAACTAATTCCATTGGGAATGGAAGAAGTGTAATGGTAGTAGAAGTTGAATCAGAGTGCGCAGCACTGAAACCTTTGAGAATGTGAGAATAACCTTTCGCCAGAACCTTAAGAGAGGAAAGTTTTATTCCAAGGGGTTGAATGCGTCAAACTGAAGAATAGACGAAGTGTAGTTTCGGATGCAGACTTAACAACCTACCCTGATGTGGAATGAAGAAGTTTGAATTTCGAGGACGAAATTTCTTTAAGGGGGGTAGATTGTAACATCCCAATTTTTATTAATAGGAAAAAATTACAAGGTAAAGCTCTTAACTTCATGTTTATTAAAATGTACCACAAATGAAGATGATTGGTCTTAATTAACCTTTGAAGGGCAAAGTTGTAAATTTATTAAGAGGGGTATTTAATGGTTTAGACACTCCAAGATTATTCATTTTTCTCTCCAAATTCACTTTCAGTAAGTTTAGCACTACCTCTCCTCTCTCTTCACGCCATAAACCTCAGCCACCACCCCATTACTTAGTTTGTTCTATTTAAACTCAAGCAACAAGTCAACTCCTTCATTTTTCTAATTACTACTTCACCAAATGTGAGAGTAAGGAAGCTACCACTTGCCTCTTGTCTTCTCCCTCTCGTGACCGAACAGCAACAACAACTCATCAATTTGTGTCCCAATTCTTGTTGAATTTAACATGCAAAGATCCAACCTTCCTCGCCAAACCGTTCGTATCATAAAGAGGTAAGTTAGCACCTAGATCCTTCTCTTTGTCTCAAATTCGTGCTCCTACTTTCCACCCTTATAACCAGAAATTCTGTTTGGTCTTGCATGCATGAGAATCAAGTTGGTTATGGGTTGTTCTTGAACATAAAGAATGGAAGCAAAGTGGAGTTTCAAGTTCAACACTTTTCCAAATCTGTCCATTCCGGTTCGTGGGTGTAGCTGAAGAGTTTGTAGCTGTTGTAGAGCCCAGGAATCAAGCCTAAAGCTTCAATTCCAGGTGGGTTCTTAGGCTAGGTAGTTAGATTTCCCCAATTTTATGAACTATGCATGTTAACCTAGGAAATTAGGAAAATCTTGTGTGAGGGGAAATAACCCCCAATTTTCCCTCCATTCTGTCATATATTATGTCTATTATGTGATTGCACTGTTTTAAAAGAGGATTGTAAGTGATTTCATTTCAAAATTATCAAAATTCGTAAAACATAGTGTTTTCTGCAGAAACTCGCCACGGCGAGCATTCATGGCGAGTTAACAACTTCTGGGCTGATGAAACTCGCCATGGCGAGCGTTTGCTCGCCTCGCGAGCTGATTTAGGCCAGAACCAGTTTACTCGCCATGGCGAGCAGATTTCTCGCCATGGCGAGATTGTGCAGGAAATTTTACCAGTTTACTCGACATGGCGAACAGAATTCTCGCCATGACGAGCTGTAGCAGAATTAACTCAACTTTTCAATTTTTCCAAAAACTGATCACTCGTTTTATATCCTCTATTACTACAGATGTTTTTGCAATTATGTAATTAATATAATGTTTCACAGGAGGTCAAACACAATTGGAATCTTAGGGTATAACTTAGGAAATTTAGTTTGTATGCTCCCCGGGTTTTGGGATATTTACGGTAGTATGAACAATATTAGTTACAGTCACTTAGGAGCGATTTTGTGATATCGCGCTATGGACTCCCAATGGGATAATCCATTAGGATACGTTATTGTGAGCTGCATGTCGTGACCGAATCGGTTGACGGATATGGCAGGCCTCTGAAACATGCTCACCTCAGAGTGTCCTTGTGTTTAAAATGAATAAGAGTTTTTATCTGTGTTACACCTTTAATTTTAGTATTATGTTATGATTATGTATATGCTAGAATGTTATGACTGTTTAGGATTTCCCGGTGTAGTCACCTCTAGGAGGGTAGTAGGACTCACTGAGGCTTAGTAGTCTCACCCCACTCCAAACCAATTTTTTAGGTAGACAGGTTAACTGGAGCAAGGACCAGGACGGAGCTGATGTTGGAGCTGAGCTTGATTCATCAGACTTGAAGACTTTAGTCTTCCTTTTTGTTTTAGTTTAATTCTGTTTATCCTAGAATCTTATTTGTTTCCCCTGTATTCTTATAATTCATTAAAGGATTTAAGAACTTCTTGTAATTTGGTTGTTTTAACTCGTTAATTTTTGTACTCAGATTCCATTATTTATGTCTTGACTAAATATTCTAGATGTTTTAGTTGGGGCGTTATACATTTCTTCCATTTGAGTCTTCTATTTATACTTGAAGGAAGATGATGACCGTTGCAGAGAGATAAGGTGCCAGCTGAAATTTTACTCGTACAATTGTAATAGCTGTAGTTGCCTTCTTTGGAAAATATCTTCAATTCCACTACCTTGCTATTTGAATTATCACTCATCCATTTTGAGTAATAATAGTACAATAGTACGATCCTCAAATGCGCTCCACTTATGGTTAAGGTTAACGTTGTACCAACGAATATTCCTTCCTGTGGATGTGACAGAGCCTTGAAGTAGATTGTTCTCCAATCATTGATTCTGATTCTGTCAGTTCTTGAGTGACGTAAATTCCTTTTGCTCCTGGTGCTGTTGTCATAGCTTCTTAAGGTCCTCAGCTTCTGAGTCCTTCAGAACCTTGTTTTTGTTCCCAGAGTCACTTTCTTCAGCACGCAAAATTTAAGCTTCTGATGAACAGTGATGTGCCTTCAGAGCTTGTTTAACTGGCTTCTCTGCTATTATTCATAGTGCTTCTGAACTAATTTTAACTTGTAATTCTGCACACTAGAATAATTATTAGTAATTCCAATTGCAATTTTAATACTTTGTTATCATCAAAACCACTTCAAAAATTAGAGGTTCATGTCAAACCCACTTTGTTCCAACACAAACATGCAGTATTTACCACCAAATCCTTAGCAGGAGTCAAGACATTCAAATCAAACGGAAGCATAGAAACATTCAAACTCAAACGATTTGCACAAGCCAAAGATATGAATGAGTGGGTTGCCCCCGTGTCAATCAAAGCAGTTAAAGAATTACCTGCGATGTGACAGCTCTCGTGGATGGCATTGCTAGCCTGCCCACTCAACTCAGTGCGCATACAGTAAGCCCGTGCCTTTGCCACAGGTCTGACACCATGTGAGCCTTGTGCCACATTTGCTGACGGCCCGGTCTTCGGGGCTCTGCAATCTCTAGCAAAGTGTCCCGGCTTCTTACAATTGTAGCAGGTGTTTTCCCCCTTCGGTTGCGTGCACTCATTAGCAAAATGCCCCGCTTCTCCACAGTTGTAGCAAGTCCCCTTACTACCATCAGATTTTCCCCGGGTCCCTTGATTCACCGATCGGCCCGGTCCCCTGTTATTCTAAGGGCGGTTGTAAGGCTTACTACCTTGTTTCCCACGATTCTAACTTTGACTCGGACCACTCGAACGACTTGGTCCCCCAGCACTAAAATTCCCTTGGCGGTTCACCCGCTTATTCTTCATGTCTTCCACCTCTTGACATTTCTCCACTAACACTTGAAACTGTCGGATACCCAATGGCACAACCGCATCCTGCAGTTCGTACCTCAGCCCATCTTGGAAGCGACGGCACATATAATCCTCATCTATCTCATCCCTAAAGAAGCGGAAGAAACGGGATAGGGATTCAAACTTCTTGGCATATGCTTCAACATTCATGCCCGCTTGCCTTAGCCTCAGAAACTCTTCCCCATACCTTTCCCTAGCAGTCTCGGGAAAGTACTTGGCTAAAAACCTCCGCGTGAAGTTCTCCCAACTTAATTCTTCATGAACATTCTCCATGATCAGTCGGGTGTTCCTCCACCAATACTCAGAACCCCCTAGTAACTGATAGGTAGCTAAGACTACTTTCTCCCCTTCTGGACAATGAATTGCCCCGAAAATCCTCTCCACAGATTGAAGCCATAAATCAGCAGTTTCCGGACCTCCCTCCCCATTAAACTTTGGAGGAGTTTGGTGGTTGAAACTTGAAAGAAGTCTAAATCCAGCAGTAAGTATTTCCCTTTTGCGCTTTTCCAGATCTCTCTGCGCCTTAGCATGGCTCTGAGCAGTCATAGCCGCTGCCATTGTATGCATGGCATAAGCCATCTGATTCACATCAACATTGTCGCCCATAGGTACTGTAGGTGCCCTTCTTGGAGGCATTCAATTTCTGCACAATACCAATTCTGATTAGATTCCTTATCCAAACATTTCTGAGTCTCAACAGAAAATCTCATTCAACGGTTACTAACTCACAACCCGACACAGAACAAACACTAGAACTGACACTACTCTAGCTATGTTCTAACCGACTCTGGACTAACGACTCAAGTATACACTTTCCCTTTGAAGATTTAAAGCCGTGCTCTGATACCAATTGTAACAACCCGTTTTTCAAAGGCCAGAAAAGGCATTATTATTTTATTTTTTTTCTTACACATCAGAGTTACGCATAAAAGATTTTAAATGAGCCGGCATTCAAATATACAAAGAACTCATTACCATAGGTGCTTCGACAAGCAAAGTGTATTCCGGAATAATTACAATCCAAGTCTAAGTATTCAAATACTTACAACAAAACAAGTTGGAATCCTATGCCTAAACCCAAAAAACACGGTGTACAACCCACACCGGCGCATAGTCTAACTAAGCTAAGGCTCCAACATCTCACTGGGGCATGGAACAACCACCGTCGTCACCACGACCTAGCCCATCATCTGGGTGGGATGAGCCCGCAAATGAAAGAAAAGGTCACCACAAAAATACAAGTATGGATATATATAATCGGTGCGAAAGATGTACACATAGCAAATTTCCACATACATAAGAGAAAGCTCTTAATCTCAAAAGTAATTCCCACCAACGGGTTTATATAAATAAATCACCAATCCTAATGCAGACTTCTACAATGGGTGTGACAACCAATCACTGGTTCACCACATGCATGATTTTCGGAAATTAACCTCTCCTCGAAGAGTCGTGGGGTAGGCAAAGCCACACAAAAATATACGTACCCGCACTAAAAAGCCACAAAGGGCAGGCGAAGCCACACAGACAAACACCAGGTGAAGCCACACAGTCAAACACCAACTCAATAAAATCCAGTCGGATTTGGCGAAGCCACACAGTCAAACGCCCGGTACGTATGCAAAGTCACACAGACATACACCTAGGCACGCAACTATGAAATGCATGGCATATATTCTCTTTGGCATATACAGGATAGTCACACAGACAAAATCCCCGCGTAGTCCTATCCGACGCACGCATTCATACATGCTCATGCAACCAAACACTTAGCCTAAAGCCTATGCACAAACCATCACAACCTACATACATTTTCCTAATCATATGTAAATTGCACACGTATTTATAACCACGTTCTCATCAACGAGAATACATAAGTACAAACATGCCAAAACACACAGCAAATGCATAACAGCAAAACCAAACATGTCGTAACCGTTTTAAAAGATGGAAATAAAGTGGAGCCCTTACCTCGGCAAGCTTCCGTTTACTAAAACTCATCCAAACAACACAACGCGCTTCCTAAAACAAGCAGCGTATTATCAATACATTGTTTTCCAACCAATCGTATTGAAACTAAACCAAAAACCCCCAAAAACCTAAAGGTTCCTAAGGAAAATCCACTCTTTCGGATATCATACCAAAAACTACCGTATTGATCAACCACCATGAGTTATTTGTACTATTTTTAGGACCCAAAACAATAGTCAAAAGTCTTAAATAATTTGAAATGTGAAATGACCGTTTTCTTGTGTTACAAGTTACGTACTTTCCGAGTACCCGAAAAACCCGTTTCCAATCCCCGCCACTTCCATAAATTAATAAAAAGGGATTAGAAAGTTAAAAACCAAGTTTAGAAATCAGAATCCAAAATTTCAACTCTCAGAGCTCGCCCTGGCGAGTTGGCAGCGAGTGAAGGCAGTGAAGACAGGTCTCACTCGCTGTGGAGCTCGCCCTGGCGTGTTCAAGACCTGTGACGCTCGCCCCAGCGAGTTAACACTCGCCCGGCGAGTTGCACCTGTCATGACAGCAAAAACAGCAACTCACACCACCTTTTTCCAACCAAGCCTAGTTTGATTCTATTAGTTCCCAACACCTTTTCAAGGCACAAAAGCAAACCATTTTCCTAAGCAAGCAATACATTCCCGAAAGCATGTTGGTTGCTTCGAGTGCAAATTATTTGGTTTTCATTTCCAAAATCAAAACCAAACCCAAGCACAAGTTTTATTACGGGCCTCAACCGACCGGTAATCATTTTCAAACATGTTTTCTAGGCAAAAGCAACGCCACATAACACAAGAGTTTTAAACCACTTTGACCCCAAAAACACCACACAAAACACTTAGGAAATATATTCATAAACCCCAAAATATTTTTCATCGGATTTTCTAAAACAAAACCATGCAACACCATTCCCTTTCGCCTAAAGGTTCAAAAACAACGTTTCTTTTCAAAACCTTACAACTTAACCACATGTTATTGATCAATACATAACCAACCCAAAACCCTAACTTTTCTCATGAGATTTTTCACCAACTCATGGAAAACAAAAATAACAAAGCCTACACATGCTTCTCTAAACCTCATGAACAACATTCATGAAACAAAAACCATGTAAAGTAACATTTCCTAACAAACCCTCATGGGAACAAAAACCCAAAAACCTCTAAACTCTATAAGTCTACCAACCTAGGAGATGAGAAGAGAGGGTTACCTTTAGCAAGTGATTCTCTACAAAATCCCTTTGATCCTACAAGCTTGAAATGGAGTGAAATGGTGAAGAATGAAAAATTTGTGAAGGTTAGAAAGTAATGGAGTCACACGTGAAAGAGAGAAAGAAAAGAGAGATTTGTGATGTTTTCTAAGTCCACAAAGTCACCAAACCTCCTTACTATGCCAAAGGCTCTTGATCACCTATCCACCCTTGGATCAAAGTCAAAAGTCCAAGCTTAAACCCTAGTCATTGGATCAAATTGCTTTATGGATAAACACAAGATTTAATCAAATCTTCCAAAACCAGACACGTACTCAGCTCTCGCGCGTCGCGACGAACGTAAATCGCAAAAACATAAAAACTACGGAAAGAACGTCCAACGTTAAACATTTCCAAAACTTATCGTCGAATCTTTTTCCGCGACTGTAATTTTCTTCCATACCTTAGAAAATTATTCTCAGAACATAACCTCACTCACGCAGATATATAAAACTCCCATCCGAAACCTCACTTAAAACAGACGCAGTAAGATTTTACATCCGCGGGTAAAATCCTACTCGTTTTTCCAAAAACAAGAATAATCCAAAACTCGTTATTCTAAATCCACATCAACCTTCTTATTCACAAAAGAGGATTACAAGACAAAAGTCTGTGCCTTTACAGCGCACGAGCCCAAAACAGATTCAATTACAGCAAAACCTAATAATTACACGATGTTTCACAACACGAACACATCGGAACCCTAATATTCCTTAAACCAACTATACAATGAAATCTTGGGTCTTACACTTTTCCATCTATTAATATCATATCTACAGTGAAAACTTTCTTCCGGCCTAAAAATAAAAAAGAAATATACAATAATCATAGTTCAATTGAAGAACCAACAATATTAAACTTTAGTTTATTCTAGAAAAAACAACTTTAGTATACATGAACACGGTATTATGAATAGCACCATCATAGAAATGCGCTCAAAGATATATTTACATGAGCTATCATTTTTGATAGACTTCTCGAGCATCAAGGATGCAACAAAGGCAAAAAATATAGAATCCTCTTTTATCCTCTCCTAATTCACATGATAGAAATTGTAATTTTCATATTAAGAAATAAAAGAAAATGTGAAAGAAAGTTAGAAAAGTAGACTAATATAAATCATATAAATAAATAAAAAATAGGGCTAAAATATTTCATAAATCTAAGAGTAACCTACACCGCTATGTAAAAATCAATAAATATTCATGAGATTAAAAGAGAAAAAGGGAAAAAAACTTATAATATAAAATTGAAAAGGTACCATTCAATAGTTGCATATTGAAATGACAATGACCAAAATCTCAAATTTATAAATCAAACAATTACAATTTACAAATCTAATGACCTGAAAAGATGCATGTAAATTATTAGAATTGATGTCTTGAAAGATTATGAGAACATATAAAAATATTACAAAAACCAATGCTTGGAAAAAATGCATCCTCTAATCTAAAGAGAGTTATTTTAAGGGATAGACAAAATATACCTCATAAATTCTCCTTCAAATCTTCCTTAGATTTTTTTTTCTTCATATTTTAAATATTCTTCTTCGACTTTTGAACCTGCATAATCATGTAAAAAAGTGAAACACAATTTTAATACAAAATTAAAGAGTATAACCTCAAAGTTGTTTAGAGTGAGAGATGAAGACCCAAACCAAAAATTTTATATACAAAAAGTTAGATGAATTGAGGATGAAAAATCCAATAGCATTATATAAGATAAGAAGTAGGAGATCATTATATAATTAATAGATCATATGTTATAATCTTTCAACTCCATAACCAATTATAAATAGTTATATTCTAAAGATCAATTAGTTCTTCTTGTTCAGGTATCAATACATTGAATACACAAATAGAATGTTTTGCATGAAAAAGGTTGGTGAATTTGAAAATTTTGAAGTTAACATTTTATACACTTTTGAATTGATTAATACGGAGTGTAAAAAAATCTGAAAAGTTGAGTGAACATTTTTTTCCTCACGAAGTTAAAGGCAGAAAATCCATTTCGTTTATCGGTCCAAGTATTACCTTCAGAATAAATGGTTATCGGTCTAGGTGACAGGTGTCAATCTAGTTGGGATATTTATCGGTAGCTAGATGTGTTTACATGTCTCTAATTTATAAAGAAACAAAATAAAGTTGTAAATGGCAACCCGAACAAAAGATAGAGAATGCATCAACTTTTATTAACCCAACTTTTTCTTATATTTAAGATCAGAAATAGTATCAACATTTAATCAAAACTAGCAAAGTGGTCAACGATAAGTCGACAGAAAGAAAAAAGAGAGGGTAGGAAGTTAAATCAAGGTCATCAAAATGATGGACATGATTTTTCGGTTACAATAATGATGGGCATGATTAATTCCCAATTGAAAATGATTTGTTTGTACAAGAATGATTAAATGGAGCCCATTGCATAGAACTCCTAATTTTCAATTCCTATATATAGGAGGAGAAAGGATCCTCTCCCGTGCAGTTTCAATTGCAGGGAGTCCAGTAGCTATCTCAGCCATTCATTTCAACTTTTTTCTTTTTTTCTCTCTCTCACCTACCTAAATCAAGGGCTAGGATTGAACTGGACAATAAATTTATGGGAGAGAATCTGTTCTCATATAGGAGGTAGTCCACTGACCAAGTAAACTACTAATTTTCTATTCCTATATAATAAATTTGTGACCGAACAATCGAGATCAGACAGTTTAAATTTGATATTGTTTAATCAAAATCTATTCGAAATTCAACCATCCAAATCTCAATCAAATATAATTTTCTATTCCTATACACGGACCAATATTCTCTCTAGTCACGCACACATTTACCTTATTGTGACCATTCAATCGAGATCTTTAAGAGATCAAAACCAATTTGAAATCTTAACCGTTCAAATCTCAATCAGACGGTCCCACGCATGCACTAGCATTCTAATTTCTCATATATATATATATATATATATATATATATATATATATATATATATATTAGTTTGTACCTTGTGGAAATATCAAAGAAAAATGGCTCGTTATGGTTCAAGATTGGTAGTGCCTGTTGACTTGAAGAAGAAACCATGGGAGCAGGAACTGCCTCTTCACAACCGGTGGCATCCAGAGATACCTCCAGTTGCAGAGGCTACAACCGGTGAACTTTTTAGAGTTGAGATGATAGATTTCAGTGGAGGTGCTATCACTCAGAATTATACTGCTGAAGATGCCAAGCACGTTGATCTCTCTGCTGTGAGTTCTCTATTCATCATTTCTCTGTGTTAAAGTATAAAATTATTCTTTTACTTTATTTCCATATCCAGAGTGTTTTAATTTTTATAAATATCCAATCAAAATGATTAGCTTAAACTAGTTTTTTTTTATACGCATTTAGCTCAAACTAGTTAATACCACTAAAATCTTTATACTACCGTAATTTTATTGGTCTAGTTGAAACTTAACTTGAATCCCTTCTGCAAAGTCGGAAGTTCGGATTTTGTAAATAAAAATAATATAGTATTTTTTCTTACAAGAAAAATAATATAGTTGAAACGAGAGATTTTCACTAAAAATGGCCAACCAAATTTTCTGGTAAAAATTAATCATTAGTAAAATTAACATATATAATATACTGTATTTTGTACTAGTACCAAATTAGTTAGTTATACGGTTATACCAAAAATTAGTTAGTTATACGGTTATACTGTATTCAAACCATCAAATTTAATCTATAATTACATCCTAAGAAATATGGATATTGAATATGCACCACATTGAACCCATTGTTTGGGATATTAAAAAAATGATAATATAAATCCACATAACAACAATTCAAGTCCAGTGTTATCTGGTCCTTCACTTAAAATGTTTCCACTTTCCACGTAATAATTCAATGGAAAACTGGTCCCATTTCTTAGATAAATGCCAAACACTGCTATAAAACAATATCTAGAGTGCAGACCAAGTCCAACATATGTTTCCAAAATCACTGTACATATTTCTCCATGGCTCCATCAACTCCAAGACTAGCTGTGCCAATAGACCTGAAAAAGAAGCCATGGGAACAAAAACTTCCTCTTCATAATCGATGGCACCCTGATATACCTCCTGTGGTAGATGTTACTACTGGTGAAATCTTTAGAGTTGAGATGGTAGATTGGACAGGAGGTGCTATTAAGGATGACAATTCAGCACTTGACATAAAACTTGTAGATCTCTCAGTTGTAAGATCATCTCCTCTCCGAATTTGTATTTCTTAACCGATTTCAATTATTAGATCAAGATTGTTACTCGTGTTTTGTTGTGTATGACTAATAGTTTACTGATAAGTGGTCAGGCTGACCGAGTTGGACGAAATATAACATGTGAACTATATATATGTTTTTCTTTTTTTGGAAATTAATTTTGGATGTTGGGGGTAAATGGGCCAGGTCCATCATCTTAGTGGGCCAATAAGAATTGTGGACAATGAAGGCATCCCGGCCCATCCTGGAGATTTGCTTGCTGTTGAAATATGCAACTTGGGTCCTCTTCCTGGTGATGAATGGGGCTTTACAGCAACATTTGACAGAGAAAATGGAGGTGGTTTTTTGACAGACCATTTTCCTCATGCCACAAAAGCTATTTGGTACTTTGAAGGAATATATGCTTATTCTCCTCAGATACCAGGTGAAAGGACTAATATATACCTTTTGGTTTATATACTTTTCTTGCTGAGACAGATGCCTAACTTTGTAAATTATACGACTATAATGGAATGAAAATAACTTAAGAGACCAAAATGAAACCTAGTTAAGAATAATTGAACGAACCAATGTGTAATTTAGCTAGAAATTAATGAACAAATGAGTAATTTAGCTAGTTAAAATGGATTATACAAGGCACTTTCTACATGTTTTGTCACTCATGTGTGATCATTTTTGTTGGACAGGAGTGAGGTTTCCAGGCATAACACACCCAGGTATAATTGGAACTGCACCATCAATGGAACTCCTAAACATATGGAATGAAAGAGAAAGAGATGTTGAAGGAAATGGTCTTCAGTCTCTCAAACTATGTGAGGTTTTGCATAGTAGACCCTTGGCAAATTTACCAACAACTAAAAGTTGTCTCCTTGGAAAGGTAATAAATAAATATGTATTGATATCAGTGTCCTATATTTTTTACATTAGCAATGTCGACGTGATGCAAATCCAAATAACAATGGGAGAAGATTACCTTTATATTATTTTGAGGCCCTTTTCTTTACATGGTTGTAGATTGAAAAAGGTAGTGATCAATGGGAGAAGATTGCAAGGGAAGCAGCAAGAACAATACCGGGAAGAGAAAACGGCGGAAATTGTGACATAAAAAATTTAAGCAGAGGTTCAAAAGTATACCTTCCTGTTTTTGTAGAAGGAGCAAATCTCAGCACTGGTGACATGCATTTTTCACAGGGTGATGGTGAGGTCTCATTATGTGGTGCAATAGAAATGAGTGGTTTCTTGGAACTCAAGTTAGTATAGAACTTACATTAATTCAAATCTTATCAAACTTATTTTGTTCCATCCTTACAATTAAATTGATACCCTTTTATTTTTATGTCATCATCAGGTGTGACATTATAAGGGGAGGAATGAAAGAGTACCTTACACCAATGGGTCCCACTCCCCTTCATGTCAACCCAATATTTGAGATAGGCCCTGTTGAACCAAGATTCTCAGAGTGGTTAGTGTTTGAAGGCATTAGTGTGGATGAAAGTGGGAAGCAACACTACCTAGATGCAAGTGTTGCTTACAAACGAGCAGTGCTTAATGCTATTGATTACATATCCAAATTTGGATACTCCAAAGAACAGGTTTAACTACGCAACACTAAAATGTCCAAGCATATGTTATTTTCCTCACTATGAAAATAATTTAATTTACATGAACATTATAATGTGATTTGATTGTATGCATCTCTGAAAGAGTTTTCGTGCATAGAAATTTATATCTATGAAAAAAAAGGATTAAGTATGTTATATACTTATATCACAAAAGACAATAAAAATGCAACCTATAAGTCTAATTGCTATGTCTTGAAAATTATTCAGGTTTACCTGCTACTATCTTGTTGTCCTTGTGAAGGAAGAATATCTGGAATTGTTGATGCTCCCAATGCTTGTGCAACACTAGCCATCCCAACAGCTATATTTGATCAGGTAAATATATAACAAAATACAGCATGCCTATTGCAAGATTTGTAACAAAATTACCAATTATACAAGGATGCTTGATTTTTATTATTGTGCGTTTGATCTGCTAAAAAATAAGAAATTGGATAAGACAATTTCAGTTGTATTGTGTTTGATTTTAAAACTGTTCTTGAGAATGGACAAGTTAGGACTAAGGGACCAGACAAAAATTGAAACTTTTGTCCCTCATTGAACCATGAGGCAACTTTTTGTCCTCAACACAAGTTGTTCAAAATACTAAAATAAATTTTTGTCCACTGAACATCATACAAGGCCAAATTTGTCCAATATTTAAATGTTGGTCACTGTATTGTTTTATCCAGTACTATTTTGTCCGATACTTACATTTCACAGATCAAACATTGCACTTATAATAATATATATATGTGGCTTGATGTTTTTGCAGGATATTCGTCCTAAAAATAACAAGGTACCAGTTGGACCCCGTCTTGTTAGGAAACCAGATGTCTTCAAATGCACTTATGATGGAAACTTGCCCATCACTAAAAATCTCAGTGCCTCATCGTGATTTGTATTATAGTTTGGATTTAAATCTCATGAGTTTATAACATATTCCAGAATCTTTATGATTTACTACTAGTATGCCATAAAAATAAAGCTCGTTGGAAACATTTGGACATTTGTATTGTATGAACTGTTTCAGAATGAATTGTTGAAATAAAGTCAGGAACTTGTGGCATGGTTGGGTTAAATTTATTTTCGATTTAGTCATTGTTTGATTCCACATTCAAGGCGAAGCTACCTTAATATGTACCTTCATATTCACCACGTTTCTATATATGGACTTTCACCAATGTCAAACACATACTTAAACTTGAACTGGCACCGACATCGGACAATTAGACATGTTAGAGCATCCACATCAATGTCACTCATGTGGGTGGTATAAATGGGTCTCACATAATATATTACATTAATTTACACTTTTCAACTATTTAAACCACTCAACCATACTTTTTAAATATTCATACCACTCATCCAAAATTATAACATGAACCCCACAAACTTCCCTTTTGGCTTAAACTTCCCTTCTTCAATTGTTTGAATACAAGGGCAATTCTAGCATGGGTGAGTGTCATAGGTCTCCCACCATGAGAGAGTTATTTTGACCCTTAGATTATGAAGGTCTACAATAAACCATAATAAACTTTTTACATTGTATTCTAATCTATAATATATATTTTTTGGAAACTCTCAAATATATTTTTTCTTTGTGGAAACTCTCAAATATTATATATTTTTTTTAGAAACTTTTTTTTATTCTTATTTTAGAAACTCTCACAAATATTATTTTAGAAACTTTTTGTCGAGAGAGATATGAATAAAATTCATAAAATGTAGTTGACAGTTTCATTTATCAAAAAAAAAATCATAAACTTTTCAAATTTTTTTTAATGAATAAAATTTTCAAATTAAAATTTTAAATCAATAATATCTATTTGAAAGATTATATTTTTCTTTAAAAAATAATAATAATCTGTAAATTTTTATTTGAAAGATTTTATTTTTCTAGAATTCACACATAAGTTATTAAAAACAACAGAAACAATCTGAGAATTCCTGGAATCGAGAATTCCAAGAATTTTCTGAAAGAATTTTGGATTAAAAACAAAAGAAACAATTTGAGAATTCTCAGAATGTTTTCGAGAAAAAATACTTGAAATGTTTTCGAGAAAAAAGTTCCGAAAAAATTTCCGAGAAAAAAATCTCGAAATTATTGAGAAAAAATACTCAAAAAGTTCTCGAGAAAAAAAACTCGAAAAGTTTTCAAGAAAAAATACTTGAAAAGTTTTCGAGAAAAAATATTCGAAAAGTTTACGAGAAAAAATACTCGAAACATTTTCGACAAAAAATACTCGAAATATTTTCGAGAAAAAAGTTCCGAAAAAGTTTCCGAGAGAAGTTCTCGAGAAAAAATACTCGAAAAATTTTGGAAAAAAAGACTCGAAAAGTTTTCGAGAAAAAAGTTCCGGAAAAGTTTCTGAGAAAAAATTCTCAAAAAGTTCTCGAGAAAAAAATACTCGAAAAGTTTTCAAGAAAAAATACTCGAAAAGTTTTCGAGAAAAATATTCGAAAAGTTTACGAGAAAAAATACTCGAAAAGTTTACGAGAAAAAATACTCGAAACATTTTCGAGAAAAAATACTCGAAATTTTTCGAGAAAAAAGTTCCGAAAAAGTTTCCGAGAAAAATTCTCGAAAAGTTCTTGAGAAAAAATACTCGAAAAGTTTTGGAGAAAAAATACTCGAAAAGTTTTCGAGAAAAAAGTTCCGGAAAAGTTTTCGAGAAAAAAGTTTCGGAAAAGTTTTTGAGAAAAAATTCTCAAAGAGTTCTCGAGAAAAAAATACTCGAAAAGTTTTCAAAAAAAAATACTCGAAAAGTTTTCGAGAAAAAATAAACGAAAAGTTCACGAGAAAAAATACTCAAAAAAATATATAATATAGATTAGAATACAATGTATAAACTTTATTATGGTTTATTGTAGACCTTCATAATCTAAAGGTTAAAATAATTCTCCCATGGTGGGAGATCTATGACACTCACCCATGGTAGAAGGGAGTGGTTATGGTGCATAAGCGTTTTCCTTATGCACCGTGCATAAATAATAAAAATTACTTAATGCACCCCCCAGATTGCTTAGTACACCCCTCAGATTACTTGGCGCACCCCCCAGATTTCTAGCGCACCCCCTAAATTTCTAATGTACCCCCTAAAAATTTGGGGGGTGCACTAGAAAATTGGGGGGTGCGCTAAGTAATTTTGGGTATTTATGCACAGTGCATAAACATGGCTTATGCACCATAACTTATGCCATGGTAGAATTGGCCTGAATACAAAGGCCTTTGAATAAAAACAAGAAAAAAATTTGTAAAGACACGGTTTCTCTGTTTGACTACGTAGCATTCTAATACCACCCAAAACAATTAAAATAGTGGCAGCCTTACTGACAGAGTTGCCAAACTCTGCTTTACCACCCATGGATAATTATGCTCTTAGATGCTTTGAAATGTCTGCAATGATGAAACTTTTAGTTGTAGTAAATAGGAGTTTTGGAAACTCTAGCGAAATTATGATTAGAGATGTCAATTTGATCATTACTTCATTTGGGATTTAAAGATGGAGAATTTTTTCCGCAGAGATGTGGATGGAGTAAAAAGTCCTCCCAAAGAATGTTGGGCGATGGGGATGAAATTTTATCCCCCGTCCCGTTGATAAAGGTACTACCTTTTATTATTTTTGTAAATAAATTGTTCTTTGGATTATTTTAAAACCTTTTCTATTATTTAAAAATTGAGTAATTTTTAAAACTATTTGTTTTTAAAATAAAGTACTGATTCTTTTAAAATTAGAATTTTTTATAAAAAAATAAATAAAAGACAGATTTTTTAAATCAAAAAATAGATTTTTGAAAATTAAAGTACTGATTCTTTTGCTTTAGGGACTAAAATAAAAAAGATTTGTACATGCAGAGACTAATTTGCAACAAAAAAGATACAGACTAAAATAAAAAATTTATGAACTTACATGGATGAAAATGATGTTTAAGTTTTTCTTTTTAAATAAAAATAAAAAAGAGTGGAGGAAGGTGGCCGGCCGCCAGAGCTTCTCCATCGACTGACGAGTCGACCGCCGGAGCTCCACCGACCGCCGCCGTGATATCGTCGGAGGCCCGGCGTTGACCGACGGCCACCACCACCTGAATTTATTTTATTTTAAATTCTATTAAAGAAAAAGGTTTGGGCTTGGTGAAAAAAAGAGGCTTGGGCTTAATGAAAAAAGAGGCTTGGGCTGTTTTTATTTTTACACCATTTCATTAAAGATAAGGAAAAAAAAATGTTTTTTAAAATAAGAAATAATCTATTTAATTAATTAATAAAAAATATTCTATTTAAAAAGTATAGTAGATGGATTAGATGGATATCCATCCATTTAAAATACCATTATGAAACGATTGGATGAATTATATATTTATTGGATGAATTAGATTAGATTATTTTAATAAAATTTTGATGAATTGTTAATGGATTAATGGATTACTTTGATCCATCCATTAGCAATCCAATCCAAAAATATTCAACCCATCCATTTTGACTCCCCTACTTAATATAGTTTGAAATCATGAGTAAAGATATGCTATATCATAATTAGAATCTCAAACCACTCTGACAATGATAGAAGATGGTGTTCTTTCTATTTATTTTTACACTCCCTTCATTGATCATATAAATATGTTTAAGTCTTATCCACATGAACATATTTTATATTATAATTTATAGATATAGATACTTACTGGTTTCCAACCCACCAAAATTGGCGACTAATCTGCCTCGTGCGTAGAGGCATGCGCACTAGTCAAGCATTGTTTCCCCTGAGGATCGAACTCGGTATTCCCCGGGTACGTCATTGGAAGAAAGTCCTTGCCATTGGAGCAGTGTTTTAAAAACCGGACCGGCCAGTCGGACCGGTTGAACCGGGAACCGAAGGGTAGTCGGTCTGGTTTGGTTATCGGATCAGATATGCTAACAGACCGATGGGAACCGGCATGAACCGGCATGAACCGGAGAAAATCGGCGAACCGGCGATTTGGCCGGTTTAATGCGCAACTTTTTTTTTTTGAAATTTGCATTATTTTTTTTTACACGCATGTTTTTTTTTGGGAACGCTTTTTTTTTTTATAAAAAATTGTCATCAACAAGAATTGAATTGCTGACCTGTGATCCGTAAATGTTTGAACATGCTGCCACTAAATTAAATTGGTCATTTGTGATTATTTTTACTTTGTATTCTTGTATTACAACTATTTTTGTATAAAAAAAAAATTTCTCACAAATTTTATTTTCTTTCAAAAGCATATTTGACATTTTTCATTTTTTGTTTGCCTGATGTTAATTTAATTGTTCAAATCTCATTTTTATATATAATAACTAATGTTTCAGCGGTAAATAAAAACTAATGTTTCTAATTTATTATATTTAAAATTAAAATACGTATGCTATGAATTTTTCTAAGAAATAAAAATAAATAGATGCCTGATTATTGATTCAAGCTAATCTAATTTAAATTAAAAAATAATTGTATGTGTTAAATAATTTAATGCATATGATTATCTTTTATATAGAGTGAATTATATGGCCGAGTTATCTGGTTTAATCCGATTTAATCATGCGGTTCGATCAGGAATTCAGTGGTTCAACCGATAAACCTGTTAACCAGCATCTCACCGGTTCGATGTCCAGTCTGATTTTTAAAACACTGCACCGGTGCCCAAACAACTTGATCATAGATATAGATACTTAATTATTGTGTTTTTTTCCTTTCTAATAAAGATCCTAACAACGAAATTCAAACGCACTAAAAAATAAGTGTTGAAAATTGCGGTTCGAAACCACTACCTAGCATGTCAACTTTTTTTTTTTTTTAACAAGATGGCAAAAAGCCAAGACCTAACATGTAAACTTTCTTTACATTATTTTACACCACAAAGTATTACTTACAATATTCATTTTGCACTCTATTATTTTTTGAATTTAATTTGTGTATATTGATGGTTTAACATTTTTTTATCGTGCATCCAATCAAATCACGAAATCTAGATATTTGTTGAGATATTTTAGGAACAAATTTATTTATTTATTTATTTTAATTTTTTTTTTGAACGGCAAATATAATATATAAAAATCTGATCTCCGTACAAGATGAACAGAGACCAGAAAAAAGAGGCTGCAAACAAAGGCGCCGTATATATGCGGAACACCAATGATAACACCAAAACAGACAACGCCTAAACTCTCCGACCATCAGAGGCCCTCTACCCAAACCCAAAAGGAAACTTCTAGATACTAACTTTCAATCTCGAAGCAAAATTAACTGGCCCATCAGTATCCAAAAGCAGCTCCTTAAGTCAGAAGTTGAAGGGACACCAATAAAAGTAAAATTCAGCGGATACGTCTCAGCTTGCAGACCACCTCCAAAACAGTTAATATCAGTACGATAGAGATTACCCATAAACTAGAAATCTGCAAATCTCAACAGATTTGAACACCATCAGAGACTCGTAGAATCCTGCAAATCTCAGCAGACTTGGAAAACGGTCAGAGAATCTAGTAGCAAAGGGACCTTACGCACAACATCAACCACACACCCACTCAACAAAAGCCACTAACCAACACCTCACCAACCCCAAGACGTCCTATAGGTGCGATAAAACAACTACCGTCAACACGGAATGTCTACGCGCATAACTCTTTCGAGCACAACAGGACAAAAACACCAAAGCTAACTCAAACAGTACCACAACACCTCACCACCTTCACCACGACAGAAGCCACCGCCGGAACTAAAACAAAAGCCACCAAACCACCTGGAACCACAACCACCGCCACGACCAGACCAAAACGTCGGCCACCACTGCAAACAACCCAGATCCGCAAATCTAGAACCATCACCACCCACTGTGTCGCCACGAACGGAGAGTACCGTGCAAACACAAACTCGTCGGAATCAGAGAAAAAACAAAAGATGAAAGAGACTCGCCGGAAACGTAAATAGTGCTAACAGAAACACCAAATCTGTGGCGGATCTGGAGCCACCGCCTTTAGAAACGAAACAAAAAAAGAGCAGTGAAACATAACAAAAACAGAGCAAAAACGAACAGAGATAAAACGAAACAAAAGCGAACTGAAACAAAAACAAACAGAGAAAAACGAACAAAAACGAATGGAGAGGAACATGGACAGAACAAAAACGAACAGAGAAGCAAAAAACGAACAGTGAAACGATACAAAAACAGAGGACAAAACACGTAGCTCCGGCACCGGTCCGACAAACCTCCGCCATAAGCACCGCTGCGAACGGAGAAGAAGGAGAACGCAACACCAAGACTTAACCAGCAACCACAGCCTAAGAAACGCGATCCAGATCTGAGCGACAAGGTCGTGATTCTATTTGGATTTTTAGGGATTTAGTCGGCGCAAAAAACGGTGGTACGGAGCAAAAATCTCATCGCACCACCACCAGAAACACTACATTACGATGGCTTTGTTTGGATTGTGAGGTTTTTGGCCGGCGCTATTTCTGGTTCAAGAGACTAGAGAGAGGTCTGAGAGTTTCTAGAGAGAGAGATAAGAAGTTTTTAGGAACAAATTTATTAAAGTGGTATTATGATGTAATTTGATTGGATGCATGTGTAAAAATATTTACATTGTAACAAATAATTCTCTTATTTTCTTTGGTAAGTTTTTGTACTCTAGTATTTGCACTATTTGCAAAAATATAAACATTTATTCCTAATTATTCTTTTCAAAATTAAATAGTACAACATTAGTCTTTTTATATATTGTTTACCTATCCTTAATTATTTTCTGTCATAAAAAAAAAATTTGTGTATGTTTGGTTCCACTTCTGGAGCAGCCAGAATTGATTCTGACTTGTTTGGTTTCTCAAAAGTAGAATTGATTCTGCCTCCAGAATTGGTTCTACTTGAAGCTAGAAATCGTAGCTTCTGCTTATAGAATTGATTTTTACACTCAAATTTTTTGTTCAACTCACTTTTACATGAATATATCCAAACATAAACTACCTTAACTTAAAATCAATTTTGGTCAGAATCAATTTTACAGAATCAATTCTATCAAAATCAATTATCGTCACCGCAGAACCAAACATACACTTTACACTTTGTTTTTTCTTTGCTGAGCCTTAATTATTTCCCCTTCTTGTTTTCAATTTAATGGCCATAAGACAATTCCAATTGAACTTCTCGCGCGATAGATTGGTCTTTCTCTTTCCAACATCTCAATCTTTCTTCTTTTACTTTTGTAATTAATTAATAAAAAATTCCCCAAATCTCTTCTCTTTTTTTCCCTCTTCTTTCTTCCTCCGCCGTTTAGTCGCGTCCGCTACAACAACTCCACCATCGCCGCCGGCCTCGGTTTCCTCTTCCGATCTTCATGTCGCAGAAGTTTGGAAAAGCCACTCGCCGACCCGGCGCTTCCTCCAAGGCTAGGGTTTATTCTGACGTCAACGTCGTTCGCCCTAAGGAATATTGGGACTACGAAACCCTCACCGTTCAGTGGGGGTAATAATCATAGATTAATTAATAATCTTTTTCCTTTTCTTTTTAATCTTCGTTCATTTTCAATTCATATATTGTATAATATGAATCTTTGATTTTCAATTGATAGTGTATTGTGTTTGTTTTGTTTTTATTTTCAGGGAGCAGGATGATTATGAGGTGGTGAGGAAGGTGGGTAGGGGGAAATACAGTGAGGTGTTTGAAGGTGTTCATTGTACTGATAATGAAAAATGTGTTATTAAGATCCTCAAACCTGTCAAGAAGAAGAAGGTGAGTTATATTTTTTTAATTTTTGAATTGTGATTTTAATTTGATGAATGTATTATATGTTTCAATTAGGGTTTGATTTAGGCAACATCAGAATAAACTTGAGATTGTCACTGATAAGTATTTGAATGCATTTGAATTCGTCTGCATAAGTGAATATATTTCGTCTTGCAATTATTAGTTTGTGAATATGCAATTTCTAGGGTTCAAGAAGGTTTGGTTGATGTGTATAATCACTCATAAATGGATGTGTATAATAAGTGCATGCTTAGATATCAGTTACATGCCTAGGGAAAGTGGTTATGGTAACTAGAACTTACGTCTGTTTTTCTTAAACTTTTGCCATACTCAAATGTGTTCTCTCTTTCTATACATTGGGTGCTCTTCAAATTCTGAAGTTTAGATAAAGATTGCAATTTATGAATATCTGTCTTTCTATACATTGGCATACTCATTCCTAACATCATCATTACCATCGTCTATCTTTTCAACTAGCCACCCATTACAGATTGCACACATCACGTGTGCTTGAGTGTTTAACATAGACCAATTGTGTTATCTTTTATGCTAAAGCCTTTTTCTCTTCTTAGAATGACAAATAATTTACTATTACAAAGTACTATAGGATAAACTAAATGATAATTGTTTGCTAAGGCACACTCCGATTGTGTATACATTCCATGATTGCTTGCATGTCAAACTCAAACACGTAATAGTTCCTGCAAGTTTAGACTTGAATGTTCAATACATTCACCACCGTTGTACCACAACCCAAAATAAAAGTTGAGAGAACTTAGAACACTAGAAGTTGTATTCTTAATTTCTCATGAAGAAAAAGAAAAGAGAGCAAATAATGTTGGAAATAACTGAAAAATAGAATCAGAGAAAGCAGAGAAGGAAAGGTTTAAATAGCTGGAAGAGGCGTAAATAGTAGGGGGGAAAAAAGGGACAGAGGAAACACAGATAGAGAATGGAGGCCATTCAATTTCAGAAATGGATTATTTGCCAAAAATGGTGGGTGTAGAATCTGTTAAGTTTTCAAAGGTCATTTGAGTGTGATATTGGTTGTGAACTCTTGGAATTTCATATGTCCCTTTCAAAAATATAACAAACGCTGTTTCTTCTTCTACTATTTCTGCTTTGAACTGATACGGTGGCATGATAGAAGTCGCTACGGCCATTCTTTGCAATGTGCATCCGGCAATTGCCTGGCATGTCTAATGGCAGCGTGCTCTAATTTCACCATGCCATGGTGTCTTGATGATAAATGGTGTTATTTATTTATCTATATAATATAACTAACCCTACCGTATAGAATAAGGCTATGTTAATGATGTACTTCAACACTTAAACTGCGGTGCATATGCATCTTCATTCTATTCCTTTCCACAGTTACACTCCAATCTGTGTCTAATGGCAGTGTGATCTAATTTCGCCATGCCAGGCTTGATTTGATGATAAAATGTGTTATTTAATCTATATAACTAACCCCTACCATCTGGGATAAGGCTATGTTAATGATGTACTTCAACACTTAAACTGCTGTGCTTATGCATCTTCATTCTATTCCGCAGTTACACTCCAATCTAGGTCAATTTCTTTAGTATGAAAATAGCTAATGCCGTGCTGGGACTTCAATTCTCTGTTTTCTATGTAGTTTAATCATTCAAAAACATTTTTTTTACCAAGATTTAGTTTCTCTGTTGTTTTTTATGTCTACGGCGTACAAGTGACCATAGTGCTATGGAATAGTAGTTAGCTCCGTTTTGTTACTGAGAATTGAAATGATCTGTTGACAAGCGGCTTCCCATTCCCATCCTCTTGCTATATATTTAACTCATAGATTCTTCTGATTATTAATGCAGATCAAGAGGGAAATCAAAATATTACAGAATCTTTGTGGAGGGCCCAATATTGTGAAGTTGCTTGACATTGTTAGAGACCAGCAGTCCAAGACCCCAAGTCTCATATTTGAATATGTCAATAACACGGACTTTAAAGTACTCTATCCTACACTGTCAGACTATGATATACGATATTATATCTATGAACTTCTAAAGGCAAGTTTCATGCTCTTGTGTTTATTTACGAGTAACATGAACATGCTACAGTTGTATTTTTAGTCTTTTTTTTTCCGTTGATCTTGATGAACTCAAGATCTAGATGTTTTATTATAAGTGTCTTTTTTAAAAATAATATTATAAGGTTGATTGCTTATGATTGTTGTGTTTTTATTGTTTAATTAAATTTAAAAGGATGAAGGTTTGAAAGATTTAACAAATACGTCAGTCTTGGGCGTAGCGTAAATGAACTGTACATTTTAATTGGTATTTTGGACCTGGTATCTCAGGATTGGTTTGTTATAGAACTCAATTCTGTCTCATAGGTGCTCTTGTGATGCAAGGCATACCACCTTGTCTTTAATATGCAATTACAACATAGTAGTTAATCCCGGATCCCGGCGCGGAGCGGCCAGCCCCAAAACTGGGATAGCGTCATCCCGGAGAGCGGGATGGCCGGGATGCCGCTATACATTTTTTTTAATTAAATAAATAATAACTATATATAAGCATATAATTCTAAAATTAAACAAACATATCAAAATCCATAAAACATCCATAAATCAAAAATTCAAAACACAAATCTCAAGCCTTAAACATTTCATCCAAAATAAAGCAAAAGTCAAGTCTCCAACACTTAGATTAATAAAATAAGTAAATAACTAAAAATTAAAACGCTTGTTCATCATCAAAGTCTAAGAATCGTCCTCAAAGTCATCGTCTTCATCATAATCCCCATCGGCCTCCACCTCATTATCTTCAACATCCTCTCCAATTTCTTCAACACCTTCCTCCTCCACTTGTTGTGCCATCGTTTCCTTAGATGCACATGCAGCTGCCAAATTATTTGCTCTTTGGCTCGTACTACTCCTAGTGTAAATTAGTGGCTCATTAACCCCACTTGCATTGGCAACTTGATCCCAAGTTAAATCATCATTTTCAAACACCAATTCTTCTTCCGGTTCACCATCTTCTCCCATCCCCATCTCTCCCAAAAACCATTCAGTGTGATGATAATTAACCTCATTCAAAACCATGGGATCAATCTTATCACGAATATTAAATCGGTCTATCAAAGATTGATTATACTTGATGAAAACCAAGTCTTCCAATCTTTTATGCTCAAGCTTACTTCTCTTCTTGGAATGAATCTATATATTAGAATTTAAAATGTTAGTATAATATCCTAGTATGTTAGTATAAAATGTTGGTTAACTTAAATGCTTACATGCTCAAAAAATATCCAGTTGCGCTCACATCCTGAAGCTCTGCAAGTCAAACCCAACACTTTAATCGCCAATAGTTGCAAATCTGGAACCTCTACTCCATACAACTTCCACCACGCAGCTGCAATGCAATGAAAAACTTATTTTCATTATTATATATACAAGCTTAAGAGTGCTAAATATGTAATAAATGAACTTAAACTTACCGGGAGCTAATGTCCCCCTTTGTCTTATTGCTCCACGTAAGCCAAAGAGGCCTCCAACACTCGTGTATATCCCCAACTGAGATCTAACCATGTCTTCAACTTCATAGCTTTCACAAAGTGTTTCAATGCATTTATGCAAACCTCTCACCAATTTGGGATCACTCTCAATATCTGGTTTGCTAAAAAAATACTTAGGATTTAGATAGTAACCAGCAGCATGCAATGGATGATGAAGTTGACATTCCCACCTTTTATCAATTATTTTAAACACTTCTATGAACTTGCTTGTATTGGAGTTGAAAGATTTTTCAATTGCTTCCTTAGCTTCCAACATTGCTGCATATATGTAGCCCATTGCGGGTTGTTTCTCATTATCAACAATCCTCATCACATGTACAATTGGTCCCATGACCTTAAGAGTGTAGACGACATCATTCCAAAATGTTGGCATAAGTACAATACCCATTGCCTTCTTTCCTTTAGCATCCTTAGCACCCTTGGAACTCAACCACTCTTCAGAAGTGAACATATTTCTAAGCTTGGCTTTTACTTTGTGCAATCTTTGCAAACAGAGGAACGAGGTAGCAAACCTTGTGACTCCATGCCTAACCAACTCAACATTGCCGGTGTTCTTCCTCATCATGTTTAGAGCAAATGTGTGGTTATAAATGTAGCCGACAAGAGAAATCCCTTTTTCTATGACCTTCTTAACCTTCGGAATTTTTCCAATATCTTCTAACATAAGGTCTAGACAATGAGCAGCACATGGAGTCCAAAACATGTGTGGTCTCTTTGCAGTTAATAGTTTACCAGCTAACACATAATTACTCCCGTTGTCAGTAACCAATTGCACAACATTTTGCTCACCAATCTCCTCAACAAAAGTGTCCAATAGCTCATACAACTTGTCTCCAGTCTTTGTGTATGCAGTAGCATCAATACTCTTCACAAACATAGTTCCTTCATTAGAATTCACCAAGAAATTTATCAAGGTTCTACCCTTTCTGTCTGTCCAACCATCTGACATAATTGTGCATCCAAACTTTGCCCTTGCTGTTTCATGTTTCTTCAACAAATTCTTTGTATATTCCAACTCTTGTTGAAGGCAAGAAACTCTCACTTCATGGTAGGTTATAGGTTTCAAATGAGCACCATAGACTCCTATCGCTTCTACCATCAACTTGAAATCATTTGATCTTGTAACATTAAAAGCAATTCCATTTTTATAAAAACATCGAGCCATATATTGTATGACTCTTGCCCTTGCTTCTTTTTCAGCAGTAGAATCTTGTATGCTAGTTTGCCTTGACTCTTTTCCAATAGTTGCGTCCATGACATATAAATCCATGGGACCTTTTGAGGCCTTGGCACTAGTACTAGAAGGCGGTAAAGCGGACTCTGCTGGCCTCTTTCCACTTCGAATCCTCCTAATTTCAGCTATGTCAGAATGAACATCATCATCTAATTGCACATTCACCTCTTCTAATGCTTCTTTTTTCCTTTTTTTTCCGTCCAAATCTGCCTGCAAAATTGCCTTGGCATCTGCTGGTGTTTTCCGACAGGCAACAACTTCACCCGGTATTCCCAATTGATGTTTTCTTTGTCTACTAATTCCTCCGGTAAAAGTTTTTAAACAAAAATTACATGTCACTTTTTTTTTGTTGTTCAAGTCCTTCCAATGGTTGAATCACCAAGCTATGTCTTCATTCTCACCACCAGGTATATGCCTCACATAACTAGATTGCATAGAACTAGATTGCACAGTTGCAGATGATGATGCCATTTACAATTCTAAAACAGAATAAAAAAGAGAATTTGATTCAAACACAGAACAGAGCATATAATATATCAAATAACAAAAAAAAGAGTAAGAACAGACTCACAGAACTGAAAACAGAACAGACTCACAGAGTAAGAATTAAAAAACAGAGTAAAAAAAAAAAAACAGAACTGAAAAACAGAACAGACTCACAGTCACAGAGTAAAAAAACAAAACTGAAAATATAGTAAGAATTAAAAAAAAAAACAGAACAGAATCACAGAGTAAGAATTAAAAAAAAAAAAAATCAGAACATAGAGTCATAGACTAGTGTACAGAACAGAGTAAGAATTAAAAAAAAAAAAGAAACTAGAAGAAACAGATGAAGAATAGAAGTATAAACTAACAATGAAAGGAAGAAAAAAAAAAAGAAGAAACTAGAACAGAACAAACAAGAAAGTGAAGAAACTAGAAGAATAGAAGTATAAACTAACCTTGATTGAAGAGGTGAAGCTTAGAGAAGAAACAGAAACTTGAAGAAGAAACTTGGATCGGATGAGAAGTTTGATTGAAGAGGTGAGAATACGATTGAAGAGGTGAGATGAGAAACCTGGATCGTGTTTCTGAGTCGTAGCAGCTAGGGTTTGTTTGTGTTAACAACAAATAACACTTGAAAACCCAAATTTGCCCTTACTAAAATGTATCAAATTTCAAAACTACCCTTATAATCAAATCCCAGTTTTGACCCGGGATGGGGGAACCGAGACCGCTCCGCACCGATCCACCGGGATCTCACATGTCGCGCCCGAGAAGCTTAGGTGCGCCGCTCCCACAGTACCCGTAGCGGCAGGAGGCCGCTCCGCTCTGGGAGGCCGGGATCCCGCCGGGATCGCGCGCGATCGATAACTATGAATTACAATTTGAGAACCAGGTCCTTTTTCTCTTGAAATTGGTTTTCATTTTATAAAGCCTTCTGTTCAAGAATTTAGGATTGATTGCACGCTTCTTTAGTTTAACCATTTATGTCCTCTGAGATAGTGTGTTTCAACTTTTATGCATGTGTCTCTGATTATAATTGTGCAGCTCTTCAACTTTTGTTTCTTGGTTTCGTTTGGTTTTTTGTATGGATACTTAGGTGTGTCATTAAGTAAAGATAATCTTCAATTGAATGTCCTGTTAACTCGACTGTTTTCTATATCAAACTATAAAGTTTTGCCTCTAAGGTTTACATTGCAAAAGGAAGGTGCATCTACTTCTATATCAAACTATAAAGTTTTGCCTCTAAGGTTTACATTGCAAAAGGAAGGTGCATCTACTTTTGCATGTCTCTTCATGTGCCTTGCATGTTTCCTTATTTGCATGTTAGTTAGTTATACATGCTCATGTATCCTGTTTAGTTTATGTAGTGTCACTGTTGTGCTGCTTTGTTCAGTTTGTTATCCATAATTTCATTCTATTATTTTACCAATCCAGCCATTTAAAGTTATTTGTGTCTATCATCTTGGAAGTGCTAAGTTATTTTAAAATTCTACCAGGCATTGGATTATTGCCATTCACAAGGAATCATGCATCGGGATGTAAAGCCCCATAATGTAATGATTGACCACACGCAGCGTAAGCTTCGTCTAATAGATTGGGGGCTTGCAGAGTTCTATCATCCTGGAAAAGAATATAATGTTCGTGTGGCTTCAAGGTACACTTGCTCTTATGTGTCTTCTTTCTTTTTTATGGGGGATCACAAAGCATGTAGGACTTTGGGTGAAGCCCTATGTAATTGTGTCACATACCCCTGAAATCTTTGAACCAAGCTTTCTCAAGAGGACTGACTTATGTTTCTTTTTCAGATGATTTATAATTTCTCATTAAATAATGACTTAGGCTACATTTTCATAGTCTTATACCATCTGCTTTTGATTTCCTTTAATCATTGCAACTACTTCCATCTGCCACTAGGCATGGATGGTTATATATATACTTGAACTAAACTCGTCAATTTAAAATTTGGAGATTAAGATTTAGGAGGGAGGACATAAGGGTTGAAGTGATAACAAATTCATTGGTTCAACTACCCCACTAACTACTAACATTTTGCTATTTAAAAAAAAGTTTGAACATTACGGACATTATAAAATAATATAGATACATTTAAATTGCGAATTATATGATATATAAAATGATATAGACACATTTTAATTACGGATTATATGATATATAAAATGATATAGATGCATTTTAAATCTTTGGATTGAGGATTTTGGAGGGTAGGGCTTACTTTTCTCCTTTAAATTACGGACACTATAAAATGTTTTCTAAGATCAATCAAGTGTAATTGAAGTATTATATGATCATTTATCATGTTGTCTTTTGCAATTTTTTAAAATATCAAATATATTTTAAAATATGGACTTGGCCCTCCTAAGGCCCCCCTACCAAACATACCCTAAGAGATATTTATTTTTGTTAAAGTCACACATAGAATGATCATTTGCTATTCTGGGAAGTTTGTTGTAGGGAGAGGGTTTGGGTCTTTGAACTTAGCATATCCAAAAATCAATACTTTTGTTGGTAAATACCTAACTATAGTTCATCCATAGACATCCTTAGGCCATCATATTACAAAGAGAAAATATGGATGTCATCAGATTGTTGTTTTTTTGTAACTGCGACTAGATTATGCTTTACTTAGCTGAACTAATCTCTCTCACACACACAGAGTACAAACACTTTCTGATCTCCTTTATACGTACTTGGCTTGTAGATATTTCAAAGGTCCGGAGCTTCTTGTTGATCTTCAAGACTATGATTATTCTCTAGATTTGTGGAGTCTTGGTTGTATGTTTGCCGGGATGGTAAGCAACATATTTTTCTTAAAATGCAATTTACCTATTGTTTAGTATTTAGGTGTGGTTTTATCACTGTAGATTTAAACCTTATAATCTTTTGCTACAGCATGATGTCTCCTGCTTTACTTACCTGTGGTTTGTTTTGTCATAGATATTCCGGAAGGAGCCCTTCTTTTATGGACATGATAACTATGATCAACTGGTCAAGATAGCCAGGGTAAGTGTAGCATTTGAACTTTCGAAGTGGTTGAATCTGTGCAGATTGTTGGCTTATGTGTGTTTGGCAGATAATTCAATACTATTTTTACAATTGCTTTGGTTATTTATATATGTAATTGCACACTGGGAACTGTATTATGTTGCAAGTGTACATTGCTCTTGCATCTTGTGTTCTTTTCTATATCGTTGGCTTTTCCTCATCAATGATTTCTGTGTGCTCAGTTTGCTCACTTGGCGATCTTGTGAAAAAAATACTCTTTTTGTAAAGAAATGAAATATTTTTGCGGGCTTTTGAAAACACCTTATTTTTCTGTTGGCAGTTAGAAAGATGTTGCCTTTGCTCTGTTTCCAACTTGTTGCATTATTTTTCTGGTACCTATCCTGGCAGAACAAACAGCTTCCTTGTTTTATTTATTTGTTTGGTACTTGTCTGTGCCTGTAAAAGCAGCAATCTGAACTGAGTTCATTCAGAACTACAAAAGATGTTTTATTAGTCTTAGTAGCAACTTGGACGTTAAAGAGATAGAGATGGATTTTATTTTTTTTATGATAATGTTTTTCTTCCTTCATGCAATAGGTACTTGGGACGGATGAATTAAATGCATATTTGAATAAGTATCGCATTGAGTTAGACCCGCATTTTGCAGCACTTATTGGGAGGTTTGTTTCTTTGCTTTCATAATTTAGTGTATATGTTTCTTTTGTTAAATAAAAATATTAGTTTTGTCAAAATAAAGAAATAAAAACTATTAGTATTTCAACTAACAGGATATTCCCAATATTGTATTTATAACAGGCATAGTCGGAAGCCATGGCAAAGGTTCATTAATGTTGAAAATCAACACTTGACTGTTCCTGAGGTAGTATGCATTACAATCAACTAATTATGTGTTTTAATTTACCCACATTGTCTAAACTTTGATTACTTTTATGAAGGCTGTTGACTTTGTTGACAAGCTACTGCGATACGATCACCAAGAGCGGCCCACTGCAAAAGAAGCCATGGTAACACCCAATTCTCTTAGTATTTGTATTGCTGCACTTGGGCTTGATTTGAGCTTGGTCTTTCATTTGGGTCTTTTGTTCTCATCTTATCTGGCATCAGGCTTTAGCTGTTGCTCATCACTTTTCAGTTAATTGTGTCTTGTCTTGTTTTTTTCCTGTGTAATAAAAGAACTGTTTGTGGATCTCTGTTTATTAGATCGTTATAAATTGATGTTTCTGATCGACATTGATGGCGGATTCTAATTTTATCTAATCTTGGTTATCTATGTAATTGTAGTTAGGACTTTGTATTTTTTATGACACTTTAAAACCTTCAAATTTTCAAAAAAAAAAAGTGTATATTTTTTTTTTGTGTTTTGCTATATGCATTTAGTATGCTGCTTATGCCCCTCTTACCATACAAGTGTTTGGTAATATGAACTCATTTTACAGAATGTTTGGTTAACAAATGGTGAATACTATGCAGGCCCATCCATACTTCAATCCAATTAGAAACGCTGAAAGTAGCAGCCGAGCACGTGCACATTGAGTTGCTGATGCTTGTTGTGATATATGGCATTCGCTGATCAGGGGGCTTTTTCTAAAGTCTGAATTTGTTTTTATGGTGGAACTTGCTTTTTCGAGATTCTTCCCCCCTCTGTTGTAAAATTCAATTTAATTAGTTCTTGCCCTACTTTACCTTTGGGTTTATGATTTTGTTATTCTGGTGGAAACTTCAGGTCTCAACAATTTGTGATTTGATTGTGTGCTCTACATTTGCAAATGAAATCTTTTCAATTTGGGTTAACTTTATGTACTTTTTTTTTTATTAAAAAAAAAAACACACACACACTACCTGTTTTTCCTTTTGGCATGGGCTGAATAAAAAAGTATTAGTATGAGTAAGGCAAATAATTGGGCCTTCATGTTGGTGTGGGCCGAAAGGGGTGCACTTGAGCCGTTAGATATATTTGGCCAGATGGATGCTCAATCCATCCCATGAAATGTAGCATTTCACCAGTAGCATCTGGTAGTTTATTTTATTTGAAAATATACTTGATGCACATTTAAAATAGTGTATTTTGACAGATTTGAGCATGTAGGGAGCTGGTTGAATCAACATCATTTGTTTAAAAATATTTAGAGTGCAACTGTCTATTTTTCATGCAGAGTTGATCCTACATTGCCATATTATTATAGTGATGTCAACCAGATCAAGTTGCATGTTGTCCCAAAATTTATGGTCGCTAGTAATGCATATCCTTCAATTAGTTATCTGATCAACACAACAGAAAGTGTGTTAGATAAGTAGTGACCGATGGAAATTGAAAAGGGATGGTGCAAATTTTTATGCAATGTTACGTAGGAAAGTTCAACCTTCTTACGCAACTAAATTTATGGCTATATCTATCTAAACTCACGCTTATTCTTTTTTTCATGAATGTGATGTGTGTCTTGCTGATTTTTTAGCTCTGGCCCAGAATGCAATGTTGGGTTATACAATATACACCCCCTCAGCCTAGGTCCTCCAATTGATCGCACGCATTTATATAACCAATATTAAATCACTTTAACAAATGATACACGGATTTAAAAAATATAAATAATTTTAAAATAATGACTTACATATTTTATAAAATTAGTATTCATTAGTGGTATGAGAAAGGAATGACAATAATTGATAAAAAAGAGTAAATTGAGTGTATATGATAGAAAATAAATTAATACGCCATTGGCGGGGTTGTGATGGGACTTTTTTTTTTTTTTTTTTTTTACTTAAACGATTTATATTATGGGAGTAGGGTATTTTCTTTAACATATTGGGAGGATGATGGGATTGCATAGCAATTGGTTTTTAGAAAAACAGAAATATGTTTTCACTCGTACTCTCTTGCATAATTATTTCCCTTAGGTTGATAATATTTTGTTTATATATTTTCACGAAAAATAATCATATTTGAAACACTGTTAAACACTAAATAAGAGTCTCTTTCGCATTTGAGATTTAAATCTTAGTTTGACACTATCCTTTTGGTGAAGTTGATAATACTATTTGACTTTACATAAGATGTGTCTCAATCCATCTAAATTTTGTATATCAATAAAATTTAGCTTGAGATTTGATAAAGTAAATATGAAAGTGGATGGAAGAAGTATTCATCTTTTCGGTATTGTCATGTCCTAATTAAATAATGAAAGTGAGCAGACCACAAATGAAAATGATAGTGAACATACCACTTTCTACTCACTCTTGTGTTCACTTTCTATGAGAATCAAAAGATTGGGATCCCATAAATTCATGATAGTTTTCGATTTATAACTTTTTTTTTAAGGTGAACACTATAATACACTAAATTTTATTGAGTATATATAATATAAAAAAAAAGAGTGATGTTATTTGAACATCAGAAAAAGTTGTCCCGGGTGGACAACCAATTTTTTTCTTCCTTGCACGCAAACCAAGACAAGCTAAAAATGATAAAAAATAGAAAAAGGTTGCGGACCCCACGTATATGTAGTTGTCGAACAACTTGAGAGTTGTCAAAATAACATTTCTGATAAAAAAAAGGTTTTGTTAACATATGGTATAAGGACATATGATAAAAATTTTAAAAATAGCAAATATTTATCACAAAAGTTAATATTTACCGTTTTGAGAATTGACTACACACTTTATAAAATAAAATTTCCACCGTTAATTTTTAACATGTGCCTTTAGAGTATATATGTTAACATTTTTCTATAAAAAAATATAATTATCTAATATTATGTCTTGTTGTGAGAGTCAAATGGACGGGAAACGAGTTTTTATATTGTTGCATGCTCAAATCAAAGATTAAACTTAAGATCTTAGTTAAATTAAAAGAGATCTACGTCATCTTATCTAAGTGTTTTTAGATAAATTACAAATAATTTAAAATAAATAACAATGCAACACTTTTCTTGAAAAGGAAGTATATTTGGCACCTTCCTAAGAAAAACAAAACCACATTATAATATTGCTATTAGCTTTAAATTAGGTTTAGTAGTAAGAGAAGAAATAGGTCGACATTATAAAGATAAAGATCCCCAACATTAACAGAAAGAGAATAGACCATGGTCTCCAACCCAACTATACCTATGTGGGCCAAGTGTCCTAGTGTTTTGGATTCTTGTACCCTCACCTATAAAATTTCCTCACATAATAGTGCAATAGTTCAATATTGTTTACAAAAATTGCTTTCCTGGCACAACTTCCAAACCATTGCCGTAAGTAATTGTCTATGGTTAATTAAGCTGTTATTGTCTTCCCATATGACATGACATATCCACCACTTCAAGGGATGTGTCAAAGGGTGTTTAATCCACCTAGATTATCCTGTTACATAATAGTAATAATTAATGCCACACTCCTTAAGCATAATTCCTCAAATCTAATCATTTGATTAAGAAGGGTTTTCTTTCTATTGATCACCTTATAGGTGCAAGTATTCTCAATTATTGAAGATGTGGAAATGAATAACTTGAGACAAAATTAAGACATGTGAATCCCGGAATCTTCGTGCTTATGGAACATTTGGCATATAATCCGATATCATGGAATAAGTTTGTGGGGACCATAAAACTCACATAATAAAAATATTCATTAGAATCTCTATATGAAAAACAAAATTATGATGAAAAATGTAAAAGAATATTGTTACTCCCACGTAGAATTTAATATCAATTTGCAACATGGACTAGCATATGATGTTAAACCACTCACCTTTTTTTGTTAACTTTTTTAAATGGTGACATTTCGAGTTTAGCCACTAAGTAATGAGAAAATTGGAGAAGAGAAAAGATACCTAATATTGTAATGAGTATATATAGTCCCACCAAAAATCTTAATAAATTCACATTATGTGATGGTTTAACAAAAGTTAGCTGAGATATCATGTAATTGAAGTTTAAGAATATATATGTGAAACTTGGATGCATGAGATATAAAGCATGACTAATTAATTTACTATATGATATGTTATGCACCAATTAATTATCAATTTTGCCTTTGTTTTCATGAGAAAAAAGCATGAATAATTTATTGTGATATGTTATGCACCAATTGATACTGTTTTGGTTTTGTTTAGCCGATAATTAAGAGCTTGCGACCAAATCGAATGATGTTAACAGCAGCAAAACCCTTTTATATATGTATTATTGGGCCCATTTGTTTAAGATTTTCAGAAAACTATTTTTTATGTTTTAATTATGTTTGTGGGTAAACTTTAAAAAAATAGTTTTGATATAAATAATTGTTAGAGATTATTATTTTAAGAGATTTTTAAGAAAAGTAACCTATTATATCTTTGTTTTAATAAAAAATATAAAAGAAGATTTTGCATTTTTTTATTCTATTTAAAATTACTTTCTTCAAAAGTTAATTAAAATAGTTTTCTATTTTTAGCATAAATAAAAAATATTTTTTGATAAAAAAATATAAATATTTTTTTACACACAAACATAACTAAAATATTAAAAGTAATGTTTTCTAATAACATTAAACAAATGGACCCATTATTATGCATATAACTAGAAAGAAGCTTAGTGGGAATTTTGTTGCATGCTTAATTGCAAAGTGGGTTCAGAATGGATTCTCTGATTTGATTTTTTAGTTATATAAGCCAAAGTTAGTGTTTAAGTCTTTTTCTTTCCAAATAATCATTGCATATTCTGTTTTTGGCTCAATGTGGTTTAATTATGAAATTAATTAATTAATGTACAAAATGATCTATAGCACCAAATTGTGTCACACCATCCATGGGGTCGGTCATGTATCATGTATGTAGATATATCATGCATGGATGATGTGATTTATGCATGTTTAGCACATGATGACATGGAAGGTGTTATGAATATTTAATTAATTTAATTTTTGTAGTACAGTTGTTAATTTGTTCTTATCCAGCATAAATCCGACCCATGCTTTCTGTTTCAGTATTATTTGTCTTTTTCTACTTGCGCTAATGAACGTACAATAAAGGATTTTTCTAATTAACCCTTTAATAATTTGAGGGCAATTACCCTTGGCTGACTTGGCACCAATTAAATTCAGCCAAGTGGAATTAATTATTAAAATCAAATTAATTAATAATTTTTTACCATATAGTAACTTTGACTATATTTTTTTTTAATTAATTATATTTTAGGTATTCTATTCAATCAATTTACATTCTAGGTCCTAATTTCAATTGTTTCTTCTAAGTCCTAATTTCAATTTACGTTCTCACTATTTCTCAAACTTCAGACCTTCATCTTCTATCTCTCGATCTCCTCTCCGTCGCCGCTCAATCTCCAATCCGCCGACCACCGCTCTCACTCTCTCATATCCGCCGCACCTTTCCGCCGACCACCGCTCTCACTCTCTCGTATCCGCCGCACCTTTGCTCTGTCAACCTAAAACCTTATCATCTCTCTGCCTCTCGCCTCCTCCAACGACCTCTTCTCTCGATTTTCTCTGGCTCTCAGGTTCGTTCTTCATTCGTTCATCATTCTTTCTTTTTCTTTAAGTCTTTCGATAATTGAATTAGAATTGGATTTTAAATTGCTATTTGAATCGTTGAAGTTGTGTTAATGTGTTTGATCTAGGGATTTATAATTTTTGTTGCTTCTGTTTGGCGACTCACCACTTCCATGGGCTTGTGCATGTTTTCTTTTTTGTTCATTTTTGCATGAATTAGACTTGCATTGACTTTGGCAATGCCAAGAACGGAAACTATTGAAAGATCAATTTGAGTTGGAAAATTCAGGTTACTCCATGCGAGCAACAAAACTTTCTTGAAATAGTCTATATTCATTATTGGCCATGGGATTTGCACTTGAAATGTAAGTTAGAATGAAGGTCTTTGTGAGAAATAATGAGAGACTCAAGTCACCATAACTATAATATATTATCTGTGTTAACCTGTTTGTTTAATGAATTGTTTTCCTAGAACGGATTATATTATGGTTTTCGTACCGCTTATGTTGCTCCTTCTTCCAAGGTTTTTGGTAGATGAGAACTTGTTCTGACCTATTCTAAGATTGCTGTTAGGTACTTCAGCAAAGGTTTTTGGTTAGACTTCATTGCTGCATTGCCTCTTCCTCAGGTACCTATGAATCTGTTCATTTTGAGATTTTACTTTTAATTACAAAAGGATTACATTGTTTTTAATCTATTTCTATTTGATTTTCCATTTTGGTTAGCCATCCATGTAAGTAATAATTCACAATCTATATGAATATGAAAGAAAACTCATCACAGAAATTTGATGCAGAAAATTTGCAATATCATCATTTCCAAACTTACTCATGTTTTTATATTTTGAATAGATTTTGCAAGGAGTACTAGGAAAGGTGTGGTTGATTTGGAGATCGAGAAATAATATCATCTTCTCGAATGGTGTGTTAGACCCCGGAGAGGTGGTGGAGGCGATTAAATTAGCTTCGTGGAGATGGGAGTGAGTCGACATAAAATTCCGGTTTGCCTCTTTTATGAATGGTGTTGGGACCCCGGAATATGCCTTACGGAGCTAGCTGTGTGGGGCTGTTAGTGTTCTCTGCTTGTTTCTGTTGTGTTGCGGCCTTTTGTATAGGTGTAGCAGGTCCTGTTTTTTTCATTTGCTGGTTTGGTGTTTGTTTGTTCTTAGGCACACTGATGCATATGTAGTTTCTTTTTTAAAATTATGTAACATATGTAGTTTTTTTGTAGTTAAATTAGGAAAACCCACTTTCTTAACCATTAATTCTGTATCACAAGTTCAACATCTAATTAAAATAGTGTCTTGCTATACATATTTTTTTTTCTTAATTTATTTATAGAACATTTGAAAGTAAAAAATATTTATTTAAAGTTGTTAAGTATTTTTTTAATGCAAAATATTTATTTTTTTCTAGCGATTGTCGATAATACTCAAGTAAAAAATCACGACTCTTCTCAATTTAATAATTAATTAAAATTCAAATTTAATAATTGTATTTAATAATTAAATTTAATAATTAATATTATATTTATAAATTAAATTTTTTAATTAAAAATTGTATTTAACAATTATATTTAAGAAGTTAGAACCTTCGTATTGGACCAACACATGTACTCTCGTTTAAGTTACGTAGTAACAACTCTAGAATTTGATCTAGACGTATACTCCGGTTTAAGTTAACTACTGAGAATCCTAGGATTTGACTTACACGTATACTCCGGTTAAAGAATTTAAATAATTAAAATTTATATTTAATAATTGTATTTAATAATTAAATTAAAAAATACATTTAATTTAATATTTAGAAATTAAATTTGGCTTGTTCAAAAAAAAATATTTAGAAATTAAAATTTAATTATATTTAAAAATTGTATTTAATAATTAAATTTATAGAGTAAGAACCTTCGTATTTGACCAACGCATGTACTCCGACTTAAGTTACATAGTAATAACCCTAGAATTTGACATAGACATACACTCCAGTTTAAGTTAAGTACTAAGAACCTTAGAATTTGACTTACACGTATACTCCGGTTTACGAATTTAAATAATTAATTTTTTTATTTAATAAATGTATGTAGTATTTAAATTTAAATATTTAATTTAATATTAAATTTAAAATTAAAATTCATATTTAAAAATTTTATTTAATAATTAAAATTAAGGAGCAAAAACCCTAGAATTTGACCAACACATGTACTCCGCTTTATGTTACATAGTAAGAATCATAGAATTTGACCTAGACATATATACACTCCGATTTAATTTGACCAACACATGTACTCCTCTTTATGTTACATAGTAAGAATCCTATATTTTGACCTAGACATAAACTCCGATTTAAGTTAAGTACTAATAACCCTATAATTTGAATTACACGTATACTCCGATTTAAGAATTTAAATAATTAAAATATATATTTAATAATTAAATTTAATATTAAATTTAGAAATTAAAATTAATATTACATTTAGAAATTAAAATTTATAATTAAAAAATGTATTTAATAATTAAATTTAAGGAGTAAGAACCTTCGTATATTGGACCATCGGATGTACTTTGATTTAAGTTACGTAGTAACAACCCTAGAATTTGACCTAGACATACATCCGGTTTAAGTTAAGTACTAAGAACCCTAGAATTTGACTTACACGTATAATCCGTTTTAAGAAATTAAATAATTAAATTTATATTTAATACAGTAGTTGTTTTTAATATTAAATTTTAAAATTAAATTAAATTTAATATTATATTTAGAAATTAAAATTTATATTTATAAATTGTATTTAATAATCAAATTTATGGAGTAAGAACCTTCGTATATTGGACCATCAAATGTACTATGGTTTATGTTACGTAGTAAACAACCATAGAATTTGACCTAGACGTACATTCCGATTTAAGTTAAGTATTAAGAACCATAGAATTTGACTTACACGTATACTCCGATTTAAGAATTTAAATAATTAAAATATATATTTAATAATTAAATTTAATATTAAATTTAGAAATTAAAATTAATATTACATTTAGAAATTAAAATTTATAATTAAAAAATGTATTTAATAATTAAATTTATGGAGTAAGAACCTTCGTATATTGGACCATCAAATGTACTATGGTTTATGTTAATAATTAAACAACCATAGAATTTGACCTAGACGTACATTCCGATTTAAGTTACGTATTAAGAACCATAGAATTTGACTTACACGTATACTCCGATTTAAGTTAAGTATTAAGTTTTATATTTAATAATTGTATTTAATAACATTTTTATACACATGACTTTTTTTTGAAGCGGAAATTATGAGAAAAAAAAGGAAATTATGTGAATCGGAATTTTTTAATTGGTGCCAAGTCAGTAGATGGTAGTTGCTCTCAATTTATAGTTGACCTAAAATATAATATCTCAGTGTATGGGATGATAATAACAAATGTTAGTGTAGCCTAATGGTACCGATCTTCTATTGCAGTTGTAGGGTCATGGTTTCGATCCTTTCTCATGGGCATTTTGCCACTTTATTATTATTTTATGACAGAACTACTTTATTACTATTATTAAGTGTATAATAATACTAATAATAATAATAATAATAATAATTTTGTCAAAAAAATAATAACAATGAAAGTAAAGGATACGACACGTAACGTCTCTGTAAAATAAGTGTAAAGTAATTTTACACTGATGTGACACCAAACATAGTTGTGATTGATTTACAATGTAAAATTCGGAGGATTTTTTTTTAGTGCTCTTTGAATTTTAAGGTCGTTTCTTCGGTACACTGATGCATCATCTCCTAACTCTAAATTTTTTATCATAAAAAGAAATACAAAAATTAATAATTAATAACATTGATATTTTAGAATCAATATATAACGTCTAAATAAAGCATTCAATCAGATACTTAATTGTCATTATTATTTAATAAAATTGGTATTTGAAATTTGACTGTCAAAAAGTACTTGTAACAATTGCACTATCAATTGCAGAGAAACATATATGTAGTGTTTTCCCTACTAGAAATGATTGTAACAATTTCATTTTCTATAACTTGCGAAGTTTTGCAGAACGCTCCACCTCCTCCAACGTAGTCATAAACTGTTTTAAATAGAAAAATATTTATTATGAAAAATCAACAAAATAAACACAAATTATAACTCGGACAATTATAATACCCACCGGTGTATAACTAGGAGCACTTGGTGTTCCCGCATGCAGAACGGTGTTAGGATGTGACGAGGGGATACCTCCCGGAGGAAATTGTGGAAAATAGTGCTGTTTTAAATAGAAAAAAGTAATCAGTATGAAAAATCAACAAATTAAACACAAAAATTGTTATCGACACAAAACTTCATTTTATTCAACGGTTTAATGCACTTCTCATAACAAGTAAATCATAAATTCATGTACCAAATCTGATTATGTTCAAGACAAGATTGAAGAATCTAGGGGAATTGAAATTCAAGGGGTAATTCTAACTTTATCATAATTTTCTATGAACAATTGAGATTGAGATTATGATGCTTTAGTAAGTGCTATAAAGTTTTAAGATTTATATATAATTATTCTTTTGAGCATACATATACAAATTTTGAGCATCAACCGCAATATCGAAACATTGTCGAAACTGCAGATGAAAATTATATCCTCCAAGCAGCATACATATCAGGTTATGTAATAATAACAACAAGCTAGTCTCCCTCAAACAGTTACAACAATTAGATAAAAAGTATGCACCAGTTCTAAATTGAAAACAAGTGTATCAATTGACAGCTTTCAGGCACTCAATTGGAGAGGTTAACCACTAGGCAATGGGGTCGCTAAAGCCTCTCGATTTAACTCTCAACCAATTCCAAGAAGGATATGTAAGGGGTTTGTAATATATTTTGATATTAATAGCAAATCATAATTTTCAGTTTTGAATATATTTTGATATTGATATATAATTCTTTTACTTTGTCAATTCAAAGCAGTTCAGCAAGAAATACAAAGCAGTTCAGCAATTCTTTTACTTTGTATTAAACATGGCCGAAGAAATGCCACAAGAAATACAAAGCAGTTCAGCAAAACTGAAAGAACAGACATGAAAACCAATGACCCCTATACAACAAGAGATAAGCACAATAAGACTATGCCAGGCAGCAACCTCAACAAGAAATAACCATAATGCACATATCAGCTTCTACAAACACAATGAGACTAAACCAGGCAGCACAATCAACAACAGAACAATTCATATCAGATTCTAAAAAACCAAGACAGATTCTCATGCTAACTTATTCATTGCGCGGAGTGTAAAAAATATCAGATTCTAAAAAACCAGAAGTATTCTCATGCTAACATATCAGATTATTCTTTTGAAACACAATTGAATTATCCATTTTTTAATGTTAATAGTATGAATTGTGGTTGAGAGTGTAAAAAAATTTCAATGACACTTGTGTATGAAAATTAATCTCTTCGAGTATTTGTAGTTTAAGCGTAGCTTAAAATTTAGATTCATCATGTTAGAGTTTTTGAGCTCAAATTCAGAGAAGATGCTAGTTATATCCAAAGTTCTACCACTTTCGCACCAACAATCAAGTATTTTACACTGTCCACCACATAAATATCGCAGTTATAGGCTATTTGGTGTTTTCTAAACTTTTGATTCTATTATATTATATGATACTAAAATGCATTTTTGGGGTGAGATTTGCAATCTATTCCTTCTCCCTATACTCTTGCTATCAATTTCAACATATGGTGCATTAAGTACCAACACCTTTCAGACTCAGCTTAAAGTTTGAAACTTTGGTTTAGCATTTTCGGACAACCTGATCTAAACGACTAAACAGAGCCAATGCCTAGTAAAATGACCCAGTACATCCTTAAACCATTATAGAAAACATAGTAGATACAGGTTTAAAGCTTACCTGAAAATGAAGAATTGATGATTTTACTGATCTTGAATTTCTCCTGAACTCATATAATGAGTATCTTTGTCTGACCTTTTACAATCCTGTTTGTAATGGTAATAATAAACAGGTAAGAACATTCCCTATACAATTGGAAGTGGTGAGTCGCCAAACAGAAGCAACAAAAATTATAAATCCCTAGATCAAACACATTAACACAACTTCAACGATTCAAATAGCAATTTAAAATCCAATTCTAATTCAATTATCGAAAGACTTAAAGAAAAAGAAAGAATGATGAACGAATGAAGAACGAACCTGAGAGCCAGAGAAAATCGAGAGAAGAGGTCGTTGGAGGAGGCGAGAGGCAGAGAGATGATAAGGTTTTAGGTTGACAGAGCAAAGGTGCGGCGGATACGAGAGAGTGAGAGCGGTGGTCGGCGGAAAGGTGCGGCGGATATGAGAGAGTGAGAGCGGTGGTCGGCGGATTGGAGATTGAGCGGCGACGGAGAGGAGATCGAGAGATAGAAGATGAAGGTCTGAAGTTTGAGAAATAGTGAGAACGTAAATTGAAATTAGGACTTAGAAGAAACAATTGAAATTAGGACCTAGAATGTAAATTGATTGAATAGAATACCTAAAATATAATTAATTAAAAAAAAATATAGTCAAAGTTACTATATGGTAAAAAATTATTAATTAATTTGATTTTAATAATTAATTCCACTTGGCTGAATTTAATTGGTGCCAAGTCAGCCAAGGGTAATTGCCCTCAAATTATTGAAGGGTACACAAGTACTCACCTACAATAAAAGGTTACGAACACAACACAACAGGAAAGAAAAACAGAGATACTCCATACATACATTGACGTTGTTATTGTTATTATTATTATCGTAAAATCATCCTACATAGTTGACTCCACATACACGCTGCGGTCTTGTCAAAATATTAATATTGTTACGTGCATGTTTAGTATTACGGTAGATTAATTAAAATTGTAATGGCACTATTTTAATTGTGAAAGCTACCGATTGTTTTCTTTAACATATTGTGTTAAAGTTAACCGTTAAATATGAGATGATTTGAAAAAATTATGCTTATCATAAATGGAGGGAATTTTTTTTTTAACGGCAAATATAATATTAATAAAAATGGAGGGAATTCTTACCTCATAATTTAATTTTCTGAGTTGAATTAATTCTTACCTTCTAAATTTTGTTTATTTTTTATGTATTTTCTTGTATTTTATTAAGTATATTAGTAAATTATTTAATAAATTTTATAAGTTTATTTATTTTATATCACAGTGACATAATGTTTTATGTAAAATTTGCAATTATTAAGGTTGGTAATAAGCTATATTTGATTGTATTTATGTTTATTTTTTAATAACATTTAATTGTACTTCGGTAATGAAACAAAACAAAATAAAAAAGTACAAAAATATTTTATCAATGAGAAGTATATAGACTTGAAATGTATTATTTTATGATGCATTCTATCTCGCAATGCTTGTGCATCTAAAAAATGAAAATAAATTTATAACTTAGTATGATTTTATTTTTCTTATTATTTTATAAATTTTTATACTTTTTTTTGAATTTTTCAATTAATTTATAATACTTTAATTTATTTGTCTCATTTAGTACAAAATAACCTACAACCCGTTTAGGGCCGGGTTCGGGTAATATAGTTGGAGCCCGTTTCATACCAAGTTTTTTAACCCAACCCAAATCAATTCGTAGCCAGTCAGGACCAACCCATTTAGGGTTGGGAGCTCTTATAGTCTTTTAAATTACATTTTGGTTAGGGTTAACCGGACCAACTCAGTATATTTTTTTATCAAAGTCAACTAAATATATTTTTCAAATTCTTTATTAGTATTTTTCATGGACTAACCCAAATTCCAATTTAGACGGACATACTTAGTCCATGAAAAATATAGAGACCCAATGACTGGCTAAAAAATATAAGGTCCTTTTTTTTATGTTTTCTTGTAGTAGTCTAAATCATGTTAAAAATACTAAATGGTCAAGTGCATTTTGACAACTCTATCATATATTACCCGTTATTAGTTTGAACCGAAATTTATCAATTACTTAATTTAGATTTATAATGTTTTTTATGATGATATATAATTAAGTGTCTTTGTTGTAATTTCGACAAACATATCAACATGCATCAAGTTTGATTTCTAAATTCTAGTTCAATAGTATTTAGTAAAAGTCAAGGAAAATAGGCGGTGATGAATAATGACATATGGTGCGACGAAGAGTGAATGTTCAAGTGGTGATGATATATAATAATTTTGAAAACAATCAAGCACATAAAAGGATGAATGTTCAATCAAACACAAAAAAGGATGAATGTCCAAGTTGATGAGCACGTGCACATATTGATAAGATGAACAATATGCATGAAAGGTCATTTCAAAAATAAAGATGAGAATACTATGAACATAGATAATAGATAGATAGATATAGTAGCAAGATAACATAAGGTGGAATGGGTCATTAGGTAAAATATGAGATATAAGGGAACACTATGCTCAAATTTTGGACAATCATCCTAGCAAGGATCGTACCCTTGTGTCGGACTCTTACCTTACAAAATCCCCAAAACACACATAAAACAACAAATGCAAGAAATGTCACTTCCTCTTTTTAACAGTACCCTCTCCCTAGCTTGAAAGCACACCCAAATCTCTCTGCATTTTGTCTCCTCTTCTATCTTAACCACACTGCCAATCCAACATGTTGAGCTGTATGTCATTTATGGTTCTAAATCAAATGAGCATTTGCTTGGCAATATTTATTATGATATCTACGTTTTTTTTATATATAAATAAATTACCATATATAGTAAATATTTCAACTTCTCATCCAACTAAATAGTTGAAGGAAAAAAAAATAGTTGAAGGAAAAAGTCATATTGAGAGAGCATTCACTATGACTTGGAGCACAATTTGATCCATATTAGTGCTACATGATTGTAGAACTATATACGTTATCTCTTTCTCTCAAAATTGCCCGGTTTAGTTTACTATAAGACAACTTAGACAAGTAAATATGGTACCTTACGACCTTTTCACTACGAGAATTTCTTTCTCCGGCCATATGTACCGTTGGTAATATTAAAGCCACGAAAAGATTTCTAGCGGTTTTAGCCATTCGAGGCAGAAAACGCCACCGAAATTATATTCAAAAAAATTAATTTAAAATAAAATATTTCTGGCATTGTTTTTACATATTTTGTTGTGGTTTTGAAATGCCGGAAATAAGAGGTGAAAAAAAATTGAAACTGCAGTTTAACAATGGTTTTAAACTACCAGAAAAAAAGAAATATTTTGTAGAAATTTTTACGACGGTTTTGGAATTGCCGAAAAGGTTTAGGCGCTAATATTTTTATTTGGAGTTTAGTTGATATTTTTTAGTCAAAAAAACTAGACAGATGTTAGGTTAATTATAAGCATCTTGCAAATCATAAATGGTAGCTCACAATCTTGTAAGGATTCAACCAGCTTTATAAGTGGCTCTCCTTACACATTTTTTTTGTCAAGTAGCTTAATAACTAGAAATTCAACCCTTTAAAGCGCATAAGTGAGATGAACGGAGTTCGAACCCCGACCTCCTGCATATATAATGCAATGTCCTTACTAACTGAGCTAAGCTCACAGGACACATATTTTCTATTATATATTGATTTCGAAATGCAATAATTATCATTTATAGGCAAAAAGGTAAGAGTAATTATAAACATCACTACAAAAGAAATATCGTTTTTTGCAGCGACTTTTTCGCAGCGACATTTAAATTGTTGACAAAAACATACATATATCAACAATTTATTTATTTTGTTATAAGTTAGTTTTTTCTCAACAACTACGTTATCGTTGGAAAAAGTTAGTTATCCTAACAATAATTATTGTTGCCGCTAATAGTTTAGATTTTTTACAACAATCTTGTAAAGTCGCTGGGAAACCATTCAATTACTTTTTTTTATGCGTATCTTTTATCATGGTTTCTGTTCCTATTTTTATTTTTATGCGTAGATTTCTCTTAATTTTTTTTCTTTCTATTTTTATGTTTTGTATATTTTTTTTATCTTTAGAGGTAAAATTACAATTAAGGGTAGAAGATTTGCAATATTATCATACTCTTTGAGGACAAATTAAATTTTTTAATAATTGTTCCTTCTATATATTTTTATTTATATATATTATTATATTTTTTTTTTGAATAAATATATATTATTATATTTGATAAGGACAAATTAAGTTTTTTTACAGTAATTCATTTAGTATATTGTTAATAGATATACTTTAATTGAGTTATTTATAGTTTGTTGAGAGATATATGCAAAATAGAAAACTGATACTTTAATTAAATTATCTACTAATTAAAGATATTTAAATAAAACTAGAAGATATTTAAGTCAAATTAGTAGATATTTAAGTCAAACTAGTAGATATATGCAAACGGATATTAAAAACAATACTTTAATTAAATGATCTACTAATAATATATATATATATATATATATATATATATATATATATATATATATATATATATATATATATATACTAGCCGCCTTCCGTGCCCGTTTGTGTGATCGATATTCTGTATTGTGCAAATATAAATAATTACTTAATCTCTTTTTTTATTGGACTTTGTTAATAGATAACTACGTAACCTCCTTTTTTTTTGTGGTTAGTTATTAAGAAGAAAAAAAAAATTATTTACTAAAAAAAAACTGAAAATATATTTTTATGTGGAAGTTATTTTTTAAGGGTAAAATTGGAATAATAAAAAAGTCATCCCAAAAATTTGTATCCCCTTTATATATTAGTATAGATATATAAAAAAACGAACTAACATTCAATTAAAGTATATCTACTAGTTTGTTGAGAGATATAGTCAAATTATGCAAAATAGAAAAACAAAACTTAGTTAAAGATATTTAAGTCAAATTAACATTCATAGTAACCACACACAATTACTTAGTTAAAGAGACATTGAGATCCAAAACAATACATTGAAAAACTACTATCAGGTTTGCCAGCTTCATCGTATACTTTCATCGCATAAGTAAATTTAAATTTTTTAACATTTTTCAGATCCCTTTTGCTTCAAGTTCAATAGCTAGAGGATTTATTCAAGATCGTCACGTTTCCTCTTAGGTCAATGTTTCTTTGTAGGTTTAATCTTGTTGGAGATGTTCACAAACTTTATCCCTTATCTCTTCCACATGTTATATCTCAATTCTCGATTTTTTATATAGTCAATTTATTATTATTTTTCTTTTTTTAATGTCTAATAGTCAAGGTTTTAATTAAATCACAATTCTTGTTGTGCAGAAGAGTGAGAGAATAAGGTAAAATTGTAGAAGGACGACACATCTAAAAGAATGTATTTGATTCACTAAACAAGTGAGAGATATTTCAATTGTTCAACGGTTGTAGTATTATACAATGCACCACACAAGAAAGGAAAAAGATTTTTATTGTTCACCGAATGGATGGTTTAACGGAGTTACAAGTGATTATTAAAATTTGAGTTGAATAAATGACACGTATCACTTTTTTATAAGAGAACAAGACAATTGTATTTAGGGTAGTATATATAAGTTTTATTGAATTATTTATGGTTTGTTGAAAAGAAGGATATATGCAAAATAGAAAGAATAAGATAAGAAGAAACAAAACTTAGTTAAAGAATTTAAATTATGACAATTTAAATTAAGTGATTGATACTAAATTTTTATAAAAAATAACAAATATATATAATTACATTTATAGTTGAAAAGTCTAATTTATTCTAACAATTTCGTTGTTGAGATACAAAAGATATAACAATAATTTATATCGTTCACAAAAATAACTTTTCCGCTGCGAAAAAAACTTTTTTTGCCAGCGACAATAATTGTTGTTGCATAAAACACCATCTATGCCAGCGACAATAATTTTTGTTGCAAAAAAACACTAGTTGTGTCAGCGACAATAATTGTTGTTGCCAAATAACACTAGTTATGTCAGCGACATTAATTGTTGGTAAAAACAATATTTATGTCAGCGACATTAATTGTTGCTGCAAAACACTAGTTATGACATCGATATTAATTGTTCTTGCAAAACTTTTCGCAACGGCACTTATGCCAGCGACATGCAGCGACAATTTTTTCGCCGCGAAAAACATTTTTTGCAGCAACTTTGCATTTTCGGCAGCGACATTTGTCGCTGCCAAAAACGATATTTCTTGTAGTGTGTGTATAAGGCTTGAGAGAGAGAGAGACCAATTTTTATAATGGAAAATATAGGGACTAAAAACATATTAACTCTATCTAAAATGTTGCTCCAACAACATTCAACAAAGATAATTCACATCCATGATTCACTTCTATAAGTCTACATTTTGTACATGTTATTCTCAAATGCATGCAGAGTATATGAATTAATAATTCTTGTTATGAGGGAAAAAAAGTCAAAGGCGAAAATCGATGAATGAATTTGAACTAAAAGTTAATCCAAGTTCATTAATCTATTTCCACAATTTTCTTTCCTCTCACTTTCTTTCCTTCTAAACAAACCCAAAATGAAAGTGGAGAAGTGTCTCATACGATTATGCTAAATTGATACTTGAAATTCATTTAAAACTCTAATAATGATCGATGGCGCATTTCATAAATGTAAGTTAATGGTAATATTCTTCCTCACAATATATATATATATATATATATATATATATATATATATATATATATATATATATTGATCCAATAAGTGATATAGTTTGAAAAGAAATAAGAAAAACAAATAGTAGTTCTTCAAAACTCTATTTACATTTATATTTTCTCTTTTTTGTTAAATCAACACTAATCTTTATAATAAACAAATTCAATCCTATTCATATGAACATGACACGTGTAATTTTTTATTTATTTATTACATTAATTTTTATTTAATATTTTATGACGTTACATTTTGAATTAAATATTAAAATAAATAATATTTATATTATTATTCCAATACGTTGCATTTAATTTAATAATTGATTATGTTACATTTTATATTAAATACTAAAATAAAAAGCATTTACATTATAATGTAATTTCGTCGGTTACATGCAAGTCATAATTAATAAAATAAACGTTTCGATATATTAAAGTTGTAACAGTTATATTATTAAAAATTATTAATATTATTAGAAATTATTAATAAGAAACGTCTCAATATTTTATTTATTGTCATAAAATCATGTTTAATTTTTTGTTTCTATAGCTCATTATAAATATAAGTCATTTGCTACAACAAAATCCACAAAGTCATTTCATTTTCATCAATATTTAAAAATTTGTATTGTGTTGTTTCTCTCATTTTTTTGTGAAAGCAATGTCTCTCATGCATGATTTTATTATTGACATATCATTAAGAAAACAATCATGGATATTGGTTGTAAGAGTTGTGCGTGTTTAGGAGATTTAATATTGCAAAAATAATAAACTTCTATTTTTTTTGTTAAAAAGTTTAGACTGTGATGATTTATTCTTTGTTATGTAGGGATATTGAATTGGAGTTTTTGTGTGAAAAGCATTGATCTACAGGTTCAAAGACCAACTTCAAAGGGTATGGTTTACAGGATATCCTCATTAGATGTTGGTTCTATCGATGTTTGTATTGTTATTATATAATATATTCCATGTTAAATGTATTTATAAATTTCATACTTCACACTCGAAAGAAAAAATAAAAAAAATTCATATATCTGGATTTGTTTGTAATGTCATTTTTTGCTAAGAAAATTTAAATTATGATGATATATTTTTTGTTATGTAGAGCGGTCGAATTAATGTTTTTGTGCGAAGAACATTGATCTGCAAGTTTAAAGACCAACTCCAAGAGTATGGTTTATTGGATATCTGGATTTGATATTGGCTTTAACGGTGGTTCTTATAATGTTGTGGTTCATGAAATTAATATTTGTTGTTGGAGCTTCAAATATAATTGGTCTTGAGAATGATAATGTTGTCAAGGTATCTTATAATCTATCGATGTTTGTAACTTTATTATATAATAATATTTTTATGTAAATTGTATTTCTGAACTTCGATGTCACATAAATCATTTTAGTTTTAAGTTAAATGTGTTTTTTGTCTCATAAAGTATACAAACTTTTATTTTTGATCTCTTTAAAAAAATTCTTTGAACAGTATTGATCCCTCTAAATTTTATGTTTTCAATATTGATCAGTTTATTCTTAGTAAAATTATGGATAATGAGTGCGGGCATGAGTACTATGATACCTCAAAAGTTCCTATATAGGTACGAGTGCAAATATTATTACGCACACATGTATAGGTTATAATAAAAACTTATTTAAAACTGAAAGGAGTATTAATAACCCGAGTTTGGCACGAGCTCCATAAAAATACTTATTTTGTCATAAAAAAATCATTAGAATAACAAAAACACTGAAATTCAGTTCATAAGTTAAATCTCATTTTTATTCTGCTTTAATTTTTGGACAAAACTAAAGTTGTCCAAACAAACTATTCGGCCCTCAACGGGCCGACCCGATTGGGCTTCGAGCCTTATTGATCCGGGCCAAAATATCAATATATAAATACGGGTTTTTTTTTGGTTTTACACCACCAGTTTAATCTGGTTCGGGGGTCAGTTCTGGCATCAAGTGGCTCAAGCTAAAAAAAACTCTAAAAATATTCAGACTAGTATTTTATGGCTCAAGCTTTATATTTATGCGTGCTCAGCGGGCCGGTGCATACGGTCTAATCCATTTTGACAATTCTGGAGCTGTTAAAATTGGCCGAGCCAAAAAGCCTATATTTAAATTTGAACTTTTTCGATTGAGGTAAACCCCTAAAAAAATTCGGGCTAATATTTTAAGGTTCATTCTCTAAATTTATTCCGGCTTTACAAGATGGCTATATGGGCTAGCCCATTTTGATAACTTGATAAGTGCCCAAAAGTAGTTAAAAGTCATATATATTTTAAGCACTTATTAACTTATTTTGTAAGATATCCTTTAGGTTTTCCCCACTTTAGTCTATATATTTGTTTTAAGCTATATTTTTGTTAAGCTTTTCCAAATCTTAACTATTGATGCAGGAAATGAAAATTTGAAGAAAAAGCTAAGTTAACTCACCAGGGCGAGCACAGAGCTAGTGCAGGGCGAGTAGAGGTAGTGAGCATCATCCTAGGAAAATGTCACACTCGCCAGAGCGAGCAAGGCTAACACGCCAAAGCGTGTGCAGGGCGAGCAGAGGCAGAGAGCATCAAAATGGAAAAAATGGCAACATGCCAGAGCGAGCAGGAACTCGCCAGAGCGCATGAAGGTGGTTCAAAGTTCAATTATGACGTGACATAAACCCTTTGATGAAGAAAGGTGAACTCGCCATGGCGAGCTGGAACTCGCCCTACGAGTTCTAATTTTCAGAAACACTATATATAGAGCTTGCTGTCATTTTTCTTGCATCTGATCACTGGTAATAGAGACAAAAACAGGGAGAAAGCTTAGAAATCATTAGTCTAAGAGGATTGTGAAGGTGGATCAACAAAACTTGAGGTATCAAGTGTGATGTTTATCATCATCTCTTCTCCTATCCTTTGTAAGCTTGCTTTAATCATGTGTAACTAAATCCATTGTTGTTGGGATTAGATGTAGCTCATTTGTGACTATGTACAACTCTTAATCATGTTAATATATGTTTTAGTTCATTCATCAATGTTAGTATCATCTTTAATCTTAATGTTTTATCTTTTGATTTGAACTTATAGACATATAATGTTTGAATCAAGGAACTAAGATGAACACTTGTTAAAACCCTAAATTCTAGACATAGATTTAGGATTAATATTCACTTTTTGTATTGGAACTTAATGATATTGTGTTGTTCAAATTATCCGAGACATCGGAAGTTTAGATAATACAATATAGTCGCTGTATTGATTAATCACTCGACATATCGAGGGTTGATAGGTACAACGTCATTCTCGTCGTTATCTGGACACGGAAACGTACGTGAATAATACGTGATAATATTGATGAATAGCTAAAATATATGTGACTGATTTAGAAACGTACATATGAACGAATGAGTGAAGTTTAATCCCGACAACCTTTTCTCTCTAAATATTAAACCATCTTTAATTGCACTTTTATTGTATGTTCGAAAGTTTTTACAACAACAAAACAATAGATAAATTCATACTTAAAGTTATGGTTATCATTGAAAGACTATTAATATCACACTAGTCCCTGTGGATACGATATACACAAAATACTTGCAAAAGTACTTCAACAAAATAGCGCCGTTGCCGGGGGACTGGCATTTGATATTAAAAGTATTGCGACAATTTTGATAGCTTTAAGAAATTTTGCACTTTATATTTCTTTTTCTGTTTTTAAGTTACTTTTAACCCTTGTGCACGCTAACTTGTTTGGTAGATTGTTAAATCTTGTTTATGCGAGGTAAAATTCCTGCATAAAACTTACTCTTCGATTCAGAAATTGAAAGAACGGCTCAAAAGAATAATAGCAGGAACAGAAACAAAAGACAAAAAGCTAAACAAAGATAGCAACAAGAAGGGACTTCTGATTCTAGTTCCTTTTTATCTGACATACCAGAAGAAACAATGACAGAACCGGGAACTCCTGGGCCATGTCACAACAGTCCGAGACGTTTGGCTCACTTGGCAAGACCACGTGCAGGAGCCAGACAAACTGAGATGAAAACGGGATATCTTCAACTATTACATGCTAACCCTTTTGCTGGTTTACCGCAAGAAGACCCGTACAATCACCTTGTCAAGTTCTACGAGATAGCTGGTTCACTCGGAGCCATTGAAGCGGAGGAGGAATCGGTGTTCCAAAGAGGTTTTCCACACTCATTGATTGGCAAAGCAAAGGAGTGGTACCTTGATCAATCTATCGAAGTTATGACCAATTGGAACACGCTTGAAGAGAAATTCCTCGAAAGATTCTTTCCACACCACAAGTTCATGGAAGCAAAGACAAGCATTGCCGTGTTCTCTCAAGGGGCGAATGAAACATTTTGTGAAGCTTGGGAGAGAGACAAATCTATGTTGAGGAAATGTCCTAGTCATGGCTTTGATGAACTCACTCAGATTCACATCTTCCGCAACAGACTGCTTCAACAAACCAAACTCTTGTTAGATGCTACAGCTGGTGGATCTTTATTGTCACTTAGTGCCGCTGATGCAACCCAATTATTGAAAAAATGGCGCTGAGTGACCATCAAGGTGATTATAGCAGAAATCGGTCCCAAAGAAAACCTGGTGTGATTGAGCTTGGTACAGGTGATGCAATGTTAGCTCAGAACAAATTGATTTCACAATCATTGGAGGAAATAACAAAGCAATTGACAAAGCTTCCGCAACAAATGAAAGAAATGCAGGAAGGGTCTAGCAAACACAAGCAGGTCGCGTATTGTCAACTTTGCACTGGAGACCACCCAACAGGTCATTGTCCTCCAGATGAGGAGATCAACTATATGGGTAATCAGAACCAACAAAGACAAGCACCGTATCAGAACAATTCTGGGTATCAAAGAGGCGGAAATTCAAACAACAATCAAGGTTGGAGACAGGATGCTGGTTCTTCAAACAGGCAAAAGGAATATGAGAGCTATACGCAGCCACCTCCTCCTCAAAACCAAAACTCCAATTTGGAAGAAACCTTGCGCAAGTTCGTGGAAATGCAGCAACAACAAAATCAGCAACAACAACAACAGTTACTGCAATTTCACCAAGAAAACCAAGTTTATCAGCGAGGAAATGATGCAGTGTTGAGAAACCTTGGAACTCAAATTGGTCAGATAGCCAAGCAAGTGGCTAACAAGAATGATCAAGGCGGATCATCATCATTCAATGCCAACACCACAACCAACCCGAAGGAGCATTGAGAGTCAATAACGACCAGGAGTGGTAAGGAAATTGAAAGAGGCATTGGTGATAACCTGCATACTGAGGAAGCAGTAGTAGAGGCAAGAGAAAAACAAGAGGGAGATAAGAAAGAACGTAAGATGGAATCAGAAGAAAATAATAATGAGGGAGATATTGGAACAAAAGAGGTTCTGACATGACACAATTAAGTTTTGATGATAACAAAGGTATTAATATACAATAGGGTATACTAATTATTTACTCTAGTGTGCAGATATATAAGCTAAAATTTTATATTCACTATGAGTACATTTGAAGCTCTGAAAATGGGAAGCAAATTCTGACCAGAACATGCTCATCAGAAGATGCAATGTCAAGCCTCGTCAGAAGCTGCATATCAGAGGCTACGTCGTCAGAAGCTATGTTTTGAACACATCATGTTCTGATGCTTGCAGTGAAGGTCGTTTTGTCAGAAGAACATTCTCTGCTACAATGATTGAATTTCATCATCTTCTGACAACTCAAAAGCTGGAGAATCAACCTTATCATCAGAATAGTGACGTTAGTACTATTGTACGAACCTTTTACCAGAATTGGACAAATCTTCATTCCCAAGTTTGGTAGTAAACAAAGGTTTCCTGATATGGTTCAAGATCGTACTATTACCAGCTGGCACAATCTCCTGCAACAAATTCAAATTCAAGACGTTCCACCCCTCACTATAAATAGGAGTGGTAGTGAAGTTTTGTGTACAACACAATTGAACAATTTGAAAGAGCTGTTACTCTGCAAAAATCATCCTGTGCACAAAACAACTTAAATACAACTTAAACTCATTTGAAAATCCAAGACTCAAGTTTCAGCTTCTGATTCATTCAGTTGTTGAACCTTAGATTTCTTTTATTAGGACTCTAAGATTTGTCTTGTCATTGAGTTGTATTTTACTTATTCTTTTGAACATTGATTTGTATATCAGTTTTCACATACTCTGTTTTTCTTGTAAAGTTGTTTGAAGTCTCTTGCTTTTGTGCTTGAGCAAAGGAAGTCTCTTGTAAGTGTTACTTGAGCATTGAAAGTCTCTAGCCTGCGTGCTTGAGCAATTGTAATCTTGTTTGATTATAGTGAACTCCCTTGGAAGTGCAAGGGGACTGGACGTACTCTCGGTTTGTGAGAGGAATCAGTATAAATCTCTGTCTCTCTCTCTTTCTCTCTTACTCTCATACTTGTTAAGTTGCTGATTGATTGTGTTTTGTTTTCTAAACCGCTGCAAACTCTGATAAGTTTTCATAACTTAGAAGAAATTATCAAACTACCCAAAACACAATTCAACCCCCCCCTTCTTGTGTTTTTCACACCTTCAGGAGAATTAGTTGAAAATGAAAATCAGAAAAAAAATAAGTGAGTAGAGTAAGATGAAACATCAAAAGGTGAGAGAAAAGAAAGGTGAAAGTAGTCTGAAGAATCCTCCTATTCAAAATTTACCCTACCCTCATGTGCAATCAAAGAAAGATAAGGAGAGGCAATATGCAAGGTTTTTAGATATTTTCAAAAGGTTGCAGATCAATATTCCCTTCTCTGAAGCCTTAGAGTAGATGCCCACTTATGCAAAATTCATGAAAGAAATTTTGACGAAGAAGAGAAAGTACACCGATGAAGAAACCGTTCAGTTGGATGCTAGTTGTAGTGTAATCATTCAGAGGACCCTACCAACAAAAGAAAAAGATACGGGAAGAGTTACATTGCCTGTCACTATAGGGAATGTCAATGTTGGAAAGGCTCTAATTGATTTGGGATCAAGTATCAACCTTATTCCATTGTCTGTTACTGAAAGAATAGGTGGTCTTGATATCAGACGTACAAGGATGACATTACAGCTGGCCGATAAATCCATCACACAACCATCAGGAATTGCTGAAGATGTATTAGTAAGAGTTGATAAATTCATGTTTCCTATTGACTTCGTAGTGATGGACACTGATGAGGATGATGATGTGCCATTGATTCTTGGAAGATGTTTTATTAAAACGGAACGAATGATGATTGATAGTGATGATGGGATCATGAAAGTTAGAGTTCAAGATGAGGAGGTTAGCTTTAATTTGTGGGAAGCAATGAAGCATCCCAAAGACAAAGGTGCGTGTTTCAAATTGGATGCCACCGATGAAGCCATCATTGATGCAAGGAAGCAATTACACAAACCCTCATCTTTGGAACAAGCCCTAACAGATGCTTTAATGAACTTGATCCTGACAAAGAACAAGAAATTGAAGAGTTTTTGAAGAAACTTGATGAGTTGGAGGAAGTATCTCCTCTTGAGGCAAAAATAGAAGAATTGAAAGATGAACCGAAGCCAGTCGAGGTGAAACTTAAATTGAAAACTTTACCATCACACTTGAAATATGTGTTTCTTGAAGAAGGTGATAAAAAGCCGGTCATCATTAGTAGTTCATTGTCAGTTCAGGAGGAGAAGAGCTTGATTCAGGTGTTGAAAGCAAACAAGGAAGCGATAGGATGGGTGTTATCTGACTTGAAGGCTATCAGCCCGTCTTATTGTATGCACAGTATCATGATGGAGGAGAATTACAAGCCTGTGGCGCAACCTCAGCGTCGCTTGAATCCAACCATGAAGGAAGTTGTGAGAAAAGAAGTGGTGAAGCTACTTGAAGCTGGTATGATTTATCCGATTTCAAACAGTGCTTGGGTGAGTCCAGTTCAGGTAGTGCCAAAGAAGGGAGGAATGACGGTGATCACCAATAATAAGAATGAGTTGATTCCGTCAAGGATAGTTACGGGATGGAGAATGTGCATTGATTATCGGAGACTTAACAAAGCTACCAGGAAAGATCATTTTCCATTACCGTTTATGGATCAGATGCTTGAGAGATTATCAGGCCAAGAATTCTATTGTTTCTTAGATGGTTATTCGGGGTACAATCAAATCATTGTCAATCCCGAAGATCATGAGAAGACAGCATTCACATGTCATTTTGGTGTCTTTGCGTATAGAAGGATGCCTTTTGGTTTATGTAATGCACCAGCAACATTTCAACGTTGTATGCAAGCCATCTTTTCTGATTTGATTGAAAAATGCATTGAAGTGTTCATGGATGACTTCTCAATTTTTGATCCATCATTTGATCACTGTCTGCATAACTTGGACACCGTACTGAAGCGGTGTGTTGAAACTAACCTGGTTCTAAAGTGGGAGAAGTGTCATTTCATGGTGATGGAAGGCATAGTACTTGGTCACAAGATTTCTTCCAAGGGAATTGAGGTTGACAAAGCAAATGTTGAAGTCATTGAGAAGCTCCCACCTCCAGTTAATGTCAAAGGAGTCCGAAGTTTTCTAGGTCATGCCGGATTCTACAGGCGTTGTATCAAAGATTTCTCAAAGATTGCCAAACCGTTAAGCAATCTGCTTAACAAAGATAAGTTATTTAATTTTGATCATGATTGTTTAACTGCTTTTAATGATTTGAAAGAAAAATTGACAACTGCACCCATAATCATATCACCTGATTGGACAATTGATTTTGAACTTATGTGCGATGCTAGTGATTATGATGTGGGTGCAGTGCTTGGTCAAAGAAAGAACAAAATTTTTCATGCTATACACTATGCAAGCAAATTTTTGAATGATGCTCAAATCAATTATGCAACAACAGAAAAAGAGTTGCTTGCAATAGTGTATGCGCTTGAAAAATTTCGTTCTTATTTAATTGGTTCAAAGATTGTTGTGTACACTGACTATGCAGCTATCAAGTATCTGATCACAAAGTCTGATTCCAAGCCGAGACTCATTAGATGGATGCTCTTGCTGCAAGAGTTTGATCTTCAGATTAAGGACAAGAAAGGTACGGAGAATTTGGTAGCTGATTATCTGTCAAGGTTGGTGAACAATGAGGTGACCAAACATGAACATGTAGTTCGAGAGGAATTTCCCGATGAAAAGTTACTTAATATGCAAGAAAGGCCATGGTTTGCTGGCATGGCTAATTACAAAGCCTCGGGGTTAATACCGGATGATTTCACTTGGCATCAAAGAAAAAAGTTCCTCCGTGAAGCAAATCTATATGTTTGGGGTGATCCTTATTTGTTCAAGATTGGAGCTGACAATTTGTTGAGAAGGTGTGTTACTAGAGAGGAGGCCACCAACATTTTATGGCATTGTCACAATTCGCCATGTGGTGGTCATTACAATGGTGAAAGGACATCAGCAAAAGTTCTACAGTCGGGGTTTTTCTGGCCGACTATGCTCAAAGATGCATATGAGCATGCTCAAAAATGTGACAACTGTCAAAAGACCGGGGGAATTTCAAGGCGCAATGAGATGCCTTTTCAAAACATTATTATTGTTGAAGTCTTCGATTGTTGGGGCATTGATTTTGTTGGCCCATTTCCCTCATCGTTTTCCAATGAATACATTCTAGTGGCGATTGATTAGTTGTCAAAGTAGGTGGAAGCAATTGCGTCGCCTAAGGCCGATGGCAAGACGGTGACCAAATTTATCAAAAGGAACATTTTTGCTCGCTTTGGAACTCCTAGGGTGCTTATAAGTGATGGAGGGTCACACTTTTGCAATTCACAACTAAAAAAGGCCCTTGAGCACTATGGAGTTGGACACAAGGTTGCATCACCATACCCTCCGCAAACAAATGGGCAAGCGGAAGTTTCAAATCGTGAGATAAAAAAGATTCTTGAAAACACTGTGTCCACTTCAAGAAAGGACTGGTCTTTGAAGCTTGATGAAGCATTGTGGGCATATCGGACAACTTTCAAATCACCGATAGGGCTCACACCATTTCAGATGGTATATGGTAAAGCATGTCACCTTCTGGTAGAGTTGGAGCATAAAGCCTGTTGGGCTTTAAAATTTCTGAACTTTGATCCATCTTTATCGGGAGAGAAAAGAAAGTTGCAGCTGCATGAATTGGAAGAAATGAGAGCTCAAGCTTATGAGTCTTCCAAATTATACAAGGAGAAAGTCAAGAATTATCATGATAAAAGGATCCGTGTCAAAGATTTCAAGCCGGGACAGCAAGTTCTATTGTTCAATTCAAGGTTGAAATTATTTCTCGGAAAGTTAAAGTCTAAGTGGTCCGGTCCATTTATAATCAAAGAGGTCAAGCCTTATGGTGCAATTGAATTGGAGGACCCTATGACAAAGGACAGGTGAACTGTAAATGGCCAGAGGCTAAAGCTTTATTTTGGTGGTGAATTTGACAGATTCACTACAAAAATTCCACTTGCCGATCCTTGAATCAATGAAAAAGGCGTCGAGCTAACGACGTTAAACAAGCGCTTGTTGGGAGGCAACCCAATTTTGTAAGTATTTTTACTGTTTATTAGTAGTATAAGTTCATAAGCCAATTTGCATCATCAAAAGTCAAAACAGAAGTTAAATTTGAAAAATCACTGCACTGTCAAACTCGCTCGGCGAGTGGTTGTGCGCCAGAGCGAGTATTTCAGGTCCTTGACCTGTGTTGAAAACCAAAAAACTCGCCAGGGCGAATTGGTGTGCGCCGCAGCGAGTTGTGTGAATCTGGCAGTTATTTTTTTTAAAATTTTAATTACTCCTCACCTACCCACTCTCTCTCCACGCGTTTTTAACCCTTATCCCTTCACAAACAGTCACTTTTCATCCCTTTTCACCACAAACACAAACCCTAAGCAATTTTTTTTACTCCATAGAAGATCAAACTCATCCTTGCATTCATCATTGCATTATTTCAACACCAACTCAACAGGTTTGATTTTTCTTCTTTTACTCTTGTTTTTAATTTGTTAATTTAGGGTTTGAAGTTGTTAAGAAAAAAAAATAAAAAAAATAAGGGTTGAAAGTTGACGAAGTGTCAAAGTAAGTATAAAAATTATCGATTCCGCAGGGATTGTTCCGAATTAAACGAAAGTAATGGTTGAAATCATACGTAATTTAATTGCAATAAAGTAAAAGGGGAGATTTTTCAGGATTAGGTTTTTAAGAAAATAACGGCAAGAAAATAGAGTTTTCTTTCAAGATGAGAAGGAGATTGGACCTTTTTAGTTCATCTAATTACTATTGTCTTGGTGTTCCATGCGTGTTAACAAACTACAATCTTAGTTCCATGATTCGATTAAATTAAATAACAATGTCCAATGTCTTGGTACATAATCCTCTAAGTTGATTATCAATCCCTAATGTCTTAGGATGACCTATAACCAATTTAGGTTTTTGCCCTTTAATCCTTGAATTCTCAATTAACAAACCGATATGTCTAAAGTACGAGTTAATTGAACAACTATCCCTAGGTCAATCAATTTGTTTCTAATGTCTTAGTAAACAATCAATTATAATCATCACACAATTCGCGACTTTGTATAAAACATTAAGATTAAGAGACAATTGAATGAATACTAACTTCGTAATTCGATTAACACATCATATGAAATACATAGTTCAAGACAATAACAATTAGAATGCCCTAGGATCCAATCAAAGAGTTTAGTTACTCATAATTAAAGCACTAACATAATAAGAGTGAAAGAATTCATTACAAGAAGGAACAATAGCTCTGGACTTGATCTCAAAAGTTGCATTTTTTTCGCCATCAAATTCTGAAACCCTTATTGTGAGTGAAAATTCAATTTACAGAGTCAGGTTACGAAATGGCGCTGCGCGCCATCCCGTCCGCGCCGGGCGCGACCTTCACAGAATGCACAGGCCATTCTAGCTGCTTCAGGGCGCCGCGCACGTGCTGCTTGCGCCGGTGCGCCATTCTTCAGCTTTTTCTCTTGTTTTCTCTTCAAATCCTTGTGTTCAGAGCAAACTTGTCATGATTCTTTTTCTCCTTATTTCTTACGGAAAACATAGCAAATGCTAACTAAAATGCCCTGTAATGTGGTTAGAAACATATGAATGACGTGAAGTCATAACAACCCCAAACTTGAACTTTTCCTTGTCCTCAAGGAATACCTGTATCTATCGGAAAACATGGCACTATCTTAACAGTTTAATCATATCAGCAAAGTCAGTCAAGTCAAACATCATAATCAACACTCCTATGATCATTCCTATTATAACTACACATGCACACCGAATATTATTAGAAAAACAAGAACCTTTTGCAAATATTGACCAAACATAATCACTTCACTCCCTCACTTTCTCTCCTGTTTTATATTGGTTAAATTCACTCAATCAACACAGTCATATCCATTCAACCATATGCTTGCAAACATTCTACAATCGAACGACACACAAACAAATTCACACCTTTAGAGGACTTGAGGATTATAATGGTGCTAAGGTTTAAGGGTGGATGTTTTTGGATGGTAAGCAGAAAAACTTGGAGTTTTCAAGATCACCTTTTCTTTTTCTCCCCCCTTATTTTAGCATTGTCATACTAGAGAACTTTATTTTCAAACACATTTATTTCACTTTTTTTTTCTTTTCTGATTTCACTATCATTCATTCATTTTTGTCTCTTTTTTTTTAGAGGTTTATATGAGATACCTCTTTCTTTTTCAGTTCTCTAGTACCCCACCCCAAACTTATTCGGTTGCAAATACCAAAAGCAACCCCAAACTTAAAACGAACAATGTGCTCAATTTATTAGTTAAGTGTCTGAACTCCAAGAAAATCATCTTTTTTGTTTTTCATGTCTTTTGACAAATATTGGGTTCAGCAAGCAATAACATTTTTTCTTTCAGCTCAAAAGGGGTTAACAAAGGATATATTAAAAAAGGTGGCTTCAAAAAGGCTCAAGGTAAAAACAACTTGCCTCGGTGTATAATTTGTAACGATCAATCAAGAAAGAGAACATAAGCAAGTTCTAGAGAATTAGCTAAGCTGTGGAATCTCTCATAACAAGAAAAGATTTAAGTGTTTCGGCTCGAAATCTCACGGCTTGGCCGGATTATCGAGTGGTCAATGTTTGAAAAATTTCCTCAGCTTTTCTAATAACATTCAAGCACACAATGCAGTCAACAAGAAAATCACACATTTATGTCTCAGAGACGCTAATCTAACAGACTTCGCATATTTCTGAACAAACAAATCTAAATAATGCGCTAGTTTTCAAAAAGACACAAACATTCATATAAGACAAAATTAAATTCAAGTTCAAGGAATTAAGCAATACCATAGAGTCACTGCTGATGGGACGATCCGCTCCCATCCTGTCTCTCTCCGAGGCCCAAGTCTGCCTCATAGAATGTCTGCCTCTCCTGATAGGCATCATAGTCCTGCTGCCATCTCTCCGATTCATCCAACTGTCTCGACTCCACTCCTTTACTTAACCTGCAAACACAAACAAGGCACACTAAAAGTAGAAATTCGTAAATAAAAACCTTGGGTTGCCTCCCAAACAGCGCTCGTTTAATGTCAATAGCTTGACGGTCCATGACCTAAAAGTTAAGGGGGATACTTCAGATGTGCTTCAATTTGATTACTCTTTTGCTCCTCCCTTATGGGATTCGCATTATGATCGACCATCAATGATTTTTCTAGAACCGTGTGACTCATTAACTCCTTCCACTTGTTCTTGCATTTGTTTCTTGTTTTCTTTTTAGCTTTGGGACAAACTTTCTTTGGCCTTTCCCCACTAACTTCTTTCTTTCGGAGAATTGGAGTCGGGTTCATAATTCCAGCCTCAACAAGCTTTATTACCTCTTTCTTTACCAATTCTTCCAAAGTTGGAGTTTGGGACTCCATTGGCACATCACCCGGAATGGGCTCTTCCTTATTCTTCACTTTTTGCGAGTAAATAATCGGGATAATACCATCCAATATAAGACCAATAGTGCCTTGTTCTTGGCTAAAATCTTTTAACAATGCCTCTTCTTCCAAGGAAGTGAGAGAGCTACTAATGATAACCGGATTTTTTGAATTCTCACCTGTAAACACATACTTCCATTGAGAGGGAAGTTGTTTCAACTCCGGAAAAATAGGCTTAGTTGCCTCATCTTTAGTGCTATCCTTCACAAAAATTTCACTTGCCTCCACTTGGAAACATTGAGGCTTCTTCTTTCCATACGGCTCCATGCCTTCAAAGACTTTGAAATTCACACTTTCATCATTGAGCCTCAACATTAAATCGCCCATCTCTACATCAATTAGTGCTCTACCTGTTGCTAAGAATGGTCTCCCCAACAAAACCGGGACTTCTACACACTCCTCCATATCAAGGATCACAAAGTCGGCTGGAAAAACAAACTCGGCACATCTCACCAATACATCTTCTAAGATTCCATACGGATATGTGATAGATCGGTCGGCAAGAGTGAGTTGCATTTTTGTGGGCTTGGCTACTGCACCCGGTATGCGCTTCATCATGCTCAGTGGCATTAAATTTAGGGTTAATAGGTCTTTACCCCCCTGCTAAGTGAACGTGTTTTGCGTTACCCCCCTGCTAAAAATTTCTTGAAGATTGCCCCCTTGTAATGTTTTTTTTTTGGTTTCCCTCCTTTTCCTCTATTGGATGCAAGAAATTTTAACTTTTTAAATCGGTTGAACAAAATAACCGATGTAAAAAGTGCACTCAAGGAGGGAAACCAACAAAAAAAACTTTGCAAGGGGGCAATCTTCAAGAAATTTTTAGCAGGGGGTAACGCAAAACACGCTCACTTAGCAGGGGGGTAAAGACCTATTAACCCTTAAATTTATACTTGCACCCAAGTCACAAAAAGCTTTCCCCACGTGCATATTCCCGATAGAGATGGGTATAGTGAAACTACCGGGGTCTTTTTTCTTTTGTGGGAGCTTGGCTTGGATGATAGCACTACACTCCTCATTCATTAATATCGGCGCATCTTCCTTAGGCTTCCGCTTCTTGGTCAACAATTCCTTCATGAATTTGGCATACAAAGGCATTTGCTCTAATACTTCGGCAAAAGGAATGTCGACTTGTAAGCTATTGAACATTTCCATGAATTTCCGGAAAGTGTTCTCTTCGGTTTTCATCTTCTCTTGGCTCTTTTCTTTCTTTGGTGCACGAGGAAAAGGTAACTTGGCATATGGAGATACTTCTTTACGACTCGAATTGTTCATGAGGTCCTTCTTAGCTTGCCTCCTTCGATTTTCAATTTCCTTCCTCAAAACCGCTCTCTCCTTATCCCTCTCACTTTTTTCACTTATTTTCTCCCTCTGATTTTCGACTAACCCCTCTTCATCAGTCTTACTCACTTCTACTACTTCCCACTCTTTTTCGACTTCTCCCTCACTCTAATTTTTTTCTTCCTCCTCAACATCTCCTTTTTCATTTTCTCCCTTACCACTAGGTTCTCTATTTTTCTTCATCACAACCTTCGATGAAGGAACTACTCTACTTCTCAAATTTATAGCATTGCAAGTTTCATTCCTTGGGTTGTTTTTAGTGGACCCTGCGAAAACATTGTTCTGAGCAGCAGAGAATTGCCGTGACAGTTGCCCAATTTGAGTCTCTAAGTTTTTGATTGAGGCTTCCTGATTTTTGTTGGCAAGTTCTTGGCTAGCTTTAACCGAGTCAAATTGTCCCGAAGTGGCCTTGATGAATTGTGCAAGAGAGTCCTCTAGATTAGAGGATGTTCTTTGTTGGTTTTGATGTTGAGGAGCTTGTTGGTGAGTTTGATTCTGGTTACCGCCCCAACCAAAGTTGGGATGATTTCTCCACCCCGGATTGTAAGTAGCCGAGAATGGATCATTGTTGGGGTTTTTCCTGTAGTTGGCTAAGTAGTTTGCTTGTTCAGAATATGCAGGGAAACATTCACCGTTAGCATGGCCTTGGCCACAAAAATCACATTGCACCCCTTGGGCTGCATTGACAGGTGCTGGAGGGGTCAGAGTTGTTTGACTTATGAACGCCTTCAGCAGAGTCTCAATGTTGTTGTTCATCTTGGCTTGTTGAGCTAGAAGTGTTGTTCCTGTGTCTAGTTCTAACATTCCAGTTTTCTTCTTCGCTCCCCTGTCATGTTGCACTCTATACTCATTTTGTGCCATAGCTTCAATCAATGCTCTAGCTTCACGTTCTACTTTATTTGTTATTGATCCACCAGCTGATGCATCCAATTACATTCTAGTTTGAGGTCTCAACCCTTGGGTCAAGTGTTGCATCTGAGTATGACTGTCGAGACCATGATTTGGGCACTTCTTCAAGCATAATTTGAATCTTTCCCATGCATCATGTAATGATTCAGCATCCCCCTGTTCAAAGGTTGTGATGTCATTCCTCCTTTCGAGAAACTTGTGAATTGGAAAATACCGATCTTTGAATTTTGTAGCGAGTGCATCCCAAGTTCCAATGGTGTTGGGAGGTAAAGTGTCTATCCAATCTCTTGCTCCCCCGGCGAGAGATAGCTTGAAGAGTCTCAACTTCTTGTCAGAGTCAGAAATATTTGGTGGATCAATGTAATCACATGCTTCATAAAAGTACTCCAGATGGAGATTTGGGCATTGAGTTGCAGCCCCTGTGTACTGATTTTCCTTGAGGGCGTTGAGCACTGTATTTTTGATGTCGAATGACACTAGGTTGATTGGTTGGAAGCCTAGATTGGCATCCCCAGCATTATTTCTTTGCCCATAGTCACCCAATGTCCTTTCTGGAGGAGGAGGAGGAGGAACTGCGTCACCCATACTCTCAGTTTCGGAATCTGAGAAATTGATTTCTCCGTCACTGAGCTCCTGAGTTATAGTTGCGGCTAGTACCGCTTCACGCTCAAGTCGAGCTTACTTTCTGAGTGCTTTTGCTGTCTTTTCGATCTCAGGATCGTATTTAAGGTCTTCGTCTGCTTTACTGCGCAAGCACACAAACAACAAATACCTTTAGAAGCAACTGCACTACACAAGAAAAATTTAGAATTTTTTTTTAATTTTTTATTATTATATATATTTGGAATAATAATAACTGAAAAATAAATAACTGTAAAATAAACTACGTATGGTTCAACTGCCTTGTTGATTCAATCAACAATCCCCGGCAACGGCGCCATTTGACGAAGTGTCAAAGTAAGTATAAAAATTATCGATTCCGCAGGGATTGTTCCGAATCAAACAAAATTAATGGTTGAAATCATACGTAATTTAATTGCAATAAAGTAAAAGGGGCGATTTTTCAGGATTAGGTTTTTAAGAAAATAACGGCAAGAAAATAGAGTTTTCTTTCAAGATGAGAAGGAGATTGGACCTTTTCGGTTCATCTAATTACTATTGTCTTGGTGTTCCATGCGTGTTAACAAACTACAATCTTAGTTCCATGATTCGATTAAATTAAATAACAATGTCCAATGTCTTGGTACATAATCCTCTAAGTTGATTATCAATCCCTAATGTCTTAGGATGACCTATAACCAATTTAGGTTTTTGCCCTTTAATCCTTGAATTCTCAATTAACAAACCGATATGTCTAAAGTACGAGTTAATTGAACAACTATCCCTAGGTCAATCAATTTGTTTCTAATGTCTTAGTAAACAATCAATTATAATCATCACACAATTCGCGACTTTGTATAAAACATTAAGATTAAGAGACAATTGAATGAATACTAACTTCGTAATTCGATTAACACATCATATGAAATACATAGTTCAAGACAATAACAATTAGAATGCCCTAGGATCCAATCAAAGAGTTTAGTTACTCATAATTAAAGCACTAACATAATAAGAGTGAAAGAATTCATTACAAGAAGGAACAATAGCTCTGGACTTGATCTCAAAAGTTGCATTTTTTTCGCCATCAAATTCTGAAACCCTTATTGTGAGTGAAAATTCAATTTACAGAGTCAGGTTACGAAATGGCGCTGCGCGCCATCCCGTCCGCGCCGGGCGCGACCTTCACAGAATGCACAGGCCATTCTAGCTGCTTCAGGGCGCCGCGCACGTGCTGCCTGCGCCGGTGCGCCATTCTTCAGCTTTTTCTCTTGTTTTCTCTTCAAATCCTTGTGTTCAGAGCAAACTTGTCATGATTCTTTTTCTCCTTATTTCTTACGGAAAACATAGCAAATGCTAACTAAAATGCCCTGTAATGTGGTTAGAAACATATGAATGACGTGAAGTCATAACAACCCCAAACTTGAACTTTTCCTTGTCCTCAAGGAATACCTGTATCTATCGGAAAACATGGCACTATCTTAACAGTTTAATCATATCAGCAAAGTCAGTCAAGTCAAACATCATAATCAACACTCCTATGATCATTCCTATTATAACTACACATGCACACCGAATATTATTAGAAAAACAAGAACCTTTTGCAAATATTGACCAAACATAATCACTTCACTCCCTCACTTTCTCTCCTGTTTTATATTGGTTAAATTCACTCAATCAACACAGTCATATCCATTCAACCATATGCTTGCAAACATTCTACAATCGAACGACACACAAACAAATTCACACCTTTAGAGGACTTGAGGATTATAATGGTGCTAAGGTTTAAGGGTGGATGTTTTTGGATGGTAAGCAGAAAAACTTGGAGTTTTCAAGATCACCTTTTCTTTTTCTCCCCCCTTATTTTAGCATTGTCATACTAGAGAACTTTATTTTCAAACACATTTATTTCACTTTTTTTTTCTTTTCTGATTTCACTATCATTCATTCATTTTTGTCTCTTTTTTTTAGAGGTTTATATGAGATACCTCTTTCTTTTTCAGTTCTCTAGTACCCCACCCCAAACTTATTCGGTTGCAAATACCAAAAGCAACCCCAAACTTAAAACGAACAATGTGCTCAATTTATTAGTTAAGTGTCTGAACTCCAAGAAAATCATCTTTTTTGTTTTTCATGTCTTTTGACAAATATTGGGTTCAGCAAGCAATAACATTTTTTCTTTCAGCTCAAAAGGGGTTAACAAAGGATATATTAAAAAAGGTGGCTTCAAAAAGGCTCAAGGTAAAAACAACTTGCCTCGGTGTATAATTTGTAACGATCAATCAAGAAAGAGAACATAAGCAAGTTCTAGAGAATTAGCTAAGCTGTGGAATCTCTCATAACAAGAAAAGATTTAAGTGTTTGGGCTCGAAATCTCACGGCTTGGCCGGATTATCGAGTGGTCAATGTTTGAAAAATTTCCTCAGCTTTTCTAATAACATTCAAGCACACAATGCAGTCAACAAGAAAATCACACATTTATGTCTCAGAGACGCTAATCTAACAGACTTCGCATATTTCTGAACAAACAAATCTAAATAGTGCGCTAGTTTTCAAAAAGACACAAACATTCATATAAGACAAAATTAAATTCAAGTTCAAGGAATTAAGCAATACCATAGAGTCACTGCTGATGGGACGATCCGCTCCCATCCTGTCTCTCTCCGAGGCCCAAGTCTGCCTCATAGAATGTCTGCCTCTCCTGATAGGCATCATAGTCCTGCTGCCATCTCTCCGATTCATCCAACTGTCTCGACTCCACTCCTTTACTTAACCTGCAAACACAAACAAGGCACACTAAAAGTAGAAATTCGTAAATAAAAACCTTGGGTTGCCTCCCAAACAGCGCTCGTTTAATGTCAATAGCTTGACGGTCCATGACCTAAAAGTTAAGGGGGATACTTCAGATGTGCTTCAATTTGATTACTCTTTTGCTCCTCCCTTATGGGATTCGCATTATGATCGACCATCAATGATTTTTCTAGAACCGTGTGACTCATTAACTCCTTCCACTTGTTCTTGCCTTTGTTTCTTGTTTTCTTTTTAGCTTTGGGACAAACTTTCTTTGGCCTTTCCCCACTAACTTCTTTCTTTCGGAGAATTGGAGTCGGGTTCATAATTCCAGCCTCAACAAGCTTTATTACCTCTTTCTTTACCAATTCTTCCAAAGTTGGAGTTTGGGACTCCATTGGCACATCACCCGGAATGGGCTCTTCCTTATTCTTCACTTTTTGCGAGTAAATAATCGGGATAATACCATCCAATATAAGACCAATAGTGCCTTGTTCTTGGCTAAAATCTTTTAACAATGCCTCTTCTTCCAAGGGAGTGAGAGAGCTACTAATGATAACCGGATTTTTTGAATTCTCACCTGTAAACACATACTTCCATTGAGAGGGAAGTTGTTTCAACTCCGGAAAAATAGGCTTAGTTGCCTCATCTTTAGTGCTATCCTTCACAAAAATTTCACTTGCCTCCACTTGGAAACATTGAGGCTTCTTCTTTCCATACGGCTCCATGCCTTCAAAGACTTTGAAATTCACACTTTCATCATTGAGCCTCAACATTAAATCGCCCATCTCTACATCAATTAGTGCTCTACCTGTTGCTAAGAATGGTCTCCCCAACAAAACCGGGACTTCTACACACTCCTCCATATCAAGGATCACAAAGTCGGCTGGAAAAACAAACTCGGCACATCTCACCAATACATCTTCTAAGATTCCATACGGATATGTGATAGATCGGTCGGCAAGAGTGAGTTGCATTTTTGTGGGCTTGGCTACTGCACCCGGTATGCGCTTCATCATGCTCAGTGGCATTAAATTTAGGGTTAATAGGTCTTTACCCCCTGCTAAGTGAACGTGTTTTGCGTTACCCCCCTGCTAAAAATTTCTTGAAGATTGCCCCCTTGTAATGTTTTTTTTTTGGTTTCCCTCCTTTTCCTCTATTGGATGCAAGAAATTTTAACTTTTTAAATCGGTTGAACAAAATAACCGATGTAAAAAGTGCACTCAAGGAGGGAAACCAACAAAAAAAACTTTGCAAGGGGGCAATCTTCAAGAAATTTTTAGCAGGGGGTAACGTAAAACACGCTCACTTAGCAGGGGGGTAAAGACCTATTAACCCTTAAATTTATACTTGCACCCAAGTCACAAAAAGCTTTCCCCACGTGCATATTCCCGATAGAGATGGGTATAGTGAAACTACCGGGGTCTTTTTTCTTTTGTGGGAGCTTGGCTTGGATGATAGCACTACACTCCTCATTCATTAATATCGGCGCATCTTCCTTAGGCTTCCGCTTCTTGGTCAACAATTCCTTCATGAATTTGGCATACAAAGGCATTTGCTCTAATACTTCGGCAAAAGGAATGTCGACTTGTAAGCTATTGAACATTTCCATGAATTTCCGGAAAGTGTTCTCTTCGGTTTTCATCTTCTCTTGGCTCTTTTCTTTCTTTGGTGCACGAGGAAAAGGTAACTTGGCATATGGAGATACTTCTTTACGACTCGAATTGTTCATGAGGTCCTTCTTAGCTTGCCTCCTTCGATTTTCAATTTCCTTCCTCAAAACCGCTCTCTCCTTATCCCTCTCACTTTTTTCACTTATTTTCTCCCTCTGATTTTCGACTAACCCCTCTTCATCAGTCTTACTCACTTCTACTACTTCCCACTCTTTTTCGACTTCTCCCTCACTCTAATTTTTTTCTTCCTCCTCAACATCTCCTTTTTCATTTTCTCCCTTACCACTAGGTTCTCTATTTTTCTTCATCACAACCTTCGATGAAGGAACTACTCTACTTCTCAAATTTATAGCATTGCAAGTTTCATTCCTTGGGTTGTTTTTAGTGGACCCTGCGAAAACATTGTTCTGAGCAGCAGAGAATTGCCGTGACAGTTGCCCAATTTGAGTCTCTAAGTTTTTGATTGAGGCTTCCTGATTTTGTTGGCAAGTTCTTGGCTAGCTTTAACCGAGTCAAATTGTCCCGAAGTGGCCTTGATGAATTGTGCAAGAGAGTCCTCTAGATTAGAGGATGTTCTTTGTTGGTTTTGATGTTGAGGAGCTTGTTGGTGAGTTTGATTCTGGTTACCGCCCCAACCAAAGTTGGGATGATTTCTCCACCCCGGATTGTAAGTAGCCGAGAATGGATCATTGTTGGGGTTTTTCCTGTAGTTGGCTAAGTAGTTTGCTTGTTCAGAATATGCAGGGAAACATTCACCGTTAGCATGGCCTTGGCCACAAAAATCACATTGCACCCCTTGGGCTGCATTGACAGGTGCTGGAGGGGTCAGAGTTGTTTGACTTATGAATGCCTTCAGCAGAGTCTCAATGTTGTTGTTCATCTTGGCTTGTTGAGCTAGAAGTGTTGTTCCTGTGTCTAGTTCTAACATTCCAGTTTTCTTCTTCGCTCCCCTGTCATGTTGCACTCTATACTCATTTTGTGCCATAGCTTCAATCAATGCTCTAGCTTCACGTTCTACTTTATTTGTTATTGATCCACCAGCTGATGCATCCAATTACATTCTAGTTTGAGGTCTCAACCCTTGGGTCAAGTGTTGCATCTGAGTATGACTGTCGAGACCATGATTTGGGCACTTCTTCAAGCATAATTTGAATCTTTCCCATGCATCATGTAATGATTCAGCATCCCCCTGTTCAAAGGTTGTGATGTCATTCCTCCTTTCGAGAAACTTGTGAATTGGAAAATACCGATCTTTGAATTTTGTAGCGAGTGCATCCCAAGTTCCAATGGTGTTGGGAGGTAAAGTGTCTATCCAATCTCTTGCTCCCCCGGCGAGAGATAGCTTGAAGAGTCTCAACTTCTTGTCAGAGTCAGAAATATTTGGTGGATCAATGTAATCACATGCTTCATAAAAGTACTCCAGATGGAGATTTGGGCATTGAGTTGCAGCCCCTGTGTACTGATTTTCCTTGAGGGCGTTGAGCACTGTATTTTTGATGTCGAATGACACTGGGTTGATTGGTTGGAAGCCTAGATTGGCATCCCCAGCATTATTTCTTTGCCCATAGTCACCCAATGTCCTTTCTGGAGGAGGAGGAGGAGGAGGAACTGCGTCACCCATACTCTCAGTTTCGGAATCTGAGAAATTGATTTCTCCGTCACTGAGCTCCTGAGTTATAGTTGCGGCTAGTACCGCTTCACGCTCAAGTCGAGCTTACTTTCTGAGTGCTTTTGCTGTCTTTTCGATCTCAGGATCGTATTTAAGGTCTTCGTCTGCTTTACTGCGCAAGCACACAAACAACAAATACCTTTAGAAGCAACTGCACTACACAAGAAAAATTTAGAATTTTTTTTTAATTTTTTATTATTATATATATTTGGAATAATAATAACTGAAAAATAAATAACTGTAAAATAAACTACGTATGGTTCAACTGCCTTGTTGATTCAATCAACAATCCCCGGCAACGGCGCCATTTGACGAAGTGTCAAAGTAAGTATAAAAATTATCGATTCCGCAGGGATTGTTCCGAATCAAACAAAATTAATGGTTGAAATCATACGTAATTTAATTGCAATAAAGTAAAAGGGGCGATTTTTCAGGATTAGGTTTTTAAGAAAATAACGGCAAGAAAATAGAGTTTTCTTTCAAGATGAGAAGGAGATTGGACCTTTTCGGTTCATCTAATTACTATTGTCTTGGTGTTCCATGCGTGTTAACAAACTACAATCTTAGTTCCATGATTCGATTAAATTAAATAACAATGTCCAATGTCTTGGTACATAATCCTCTAAGTTGATTATCAATCCCTAATGTCTTAGGATGACCTATAACCAATTTAGGTTTTTGCCCTTTAATCCTTGAATTCTCAATTAACAAACTGATATGTCTAAAGTACGAGTTAATTGAACAACTATCCCTAAATCAATCAATTTGTTTCTAATGTCTTAGTAAACAATCAATTATAATCATCACAAAATTTCGCGACTTTGTATAAAGCATTAAGATTAAGAGACAATTGAATGAATACTAACTTCGTAATTCGATTCACACATCATATGAAATAAATAGTTCAAGACAATAACAATTAGAATCCCATAGGATCCAATCAAAGAGTTTAGTTACTCATAATTAAAGCATAAACAATAATAAGAGTGAAAGAATTCATTACAAGAAGGAACAATAGCTATGGACTTATTGTGAAAGTTGCCTTTTTTTCGCCGTCAAATTCTGTAACCCTTATTGTGAGTGAAAATTTAATTTATAGAGTCAGGTTACGAAATGGCGCCGCGCGCCAACCCGTCCGCGCCGGGCGCGACCTTCACAGAATGCACAGGCCATTCTAGCTGCTTCAGGGCGCCGCGCGTGTGCTGCCTGCGCCGGTGCGCCATTCTTCAGCTTTTTCTGTTGTTTTCTCTTCAAATCCTTGTGTTCAGAGCAAACTTGTCATGATTCTTTTTCTCCTTATTTCTTACGGAAAACATAGCAAATGCTAACTAAAATGCCCTGTAATGTGGTTAGAAACATAGTAATGACTTGAAGTCATCAAAAATTTAAGTTCTTAGAAAAGTGAACATAATCTTGCTCAAGTTTGTTTAGAATGTTGGATTTGATATTAAATCATAATTATTGTTTTGATTTGATAAGAGAAATCACCCTTTTGAAAAACAACCCATGATGTAAATCAAGAAATAAATATGGGTTTTGTGATTTATCTTAGCAAAATTATGATTTTACATCAATTCTATATCATTATTCTTGATTGCATGAAAGCTGTGAAAGTTGTGACTATGAGTAACTCGCTGCAGCGTGCTGGTATGCGCCAGGGCGAGTTTGCAACTGTCAAAACAATGTTTTTTACTGAGCCACTCGCTGCATCGTGTTGCAATGCGACAGGGCGAGTTGTGACAGAACCAAAAAAATTTAAATCTTCACTTATCAACTTGTTTCATTGGTATTTATTCTTAAATGCTTAAACTCATAATTGTAGAGTCTTGCTTGGAATTTTCTGATTATTTTGTAGGAATGGCACCCAAAGTGAAACCTCAAGGTTCCAAAAGAAAGGGCGTTGAATCCTCACAACCTCGGAGACCAACACGCCCAGCACAATTTGATGGAAATAGATTCCGTAGTGCAGCACATCATGAGAGGTTTAAGGAATTGTCTACCCGCAAGTGTGGCACGATAAGGAGTTTAAGATCTCTCCAACGGGAGATTACAAAGGCATCTTGGATATCTTGGAAAAGAGGAAATGGAGCAAGTTGCTTGAGCCGCACACTCAAATTAACTCGGATATTGTCAAAGAGTTCTTCGCCAATGCCTTTCCGGTGGATGAAGATGGCAACCCAAGTGAGAAAGAATTTAATTACACAACATATGTTAGGGGTCGACCATTCTCTTTTGACCGAGAGGGAATAAATTCCTACCTTGGAAACCCAATGCCATTAAGGGACCCTCATTCTTTATGTCCCTTCCACAAACAATAAGCCAAGGGTAATTTGGACCATGACCTCATTCAAAGAACCATTTTGAAGGAAGGACGGACTTATGATGTGAGTGAGGCGGGTAGGCCATTCCGAGCGTTGAAGGGAGACATGACAACTCCCGCTCAAGTGATTTTTAAGCTAATCATCCATAACATCCGACCCAAAAGTCACACCTCTTCTACCACCGTTGAAGTCACACCGCTTATCTATTCCATCCTAGCCGGCAACACCATAGATGTGGCTCGAATCATTGCCACTAAGCTACGACACATTGCACTTAGCGGCCACTTCACACCCAAATGTCATATAGGTCTGCCGGGTTTAGTCATGGTTTGGTTTTAAATCTCCGCGTCTCTATCCCACCTCAAGTGCATGAAACCATAACTCACCCCATTGATGATGCTTTTATTGCTCGAAACATAGACAAGAAAACAAAACATAAATCTCAAGCATCTAGAGCTTCATCCTCCCGTGCACCACGTGCACTACAAGCTTCACAACCGTTGGATTTTTCCAACTTTGATCCTAGGCTTCAAGCATGTTACTCATATACTTGGGATCAAAATGATGCGAGTTATAGGGCAATGACCGCCCTCCAGAACTCAATGTACTGGATGCAAATGCATTATGGAATGCCTGATGATTCGGCTTTGCTGGTCATGTCTCCAAAGGCGTATCAGACACATGTTGCTTGGCCTGGGGTCAGGCCTTTTTGTTGGAGTAAGCCCTAGAGGCCAATACTTTTTATTAATAATAATAGGCATTTCTTTATTATGTTTGTATGTCCAAAATAATGAAGTCCCTAGAATAGTTAAATCCATTTAATGAAATATTAAGTATGACTTAATCATGATATTCATTAAATACAAGGACACTATTCTTAAAGCATCCGTAGTCGAGTTTTATTATGAATTGGGATAATGATAAAACATAAAGACTATTATGAAGATAGGCTGATGATCGCATCTCATGGATCATGGGATAAGGAGTTATCAAGTCTTGACATAGGTATAAGAAATATTAGGAGTAATATTTATACCAGATTGACCCGCTATGAGAGTACTACATGCAAAGTTATGCAAAGTGTCATAAGTCACTCTCATGGTGATAATGGTGTAAGCCGCCCTTAGACCTGAATCCACTTTGTACCCTAGATGTGGAGTCAAGTACTTTGTTGCTGATCTAACGTTGTCCGTAACAGGATAACCATAAAGGCAGTTGATGGGTACTTCACAAAGCATGCTGAGGGACAGTAGTGACCTAGATGGAATTTGCCAATCCTGCATAACAGGATAAATGTCATGGGCCCAATACTGAACTAGACAAAGATGACACCAAGTATGCTTTGTGTTCAATATAGACATTAAGGGCAAATGGGTAATTGTACACGCATATATTATCACTAAAGGTTATGTTTTGATCACATGTTAATTTCTCATAACTTGGGTAGCAATGATGTGTTACTAGATACCGCTCATTGTTTATTATATTAAATAAAGGATTTAATATAATTGTCAACGTTATGGAAACCTACAAGGGTCACACACATAAGGACAGTCTAATATTGAGATAAAAAGGGAACACCGTAAGGTACGGTGTATGTGCAATGTGATAAGGGTATCACGGTAATTTAAACGAGCAAGAACACCAAAGGTTATGGTGGGAGGGTGCGCACATGAGTAATATTACTCATGGGGCGCGCGCCCTAGTAAATTGTTTCTTGTTGGGCTTTGCCCAATAAGAGATATCTTGGTGCCCAAGACAAGAGTTGTCTTAATGCACAAGACAAGAAATATCTATAAATAGAGACCACTTGTCATAGCTCTATTAGTTGTTGTTGAACACACTAAAAAGCACAAGAATTATTTTAGAGTTAAAATAATTCTCTCTCTCTCTCTCAATATTCTTGCATAGCCTTCAAACATAAAGGGCTAGCACTCTATTGAAGGTGACTGTTCGTGTGGACTACTAGAGGCGTTGTTCTTCGTCATCAACGCCCGTGATCAATCCGGTTCATGATTAAAGTGTTGATCAGCCACCGTTCATGAAAGAAAAGAAAAGGATTTTCAACAAGAGGTAAAATCCTAAACACAAACTCATGCTCATTCGTAAGGATCATTAAAGGAAAATTTTTATATTTCGCTGCTTTTCTATTTCTATTTTCCTTCAGTGGTATCAGAGCCACTTACGAATCCATGATTTGATGTTTGTTTATTTCATGAATTTAGTTTTAATTTGATTAAAACATCTAATGAAGATTAAAATCGAGTAATTAAAATTTGTCATCTATTTGTGTAAAATTGATAATTGACATTGAAACGGCTTCGGAATCCGACAATTGTATGGTGAAGCAGCGATATGTTAATCGTCATAAGTTTATACAAATAAGAATGATCAAGACTTATATGTGATATAAGTGATCGTGATGCAAAGCGGTGTATTTGATGCATCGTTCATAATTTCGTTCAATAAAACAAATTATGAAAGTTATTTGATATTGAATTGATTCATGTTCATTTGCTTTGGAATCCGACGTTAGTATGGTGAAGCAATGACATGTTAATTAATCACATTGAATTTCAGTCATGAAAGGTTTTGACGGCACGAAATTTTTGCATTAGGATTCGCAAAAAACAAGGGTTTTTCACGGGCCTGCGCTAGGCGCAGATGGCAGAGTCAAAATTGACTCTCAGCTGCAAGGCTGCGCTGGGCGCAGATGACAGCCCCAAAATTGATCGTTCGCTGAAATTTTAATTTTAATTAATCTACACGACTTAAATTGATAATAATAATAAATATGTTTATTGTTATGTTTTTGTGATGATTAATTATGGCCTTAGTTTACTCCTTTTGTTTTAATTTGGGATTTTAAATACGGCCTGCGTGTCGTGCCTCTCTCTAAATTTCTTGATGTAACTTCTTTTCTCATCTTACTCCCTCGTATGTAAAACGAGTATTCTTTGATGTAATATTGTAATAGAATTATTAGAGGAACAAAGGAGGACAGCCATGAAGATGATGCTTGGAGAAGTAGATCATCGTTAGGCTAGTTTAGGGTTCTCTCATTGGCTTGAGAGAACACTTGCGTTAGGAGGCCATAATCATATCATTTTATATTATTGTATATATGTATGTTGATGCATGTGAGAGCGTTTAATACGTTAAACAAGCCGGTGAGATCAAATTAATTAAATATCCCTCAAGAGACACATAAGAGATTAATAAAGAAAATGTGGGTTCGCCCACCGCGGAGTGCATTCTCTTTATTAATAAAATATGTGAATATTAAGTTTACGCTTTCCAAGCTTTAGAACTCATCAAGACTAGTATCGAACTATGTAGGTTCGCCCACCGCGAAGTGCATACTCTATATTGGTAAGGTGCGATGGGATAATTGTAATATCCAACTTCTAAAGTAAGGGTCAAACTTAACTTAACAAATATAATGAGATTATATGAGTTTAAGAAGCAATGGTTGGGAATAATTCATAAGATGAATTAGAATAAGGAGTTATTCACCCAATTGATATATTCAAGAATTGTATGAGATACAATTGGAAGGAGTTCCTACCTAAATAACTAAGTCTTGTGTAATCCGCCCACCGCGGACTTAAGACAAAGTGAAATATGGATCTTGACCCACTAGAAAATCTTCCAACGGGATTTTCCGAATCAAATGGTAAGGGTCATTTGTTTGAATAAAATAGTGGAAACTTTTTAATAAAAGTCCTTATTAAAATTATACAAATATCTTACATATCTTTGTAATTAAAACTTTATACAATATAAATTATATTGTCTTTATGATGGACAAGAATCTCAGAAAAGAGTTTCTGAATTGGTACACAAATTGAGAATTGTTCTCAAACGCAAGAAGAACTATAAGCTATTGAACTATACTCTATAAAAGTACCTACTATAAACTAGATTGGAAAAGGATGCTTGTCAGAAGCATCAAGTTGACATCTAGATATAGAATATTTCATACTTTTAAAAGAAATGATGAGATCATTTAAAACGAGTTCTTTTGAAAGAACGACAAAAGTATGATTGAATTTCTCAATAGACCAAAGAGTTGGTCATAGGTTCAATCAAATCAATTTTAGTGGGTAGATATGGTCAGAATTATTATATCTATCGGAAAATTGTTGAATTGAATGAGAAATAATTTGCACTGTCAAAGAATAGAGATATAATATAAATGAGATTTATATTCCTGTTATTTTGAATAGAACAATAAAGGTTGCCAAAGGAGAACGGATGTTTCAAATTGGTTGAAATGGGAGAACCGTAGATAGTTCATGAAAGAGTCAAAATAAAAGAATGAAGTGAGACTTCAATATTGTACATCTAGTTATAGAAAGTCAATGTTTCTATTTCTACATCAAGGGTATATGATACACGATGTTGAATCTTTAAGGAGATGCTTAAAGAATTAGAACATTGACTATAAGTTTAAGTCAAGTTGTTTCATTGACAATAAGAGCTATGCCATGACTTAAAATCGAGTTTGAAATGGAATACAATAATTGTTATTAAGTTCTACTTGGTAATAGAAGTATTAATTAAATACCTTGTATTGACAAGATATGAAAAGTATCTTTGAATGATAAGACAAGTAGTGGTGCCATCATTTAAGCAAAGTCTTCTATACTAGTGCTCCAAATCAAGTAATGGACTAGGGCTCCATGATCTTGATAAGAACATCTATAACAGTTGTAATAAAAGCCAAATAAGATTTGGACCTTATATATATATCAAGTGCATTGTTATTTAGTACAAACATTTGATGTGTTAATTACTTGTTGAAAGTAAATTGACACATGATCTATTTGAACAATATACATGAGATGTATGTCGAGTACTAAACATATTTATTTGATATATTGAGTACATTTTACTTCATTTACATTGATGATTAAAATCATTAGATGTGGATATGTATGTGACACAAATTAGAAAATCTTTGAATTTGTCAAGGAGTTCGATAAATGGAGTAAAAGGATATGACTCGACAAAAGTATTTAAGTCATATGAATAAGTCATAGTAATAAATACTTGATTAAAGGAGTATAATAAACTAATTTTATCACATCATGTTTGACATGATAAAAGATAGTTTAATAATATCATTGACTCTTAGAAATTTATTTGCTTATAATTAATCTTCACCCACAAATAGTTTCCCTTTTTTAAAGTAATCATAAAGACACCCTATATATGATATAAAGGTTAGACCACCAAGTTTGTCCTTATGAAAATTTGGACTAAAATTTATCAGATAAATTTAACTCCAAAATTGGAAGAATAAATATGTGGAAATATCCTAAAGAATCTAAGGGATATTGGTCTTATATCACTCTTGGGACAAAAGTTGTTTTGTTGCTAGATTTGAAGCATTCCTCTAGTGGGAGTGTGTTTCTAAAAGAAACAGTGGGAGTGATATAAAACTTGAATAAGTTCAAGTACCACAAAACATATTTGTTTGAAAAGGGAACATAAACCGGTTCCTCAAGGTTGTTGAAGGACCATCGGTTTAAGTTGCACAAAATCCTAGATAAGTATAACATATTACATGGGTGAGATGTATGATCTAATCATAACTCAACAAGGTGATATGGTTTTCATGAAAGATGAATCTGTGACTTGGTAAAAGGTCGTAAAAGGCCTAAAATCTGAGAAGTGGCTAAATGCCATAAAATCTTGTACAGAATCCATATACACATACCTTATGGTGATAATAGTATTGTCATCAGGATGAGTAAGACTCATACGATGAAAGTGAGTATTCTTATTGAACACTGATATGGATGGTATTGAGAATACCCTTTAAGATTTGATTGATCATTTAAGGTTTCACACAAAGTCATAATGCAAGTTATGATGAAACCCTAAATATAATTATAGAGCTTAAAATCTGTTTAATTGTTTTTACTAAATGTTATACTACATGTTTTGGTAGATGGATAACAAAGTTGCATTCCTTAAATGGAATGACCTTAAATATATATGTACTAGACATATACATAAGGGTTTTGTTGATCCAAAGGATACTAGAAAGGTATATAACTTGTAACTATCTAATTTTGATTAGATAGAGTTCTCGGAAATTTAAATTATTATTTGTTCCTTTTATGAAGTTTTATGGAAACAAAATACTGAAGAACAAATAATAAAATCTTGTGCACACAAGGAGGTTAGTGGGAGTTATAATATTAATCTGGTGTGGCTGACATATTAATCATCAAAAACCTTTTCCTTTTACATGTGAGACATGGTTAAGGAAATAACTCTTGATGAAATACTTAGGCAAGAATTCCTAAAGAGTTAGGAATATCCTATGTATTTGGGCAAGGATTCCTAAAGAGTTAGGAATAGCCTATGTACATATATTGACGAAGTGTTCAGACATTTGATGTGTAAAATCATCGCATGTGTCAGAAGAATGGTCATAGCATATCTCATTGGATGAGAGAGAGACACGTGAAAATAATCCATATGCTTTGGAAGATGGATTAATATGTACTTAATCAGATACACCATATGCTTGTAGCATATTCAATAAGTACCAAAATTGAGACTAGTGTTGGACACTAACTGATCTTCAAGAATATCCCTAAGGACCTTAAAAGGAACTAGGGACCATTTCTGGAAATATGTAGGTGTGGGAAATATCATTATAAGGAAGTTATATTGATGGAAGTTTCCATACTGATATATTGTATATCATGTCTGAATATAAACATTGTAAGCTATATAGCTAAGTAATATGTTTATTTCAGTTACAGAGGTGGAGTAATTTTGGATCGTTTAGCTCATGATTGAGCTAAAGCTATATTTCCGGTGTTGCAGATTACATTAAATCACATTAGTGATGGTAATGGTTTGATCTTGCAAACAATAACGGAGAATAGATCTCACTGACGATTCATATATATATTTATATATATACTTAGACACTTCTATATTTCGATAAAGATCGAAATAGAAAGTTGGATAGATATGTAAGGTACCAACATAGGAAACAATTCCTAATCCACTAACAAAGGCTCTTGCGCAGTTGAAGCGTGATGGGCATACTAGGTCTATGGGTATTAAGATAATGCTTCATTGGCTCTAGTGCTAGTGGGAGATTGTTGGAGTAAGCCCTAGAGGCCAATACTTTTTATTAATAATAATAGACATTTCTTTATTATGTTTGTATGTCCAAAATAATGAAGTCCCTAGAATAGTTAAATCCATTTAATGAAATATTAAGTATGACTTAATCATGAGATTCATTAAATACAAGGACACTATTCTTAAAGCATTCGTAGTCGAGTTTTATTATGAATTGGGATAATGATAAAACATAAAGACTATTATGAAGATAGGCTGATGATCGCATCTCATGGATCATGGGATAAGGAGTTATCAAGTCTTGACATAGGTATAAGAAATATTAGGAGTAATATTTATACCAGATTGACCCGCTATGAGAGTACTACATGCAAAGTTATGCAAAGTGTCATAAGTCACTCTCATGGTGATAATGGTGTAAGCCGCCCTTAGACCTGAATCCACTTTGTACCCTAGATGTGGAGTCAAGTACTTTGTTGCTGATCTAACGTTGTCCGTAACAGGATAACCATAAAGGCAGTTGATGGGTACTTCACAAAGCATGCTGAGGGACAGTAGTGACCTAGATGGAATTTGCCAATCCTGCATAACAGGATAAATGTCATGGGCCCAATACTGAACTAGACAAAGATGACACCAAGTATGCTTTGTGTTCAATATAGACATTAAGGGCAAATGGGTAATTGTACACGCATATATTATCACTAAAGGTTATGTTTTGATCACATGTTAATTTCTCATAACTTGGGTAGCAATGATGTGTTACTAGATACCGCTCATTGTTTATTATATTAAATAAAGGATTTAATATAATTGCCAACGTTATGGAAACCTACAAGGGTCACACACATAAGGACAGTCTAATATTGAGATAAAAAGGGAACACCGTAAGGTACGGTGTATGTGCAATGTGATAAGGGTATCACGGTAATTTAAACGAGCAAGAACACCAAAGGTTATGGTGGGAAGGTGCGCACATGAGTAATATTACTCATGGGGCGTGCGCCCTAGTAAATTGTTTCTTGTTGGGCTTTGCCCAATAAGAGATATCTTGGTGCCCAAGACAAGAGTTGTCTTAATGCACAAGACAAGAAATATCTATAAATAGAGACCTCTTGTCATAGCTCTGTTAGTTGTTGTTGAACACACTAAAAAGCACAAGAATTATTTTAGAGTTAAAATAAGTTTCTCTCTCTCTCTCTCTCTCTCTCAATATTCTTGCATAGCCTTCAAACATAAAGGGCTAGCACTCTATTGAAGGTGACTGTTCGTGTGGACTACTAGAGGCGTTGTTCTTCGTCATCGACGCTTGTGATCAATCCGGTTCATGATTAAAGTGTTGATCAGCCACCGTTCGTGAAAGAAAAGAAAAGGATTTTCAACAAGAGGTAAAATCCTAAACACAAACTCATGCTCATTCGTAAGGATCATTAAAGGAAAATTTTTATATTCCGCTGCTTTTCTATTCCTATTTTCCTTCACTTTTTACTATGGAGGGGGTAGTGCACATGGTGATGGACACCAGGGTGATGGTGCTGGCCAAGGAGATGGTGATGTTGTTGAGGGAGAAGGAGATGATGAAGATGATGATGAGGTGTTCAGTGCCAATGCAAGCGGAGAGGAGGAAGAAATGGATAAAGATGATGAATGAAGAGAAAAGCAAAGACTTGAAAGCTCACCTAAATGAGTGATATTTTAAGAGCTTTCAGTCAAATTTAATTGCTAGTTTGTTTATTTACTTCTGTGTAATTTGTTTTGAACATGTGGAACTTTGCTAGTTGGCTTATGATTTGTGTTTAATTTGTGAACATGTAATGTTTTGTGATGTTTCTTGAACAATGATGATGTTCTAGTAATATTAATGTTTTGTGATATTAATCTTGGTGTTATATTTTGGTTTATTCTATATTAAGCAAGTTAAAATTTTTGTGAAATATGTGAATAATTTTTTTTTTGAAGACAAGCAAGGTGCTTTCTAGATCTTAAGACAGGTTTGTGATAAGTCAATGACTTAGCATGATTCAATTTGTGAAGCTATGTCAAATTGTGAACAATCTTTGAAATATGCTTAGGAATTCAACATGCTTTTGAATTGTGTTGTTTGTCCTAAGATGAATCTCATTATTCTTGTGAAACATGATTTGACATGTGTTATCCAACCTAGCCGGGTGAGATTGTGTGAACTTTCCATTGTTTACATAAATATTTGAGAGCCGGAATTTGTGTATGTTCATTTGATTTTAGCTTAATCTTGCTATCATGGATGTGTTTGGTGTTGTGAATATGATCAATGCCATGCTTCTTGTTGAGTACAACTACTTTAGCCAAATTAACCTACATTGTGAGTGTGTGATCCTTTGTGTCCCCATTTGAGCCTAAAAGAAAAATTTGTTTGTTTTATACACCCTTAACCATCAAAGAAAGAAAAACAACTACTCTACCCTTGTTTAGAGGATAGGAGAGAAATTGTAATTCAAATAAGGGTTGTGAAAAATTCAAAGTTGGGGAGAAGTAGGTTAAAAGAAAGAAAAAGTTTGAAAGTGATTTTGAAAAGTGGTTGAAATGGTGAGTGAAAGTGAAAAAGAAAAGTTGACACCTTGAAAAGAAAAGAAAAAGAGAAAATCATGTATTGAAAAATTTGAAAATGGAAAAAAAATAGAAGAAGTGTCAAAAAAAAAAAAAAACTCACCATGTCTCAAAAGGGGAAAGTGAAAGAGAATGAATGATTGATGCAAATGAAAAAGAAGTATGCTCTCTTATCCTTAAGGCTCTTTGAATCCAAAGAAAAACAATGATTTCTTGTAGCCAAGCCCCATTACAAGCTTAATAAAGTCCTTAGTGATTCACAATTGATGACATGTTTTATGATATTGCTTGGATGAATGCTTGAATTGAATTGTTCCATGCACATTGTTTGGATTGAGTGAAACACTTGCCCTTGAGTGATACAATTGTAACGAATTTGTGATAATACTTGAATTTGATTGTTTGATTAGAATGATGAGAATTTTACTTAGGCAGAGCAATCTCTTCATGATCATGCTTTATTTCTTTGAATATTTTGAAGGTTGCTTATGATTTGCAAAAGCTCCACTCATGCCAAAGGAAAGGATTTTTAACTTTGATTGATTACAAACATGATCTTGAGAACCTTATAGTTTAACTTGTCAATATTTTGATTTTACTTTTGTTTGAGGACAAACAAAGTCCTAAGTTGGGGAGAGTTGATAAGTGCCCAAAAGTAGTTAAAAGTCATATATATTTTAAGCACTTATTAACTTATTTTGTAAGATATCATTTAGTTTTTCCCCACTTTAGTGTATATATTTGTTTTAAGCTATATTTTTGTTAAGCTTTTCTAAATCTCAATTATTGATGCAGGAAATGAAAATTTGAAGAAAAAGCTAAGTTAACTCGCCAGGGCGAGTAGAGGCAGTGAGCATCATCCTGGGAAAATTTCACACTCGCCAGAGCGCGTGTAACTCACCAGAGCGAGCAAGGCTAACACGCCAAAGCGTGTGCAGGGCGAGCAGAGGCAGAGAGCATCAAAATGGAAAAAATGGCAACACACCAGAGCGAGCAGGAACTCGCCAGAGCGCATGAAGGCGGTTCAAAGTTCAATTATGACGTGGCAGAAACCCTTTGATGAAGAAAGGTGAACTCGCCATGGCGAGCTGGAACTCGCCCGACAAGTTCTAATTTTCAGAAACACTATATATAGAGTTTGCTGTCATTTTTCTTGCATCTGATCACTGGTAATAGAGACAAAAACAAAGAGAAAGCTTAGAAATCATTAGTCTAAGAGGATTGTGAAGGTGGATCAACAAAACTTGAGATATCAAGTGTGATGTTTATCATCCTCTCTTCTCCTATCCTTTGTAAGCTTGCTTTAATCATGTGTAACTAAATCCATTGTTGTTGGGATTAGATGTAGCTCATTTGTGACTATGTACAACTCTTAATCATGTTAATATATGTTTTAGTTCATTCATCAATGTTAGTGTCATCTTTAATCTTCATGTTTTATCTTTTGATTTGAACTTATAGACATATAATGTTTGAATCAAGGAACTAAGATGAACACATGTTAAAACCCTAAATTCTAGACATAGATTTAGGATTAATATTCACTTTTTGTATTGGAACTTAAATATATTGTGTTGTTCAAATTATCCGAGACGTCGGAAGTTTAGATAATACAATATAGTCGCTGTATTGATTAATCACTCGAGATATCGAGGGTTGATAGGTACAACGTCATTCTCGTCGTTATCTGGACACGGAAACATACGTGAGCAATACGTGATAATATTGATGAATAGCTAAAATATATGTGACTGATTTAGAAACGTACATATGAACGAATGAGTGAAGTTTAATCCCGACAACCTTTTCTCTCTAAATATTAAACCATCTTTAATCGCACTTTTACTGTATGTTCGAAAGTTTTTACAACAACAAAACAATAGATAAATTCATACTTAAAGTTATGGTTATCGTTGAAAGACTATTAATATCACACTAGTCCCTGTGGATACGATATACACAAAATACTTGCAAAAGTACTTCAACATAACTCTAAAATTGTATCTTTAAAAGAGTTAATGTCGTTAATGCATTAACATGACCATAAAAAAAATCATCAAAACAACAAAAACACTGAAACATTCACTACCATCATATCCAAACATTTTAAAATGGATAAAATCATTACTGAGTTATGACTGAAAAGGGATAAAAACAATGTAAAAGTTCACAATTGGCGAACTGACTCAAATGCCACACTAATTTTAGTTTATAGTTAATTATGTTTTGTGTCCCATAAAATATATCAATTTTTATATTTTGCCCCTTTATAAATTTTCTTTGAACTTTGGTTCCTCCAAATTTTATGTTTTAATTCTTTTTTTATTATAAAGTTCATATTGATTGCTCAAAGCGACTTTAAATGAATCTGAAGAGTTATATTTTTCTCAACGATGACAAGTGGACTCATATACAATAGGCATCCACAAAAAATGAGCACACACATTGGTAATTATCCTCAATAATGAACGGGTATGGGTACCTTAATACCCACCTCTCCCCATACCTGCATACTATATATATATATATGAGTTTGCTAATTTAGACACACTTAAAAATATGAAGGTCTAAATTAGAAAGATGTATATTTTCACTTTGGACAAAAAACCCTTGACATTTAGTTATTTTACACTAGAAAATTGAGGGTTAGTTAGGTAAATTTTATAGCGATTAAGCTAAACAATTAGCGCCTTCTCTCTCTACATCTAATAGCTCTGTCTTCTCTCTACATCTAACCACTACAACAAATTTGACTTTTAGCCACAGCAAAAATCCATAGCTAAAGGCCAAAAAACCGTGGGTATAGACCGAAAATGCTATACCGACGGACATTTTGTTCCGTAGACTTTAATGTCCCTATACCTACGGAAATTCTCCGTCGCAATAGAGCTATACCCACTTCCATTGACACCCATTGTATGGTTTTAGCCACATCTGTGTTTCCGTTGGTAAAAGTTTGGCACAACTTTTTTTAAATTCAATTTTTATTAATTAAATTTTGCCACTATATTTTTTTTGTACCACTATATATATTGGAAAAGGATAAAAACAACCACTATAATTATGAAACAAAATAAAATGAAACTTTTTATTATATTAAAAAACTAACAAGTCTTACAAGTATCTTAAAACTAACTTAAGACTAAGACCACTATATTAAAAAACTAACAGGTCTTAGAAGTATTTAAAAACATACAAAAGTTACAAAGAAATCATATCATGTATGTCCACTAAATTTTCAAATTTACTCCTCCAAAATATAATTGGCATCTCATCTTCCTCTCTTCCATCTTTATAAGTGTCTCATAGCACAAGTGGTACTATTGAGGCTGCATAGCTACATGAACATGACAGTATCAACCAAAAGGTGGATATGACAAACCTATCTCCACCTACAAATTACAAGGCCTAAAGTACAAGTCACGGCAAGAAAATACAGAGGCAAAGAAACAAAAACAGCACACCAGCCTATACCAGAATCACTAACAGCAGGAAAACAAAGAAGGAAGATATCACCTTAACATACAATCTCTTGGGTTCCACACCCATTCATATAATAATGAAGAGCCTTTCGCCTCATAACTCAAGAACCACTGCCATGAGGTTCTTTGAATGTCTTCCACTACTCTCTCGACCGTTCTCGCGACATTATTAACGACCCGGTCATTTCGCATCTTCCACATAACCCATACATAGGCCAGCCATACAGTCGCAAATCCCTTTCTAATTCTTTTATTCCTTCTGCAGCCCACCAATAGCACATATGCCGTCGTGACCTCTGGTGGGAGCACAACCATCACCTCTAATCATCTATTAATCGCGTACCAGACATTAGCAGCAAAATCACAGTGCAAAAATAAATGGTTTGAAGACTCCACTGCCCCTGCACACATGGGACATAAAGCCTCTTCAGCACCTATAATTCTGCGCCGGTATTGATTCTCCTTCGTAGGAATTCTATCCAGCAGTAACTGCCAAGCCATGGCTCGTACCTTTGAGGGCGCTGCACTTTTCCAAACTATTTTGAAAGCAAAAGATTGTACAGGCGTTAAGACATTATGATTCAACAGCAAAGTATCAAGGGCCACATACTATTATAGGCTCATTTTAAAGACAATATTACCAACAAAGAGAAGTACAACTACTAGTTAAATCATTGAAATTTTGATGTAGAATGAATGTTCAACGGAGTCTAAAAATAAGTCAGAAACTCTTACCAAATCAATTGCAGATCAATATGTCCAGAATCATATTGTCCCACCAGCACTCATTGAAATTCGGAAACATGTGATAGAAAGTAAGCTGAAGATGACAAATGACAACATAGAATGGTTTGTAAAGAGCACATATATAATACATATACCAAAACAATAAAAAAAATAATTAAGTTTTATGGTTTCACTAATCCATGACTGAAATCTATGTTAAAAAAAGAGTTTATTAATCAGGACACCACCACCCTCCATGAACTCAAAGCCAATTGATAGCACACAAAGAAGGGGATGATTAGGAAAATCAATATTGCCTTCTTCCGCCGTCTAATCATGTGCGCTACAAGAAACTCATCAAAAAGTGTTTCGTGAAAAACATAGCATAATAAATAACCTCCATGTTAGATACCAACATGATGAAGCAAAGATCAACGAGATATTTCAGGCTGATAAGTCATAGGCATAAACACAAAGTTGAGAAAGAGGAAATCATACATAAACACTATTAAACCTACTTGCAGGGTTTTCAGATAGATATATACGACAATCAGCACCATAAGATCTTTCAAGCAATGCTGTCAAAAATAATTTAGCCGCAATTAGGTATTTCGAATCTCAAATACAACCTAGATCTTCAATGAAATAATTCCAACCGATTCAAAGCTAAATCATAAGAATCAAATTAAATTACCAACTGATACTTCGTGAACTGTCAAGCATCGTCTTGTTTCTGTGAGGAGATTATTAAGATTAAATGTTAGTTCACTTTCATTCACTTGCAGCAAACATAATAACTAATGAAAAAAGAGATCATCAAAAGACCTACTAGAAACTAAACACAATGAAAAGTTAAAGGCATATTCATTTTATATACCTTGTTCATTCATGTATCTAGTAGTTCAACAAATTCACCCCTCCCTTTACACCAATTCAAGACACCAAAGCAATTAATAAATCTTCAAATCAAACACATATCAAACCTTCAAATCACATTTGTTTAAAAAAATTATCACACATATCAACCACCAATAAGGGTAAAAATCAAACACCAAAAACTAACCAACTTGCCAAATCATGGAAATTGGGGTTTTTTTTTTCTTTTACACTATGGGTTGAATCATTGGAAACTCGATCAAAATCCTACCTTTAATCTTCAAATTGATGGGGGCGCAAATACAACGTAAACAAATCTAGGGTTCAAGGATGAACATAACTATATATCAAACACAATAAAAGAAATAATGTTTAAGAATGAAAAACACTGAGAAATTAGAAATACCTAATTTTATATACCTTGTTCATTCATGTATCTGGTAGTTCAACAAATTCACCCCTCCCTTTACACCAATTCAAGACACCAAAGCAATTAATAAATCTTCAAATCAAACACATATCAAACCTTCAAATCACATTTGTTTAAAAAAATTATCACACATATCAACCACCAATAAGGGTAAAAATCAAACACCAAAAACTAACCAACTTGCCAAATCATGGAAATTGGGGTTTTTTTTTTCTTTTTACACTATGGGTTGAATCATTGGAAACTCGATCAAAATCCTACCTTTAATCTTCAAATTGATGGGGGCGCAAATACAACGTAAACAAATCTAGGGTTCAAGGATGAACATAACTATATATCAAACACAATAAAAGAAATAATGTTTAAGAATGAAAAACACTGAGAAATTAGAAATACCTAATTTTATATACCTTGTTCATTCATGTATCTGGTAGTTCAACAAATTCACCCCTCCCTTTACACCAATTCAAGACACCAAAGCAATTAATAAATCTTCAAATCAAACACATATCAAACCTTCAAATCACATTTGTTTAAAAAAATTATCACACATATCAACCACCAATAAGGGTAAAAATCAAACACCAAAAACTAACCAACTTGCCAAATCATGGAAATTGGGGTTTTTTTTTTTCTTTTTACACTATGGGTTGAATCATTGGAAACTCGATCAAAATCCTACCTTTAATCTTCAAATTGATGGGGGCGCAAATACAACGTAAACAAATCTAGGGTTCAAGGATGAACATAACTATATATCAAACACAATAAAAGAAATAATGTTTAAGAATGAAAAACACTGAGAAATTAGAAATACCTAATTTTATATACCTTGTTCATTCATGTATCTGGTAGTTCAACAAATTCACCCCTCCCTTTACACCAATTCAAGACACCAAAGCAATTAATAAATCTTCAAATCAAACACATATCAAACCTTCAAATCACATTTGTTTAAAAAAATTATCACACATATCAACCACCAATAAGGGTAAAAATCAAACACCAAAAACTAACCAACTTGCCAAATCATGGAAATTGGGGTTTTTTTTTTTCTTTTTACACTATGGGTTGAATCATTGGAAACTCGATCAAAATCCTACCTTTAATCTTCAAATTGATGGGGGCGCAAATACAACGTAAACAAATCTAGGGTTCAAGGATGAACATAACTATATATCAAACACAATAAAAGAAATAATGTTTAAGAATGAAAAACACTGAGAAATTAGAAATACCTAATTTTATAGGCGACTGATTGGGACACCCTAATGCTCGCGGCGATGACGAAATTGAACGTCGGAGACAGAGTGAGACGGAGGATGATGTATGGAGAGAGTCATGACATGAGTGACTGAAGAGAGAACACTAAACCACGATGGGTTCTAATGATATTAGGGTTTGAGTGATTTAATTTTTCAATTTGGGAAGGGGGAATGAAGCAAAATTTAAAAACAAGTTATTTTAGCAAGTTATTTTTCAATTTGTGGTGAGCATAAATTTTTTTTTGTCAATTCTATACCCACGGTTTTTTCACTCTATACCCATGACTTGAACAGTCGTAGCTAACAGCAACCGTGGCTATATGGCATTTTTCTTGTAGTGAACCTAGCCGCAACCCTCCCTTTTCCCCCTTTATATCCAAATTTTTCTCACTGTCAAGATGTAGATTTACAAGGCGATGGTGCGACGAGCTCTCACTCTGCATCACCTCTCTAATCCGCTTTTGGGTTGCTCTGATTTTGAGAGTTTGGTGGAAGGTAGTGGCGATATGTGCTCTGTTCCTGAGCTTGGCTTGAGTCTTTGGTGGACGGTGGTGGTTTGCGGTGCTCAGATTTTGGTGGAGGTGATGGCCGTGGTTTTTTTGTTCTTTCTTTTCCCTGCTCGCTGTTTCTGGTGGAGGTGATGGTGGTGTTACTGCTTTACCCGACTCGGATTTGGCTTTTGCGTTGGTTTCAGTTTCTGTTTGTGTTGTTCTGTGTGGTGGTGGTCATGGTGGACAAAGTTCTTTTCGGCGAGGGTGTTTCAGATCGATTCCGGTACCGGTGAGGTTTTTCTGATCAATTCCAGTGCCGTGGTGGGGTTCCATTTCCGTTGCCGGTGTTTCTGTGAAGGCGCTGAAGGTTTAGTAAGGTGATGTTTAGTGTCCGATCTGGAATTTTTTGGAAATTTCATGGTGTTTTGGTGTTTGCCCGGTGACTTTTCTGGCGGGGGTTTTGCCACTGGTTTGTTTCCGGCGGTGGCTGTTTTATCTCTCGGTGTTTTGTTCGTCAGATCATGTTTTGTCATGATTGGTTTTTGTGGTCGATTTGCAGGTTGTGGTGAGTTGGTGTTGCCGTCTCGGATCTGGCTGTTTTCTATTCTTCGCCAGTACGGTTTTGAGGTGGGATGGTGGTCGTTGACGGATCTGAGACATGCGTGGTTGTGGGCTGGTGGCGGCTGTAATGGGACTGTTATGGAGGTGATGAGACAACAACCAGATGTTTGATATTTTGTTCATGGTTTTTCTGCGTTTTTGTGTGGATATGGTGGTGGAGTTGGTGTGGTTCCCATTTGTGTTTTTCTGTGTTGTTTGCAGCAAGGGCTCATGGTGGAGCGGTAGGTCCAGATCAACGATGGAGTTGTGCATGTTGTGTGTCAACACCTCTATCTCCAAAGCACCGCAACTTTAGCCCTTTACGTCGCCGCTTTTGTGATGTTAGTTTTGGTTTGATACCATGTACGTGGCTGCTTCTTGGGTTCGGGATCGTTGTTTGTTGTTGCTCTAGGTTGTTGTTTAGTTATTGAATGGTTTTAAGGGTTATAGGAATTGACATTGGTGTTGTAGGAATTCTTGTTATAAGGGTTTTAGGGGACTTGCTATTGGTGTGGTTGTAATTCTTCCTTTGTGAAGATTTTGGTGTATCTTTTGATTTCACGGACTGTGCTCGTCTTGCGCTCAGTTACGTTGTTAATAAAATTTAGCCGTTCAAAAAAAAAAGTTAGGTAAATTTTATTAAATGTTGTGCACCCATTTGCTAATTTATATCCACTTTTATAAAATAATTTTATGTTTTTTTATTAGAAAAATGATGTTTGAGAATTTTAAGGGAGGATAAAACATGTTTTGCTGTTTTTTTTTTTTTATAAAACTCCAAAATTGCCCTTTACTTTGAAGTTATTTGAAATAGTGGAAGAAGATTATTTTTAGTCATAATTAAAAAGGTGCACCTTGCTAATTTAGACCTTCATGTTTTTAGGTGGGTCTATATATATATATACACATTTTTTATTTATATTATCATATAAAAATATATATGCATATTAATTTAAAAAATACAACACTACTAAAATATTACACACTTGCAAATAAAAAATGTATATTTATTTATAACATAATATAAACACAATATGAATATATTAACTAAAAGAAATGTTAATTACCCGTGCTTGGCACGGGATCCATGCTAGTTATATATATTATGTCGTCACCTATAAAGTTGTATATGATCCTTAACTTCTATTTAAATACTATGGTGTTGGCTGACATTACAAACATAATTTTGAACAATATTTAGTATTGGTCTATAATAAATCAGATATATTAATCATCCAATAAATTTAAATTGTAAAAAATATTATATATGAGGACAGAAGAGAGTAATTAACATGACAATTTCAGGTAACAATTGCCATTGAATAAAGCTGGAAAGCTTAACTCTAGGCAAAACACATGGTTTTGTACAGTGCCAACTATTTGCACTCCATCTGAGCCAGGACTTGACCTAGAAATTGACCTATAGTGTGAACATAGAAGTTATGCGAAGAATCGCTAACATTTCATGTAAATCAAAATATTTAATTTAGCCCTCTTACTACTAATATTTAATTTAGCCCTCTTAAAAATATGGCTTTTTTTTTTATCCACATCACACCAAACATGTACAAGTTGATTAAAAATATAGCTTCTTTTTTATTAAAAAAATTATATGTAGCTTCTTTATGTCACCGACCTGGTGAACATAAGTGCTATGCTGGCTTAAAATACAATATATTGTTCCTAGCATGGATTTGTTAATTCGGACCAAGATACATAATTAGATGTTTTGTTTTTCAGAGTTGGTCAATTTAAGGTCTCGATGTCTAAAAAAAACTAGGCAAAGCTGTCCCAAATTGGCCACCTGTATCAATATTATAGTATTGTATTGTTGCAATTATGTAAATAAATATCAAACATAAAATTATAAAAGACACAAATGGACAGAATATCTATACAACACATAGAAAAATAAGTAATCGATCCCATAAACATTCTCGAGCCACACCATCCACACTCACTTTTTTTTTTAGTTTACTACTCATCTGTCCCTAAATTTAATATTTCATAGATAGCATGTCTTTATTATTCGATTAAAAAAATAATTAAGTAAAAATATGTTAGTAAATAAATAATTTAATAATGTAATTAAAAATTTAAAGAGGAAATACAAGATTTGTTTGGTGACTTTTTAAGTGAGAGAGTTAAGAAGTTGTGTGATAAAGAGGTCAATATTTGGACGGATAATTAATAATTTGCATTTCATGACATAAAAAAAAATGATATTTTTGTTCCAATTTTTGCCTCTTAATAAGTTAAATACACAAGTTTTAAAATAATACTTTTACATTTGATTCTAAACTTTAAAAGACGACACAAGATCGGTATGATGGCGTAATAAAAAGACAGATATTTTGATCCCTGATCTCATCATATATAATACTAACATTTATAACAATATAGTAAATATCTCAATAGCTAGCGTTTTTACTATTAGGATTTGAATATTCTCGGACACAAAATACGAATAACTTATATTAGTCAAAATTCAAACATTAATTCGTGAAGTCTAACTCCTTCAATTATGTCGAACACGGTCTTCCGCAAGTATTATTTTATTTTTCTAATCATACATGGTCAACTTGGATCAATTCCCTTAACCAACTGTTGTAACCAAATTTTTATTCAACCCTTGATCTTGACTATACCGTGCTTCATGTTTTCTTCCCAACTAAATCTATAGACAATTCGCAACATTATATGCAAACATGCTGCGTAATTGTTGTCATTTGTTTAACCCCGTCTCATTAACTTGATGTGTGGACTAATTAGTAATTAATATTCATGTTTAACTAAATTATTTTATTTAACATTTGGATCCAACATCGTTAACCTTGTTCCTCTAACCTTAATTTCTCCATGTGGTAGCCAAGAAGAGACATATATAGCCTAACCAAATGGCTTTTTGTTTGGTATCGAGCCTACACTATTGGTTGTGCTTAGCAACTAATATGATTAGTATATAATGAAAAGATTAGAGGCCACGTACGGACCCAACCTGTATTACATAAAATAGGGAACAAGATCTCTTGCCGTTGATTATTTCATAATAAGGTGATTTGTTCCTAACTGTTTTTCTTCTTTGTCTATTTATTTCAAAGTGTGAAAGAAACACATAAACATGGTACGTGTCATTGAAGCTACACATGTTCTTCTTCTTGATTGGTTTTCAAAACATCATTATAATTTATTTTTTATCATATGGTTCTCTATTTGAACGATGCTTTGTGGTCCTTCCTTTGATCTTTGGCTCTTTTTTTAGAGTATATTTCTTCTAGATTTCTCATTTCATTTTATATAAATATTTTAATTAATTATTCTTTATGGTTACAATAATATCTCTTTCTCTTTTTTCTTCTTCTATTTTCATCGAGCGGTCACCATTTTTTTTCTTCTTTTTAATCCGGCCGGTGAAGGGGTGGTCTTGAGTATTTAATCTAAAATCAAATATTCTTTTCTTCCTCTTTTAGTTAAATAAATGATTTCACATATATTTGATTTATTTTTTGTTCATTTATTTTGTCGACATAGCAAGAAGTTGTTTATTTTAATTTTCCATCTAAATTCTATCTTTTTCATTTATTTCCCGTCTTGATGTTATGTTTATTTAATTTAGGTTAAAATAATAGTTTTGATCCGGTATATATTCAATAAATGACTTTGACATCACCAACAATATCACATATCTGAAGGCATAACTATTCAAAGTACTTGAATATAACCATTTGTAGGTTAATGCATTTTTCTTATACTATTAGGATATATGTTGTAAGTTTGTTAGTAGGTTCATCTTTTTTAATTTTAATGGCTTTGAAATTGTATTGTATTTATATACTCTATAAATTTGAATGAACATTATTTAAAAAATTTCAGGACCAAATTATAAGCTTTCAAATAATGCATCGGATAAACATTGGTAATTTTATGACCAAATTAATTTAGATAATTAAGATTAGGATTTTTTGTTTTTGTTTTGTTTTGAGTAGCAGAGGAAGTTGATAGATTAGGATTGTTTAGTTAAGAATAAGATTATAAGAATGGAATATGGGGTATTGACCCCAAAAAAAGAATGGAATATGGGTATGAATGAATATTAATCAAAGCCAAAAGTTTCGCGGGAAAGAATGATGCACTTAGTAATTGTATTTTTTTTTTAAAAAATTTATCCCAAAAAATAATAAAAATAAATAAATCCTCCTACTCATAGCATAGGTTGGATATGATCCAATTTGTTGAATGAAAAATTGAGCAATAATTATGCGACAAAACAGTTTATTTTAAGAATGAGATTCCATACTAGCTAGCTTCATGATCAAAAGAATTTTTATGGACCAATCTATATAAATTATTCTTCTTAATAATAATAATAATTGTTCAGTCAAAAACTAAAAGATCATGACATTTTTTTTAATAAGCATAAGATCATGACATTTAATTATGACGGGAAATCTTTTGAAATGCTTTCTGGATTCCAAATCTAATGGAAACTTGACAACCATATATATAGTCCGAGAATAACGTGGTCAGCAAAATCCTAGTGGGTTCTTAAGGGTTACGCTTCAATGTGTAAATTTTAATCTTAATTATTAATATTAATAATAACTATTAATAATAGTAATAATCTTAAGCAGGAATATATCATCTTGTATAATTTTAAATTTATCTACTTTATTCCATTCCCGTTTGCATTGCAAGGGTATATGTGTGTAATATGCTTCTGGGTTGACCACTAATTGTTCGAAACAAAAGTTGAATCTTAAAATTAAATTCCACTCTTAAGTATATACTAGTGGTAGTATTTTATTTTTGGATCCAATCCAAACTAAAAAAAGTAGTAACCATTAACTTCAATGCACTAAAAAATAGTTGATATTCTGATATCATATAATCAGTGACATAGCCAAGTCAAAAAGTATTGAATGGCTATTAAGACCAGTCTTTTAAATTTAGATGTCATGGATGAATCAATATATATAATAAATAGTATCTCTATACATTTTTAAAGGTTTGAATTTCATATCAAATAATGATCTAAATGAATTTTCATATTTGCTATACTGCTTAAACTTTCTATTAAGTGAACCAATTATTTTATCTACAATATATAATAAATTAATCAATTAAAAATGGCGTCATGTGTGCCGGAGTGAGGAGTCTGGAGGTCAGGCAGATGCGGGAGTTTAATTCTGCTTTGCTAGGAAAATGGTGTTGGAGGATGTTAGTTGACAATTTGGGTCTATGGTATCGAGTGTTGGTTTCACGGTATGGTGAGTCGCTGGGGAGGTGCAGACAGGTGGGCGGGGGGTTTCTTTGTGGTGGAGGGAGCTAGATCTCGCGGCTTCGGGATGGGACGGGGGAGGGTGAGGAGCCGGGGTGGTTTGTGGAGGGGGTAGAGAGGAGGGTCGGTGATGGGGCAAAAACCTTATTTTTGTCAGATTCGTGGTTAGGTGGCGTGCCTTTTTGTGTGAGGTCAAAGCGCCTATATGACCTGTCTCTTCATCGGTCGTGTAAGGTGGCGGAGATGAGTGAGCTAGGATGGGGAGAGGGTGGGGCGGCGTGGGCGTTGGAGGAAGAATTGTTGGGGGAGTTTAGAAGTGTTCTTGCTAACTCTGTTTTGCAGTCCGATGTTGTCGACCGGTAGGTGTGGTGGTATGATTCCAATGGTGGCTATTCTGTTCGTGGTGCGTATAAAATTCTTACCTCCGGAGGATACATCAAATTTAATTTGGCATAAACAAGTTCCTCTTAAAGTGTCAGTGATAGCTTGGCGGTTACTTCGCAACAGGTTTTCGACTAAAGATAACTTGGTGAGGCGACACATTATTCCCCCTGACGCAAGCATTTGCACTGGCTGTGGCGGTGCGGAGACGGCACACCATTTCAGCAGGCGGTTCTCGAGCACAACGCTTTTTCATGCAGCTGCTTTGGGTGTGTTATATCTGGGTGGTTTGGCATGAACGAAATAATAGGATTTTTAAGACGAAGGATTCCTCGGTCCTTCAGTTGTTAGAAAAAGTCAAGGTTAATTCTCTTTGGTGGATGAAAGTTTATAATGTAAATATTGGCATAAACTCTCACATGTGGTGGTCAAACCCCTTGGTTTGTATGGACATTGACTAATGTTGTATGACTCTTTGTAGACTTTTGGCGTTCTGGCTAGTACGCCTTGTGCAGGCCAGAACTTATTATTAATATATCAGCTTTATTTTTACTTGTTAAAAAAAATTAAAAAAAATTCCTTAGCATATTTAAAGTTTAGTTGTGCGTTTTCAGAAACTCATACCAACCACAATAGATATATTGATCGGCGTAACCAATAACATAAATTTAAAAGAGAGAGAAAATTATGGAACTAAATATATGTTATACATGAAGAGACCACCCTTAGAGAACAATTAGACCATAAGCAATCTACTAAAAATATCTCTAAAAAAAGAAGTATCAAAATTTTATCACACAACTAAAAGCCTATAAAAGTAGAAACTAAGTTGTATATATCAACAAACATTATACGATACATAAAACTATAATCACTACAAGAATACATGTGTTTTCAGAGAAATTTTTTTTTTGGATTAACACCAAATTTTTTTCTCAAGAAAAATGATTTTCTAAGAAAATTCCTGGGAAAGTATGTCGTCACAAAAACACTTGTTGCAAGCTATTGAGTTACTTAGTTACCAAGTCATTAAACCAGCAATAGTATGAAATGCATCCACTATAAAGGGTTCAATTGTTAATTCAAATCAGTAGTATAAATTAGGATAAAAGTGAATGGTTCTTATGGTGGATTTGAAAACTCTGACGAGTCAGTAATTGTACTTTATAGGTGTGCAGGGGAAGGGAACCTAAAAACTGATATAGTGTTGTCGAGATAAAATCTTATTTTGATGTTTAAAAGATAGCAAAACATCTTTAATTAAGTTTTAATTATATTCTGATCATTGTGTGATCTAACAAGTGTTTTTGAGTGATTTAATATAAGATATATGCAAAGGATTAAAATCACTATGTTTCACTCACAAGAAATAAATAAACAAGTTTTTAAAATTCATATCAGAGAATGGTCTCTGAATGGTCTCCCAGACTCACGTGTTCATTGGTTAATCACTTATTTAAGTTAACTTCATATGAGACAACAATGGACTTTATACAAGACTTAAATATAATATCACAACAGTTTGGAATAAGTCATTTAAGGCAATGAATAATTTTGATCCTTTGGCTTACTCATTTAAGTGCTTTTGAGGAAGAAAAAGCTTACAAATTATTAACAAGGCTTTATGTTCTCCAAGAACATCATTAAAGAAATAGTCTAGACCAATGAGAAATAGACAAAGAGATTCTACAGCTTGCAAAGAAACTTCAAATCTGATCCAAGTACAAAGGCTATGTTTTGAGAAGCAACACATAACCATACAAGTGTCCAAAGCTTACTATTCACTCATCATTTGCAAGTACAAATGAATAGTGGCTATACTAGGGTTCAAAGAGTGTTAAACAACTGTTATATAGCTTGCAACAACTAGAGAGACTCGTTAGCTTCTCTTTCTTGCACAAGAAGCATGGTCTCCAACAAACAGGAGAATGGTCTCCCAAATTTTGGCTACAAGCTACATTCTTATCCAAAAACTATTTCCACACATGGGCTATTATTTTGCAGCAGATATATCCAAAAGTTATCTCTCTGATATTCCTATAGCTCCACATATCAGAGACCATAAGAAGAATGGTCTTCAGGCTTACTTAATGGACAGATTTTGAATGGACTGTTTTGCCCATTTAACAACGGCTATTTTCAAACTTTGAACTGTCATATTTGAAGTTCAAATATCAGAGGAACTTCTCCATCTATAAATACCACGTTTGGCATCAATGAAGAGCAAGAGTTTTAAAGCAATCAAGCATTCATACTTATTTCACAAAGCAATCTAAATCTCTTCTTTTTCACTTTAAGCATATACAACTAGTTTAGGTTGTTATAAGCTTGTAAGATCCAAAACCATTTTATATCTTTTGAAAGATCTAACTCAAGTCAATTAGTAAAGAATTGATTGAGTGAAAATCAGTTGGTGATAACTGATTTGGTTACTTAGCCTTGGACAATGTTAAGGGAGTATATTATTGTAATCTTGGTCTAGATTATAGTGGACAATCTCATGCAAGTGAGGACTGGAGTAACCCATAATATTAAGGGGTGAACCATGCAGGATAAATTCCTTGTGTTTGTTTCTTTCTCTTCTCTTTACTTTAAGCAAACACAAATCACATATATCACATTTAAATTCTGTTTTGATAACTTAGGAGATTGTTCTCCAACAATTGTGTGATTTTAAATTGTTACTTATCCTTTGTTAAGTGTTGCAACAAAAATTTTAAAAGGTCACAATTCAAACCCCCATTCTTGGGACAAAGCTTGTTACTTTAAGTGTTTCAACGCTCAAGTTAGTATTTGCTCAAGGTGCTAGATTGTAAAATTGGATAGTGTGTGTAATTTGAGGATGAGTACGTGCACACATGCCTATCTAGGAAAGTGATGTGGATTACCATTTTGAGGGTCACACCATATGAGTGGAGTAATGAGAATGGATCATCTCAATTTTCCTCAATTTTTACTTTTCAACCATTGATCAAATTTACACCTTTTATTTTAAATTTAAATATTATTCTATATTTTGAATTCAATGGCTTAGATTCCCACATTATTTCCTCAAGTTGTTTTCCAACATGAGAGGATCATTTCTCGAGTGGAGTGAGTCACAAATATATTGTGAAGGGGTCATTTATCTCCTATTGGGGTATGTTAGACATGTGGAGGGGTCATTTGTACGCTATGCATGAGGCTCAATTGAGGACGATACACCTGTGGATATTGAGCCTTTGGCTACTCCGGAACAATAGGTAAGAAAGAGTATGAGAAGAGAGAAAGTTGTGAGAAATAAGATAGATTTGAGCTATTGATTGGTTTAAGAGTAAGATGAACAATATAGGAAAGAGAGAAATGTTGGTTGATTTTTAATGTACAATACTATAATGCCCCTATGTTATAAAATATTTCATCAAATAGAGGGATAATAATGGAAAATGGAAAAATGTCACTTGTCTTACATGATTTCTTCTCATCTTTGAGTAGAAAAGAAAAAATGTATGAGGCCGCATATGTTTATCTCTCTTTCCTATTTCACCTCTCCACCAAACAAGAGAAATGAGACGTTTTTTTCAATTTCCCTGTTCACAAAATCACTCTCAATCAAATATAGTGTAAATTTGAGCGCAAAAGTCAAATATAGATCTAGAAGCTACAATTTTTTTGCTTCAAGTCAAATCAAATCAAATAGTGTTGGGGAGTCTCAGGGAGCTCGGGAAAAACATATAGTCAAATGCTTTAGGACTATAAGAGATGAAGACTTTACATTTCCACTAAAGATATTAAGGCATTAGATTAATGAGTCACATTTTTTATAAATCTTCATTCATAGACGATGTGAGACTTAATATTATTTTTCTTCATTTTTTTTTATGTGTGAGCAAAGTGTTTTTGCAGTTTTAAAATAAATAATATTTTTTTTCATAATTTTAAAATAAATAATTTAAATAGAATAAAACTTATTTTAAAATATTTTATCTATTCAATTTTTAATAGACTTCAATATTTTACAATCATACTCTCTATTGTAACCCATTTTCTTTAACTTCATAAAATAATCAAACATGTAATATTACTACTCCCATTTTCTTAGTGATTTTTTTCCCTTAATTTAATGATTAATACTTTTTATTAGAGCTATTTTGATTAAACTAACGTGTGAACCCGTGCCAAGCACAGGTTAATATTTACCGTTATGTATAAATTTTGTTGGTATATATATATTGAATTTTGATGTGAATTTATTTATTTTATATGTTTTTAGTTATTATAGGTTTATTCTTGTATCTAATATTTTTTAAAATAAATAAAAATTATGTTAATACATCAACTATATTAAACACTCATTATTTATTTACTTGTCAAATTTTCATCGATCTCATGAATGTAATTCAATTTTGGTAGGAGGACATTATAAATTAGAGGGACCATACATCGAATATGCTTATGAAATTCTCTTAAAAAAGAGTTTATATGAGATTCTATTTTATTTATTTGCAATTGAATATGATCATTAAAAAATATGATCATAAAATCATTTATAATTTTGCACTTATAACTATGGGGTATATATTCTTTTTAAAAATAATATATTACTTGTCTTATGGTATATCTTTAAATTCTTAATTAAAGATATATGATTCATTATTACTATTATTTAGCTTTTATATTAATCATAAAATTAGGAATCACTACTGTCAATAACCAATGTGCCAACTAACGATTGATTTATTGTGAATATTTAATTAATTTAATTAATAGAATTATTAGAACTTTTCTCAATATCTATAAAAGTTAACCTATTTATAGATCATTGGTTTAGGATAATTGTTATCAAATATGTTGTATAATAAAGTTTGTATTCAATGTTCAATTGTATTTGGGGTGCAAGTGGCGTAATTATTGAATAACATTCGATTATATCATGATTTTATGTTTAAGATGCTTGTGATATTCAAGTGGCTAATATGATGAACATATAACAATTTCAAATTAAAATGTATTATTAAATTAAAATGAAGAATTTGTACCAAAAAAAAAAATGAAGAATTATTTTGTTGAAAAAGGCAAAAATGAAGGTTTTAATTTTATTTTTTGCAATTCATTATATGTAATGATCACACATGCATGTCAATTTTAATTATGAAAAAAAAAACTAAAAAAAATATCATGTATTACTTTGCTTGTATGGTTAAGAAATGATAAAGAACACTTATAAGGTTATAAAGACCAACAGAAAAAAAAATTAGTGAGATTAGAAATAATAAATATATGAATAAGGTTGTTGCCATCCTATTGTCATGTTACCAGGGCGGATCTGGACCGAAATTATTGGTGTGGCTAAAAATTTTCAGCACTATTGAAAAAAAATTCATCTTGATAATTTTAGTTAAACAACAAACTCTATATGGAATTACTACTAATAAAACATGTATGTCCAAATTAGGTACACCAACAAAACCGAAAATTTCTACTAAAAAAAAGAAATCAACAAACTAAAAATTATACCAAAAAAATCACTAATTTTCTATTTGCAAAAAGTAAAGGACTATAACTTATTGAATATACCTTAAAGGCTTAAATCATGCATATTACTATTATTTGATACTTCACAAGATTTTACGTTGGACCAAAATATATAGAACCCAAACTTATACAGCTTATTTTATTTTGATAACACTACAAGAAATATCGTTTTTGGCAGCGACAAATGTCGCTGCCAAAAACGCAAAGTTGCTGCAAAAAGTGTTTTTTGCAGCGAAAAAATTGTTGCTGCATGTCGCTGTCATAAGTGCCGTTGTGAAAAGTTTTGCAAGGACAATTAATGTCGCTGCCATAACTAGTGTTTTGCAGCAATAATTAATGTCGCTGACATAACTAATGTTTTTAGCAACAATTAATGTCGCTGGCATAACCAGTGTTATTTGGCAACCACAATTATTGTCGCTGACACAACTAGTGTTTTTTTGCAACAAATATTATTGTCGCTGGCATAGATGGTGTTTTTTGCAACAACAATTATTATCACTGGCAAAAAATATACTTTTCGCAGCGAAAAAGTTATTTTTGTGAACGATCTAAATTATTGTTATATCTTTAATATCTCAACAATAAAATTGTTGTAATAAATTAGACTTTCCAACTATAAATGTAATTATATATTTTTGTTATTTTTTATAAAAATTTAGTATCAATCACTTAATTTAAATTGTCTAAATTTAAATTTTTTAACTGAGTTTTGTTTCTTCTTATCTTATTCTTTCTATTTTGCATATTTATTTTTCAACAAACTATAAATAATTCAATTAAAGTATCTACAAACAATATAGTTAAAGGATAAAACTTATATATATTACCCTAAATACAATTGTCTTGTTCTCCTATAAAAAAGTGATACATGCTATTCATTCAACTCAAATTTTAATATTCGTTTGTAACTCTAGTAAACCATTCATTCGGTGAACAATAAAAATCTTTTTCCTTCCTTTTGTGATGCATTGTATAATACTACCACCGTTGAACAACTGGAATATCTCTCACTTGTTTAGTGAATCAAATGCATTCTTTTAGATTTGTCTTCCTTCCACAATTTTACCTCATTCTCTCACTCTGCTGCACAACAAGAATTGTGGTTTAATTAAAACCTTGACTATTAGACATTAAAGAAAGAAAAATAATAATAAATTGACTATATAAAAAATTGAGAATTGAGAGATAACAAGTGGAAGAGATAAGGGATAAAGTTTGTGAACATAGATTAAACTTACAAAGAAACATTGACCTAAGAGGAAACGTGACGATCTTGAATCAATCCTCTAGCTATTGAACTTAAAGCAAAAGGGATCTAAAACAACTAAAAAAATCTTAAAAGATTGAGACAAAACAAGACAAACAAAATTTTCGTTTCAAAAAGCTTTTACAGACTTACAGTCTTTCATCCATCACATGTCTTCTTGCCACATATCAATGGAGGGACTTTAGGGAAACCAACAACAAAGATGACTACGGTTTTGGAACAATCAACCCTCTCTTCTCAATACTTTTATACCGATCCTTTAGAAGGGTGCAACAACCCTTAAGCTTTCAGATCGATCCATTAATCTCTTCGCATAATAGAACTTGAACGGGAGCAGGCTGAAACTTGTGCTTTCCTAACCAGAGTGGACATGCCTTTAACTTCTCTTGTTTGGATATATCTCTCAATAAACTATAAATAATTCAATTAAAGTATATCTACTAACAATTTATTAAACGGAACTACCGTAAAAAAACTTAATTCGTCCTTATCAAGTATAATAATATATGTATAAATAGAAATAAAAAAAAAGATAATAATTTTAAGTTAAAAGAAATTTACGCATAAAAATAGGAACGAAAACTACGGTAAAAGATCAAGGCCGGTTTAGGCCTCAGAAAAAAAATTTAATTTTTTTAAAACCAAATTATTTTTCTTATGGATTTTTGCTTTCTTATTTTATTCATTTACAAAAATAGTCATCTTTTTCCGAAACTAAGCTTTTTGGTATATCAATTGGATTGAACCAAAATTTGAAACAAATGTAGTACTCGTCAAAATTATTTAATGTGCTTTTTTTTACGCAATTATTTAATGTGTTGAGACATGTTCGAATTTTATTTTATTTTTTCTTTCTCAAAATAAATAAATAAAAGAGCACACGTTTGGCGTTGACCTATTAATTTTGAGTAGGTATTGTAGTGCATGCTTTGAACAAGAACAATACAAATCAAGAGCTTCATGGTTTTTAAAAAAATTATTAGATTATTAAAAAGATAAGTATACATATTATAACTATTCAAAAGTCATAATGTTAATAGGCATTTTTTTATGTCTTACTTTGACCAAATCTTAGTTTCACCTTATATTTATTGTGGTGAACTATACTTTTATATTGTGCTCAACCTTGTTTAAAAAAAATATATGTTGTACTCTATTTTACCTAAAAAAATTAATATTGTACACTACTTTTTGTAGATTTTTTTTAACTTAAATAAAAAAAAAGATCATCTACGCTTGTACAAAAAAAAGATCATCTATGCCTGTACCAAAAAAAAAAATCATCTACACTTTTATACAATTTATTTTCTATTCTTATTTTTTTATCAATTATTTTCTTTTATTATGTTTACTTATCTAAAAATAATATAATTTATTTTAATAAATGAAGATATTCAGTAGCTTTTTGCCCAAAAATTATTTTTATTTATTTTTGTAATATTAATTGTTTATTTTATTTTTAAAAAAATAAAAAACCTTATTTTAATGTTTGCTTTAGGCCACACAATGTGTTGGGCGGACCCTACAAAAAATACGCATAAAAAATTGTAATTGTGTAGTTTCCCAACGACTTTACATTTACAAGGTTGTTGCAAAAAAAACTATACTATTAGCGGCAATAATAATCTACTAAAAAAATATAGAAGGAACAATTACTAAAAAATCTAATTTGTCCTCAAAAAGTATGATAATATTGCAAATCTTCTACTCTTAATTGTAATTTTAGCTCTAAAGATAAAAATAAGATAAAAAAGAAAAAAGATAAAAAAATATAAGTTAAAACAAATCTACGCATAAATATAGGAACAAAAACCTCGTAAAAGATACACATAAAAAAATAGTAATCGTTGGTTTCCCAACGACTTTACAAGGTTTGTTGCAAAAAACCATACGATTAGCGGCAACAATAATTATTGTTAGGATAGGTAATTTTTCCCGGCGATAACGTAGTTGTTGAGAAAAAAACTAACTTATAACAACAACTTAAATAAGTTGTTGCTATATATATGTTTTTGTCATCAATTTAAATGTCGCTGCGAAAAAGTCGCTGCGAAAAACGATATTTCCTGTAGTGTAAACTAATTCAATTAGCTTATAATTTATTAATTTTTATTCCAATTTTATCAATATCATCTTATGTGAAAAATTAAACCTATTGTTTTATGTCAGTTCATATTTATACGGTAGTTCAATCATTAATTTTAACTAATACTATAAATTCAATTAGTTATCTAGGAGTATTATTTTTTGACAAGTAAAGTCAAAGTTGATTATTATAAAATTAAATTATATAACTTAAAATAATACACTATGTTAACCAAGAACTTGAAATCATCAATAATAGACTATAAACTAATATTTGCACACCAACAATAAATTATTCTAAGTGGTAAGATTTTTGATCCCCTTAAGCATGTGTACCCAAAAAAACTAATATTTACAGTCATCAATAATACACTCTAAACTAATATTTGCACAAATACTTAAACTAATATGTACCGACAAATTTACGATCATCAATAATAAACTCTAAACTAATATTTACATTACTATTTTTATAAATATGTATACAAAATAACGTAAAATTATTTTATTTTAAAAAAAAAATGGACTGGGCTGGTGTGGCTATAGTCACACCATGCCTCACACAGGTCCGCCCCTGCATGTTACTACTCCCATTTTCTTAGTGATTTTTTTTTCCTTAATTTAATGATTAATACTTTTTTTTTGGTCAAGAATGATTAATACTTTTTATTAGAGCTATTTTAATTAAATGATACTATTTATTTATCATGTTTTGACCATATTTTTTTAATAATGTATAGATGCAAATATAAGCATATGAGATATTGTTTGATTTGTTTTGATGAGTATATTCAAAATATCTAATTTTTATAATTTTTACTAATAGATAATTAAAGATATTAGTGATTAAAATTGTGCGTTGGCAAACGTGCAATAGTCAAACTAGTTCTTATATTTTGGGATAGTAAATCACAAAGATGAAAGCAACTGACAAGGCCTCAAATGAAGAATATAAAGCAAAAACAAAACATTTCGACCGGGCACGTATCGAAGGAGCAAAGGAGGAGGTAGCAATAGCTTTAGCAGGAGCAGCAGGAAGCGTGGCAGTCTCGCTTGTTATCGAATCAGCGCACTAGGAATAGAAGATTTAATATGATTTCAGACAAGCGCACATTCATTTGAGAAGAGGATGAATAAAAATGAATGAATTGCTATAAAATTACTTGTACAAGTACAACCACATAAGATAGTGTCCAAAATCCGGTAATAACAAGTTAACAACGCAATCTAAAAAAGAAATCTCCACGGGACAAGTTAGTAAAATTTTGGCAGTGAGAGTAGCTGAGTAGCTGATTAGACAAGGTAGTGGTTTCACCACGCTGTCATATTTGTAGCACATGTTCACATGTTATTACACCAGTCTCAACAGAGATACTTACTACGAAAACTCACACCTTGCGGTTTGATTTAACAGTTTCATAATTATCCTCTCTCTAGTCATCTATCCGGAAATCATGCACGGTATGGTCATAGTAATGCTGGCATCATGTAATCGCAGTTAACTAGAGGTCTAAGCCTGTAAAAAATAGATTAAATCAATAAATCAAATTAAATAAAAGTTAGATTCTTATTAAGCAGATCGGAAGTTAGTGTCTAGTAACAACTTTTTAGGGTGAGTTGGTGTTTTCTCTAGTGGCTTGGAGTCTGAGTGTGTTTTCTAATTATGAGATTAAGAGGAGTCCTCGTTTAGGTGTGTTTTGTTCTTAATTATGGGATTAGGAGGAAGACTATGATTAGGTGGAGTTTTGTTTTTTGATGTTTATTTTCGGTGTTCACATATTACGGTGCCGCTATTATGTAATTTATTTTTTACCGGTCTTTATTCGTCTTGTACAAGGATTTGATTATTAATATTTTTGCCGTTCAAACAAAAAAAAGATTAAAAATCAAACTAAACCGATTAAGAAATAATTCACTTTTTAGATATAATTTATATCCTTTAATACACTATATTTAATACACTCTCTATTTTTTACTCTCTCGGTTCCTTTTTAAGTGTCCGTTTTGAATAGTAACACCAAATTAAGAAAGTGTATTTTTGCACCCTATCTTCCTATTATACCCTATTTTAATTCACTAATAAAATCCTATTTTTTTGCACAGACTTTCTCTTTCCAATAAATTTAATGTATTATGCACACACAAAAAAAATTTAATATGTTATGTACCAAAAAAAAGATTAAAAAAAAAAATTTAGTTTTTCAAATATATAGCATTAATTTTTTTTTTTTATTAAGAAAATATTATATGTTTTAGATTTGAATTTTGTAACTTCTTTTTACTTAAAATAAAAAGTGAACTAGCTATTAAGGTACTTTGTTATTTGGCAAAAACAAATAATTATAAATTAAAAAATAAGTGATTTTAAACTTAAATAATTTAGAGATTATCTTTTAGAGATTTTGCAAAAAACTAAAAGTTATTTTGTGTTTGTTTACCTTGATAAAAATTACTTTTATAATGATATTTTTGGAATATTAAAATTTATGTAAAGATATTTTTGGATAAAAAATATCTCCACCTTTTGACCATTGTTTTCTCATTCCTCTAAAAAAAATCTATTTTTTAAGAAGCTATTATTTTTAACTTCTCATTTTTATTAAAAGCTATAATAAACGGACGTAATATTCTTAAAAGTGATTATTTTTTTAAAATAAGTGATTTTTTTTAAAAAAAAAACTATAACAAACGGGCTAAATCAAAGACTGTTGTGAATTCGACGAATAACTCACACCAATAATAAACTGATGTGTGGGGCAAGTGTAACAAGCAACCAAATATAAAGACGATAGAGATGATGATGCAATAATCCAAAGCAATAATGGCGGAAGACAAATAACACAATCAATTTGTTTACCCAGTTCGGTGTTAATGAACCTACGTCTGGGGGAGAGAGCAACTCTCCGTTCCACTATGATCAAAGAGAAACTTTACACAAGAAATTCCCAAACAAGGGTTACAAGAATTCATTCTAATTATACCCTAGTCCCGAATCTCTTCCCGTGACCAAGAGACTCAATTTGACCTAGTCTACCCAAGGTGTATCACACAAGATGATCCCAAGAATGATTTGCCCAAATCCCTAGGATCCTAAGACCCTAGCCTTGTGTGGTGGCAAACCTCAATTCCCTACATCTTGTCTCTCTTTTGCTCTCTTAATTTTTCTATGAATCAACAACCTCTATTTATAGAAAAATATATGCCTATTATTTTAAAACAAATCTTTTAAAATAAAACCAAATCTCCTATTATTTTTAAATATATCTAATATTTAAAAACAAACACAATCTAAGTCAGATATCCTTCAAAATATATTTTTCCACAAAATCTGCAATATTCTGACTTCCAATCTTGAGATTTCAAGGCATATCCAACAATTCTCCACCTTGCCTTTAAATCGATGGTGATCCAATCATCCACCGTGTTGCTCTCTCCATCTTGAATCTTCTATTCAAGATCACCGGCCAAGTCCAAGTCCCACTTGAACCTCGACATAGGCACCATCCTCCACTTGCTTCCCGCAAGCTGTACCTCCCCTTCATCCCTCGGAATGTCTTCTGCCCTCATGAAGATCTTGTCTCCCACTACCATAGGATGTTTGGTAGCACCCACAAGATTCACCGCCTCCTCTTCAGACTCCGGAGTAGCTAATTCCGTACCCTCCTGAAGTAACGCTTGTGCCCCGCTATCACCGGCCTTTTTGGATAGCTCAACAAGCTTCACCACCCTTCGACCCCCGGAGTGCCCTCCGTCCTCTCGAAGTATTGCTTGGCTCCGAACCAACCTTGGAATTTTAGGCGGTTCCACAAGCTGCAACATCATACTCTCCTTGTATCCAACTACCTCCAGTAGTCTCACAAGTTATCAAGTCTGATCACTGTTGCTTTCAATTGTCTCCCTGAAGATCTTCCAAGTTTTGCACTTATTCAGCCACAATTGAAACATAACCCACAAGGTCTTCATAGTCATACCACTTTGGTGCAACAATTCCACTCTTCTCCTACCTCTCATTAAATAGCCAAGAGCCATTGTTGAATGTTTGTCTTCCTCTAGTCCAACTAGTAACAAACTCCACCTCAAACCGAGATTCCTTCACCAAAGTCACAAATCGGTATTTTTCACTATGTTCCCACCTTGTAACCTGCAAAACTGTCAAACTGCTCTGAAACAAACTTCAGGCCATTGTTAGTATCCAACAATTCCAATTTAGTTCCAACACCTAGTAAACCTCGTTTCACTAGTCCAACTAAATCTATGTCACTAACAAGAATCAACCAAAGTTTCACAACTCAACCATATGAGAATCTCCACTAGTAACAAATGCATAACCAAAAGTAAACCAACTATCCATGCATCAAAGTTTAGGAGCATACCTCACATCATGTAAAAGAAAACACATGATTTGTCAAACATCGTAAGACAAACAAAAAAACCATACCTCAAACCTTTCAAGTTTTCCCGTCTTCAAGATGAAAAACTCCACCTTCAACTAGCTCTCGGATTTTTCACGGTATTCCTTCTTCAAACTCATGTGATAGGAGCATCCAAAGTCCATGACTTAATACTCCACCGCTTCCCAACTTTCACTAGCATCTTCAGATTCTTATAACAAAGTTGTTCTTTCAACAGTCACCCGAGTATTATTCCACCGCCTCTCCAGGTCGTGCTTCTCCCTTCAACGCCTCAACACGTTTTGAATTAACACCGCACTCATCTTCACCTTCCACAACCCGTAGTCGTTACTCCCGGTGAACCTCTCAATATCCCCCTTCAAACCCATGGTACTTGAATCGACTGATCCCCTTGCCCCACGGTGGGCGCCAATTGTTGTGAATTCGACGAATAACTCACACCAATAATAAACTGATGTGTGGGGCAAGTGTAACAAGCAACCAAATATAAAGACGATAGAGATGATGCAATAATCCAAAACAATAATGGCAGAAGACAAATAACACAATCAATTTGTTTACCCAGTTCGGTGTTAATGAACCTACGTCTGGGGGAGAGAGCAACTCTCCGTTCCACTATGATCAAAGAGAAACTTTACACAAGAAATTCCCAAACAAGGGTTACAAGAATTAATCCTAATTCTACCCTAGTCCCGAATCTCTTCCCGTGACCAAGAGACTCAATTTGACCTAGTCTACCCAAGGTGTATCACACAAGATGATCCCAAGAATGATTTGCCCAAATCCCTAGGATCCTAAGACCCTAGCCTTGTGTGGTGGCAAACCCTAATTCCCTACATCTTGTCTCTCTTTTGCCCTCTTAATTTTTCTATGAATCAACAACCTCTATTTATAGAAAAATATATGCCTATTATTTTAAAACAAATCTTTTAAAATAAAACCAAATCTCCTATTATTTTTAAATATATCTAATATTTAAAAACAAACACAATCTAAGTCAGATATCCTTCAAAATATATTTTTCCACAAAATCTGCAATATTCTGACTTCCAATCTTGAGATTTCAAGGCATATCCACCAAAGACAATCAAATTAATTTGATTCATTTTCAATTTTCAATTTTATAAATTGATAATCCGACGAAACAATATAATTCAGTGTATATTAGCTTATTAAAATTAATTTCTTTTTACCAAAGAAATAGAATTGTTAGTTTATTTATTTTTTGTATTATAAAATTATGTCTAATAAAATAGGTAAATAAAATCATGTCAGTATATTTTCTTTTGGGTATGTTATATTAATTTATTTAATTTGAAGTTTCTTAAAAAATAGAGGGCATAAAATAGTTTAAAACATCGATAGCAGCAAATACATCTAAAAATAATAATAACAGATAATAAACATGATATATAGATTTATTGAAAAAGGAACATAAACAGATAAATTGAACTCAACTAAAAAGATTAGTTTAGTCCGGTTTGATTTTTTAAAAATACATAAAATCAAATCATATTAATGTAAAATTTCATCGTTTCAGGAACTTTTTTTTTACTAAGAGTTGATCTAAGCCGAACAAATTATAATCCTATAATAAACAATAAGTAAATAATTTTTCATTTAGTAAAAAAAAGTAAGTTTTTTTATAATTTCATAAAAATAATGTTATCCAAACATGTAAAATTTGACCTTATAAAAATACATTTTGTTTTGTATTGTACTGTGTGACCTTAGAAAGTGTGAAAATATAAATAAAAAAATTATATATTTTTTTTATCAAATATTTTTTTTTGGTACAATTTTTATCAAATATTTTAATGACTAAAATATATTTCAGTTCACAAAATATTTTGGTCAAACTAAGTCAAGATCAGAATAAGAGACTATCGTTTGACCTAAGAGGGTCAAAGCGAAAAGCTAAAATTGCACACTTGAAACTATAAGGATAAATAAAAATTGTACAATTTAACGAGACAAAAATACATTTAACTCATATTTTTTTAAACAATTATAAACAGAAAATTTTAAAATACTGTACACACTATCTAGTATATATCATACATATCAGTGAAAAATAGTTTTTTTTCGACAATGTAAAAAATATCTATACCAATACCAACTGTATATTAAAATCAAATCTACAATTAAAAATAGTTATAAAAAAAAATATATACAATGAGAAAATCCTATTCTTAATGTTACCAGACTAAAAGAGTTTCTGTAAATGGAGTCTAAATTCATTAAGAAATATTTTAAAATAATTACATTAAATATAATGTGATTTTTTTCATCCATTTTTGTTTTGACTTAAGTTTTTTGACTAAAAGATTTTTGTGATTTTTTCATTCATTACTTTTGACTAATTGAATTAAAAATATACTACTATTATTTGTTTATTTGAAATTGAAAATAGTAAAAAAAATTGAATTAATTTTTTTTGACTAATAAATGTTTGTAATTTTTTTCCCTTATTTTCATTCTCTACTTTTGACTAATTTAATTAAAAAATATGTTTTTATTTAAAATTGAAAGGTATATTAGATAATAAAATTGCAATAAAAAAAAAAACTTACTTACACTATAGCCACAGATTAAAGTCACAGTCAAACTTGAATTATATATAGAAGTTTATTTTTTAAATTTATTAATTAATTGATACATCTGTTTTTCAATTGTTAGATATATTTAAAAAATATATTTTATTTATTTTATTTACTATTAAATTTTACATAAAAAAGGCAATTACATACTAGTATATGAATCTGTATTATAATATAGACCTAATTCATTTGATATTCAATGAATTTGAAAATTAATATTTTGCTTAAAATTTCTTTTTAACAATTTATAACAAGTACTACTGGGCACTAATTAAAATAACAAAAATAAAAATATATTATTAGAAAATATTTTGCGGAATATAACATTTTAAAAGTAAAACAGTTATTGATTTTAATGTAAAATCTTTTTTTTTTTGGACACTAGTTAGCAAATGTTTTTTTAGTTTTTTAACTAGCTATAATCCTAAATTCTATGAAGAAAAAAACTTTTGCTTAAGTAAGAAGAGAAATGAGGCATTTGATATAGTACTCCTTTCTCCGTTCCAATTTAATTAACATAGTTGACTGTTTCACGTATGTCGGTGTATAATTTTGATAATTAATATTTTTAATTGTATAATAATAAAAATTATAAAAATTTGATATTTTGAAAATGCTCATCGAGCTGAATCAAACATCTTATATGCTAATATTTATTTTTGTTTATTAGTAAAAAAATAAAGTCAAAACAACATATGTAAATAGTGCATAACTTTCAACTGAGTCTAGTGGTGTACATGGATTGAGCAAACCCACTCGATCCGGTCAAACCCACCCAATCCAACCCAAAAAAGTGAGTTGGGTCGGGCAAGTGGGTGGATATGGATTTCAAAAATGAAAAATCCATAAAAAAAATTGGGTTTCAGGTAAAACCGGATCCAACCCAAAAAATCCATCGACCCACTAGTGTTATGTTTTTTGAAATATTTTTATGAAAATATTAAAGATTTTGCCGTTTGATCAATAAATATTTTTATATTGAAAATAAGTTATACTATTTTTTAAGAAAATAAAAAGATTGAATAATTTTTGTAAAGAAATATGATAATTCATCGCACTATTTTAAAAATAAAAATATTGAATAATTTTTATAAACAAATACGATGATTTTTCGTTTAGTAATTTGATATTATAAAAAAGGAAAAACAAAATCATTTGGATTACACACTGTCCAATCCATAAATTAGTGGGTATAAATAAAAAATAGGTGATTATTTTTTATAGTGAAAAAAAGTAACACTATTTTTCAAAAAAATACAATGGTAGAGTTATTTTTATGAAAAAATATGATGATTCGATATTTATATTTTTAATATAAAAAAATAGAAAAATAATTCGGGTAACCCATTACCCAATCCAATCTAACCCGGAAATTAGTGGGTTTATCCAACCCGGCCTAATATTATAACGGGTGATTATTTTACTAGACCCAATCCATATTACCTTATGTGGTTCGAGTTTTGGTTTTGGCCAAACTCAACTCAATCCAGCCGACGTACACCTCCAACTGAGTCAATTAAATTGGGACCAAGGGTATAATAATATCGAATGATTTGATGATTATCCCATTCCCACATGAAAGTATTGGTGTGCATGCCATCCCACATGATTATAGTGGATGCACTATAGGGTAGTGACCATAGACATAGACTAGTGTGTGTTAAAAGCTAATGATTATGATCAACTCAGGGAAGATGGCAGGCCTTTACCAGTAATCATTAAATTTAATTGCATTAAACATCCTCACACAACCGCGCAGCCATATAGCCGCCATTTCCTCTTTCCATTACTTTATGTTTTTCTCATAATTATTATTGCTTTCAATTTTTATATGATCCATCATCATTCATCATTAGTTATTAGATAACAAAAAAAAAAACTTTAGAAGCGGTATAGTGAGAGAAAGCAAAAAAGTGAATGAACCAAATAAAGGAAAGGAGAATAGATAAAGCCATATTCTATCAAAAGATTTATAATTAAAATACAGGAATTAAAATTAAATACAGGAAGTGCTATGGATTCTTCTGCATAGAGACTAGAGATAGAAAGAGAAAGATATTTTTATTTTTTTTTATAAAAAAACAAAAATATAAAACGGCAAAAGAAGAAAAAAGCTGAAAAGATCAGGGTATTTAAAGCTTCTTCTCACAAGAGGATTTTGATGTATACCTCACACAATCTATGAAATGAAATGATGAACTCACTCAACCCTCTATAAAACTTTTTCCGTTATCTTTATTTTTATTTTTTGTTTTTTAATTCATTTTTTTTCCCTTATAAATCGCTTGAGACATTTCATCACATTCCAAACTCTCCTTTTAGTCGAAGCCTCTTACTAGTACTACTACTAGTTTTCTATTCTATTTATAAAATATAAATCTAGGTTTCTTTCTCA